>VDFB02270651.1:315140875-315481246 GCA_007258455.2 Sequoia sempervirens | reverse complement strand
AAATGAGCAACAAACAAAAAAGTTCAAACAACAAATATAAACACCCTACACCTCAAGATTTCCCTAGTTGGATTAAAAAACAAAACAAAGATAACAAAGAAGTTGATTCACCTTGTCTCGAATCGATTCTTTGGTTGGCCCTTCGATATTTAATGTTGTATGCTCCTTTGATGGAAAAAGATGCAATTTTTGAGATGCAATGGGGATGGAAAGTAGGTGAAAATGGATGCAAATGCAAAAATTTGGCTAAGTATGGCTCAAGAGAAAATTTTGCAAGAGTTTGGCTAGCATAAATGATCTCCTCCCAAATGAGAGAAAATATGGGATATTTATAGAGAATTTGGAATTCTCTAGGGAAATGGACAGTTGAGATTAAACCAACATGGCCAAGATGTAGGGCTATGGTGAGTTGATAACTCACAAGCCCTCACATCTTGACATATGGCATGTGAAGTGGCTTGAAAAAGATGATGTGTAAATGAGTTGGAAGGAGAGGACATGACATGGAGGTACTTTATAGTACTTTGGGATTGGAAAAGATCTCATAAAGGAGGTCTTTGTCCCCATGTGGGTGAGAGGACATGTGGGGAATTAAAAATTCCTCAAATATCCACATGGGAATAAGAAAAAGAATTTAAAATTCTTTGGAATGCATTAGGGGGTTAAATGTGAATTAAAAATTCACATGGGGAATGGAGTGCCTTCTCCAAAAGGAGAAAGCCTTTAATAAGGTTGACTTAGGACACATGACATGGAGATTAGGTTGACCTAATTAAGTTATTAAGGTTGTGCAAGTACTTGATTAGACAAATTAATGACATATTAGAGGCAAGTGGGAGATTAGGAAGAATTCACATGTGACTTGATGTGACAAGTCAAAGATCACATGGGGAAGAGAAAAATGAATTTAATATTCCTTGGAAGGATAAAATGAATTAAAAATTCCTTGAGAGGTTGATTAGGCTAGTTATTGAAGGATTAGAGGAGGATTAGGTGGCTAAGAGAGATTAGAGGCCAACTTGCAAAAGTTGGAGGATGTGACACATCCTAATCAAGGATTCAACATGTGCACATCCCTAATGATGAGATTAGAAGATGGATTAGGATTAAAAAAGGGATGTGACATGTGAGGAATTAAATAAAAGTCATATTTATTTAATTCATTTGATGAAAATGAGGATTAAAGATATAAGGTATTTATTTATTAATTAAATACCTTAGGGATTTGTCAGAATTAAGGATATTAATTAAATAATAGTGGTATTATGAGTAATGCAAATAAGAAAGGATGCTTAGATGAAAGGGATAAATTTGGATAAATTAAGTGTCAAATTTAGGTGTCTAATGCCAAGATATGAATTAGAAGAAACGTCCACAAATCCAAACAACAAAGGAAAATTTGAGACAAGCGGTTGGGACCATTTTGTTGTTATCACAACAAGGCATTTATAAGTCGAGGGAATTTAGGTTATCAACACCCAAAGGGAACCTGCAGAGCCCATGAACAACTCTCATCTCAAAAAATTTATGCCTAATCTTTCAAGGTATAGAACCAAAAAAATAAAAATAGAAAATGTCTGAAAAGCGGTTACCTTGGCTGGCTTACGAGTACTTGGCGTCTTGGTGACAACAAAAATCAAAAGCAAAAAAAAGAAAGAAAAGGATAAAAGTAGTAAAGAAAAAATAGTCCTTTGGTGAAAACCATGATTGGCACTTTGGACAAGTATTGTGGTGAAACACGGAAATAAGACCTTGTGTAAATGGCATGGTACATCCACCAAGATCTTCAGAGCGTTGCAGCACCATCCATCCCATTCGTTTCCATCATCATAGCATTTTGATCTCCATCCCACCACCCTTCCGACTGACATCACTTGCCCAGTAGCTTAGTCTTGTGTGTTAAAATGTGATCTCTCCCTGGTACTGCTGACCCATCCTCCACATCGGTTTGCATCCTACCTTTGCTCCGAGGTAATCTGTGCATCACTCTAGGGGCATGTTCTCATCGAGATCAAATTAGGTATTATTATTCTTGAGATCTAAAAAATCGAGAAAATCAAAACCCCAAAACATAAAAATCACCAAAATCAAAACATTGAAACATATCAAAATCCCAAAGCGAGGTCAAAAGTCAAAGTCAAAAATAGAGATCATCTTGTCGGACATGGGTCTCGAGCCTTGAATGTAGGCAAAGGTTGATCTTCTGATCACCCAGAAGACAGGGTGATTCTTTAAGGGAATCCATCATAATAAACTGACATTGCATCATGTATATCTTCATCTGTAAATTGGTCAAGTTGCCAGTCGAACTACATGGTCTCTGCGTTTATAACGTAGGCAAGGCTAATCTATTGATCAGCCCTCGAGGCCCCTAGGATAAGTCCTTAGGTTAGTCTCTTGGTCAAAATCTCAGAAAACCCCAAAAACATTGGAAAATTGAAAATCAAAACATTTGGAAAATCTCAAAAAATACTAAAAATAGCCTCAAAACATCACAAAACTCCAAAAACATCCAAATATTTGGAAAAATCCATCCATCTCATCTCGCTTTCACTCGCAATAATATCACTCACAATAAACGATCGTCATCCTCAAACCTTTGGTGAAACAATTATAAACAAGTCTAGCAGACGCAAAGTGAAAACTCAAAACGTTATCTCTCAAGTTTAAGTCAGTCAGTAAACAAGTTGGTCAACTCTTTGTGTCAAATAGCCTATTATCCAATTGGTCCCATATCAATCATCTGATAACATCATGTCCTAGGATGTATCCTTCCTACAATGGGCATTATTTATTAGAAATAACACTTTGGATAAACGAAATGACGTGTCGCCATCCACTAACATGTCCTAGGATGTATCCTTCGTACAATGGGCATTAGCTTTTGGCAATAGTTTTGATTCGTATCCTTGAAAACACATTCCATTTTGGTTAGTGGTATTGAAGAACATCAGCTTGTTTGATTACTTTATCTTTGTCTTTTGACTTATCTTATTGTGCTCATTCCAAGGACCTCTCGATGATATCCGAACAAATGTATTTAGAGAGATAGGAATGGGGAAATGATAATTATCTTTTGTCTGTTGTGCTTGTTGGGCGTTCTTGTAAAATAACCTTGGCGAATACTTGCTCTGTTAGGTATGTATGGAGGGTGTTTTGGACAACTTGTTGACTATTGTATTGATAGGTTATACCTTTCCGTGTTTTGGTCTGAGATGTTTGAAACTTCTAAAGTGCATCCTAGCAAGGTTTTCGCATGTCAGGTGTGAAAAAGAATACTCCTATATATTTTTTGAATCAAATTCCATCACACTAGGTACAACGCCATCCTGGTTCTCTATACCTTGATGCATCATACCATGTGTGTTATCAAACATAAGAAAATTGGCCGTTTGAAAATCCTAACTCCTCGGCAAGAGTCATCATCATTTGCATATTCATCATCTTATGTGTTGTTGGAACGACTTCTCTTCTTTCATCCCTTCTTGTTGTTCACGCTAACAAGGTACTATGACAGTAATCATCATCATCATCATCATTGATCCTACATCCACAAATCATTAGCATATTGCATAACATATCATATAGAAAACATAGACATTACATCTCCATCATCATATAAATGTGCTATTATAAGCATTTTTCATAAATAAGCATGTCCATTTTTCATCACATTACATCTATTTTTCATCACATTGCATTCATCACATAAACCATAGCATAAAAAAAAAAAAAAAGTTCATTTGCATAAACATTTCATAAATCATTTCATATTACCATCTACTGCATAATCAAACATAATAGGTATGAGAACATTATAGATAATCCATTGCATTATAAGCATACACATTCACATCACATAAACATCATAAAGTCATTTCTCACATTACATTCATTTTTCATAACATAAAGCATCATCATACCACTTTGCATTAACATATCATTTCATATAATACATCATATCACATCACAATAAATGCATCACATACATCTCACAATCATCTAACATACTTAGGATAATATATTTGTTATTCTTAGCATCTTAAAACCATCTCATTTACATCATCAAGGTATATCATATAGAGCATGACCATTGCATTCACATTGCATCATACATAATCATAAAAACATACATATCGTCCATCATTCATCCATATCATATAGAACATCTCATAAATAACCACATCACAATCATTTTTGCATAACATTTTACAAATCATTCCATACCATTATAAACATTCAAAGCATAATAGGAACATAAAAATCCATTAGATTAGAAGCATACATACATCCATAATCATTTTTATAAAAGATTTTATAATCATGATTCACATATCATTTCGTGTATACACCATAAATCATCTCCATATCATTTTGCATATTACATAATCCATTTCATATCACATATCATATCATTTGCATCAACATACATAAATCATCATATAAATTACATCATCATCCATCCATATCACATATCATATGTCATTTATTAAAAGCATAATATAGATTTGTTAGTCACATAACCATCACATAAATACACCATCATAAAGAAATGCATCCATATATACATATCATAACACCATAACATTATTGCATAGCATATAGAAATAAAACCATCCATAAATGCATAAATAAAACCATACACATCACATCATATCAACATCATCATCTCATATATATCATCGGGTAACTGTCATAGTACAAAATAATTGGGTCACTGTACATGTGTGTCAATAAGTACAAAAAGGCCCAACGGGCTATCAAAAATGAGCCCATATGGCACGAAAAATGATATCTCGATCAAAATGAGGCCTAACCCTCATGTCTATTTCCCTCGCCTCTATCACCACGACCCTCTATCGGTCTGTGGCTAGTTTGCTGCGAGTAATCTAGGGCCCACTCTACTCTGGGTACGACCTGATGGTAATGTAGGCAATAATAGTCTACCTCCTAGATGGCCTCCCTGTAAGAACGAAAAGGCACTATGCTCTGAGAGGAGGAGGCCGCCATGCTCTCCAACTATTGTCTCTGACCCATCTCTGCGGCCGCTTGTAGCTCTACAACCTGCCTCTGCAAAATGGCCTGGTCTCTCTCGGCCCTAGCCTGATCCCTCTCCACCGTCAAACTTTGAACCTAAGCTTGCAGCTGTGCAATCAGTGCATATCGGGGATTTGACTGTCCTGCTAGCTGTGCTCGTGTGGGCTGGACGTGAGGTTAATCCTCACCCTTAGCTCGTGGTGGTGCATCTGCTTGATCTTGCTGCCTAGCTGGCCCCTGGTCCTGATCCTGCATATGAACATATGGCTGGACCAGCTGAATTGGAGCCCTGACTGGCTGATCCTACTGCTCACCCTCTCTCTGTCCTCGTCCTCCCCCTCTGCCCCTCGATCTCCGCCGAGCAGAGGGTGTGCCTGGAACTGTCAATCACAGGAGTGGCTGAAACCAATCTCTATAGGCCTGTGTCATGCCTGGATCTGTGGGTCCCTGATCATATACCCATGGCCGAGTCACCAACTATCTGAAGTTGTCTACTACCTCGGAGGAAGGAATATATCGCCCCCACGAACCCTGTGATATAGTGTGAGAAAATATGGCCACATAGTCATCATTTGGTTGATCCTGTGGCTCACCTTATTGACGTTGGACTCGCCCTGGCAGGTATCTCTTGACCATCGTATGCTCCCGCCCCTGCATAAAGTGGTCTTGACAGACAAAGAATATCTATTGTGCATCGTCGGCCCATCTAGGGTGACCAAGGTATAGGTGCCATGTAAAAACCTCCATATCATCCAGGATCCTCCTCAAGTGAAGAATCTCATACTCGCCCGTGTGTGTAAAGGACACACCACCTCTGTAATGCCACACTAGGGGATCAGTAGGCCCCATTGGCTCTGGAACGACTCGCATTCGGAGAATGGTGATGTGCTCCCATGCCCACACGTGAAGAAGTGTAACACCTGCTCGAAGTGCTCTGTCATCGAGATAGACGTACTCGTGCAAGTCCCTATAAAGGGAGGCTAGAAGAACTAGACCCCATGCAAAACGGACTGGCATGTCGCAAACCATCCGCTCCCAGCAGAGCCCCCAACTAGGACTAAAATATCAGCCTCATCGATTCGGGGCAATGAGACCTGAGATGATCGCTGCAACCACTAGACAAAATGGTGATGTGAGTGTCCTATGGCGCTCCAGCTCTATCTGGCCCTCACAAAACATAACCTCATATGTGGCAAGGACTGCATGGCAGGCGTCCCGTCCGACATCCATATCAAAAATAATATACCGACCATTAATCAGAAATCTAAGGATGTGCCACATGTCCTCTAAGGTGACGGTGGCCTCGCCAGTAGGAAGGTGGAAGGATGAGGTCTCATTGTGCCATCTCTCGACAAATGTTGACATCATCCCAAGGTGGGTCTGCACAGGTGTTGCGTAAGCAATGTACCATAGTCCCATGTCCCGTAGCTGATCCTGCTCCCTATTGCTCAGGTCTCGCAGGTAATCGAAAAAACCCGCGATCTATGCTCTCGAGAATAGAGCTCTCTCGCCGCATTCTGCATTAGGGAAGGTCACCATGTTAAAACTTTTAAGAAATTTTATTCTGAGCGTCCAAAAAACCAACCCAGCGTCACTATCTATGAAGGCATCACAGTTTGAAAGTTGCAAACTACGACGCTGGGACTGCCAAAGTCTTAAAGTTCACCGCCGCGGTGCACTTTTCTAAAAAGTGGCACAGCTTGGCAAAGATTCTAATCTAAAAGTCTGCCGCCGCATCACACTTTGAAATGCCCCCGCTAGAGATGGCATGAGCGTTGAAGTTTGAAGTTTGTTTCCAAACTCCAAAATCCACCGGTGCGGTGCATTCTATGATGGCGAGCCAGTTTGGACCACTGAGTGGTACAGTTTGAAATTTGAGCGACGCTGTTTAGCACCATTGAAAATAAGCTAAATTTAAAAGCATTAAATAAGCACGAAAAAAGAAGCTCAAGTAAGGATCACTTATCGGTGCCCCAATGTCGAAAGGTCGCTGGTATGTCCGGACTCGATTAGAAATATGCATCACGAGCTATTGTTGCGCCATCTCGTCAGAATATCAGAGCTCAAATCACAAAAAGGCTAGAAGGCTATGTGTGAAAATGAATCGAAAGTGACCCCTTGGGGCCTTTTTAAGCCTGAAAATTAGGGTTTTTTCACCCTGTTTGGCTATCCTGCTAAGGTATTGAGCTCTTAAACTTTTTTTTGTTCAGTTGAGGCCTATTTTACACTGTTTTATTGAGTTTAGACACATTTTTGGACTCTTGGAGCTTTTTTGGACTTGTTGGGCACCTTGTCCTCTTTTTTCGTGAGATCACCCAAAAATCAAAATTTTCATCCAATCTCTCGAGGGGGTAGTATATTACCATAATTTCGTTCGCCAAGCCAGTAGGGAGGAATTTTTTAAAAAATTAGAAAAATGTTGGCTTTGATCGAGACCATTTATTCTTTGAACCAATGCAACAAGTGCATTGCTTCAAAGAGGGGCAAAATGTAGACACGTAAAATGTATTGATTGATATTAGACATTTGATCCTGACCACTAACATCACTTCATCCTGAATCATCCTTCGATCTAACCATTTAATCAAATGCCTTTATTTGATTAAATTCATCAATATTCATCTCTTAATTAAATAAATCAGTTATCTAATTAAGTCATCCTTTCTTGATAATTAAATTAACCAGTCTCATCTAATTATCCCTATTTAATTAAATAATTAATTTTATTTGATTAAATCTCTAAATTCTATCTATTAAATTAAATAAATTAAAACCTTAGTTAATTTAATCTAACATCATCTCTTTTTAATTAAATAAATCAAAAGTCTTTATTTAATTGATCCTTTATCATATTCTTCTCATATTTGATTTAAATCAATCCATAAATTTAAGTAAAATAGGTCACATCATTTAATCCTTCATTAAATTAATTAACCTTGATTAATTTAATCTCTTCTCATGTCCCATCCTCCATCTTTTGCCACTTGCACATGAAAATAGAGTTATTTGATTTATTAAATCTCTATTTTATTCAACAAGACATCTTTTAAGGAATATTCCTCAAATTTGAATTCAAAATCCAAGTGGACTTTGTCCTTCCAACAAGGCATTTACTCCACCTACAAATTCCTTTTGCCTTGAGCCAAGTGGCATTCAATGCACCTTCTTTCCCTCTTACATGTCATTTCAACAATTTTAAAATTCAAATATATGCATTTATTGACACATTCTTCAAAACTTGCACATCCTCCATCCATTCACATTTGGACAAGTGGCACCTTGCCATTGAATGAAAGATAGTCCCACATTGCTCTATTTTTGGCATTCTTTCAACTTATCATTCTATAAATAGAGGGCTCCTCTATTATATTTGGCATCCACAACTTGAGTAAACTTACTATACTCAAATCTTTAGCAAATTTCATCCATGCCATTGAGTTTATAGCTAGGTTATGCAAATTTTCATCTTGGAGCATTCATCAAAGTGGATCAACTTTCATCACCAAATCACCATTGCATCATTGGAGTTGGGAAAGGACCAACCTTCACATCAAATTGGCACCAATTCCCTCAAGAGATTAGGAGTTCACCTTGCATTAGAATAGGATTTGATATGTTTTAAGTTTCTTGTGTTCTTCATCTCATTTCCTTTCCCTTTTGCAATCTAAATGAATTTCTTGAGGAATCTATATTCTAGCTTGCATTTGATCTAATTTGTTGTTTGTTTCTTGTGCTATTGCGGGTTTGGGATCTAGGTTCACAGTACTGTTAAAAGAATCATTTCACAAAGCATATAAGGGTAAACATGATGCTTGTGAAATTGGTGAATTGCTATTAGCTTGTAGAAGACCATCTAGGTTGTACACTATGTTCCTCAATGGAGAATTCCTAAGATGAAAGTTACTAAGAATTCGCCATAATCAGCCACATGATCCTAATGATAAGGAATTTGTGAAGATATTTGTTGAGTCAACTCCTAAACAACAATATTTATTATGTGAATTCTTTGTCCATAATATGCTCCTAGAAGAATATATAGATTTATTTGTTAATTTCTTTGTGGGAGAAGTCCAATTGAGATCATTCATGTCCATAATGCATAATCAGCTTCACTGGAAAGATCGTTAAAGGGAGTATGCACATGCAGAGAAAATTGTTGGGTTGCAAATGAGATACCTGCATAGGAATCCTCTCTATTTCAAGGAACAATTTTTGGGTGTTTGACTTAGAGAGTGGGTACAAAGAAAGTACAATAGTAACCTTTGGCTGTGCTATGATCACTTTCAAGATCAAGGACCAAAGTTGATAGGGAAAACTTGGCATGCATGTGAAGAACGGTATACCCCTCTTCCTATGTATCTCAAGAAAAGAGAGGTAATCTCACCTCTTAATATTAAATGGTCCTACAGAAGGGTAGTAGCATTGGCCAAAATCCTTGAAGAACTAAAAGTTAATTGGATTGGTATGAGGTACAGATCTCCACTACTTCTTTCACCACCCCTTGTAGCATATACCAATACAGACCAGAGTGATGACAATTTTGCAAGATGGGTACAAAGGGTCACTTTTCATCAGGGATTTTTGAGGGAGCCAGAGGAACTAGATACAGAGGCACATGACTTGTATGATCTTAGTGCCAAGTATGAGGAGATGAATAGTGGAAATTAAGGACAAGGAACACACCAAAGAGAAGGATGACCTGCTTGGGCTTAGGAAGGGGAGGAAATGATGAGGTAAAACTAACCTCATCAATATAATGGACTCAATACATAACCTTACACCTTTCATCCAACCTTACCCTTCCAATTAATTATCTTTAGGATAAGTAATTGCTTTCTTTTTGTGAATAAGTGTGCAATCATTATTTCTTGAAATTACTCGAAATAAGCTAATTTGTGATGACTTAATGGTTTAGTTTTTGAGTATTCCACAGGTCAACTTCTACCATTGGTTACCATTCCAATCAAAGAGGTTTTAACACAGATTTCAACATCGTTGAAAACAAGTGAATGGGCGTCGAAACTTCAGGAGCATACATGATGGACAGAGTTTTTATAGTTTATGTTATTTTTAGTTCTAAAGACTTTATGGCTCGTGTCGAGCCTCTTTAATATTTTCATGTCATGGGCTTTAAAGTCTATTAGTTGTTGACAATCAGTTGAAGACTTTACCAACTAAAAAGTAGGATTTTGTTAGCTGCTCTCATATAAACATGTAGTTTTTGAAAACGATGATATATAGAAGAATATCATTATGTTGCCACTATGTTTTCTAAGTTATACCTTTCATATGAATGAAATGAGTTTTTCCCGCCACTTTTGGAGTTACTGAATAATGTGAATGGAGTTATTTGAATGAAGTAATTTGGAGTTACTAGTGCATGTGATCTGAGATAGGTGTAGAAGCACCTAAGAGTTGGCCACTCGAGGGTTGTAGATTAGATAGATAAGTATTTTACTTCTAATTTTGTACTTTCCTTTAGTAGATAATAATTGGAATTGGAATTTATTTTCATATGTGTAGTTCTATCAAGATCAAGCTTGCAGGTTGTAGTTGAGTCTGTAGTCTTTGAATTTAGTGTCTGAAGTTCTGGAGCACCTTCTTTCAGTTGTTTCAGAATTGTTAAATCATTTTCTGCTAGCTGTTTTAGATTGTTATCTTTTGATTAGAACAATGTTTCCTAGTTTCTTTACAAGGTTTACTTCTTCAGCAATCTATACATTTCTTAGTTTGATAATTTCCATGCTTTCTAGTTTAGTGGTTATTCTTTTTAGATTCATGGTTTTTTGCTTTCTAGTTTAGTTATTTCAAGCTTTTTAGATAGATGATTTCTTGCTTTCTAAGTTTAGTGGCTTCTTAGTTTAGATTTTTATTTCGGTTGTTTAGTATTTAGAATGCCCGAGAGAGATAGTCAAGATGTCCTTTATTGCATATAGTCTTTGGACATTACCCGATCGACATATTAATGTGTTTATCAACTAAAGTGTTAGGACCTAATGACAACCTATCAATTGCCACATGGCAACCATCTACAGCTCCGAATTTAGAAAGTGGGTCTGCCATAAAAGGCCATAGACATATGAGATTATGCTATGTGTCATCTAATCTATGCCTTATAACTTGACACGTGTCCTCCCACGCTTCTACAACCTTATGTAAGCCTTCTTTGAAATGTTCCATGGAATGGTAGAAAGCAATGAAAGCATTCCATGTGGCACCCTATGATATGCCTTTGGGAATGCGACATGTCCTCTTCTCACACTTTCTTAAAGCATTTTTGGTTCCACCCAAAAGGGCTCTGTGGAATGATGGAATAGCATAGAAACTTACCATGTAGACTTCATGGGGTCCTCCAATGGTCCCATTACTACCAACAATGCTAAAAAAATGCCATGTGTCACCAATTTTGCAGACAACTTTGGGCCCACTAAGAAAGGCTTTGGAGAATGGTAGAAATTAGTAGATATGTGCCACTTGTTGACATTTGATTGATCCCACAATTCTGCAGCTAAATTGGCCTTTAATATAAAATTCCTTGAGGAACAGTGAAAACCAATAGTGATGAGACATCTATCGGTGCTTTATTGATCCCACAAAGTCCTTTACTTAATAAAATATTCAAATGGGAAGCGGGCACATATATTAGATTTAGGATTTTAGTAAATTGTTTCAGTGCTTGGCCAAAGCGGTAACCTTAGGTGGAGGGGGCCAGTAAACGAATGAGCGCCAAGCTTAAGGTTGTAACTTAAGTGAGGGGCAACGGGTGATAGACAATCAATGCGCGATTAAAACAAAAGTGTAGACACGCTCATACGTAGGGTTTAGGGTTTTAAACTAGAACCTAACAAGGTGAAAGGCAACTAAAAGAGGCATACCTAAGCATGATAAACCATTTGGCATTTTCTTAGTTCGATTTTAATTAATGGATCATGCTAGAAAAGAGGGGTTGGCACAAAGTGTCAACAAGTCCCACTAGGCATACCAAATTGTGGATGATGAAAATATGGATCACAAATATCAACAATGCAAAACTCACACTCTCACAATCACAATGAAATTCAAGATCTTGGCTCAAAATATAGAATTTGGATAAAAAGCAATGTCATCATAGCTGAGATCTTGATTTGCTCCATTATTGATTGCTCTTCAAAGTATGAAAGAAAAATAATGATATAATGCAATGATAAAGATAAATGCTCAAAGATAAATGATACCAATGCTTGATAAATGAATAATGATAATGCTTGATAATGCTTGAATGCTTGATAAATCTTGATCATAAAATTGCTAGAGAGATCTTGACAATAAAAGTGCTAGAGATATTTTTGAGAATAAAAGTGCTAGGTGTTAAAATATAAACTTTATTTAATTATGAAGAGTCATGTCTCATTAAGAGACATATCTATCTATTTATGTATATAAGGATCTTTGGATCCATATTTTTGAATGTAAAAAATATAATATCAATGTTTTATGCTCTCCAATTTTCAGCATGGTATCAAAGCATTGTAAAAATATTGGGTTGTGGATTTGAATGTCAACTATGTATGCTATGATTTCCTGAGGGGCAATGTGTTTAGATAAGAGCTACTATTTTTTAGTGAATTTCTGTCATTAATAAAAAAGGGTAACTAATATAAATGGAGAACCAACAAAGCAGATCATAACATTTGGAAAAGGAGCTGCCATCCATATTTTAGTTTTTAAAGTTGTCTGCAATCAAATGTTTGAAGTTGCTGCCTACAAAAGAAGCCATAGTCTGAAATGAGAACAACACACACAAACATAGTCTAAGACACCAATTTAAGGAGGAAGTCATTTCTTGATTGTAGGTTACATATAGTTTTAACTGTGGAAATGTGGAAGCCTCTAAATAAAGATTATTGAAACCTCTCAATTGTTTGTAAAGTTTTTGCTAAAGAACCTGCCCAGTTTGAATGTGAAGGGCCAATACCTGTTAAAGGTTCATGTGATGGGAGGAAGCCATGCAAAAGGAAATAGTCAGTCTCCATAATCAAATAGGAAAATGATCGTGTAATCATAGGTTGTACACAAAGATAATGTGTTTAAGAAAAGATTGAAGGAGGAAATGATTGTTTGATGATAGAAAGTTGAACCTCAAAGGAAGAGGTTGCAAGCATCTTTAGAGCATTTTCTCAAGTCATATTACTCTATCCAACATAAGATTAAATTGTAGTATCTAAGAGAGTTATAGGTTGGAAAGTAAAGTTACCACCAAAGAAAATATAGTGGGTAACTATGAAAGAAGATTAGTGCCAAAATAGAGGAAGGAATGGTTGGTCATTAAAATAAGAAATTGAGGGTTTGAAAGAAGTTTGAAGAGATAGTAGATCATTTCAAATCATAGAATAGTGAAGGTGTATGAAACCACTAAAATCAATCACCATTAGGTATTACATAAATGATTCTTTTGTGATTAAAGTTTAATTGTATAAGGAAATTATTATCCAATGGGAAAGGTTGGTAAAAGAGAAAGGAAAGAAATAAAAACTTAATATGTATGAAAATACTATGGAAGAAGTTGAGAAAATTAGAAATAAAAATGAAGAATTAGAAGTGGAAAATAGGTCACAAAAGGAATATATATCAAAATTGAGAGAAGAAAATCTTTTGTTTAGTCAACTACTTGAAGCTTATGTATGGGAAAACCAGAGTCTAAAGTCTAAACCTACACTATGCAATGTATCATGTGCTACAAGTGATTTTTTTTATTTATTAGATGAATTGTTTGATAAATGTGATATAGCTAAAGCCTCTCTTGATGAAGAGTAAGGAAGACAACAATATTATTGAATCTACAAATATTGCTAGTTGTGAGGATAATGAGAAAGGACGTTCTTCAAATAATGTTGGATTTAAGATAATGAAAAGAATGGGATATGAAAGAAAAGTTTTGGGAAAATATGGACAAGGGATTATAGAGCCCATTGAGCCGATAGTAAGGCCAAAGAATGAAGACCTTGGATATGCTAGTGGAAATAAAAATGATAATATAGATGTTACAAGTTTAAACAACTTATTTCAAGAAATACAATGCATACAATATTCTCATTGTCATAGGTGCCATGGACATAAAAAAGAGGTGTGTTGGGATCTTCATCCTTGTAGTATCTGTGGATTGAACCATTATGAGAAATTGTGCTAGAACAAAAATAGGAAGAAACAACTTCTAAAAGATAGTATACATATGGATTGTGGATAGATTGGTGTATCTAATTGGAAAAAGGTCACAAATATGTTCAAAATATTGTACAAGCATAAATATTCTCATGTCAAACAAACTCAAATCATTGGTATGAGATTTGAAGTTGGAGCACTCATATATGTAGAATAAGTACCATTGATCATAAAGATAATTGCTAAATGGTTGTAATATTGATCTCAAAAGATCATTTTTAAACCTAAAAAGTTGTACAATTGATTACAAAGATCATTGTTGAATGGTTGCAATGTTGATTGCAAAAATCGTTGTTGAATCTAAAAGTTGTATAGTTGATCACAAAGATCATTGTTGAATGGTTGCAACGTTGATTGCAAAATAATTGTTGAACCTAAAAGTTGTACAGTTGATCGCAAAGATCATTGCTGAATGGTTGCAACATTGATTGCAAAATCATTGTTGAACCTAAAAGTCGTAGTATTGATCACAAAGATCGTTGAAGTTTTTGGTCGCAAAGATCATTGTTGAAGTTGATCACAAAGATCGTTACTAATCATTGAAGGATATGATCGAAAAGATCATTATTGAAATCAATTGAAAACATCGTTGTTAAAATTGATTGAAAAGGTCGTTGTTAAAATCAATTGAAAAGATCGTTGTTGAAATTGATCGAAAAGATTGTTGTTGAAATTGATCGAAAAGATCATTATTGAAATTGATCGCAAAGATCGTTGTTGAAGTTGATCATAGAGATCATTGCTAAATCTATGAAGTTATTGATTGTAAAGATCATTGGGAATGCTTCACTTCCTTTATAACTATGGAGAATGTCTTACTATGGATAAAGATGGAAAAATTAATCAAGGCTATTCAAAAGAAGGTTAAGTTTTTATACTTTCAAGAAGGCATTAAATATTCTTCATTTGTACATGGGTAGCTAATAAACCTATTTGTTATAGGTGCCCCCCATCATCTAGTTAAGTTGTGTGATAAAATAAAGTTTATAGGGGGTGTTAAAATATAAACTTTATTTACTTATGAAGAGTCATGTCTCATTAAGAGACATACCTCTCCATATATATATTTAAGGATCTTTGGATCCATATTTTTCAATGTAAAAAATATAATATCAATGTTTTATGCTCTCCAATTTTCAACACTAGGGAGATTTGACAATAAAAATGCTAGGGGGTTTGAATGAAATGAGAGCCTCTTATTTATATGCTTCACTTAACATTTGATCAATGGTGGAGATTGGTTTACAAGATCAATGGATAGGAAAATTCAAGATAGGGTAAGATCCAAATTTTGAATTTGAAGAAGAATGAATTTAATTCAAATGATAGCTTGAAATTTTAAAAGAAAATACTTTATTTAGATAAATTATTTTAATTTATTTAAAATAGGAGTGTTAGCTAAAAATATATTTAATTTAAATAAATTATTTTAAGTATTTAAAAGAAAAGTGTGTTGAAAATTATTTAATTATAAAAGATCAAAGATAAATTGAATTTAATTATAATTAATGTTGGAGGGAAAATGATAAGAGATGAATTAATTAAATAATTGAGAATTATTTTAATTAATATAAATATCAAAAGAGTAAAATGTTAGCTTAGTTAAATAATTAAAAAATTATTTAATTAATATAGATAGAATAAATGTTAAGGATAATGGTGAAATGATAAGATGAAAATGTATTAGCCATTTTTAGATGCCTAGAAATACAATTCACTTTAAATTCTCTATAGAAAATATAATGTCATAGTTGTTTTATAGCAACTTTTGCAACACAAGCTCTTTCCAACTTAAATACCTTCTCATCCAATTAAAAATAACCTTCCATAATTAAAAATTCTAAAAAAAATCTAAATAATATCATTACATAGAGATGGACTCAATAGTTGAGCATCTTCAAATAGTTGAGATAATATTTATAAATTTGAATATCATTAATTTTAATATTATAACACTTAATTATAAGTTTAAAGTTGTTTTTTCTACCATTATTGTTAGTATTGAGTGAAATATGTTTATTATATCCATTAAACAACAAATTATGTGATGCCAGATAAATACACCTACAAAATGACTTAAAATACAAGTGTAGATATATTTTTGGGATGATTTTTAAGGTGTCCTTTATGACAGCTTATAAAAAATATGCTAATGTAACATCCAATTTGATAATGTGAACCTAAAACTTAAAAATCTATAGACTAACCAAATAAACTATTTTATTCACTACCATACATGACTTCAAAGGTTATAGAAAAATAAGTACTCATAAGAAATGGTCATTAAGATGATAATGATAAATTTTAACAATAGGTATAAAAGATGCGATTCACTTTAAATTCTTTGTGCAAAGTATAACTCCATAATTGTTTTATAGCAACTTTTACAACATATAGGCTCCTTCCAACTTAAATATCTTCTCATCCAATTAATAATAATCTTTCATGATTAATTTTTTTAAAATCTAGATAATACCATTATGTAGGGAAGGATTCAATAGTTGAGCACATACTAATACTTGATATAATATTTATAAATTTGAATAATATTGATTTTAATGTTATAGCATTATTAATTTCAAGTTTAAAGTGTTGACCATTATTGTTCATAATTGAGTCATAAATTTTATAAAATCCAAAAAAACACAAAATTATGTGATGTTACATAAGTAGACCATTATTGTTAATAATTGAGTCATAAATTTTATAAAATTCAAAAAAACACAAAATCATGTGATGTTACATAAATAAGCATACAAACTATGACTTAATACACAAGTATAGGTATATTTTTAAGATATTTTTTAGGCTATCTTTTATGACACTTCATCAAAACATACTAATTTGATATCCAAAACTTTAAATTTAATCAATAAACTTACCAAATAAAGTGCTATAAATATTTGCATCATTCAAATCCATCCAATATAGCTTTTTAAAGATGAAATTAAAACACACAAATATCTTACGTAGTCAATTTAGCATCAACGTTGCTTATATGACACTGCACTTCAAAAGCGTTAGTAATTGTCTAAAAAGCACCCAAAAAAAAAAAACACGGATGAAAAGCATAATTGCTCCTTCTTCTACAAACGCTTAAACGTGATAATGTAGTTTGTGAATGTATGGTCAAAGGTCGAGGAATGTACGTGAACGTAAACGTGCACGCGCTCATAGATCGTGGCATTCACGAGCCTTCAACACTTTTTGTTTTTAATTACAGAGAGAGGAATGTAAACGTCAAGATTATAGAAGCGTGTACATATTTTAGGCCAAGTCTCACAAGATCAAATGTAAACGTCAAGGTCATACACGCGTACATGTTTCAGTATAGAGAGAGGAAAGTAAACGTCAAAGTTATACGCGCGTATATATTTCAGGCCAAGTCTCACAGGATCAATTCCTACGCCTTTGAAACTCAAATGGAATAATATTTAAATATTATATAAGGTAAATTCAAATAAATCATCCTGCCCTAAACTAATCTCCTAAGTTTCATATTTGTGCTACTCTGGTACATCTCCGAGGGTGACCCAATCAAGGAAGAGTGATCCACTTTCTTTTCCTTATATTTGCTATATTTTGTACCATATTTTGCCATGTACTTTACAAAGTAATGTTTCCAACAAAAAAGATGATTTTAAGTATGTATACTTAAAAAGTACTCAAGATAATGTTTAATGAATTCTAAAATCTTATATAACACTCAAACAATTGCAGACAAAATAATCAGAAGATTCTAAATTGTTGCCCCATTTAAAATTCCCTTTCCAAAGACAAAATTGAAGAGCAAGTCACCCCCCAAATAAATCTAGCATATAAATCTTAATACTGTAAAACCACTATCAACCCACCAAGCACTTGAAAAAACTGTCCTACCAATTAGGTCAATAAATATTTTTTTTTGAGTGCACAATCTATTGCAGATGCTCCCTTTGTTTTGTTTGACTGTGTGAAAATAATTTATAGCTGCAGTTGGACTGATTAAAAAACAAATGCACAATAGGTGGGCAGCCAATGTCTTGATAGCGTATCAGTTCTGAATTCTACACCATCCAAATAATCCTCTCAGCTAACGTACTGGCAAAGGCGTCAAAGGAAGCAAAACAAAAGTGAAGCTAACTTACATTGGGTAATCAAAATTTGTTTACACTCTGGAAGTTACATTGTCAGAAAGATTTCAGAATTTTTTGAAATTTACAAGGAAACCAAGTACAGATTTACAAGATCGCCAGACATTTCTGGACTTTGCCAATTTTCTTATTGCCTTTGTTGTAAAATATCAATTTCCTACCAATTAGGAGCAATGAATGGACAAAGGCAATGGACAACCACCCCCCCGCAAAAAATGAAATATTACATAGAAGGTTTGTTATCCTCCTGAAAAATGAGATGATCCTAACTCAGTGGCAACAGAAAGTCCTGAAAAATGAAATGATCCTAACTCAGTGGCAACAAGCTATTGAATAGCTGCACAATAGTGCAACTGCATTACTGCCAATCAATATTCAATCAAACATGTTGGCAACCCCATTTTCTACACCAAGAATTGGTCATAAATATTTCCACCTTTTCAGGCAGCCAATGTTTTAGAAGCCAGCTTTTAGCACAAACACGATGACAAATGTCACCCCTTGTTCCAATGTCACATTTGCAAAGATTGGCAATATATCTGAGGCTGGCCAGAGTCTGAGCAAACAAGTTGCTCTTTCTTTCATTGTCTTGTTTACTTCACAACCCTTCTGACAATACATCCAAATCAATTCTAGAAGCCTGGATGCTATCTTCTTTTGTTGGCTTACATAAACTAAGGTCTGCAAATCTAGGATACATTTCCACCTCTATGGCAAATATTAAGCTTTTAAATTATGGAAATAACTTTCTTAATAAAGAAACAAGAGGTTTGCGGGCTAACTGTCTGCTCTCATTGAATGTCTCATTTCAAGTAATGAAGCTTTTGATCAAATCAACTGAACCTACCTGCTCCAATACTTGTAAAACTACTTCCCGCATTCAATTCCTTAATGGACAATCAATATAACCTCTCAGATTATTTAAACCTTCAGCAGAAATACTCCTCCTGACTTTTGATCTAGGATGCTCCATTCGTGGTGGAGGATCAGCTGAGAAACAGACAACAACTACTGTCAGATTGTCACAAGTATTCCGTTTAAGGGCTTCTCGAACCAGTTCCTTCGAACATCGCTCTGGATCATTGTGCAACATGAGCTCTCTTCGAACAATAGAGACAGCACACTGACTAGTCATAACATCCCACAGACCATCGCAACCGATTATTAGAAATTCATCTTCTTCTGAAAGTACAACCTCCTGCAACTCAGGCTCTGCACTGAGAGGACAGCTGGAGCCTTTTGTCCCTTTCATGTGCCAGTCTCCTAATGCCCTTGCAACTGATAGTTGACCGTTCAAGTAGCCATCATATACACAGCCTCCAAGTGATTCAATACGTACCCTCTCAATGCTACAGTTTGGCTTGTGGTCTCTTGACATCTCAATTGCTTTGCCCCTCTTTCCCAACACTGCACGACAATCCCCTGCATTAGCAACAATCATAGTCCTGCAAAGCAATGCAAACATTCATCCAATCAGAAACAACAATAAACTAAAGGAATAACAGATCTGCAGAAAAATAGACCACCATATCAAAGTAGACAGAAATCTGATGTTTCATTTCTCAAGATAAAGCAGGCTTCAAGTGCTTACCTTCCAAAAATAAGAGCTGCCAGAGCTGTTGTGCCAGAGCTGCTGTCAACAGAACAGGCATCTGCAAAAGCATGATCGGCCTGCATGAATGCATTCCTTATAGCCTTTCCAACAGCATTTGGAAAATGAGAATCTTCAACAATAAAATTCAGAAGATTTTTCCGAATAAATATTGCTGCATCGCCTCCTCCATGACCATCAAATACCTGTGGAAAAAAGCTTTGATGTTGGATTTACCGAGAAATTTGGAAAACTACTTCATATTTGAAAGTTATATGAGCAAACTACAGAAGAAAAGGCAAGTTTTATCTTCCCTATAACTTTTACCTTCAAAAATAATAAGTACCATAAACAAAACTACATTAGTCTATGGAGATGCTCTAGTTTCATTCTCCTTACATTACTTCTGTGTTACATTTCTCATTGTATAAAATGTTTATAAACAAAGTATGACCATGAAATCCATTTATACACACACCTACATGCTTGCTACCTATTAATCCAGCCACTTAAACTTTTTTGTCGTTTAAGAGCCATACCAAATATTAAAGATAACTAAAGACACTTTCCGACTACATTTTAGGAAAGGCTGCAAAACTTTGTCATTTAAGTTTTATTTAAATTCAGTGGTTATTGGCTTAGCTTAGCCTGGCAAATTCTTCACTAATATAGATTCTACAGACAAATAACTGTTATAATTCCAATATAGCTTCTCCTTTCTAGTTTTATAATGCTTGGACTTGGAACCTATAGTCATTGATTAACTTTCATATAGACCAGTTCCAACCAATCTCCTTAAAAATTTCAAATAATTAGAATTAGAATAGCACAAGGAACTTGGAAAATGTGGAGATGAATGTATGTAGCAGTGCACCGTCAGTAGCCAGCTATGGGCCCAAGACAATAGTGCCTGCTGCTGTTAGGAGATTTTAAGTATGGTGGGAGGAGGCCTTGACTCTAATTGATGCTCATGTTTTCTTTTGGTAGCAATGGGTGTTTTAAGATATATGCAAAAGCTGGTGCAAGGTAGTGATTGAAGGGAGGACAGATGCACAAGTAGAGCAAGGTTGCAAGGGTCCATCATCTCCCTTCTAAGTCAAATGAAATCTGGTTCCTCCTCTAGTGAATCGTTGACTCCTCCATAAACAAAAACTTTAAGGAACCATACATTTGTCCGTTTAAGAAATTTTGGCTTATATTTGGAAAATTCTCAAAGAGAAAATTAAGTTGCTAGATACTTCAGATTACCTGCTGTAACCATATCCAGTGTATCTGCTACAAATCTAAGTATGAATATTGCAGGGATGCATATCTGATACTCTGGAAATTTTGTACCATACCAAAGATATAGTTGAACCTAGGCCATATCCACCGGGAGTTTGAAAGTTATGTCAACTCCAGGTAAGCATTTGTAACTATAAGGCTGGAGTTTCTGTTGCAATACAAAATGTTATCATTGGGATAATGCCTTTCAGCAGTATCTTTAAAAGCATTTGCAAAGTCGTACCCACCTAAATATAAGCTTACTTTTGACTTCTGACTTGATTGGCATTTTCTTTCAGCTATATTTTAATACTATAAAGAAAAACATGGAGTGCTATCCTTACATCCCAAAATGGTCTACTTCTAATCTCCATTTGTGATCAGATTTAAGGAGTTTCCTGCCAACGAATTGATGGGGCTAGTAAAGGAGATGTTTATATTACGCCTCTGTCATTAACGTAAACATTTTAGCTAAGAGTAACCTTGTCATTAACAGTTTCTCTTTATAGGTTGGTAACTAAAGGATTACAAGTTAGTTGATCTTAGAAGAATTTAATAAAGACTACTCTTTTCTATTTTAAGTCAGGCAAAGCTTCTTAATTGTTTAGTTTCAAATTTTTCAAATCATGTTTTTTTAGAACACCACATGGCTTACACACTTAAATATTTATTTTCTTTTAAATACTCCTGAACATGATTTTACCTACTTGAATGTATTTCTTAAGCTTGTTTTCAAATATTTATTCATACACAGCAAAATTGACATATACTACCATAAAAGGAGTAATAATATAAAGGAATTTGTTTATGATAGTGGATTTCATATTTACTGTCAAAATACAATATATACAAATTCCATCCTTCTAGCTAAAAAACAGATGACCGTTTCTGCCCCTTTATGATCCATATCCCAAAGCTAACATTTACTTTTTGCACTTGTTATGTTAAATAATGAACTATTTAACATTTTTTAAAAACTTTTTGTAGTACTATGCTTTCTGCCAGTTCCTTGGTATTCATCTTTGGCATTCAGTTAAAACTTAATTTGCAGATTAGCTAAGAGAGTGTCAATCCGTCATGAAGAAAGGTAACTTGACAGTCAGGAGTGGCTATCAAACTTTGACCTTACAGTTTATATTTCTATACTTCATAAAAACAAACAAGGTGCTTCTTTTTAAATTCTAGTTATTAAGAGTCAAGAAACTAAATAAAATTAATAAGTGTTTAACTAGTCTGAACATCACGAATCTGGAAGTACTGAAACAGTAAATTCATTACGATTCCTTATAAGTTATAATACATGAATCAAGTGCAACCATACAAAATTACTTAAATCAACTGTAAAAAATTACTTGAATTAATGCTTCCTCTTCTCATCTTGTAGATGAAATCCAAAATAAATCTGATTCAGATAATATGGTTGGAATGCACTTAAATAATTATTTTTCTGACTTGCATTCCATATAGTCTATAATTCACATGCTGAACTAATAAAGATATGTATTACTTAACCATAAACATATCATGTAAGCATTTCACGATAAAGCTGTTACACAATCCTAAGAAATATTTAAATATCTTGCCTGTCTAAGGAATATGAATTTCCCTTGCCCATCAAAGATTCAGTATCTAACAAGCAAAAGAGAAAAAATGGCACAAAACTTGTAATATAGAGGGCAAGAAAATAACAATGCTCACCCCATAGAAAGCACCTGGCTCTGGGAATTCAAAAAGTGTACCAAGATGCTCCACCAGATCATCAATACAGATGTGCTCATCTTCCATGTATCGCTTGGGCCCTATTTCAGCCCAGCTACCAGAGCGGAAGACAGGAGTAAATGTCTTCCCATTTTCAGCAGACGACTTTGAAAGCAAACTTTTTGCATCAAGCTCCTGAAGCCAACAGCAGAAAAAATTCAATATCTCCTCCATTAAATATACACCAGTTTGTTTGTAATTTTTTTTTTAAAATATCAATCCCTGGACTTGAAGCAAGAAATATAGATTGAAAACGCAAACAAATCAGACAGATCAATTTTACAAAAGGATTTGTCACAAGTTAACTAATTTAAATAACAAACTATATTTACAATATAATTCATTCAATCTTGCTAATCAGGAATTAAGCCGAGAACAATTCATCCGGTCAAGAATTCACTAATTGGAGGCCATGAGTTTTTTTTCCTTACAGGCATTTGATATGATATACCTAGGTAAACAAACACAATTGGGTACCATGTTGAAGTCTGAGTTCAATACCACAAGCAACTTCCAACATCCAATCCGAGTTTAATCCCACGAGTAATGTCCAAATCCAAATAAGTATCCACCCAAAGAAAAGAACAAGAAATGGGTATGCACAATTTACAACAAGTTTCCTTTATAGCAGTCACTAGCTCAAACCCTAAACAAATTCTTCAGAGGAATTAAACTAAAGGATGTCTAAAGAATCATAATATTTAGATCCGTGATATTAACTATCCAGAAGATTTACGGTAGTTCCTAACTCCCAATATCCTAGAGTTACTATACAAGCATGCAGAGCACTGCAAATGGGTCAATATGCCCACATACCCAATCCCAATACCAGATTCTACAGTCAAAAGAAACGATGTCTGCAAATATTTTTTTTCTGTTATAGGTCCCAAGATTAACACCTGGAACTCTAATTACTCGGATTTGCAAGAGAATAATAAAAAAAATAATTTGCAGAGAATTCCCATGGTCCTAAATTTAAATGACATACAAGCAGTGTCATGCAACTGGGTCAACAGCATTCACACAACCAATCCCAATACCGGGAAATAAACAGCAGAGACTGGAAACACATTCATCCTCGTGCTAGTCACAAGCTCAAACCCTAAAAGGATACAGAGATTGACAAAAGTACACTGAAAATCAAATACAAACAATTTACAGAGAATTCCTAGAATCCCAAATTTACCACACATACAAGCAGTAGCGGCAAACGATTCACCCCCTTAATACCAGATTGCCCAGAAAAATAATAACAAAAATAAAAGTATGCATAAAGCTTTTGCCTGCTCTTGATCATAGGCTCAAACCCTAGAACAACTGAAATTTCACAGATTCTCAAAACCAAACTTTAAAATCTCCAATATCAAGATCTACCGAATTGGGTATCCTTAAAAACCAAATTGATTAACAAATCAATATAAATAACATATGTCCTAAAGGCATACAGTTAATAACATCACCTTGAGCCTTAAAAAGGGAGGTTAAAAAAAAATCTAACAATGAAATGCTAAAATAAGGCAGAAAAAAAGTTCATACCAACTCAGATTCAGACGGCCCTGCAAGCCGGGCAGTGCTAACGCAATGGCGAATAGCTGCAAAAGGCCTGGGTGGCTTTCCTGTTATCATTTCACAGTACCTGTCCTTGGAATCCCCTTCAGTATTATCGCTATTCATGCAGAAACCATTATCCCTGCCGCTCATAATAGCTCTCACGGGCTGAGGTACCTCGGCTCCCGCTGCCATTTAACATAAATATACACCCACAAAGAAAGGTGAGAAATATATGTACTCCCTGTATATACTACACTATGATATATATTCACTGTATATATGAATATTGGTCCCGGTTTCGATCCCCAAAAGAGCTCAGATATGTGATTCTCGTCAGTTTGGGTGTAAAGATCTGAGACTTCTGTCACCTGCCGTAGACTTAAATTTACGTAAAATGCTCAGAACGGATGTTTCTGTAAACCACTGGCTTTCACAACACAAAATAAAACGTTTTAAGCGTGTAATAATTATGGTAGTTAACGACCTGTCAAATAACATAAATGTTGGCGTTCAAAACTTGGTTTAGTTTTATGTGTGTATATATAGTTATTTTTACGTGGTGTTTTTTACTCGGGTCAAAAGTTAAAAATTAAAATATCCTGGTTACATTATATATGAAGGTCCCGTGTGTGACACGTGGCGAGGGTATGTTGACTGGGGATCTAGATGCTATGTTGTGGAAGCCGTCTGATTGTCTCGACGCTTCGAGATGGGCGGTGGGGATTGCTTGACGATGTGGGAAGAGATAAATATACGTTATTTATGGTGTAAGTTTTTTATAATTTTTAATGGAAAAAAAGGGGTGGAAAAGTTTATAGTTTTCTTTCGTTTAGTGTCAAGGATTGTGGCTTGCCTCGATTCTTCGAATATATTTCTTTATGCAAGGTAAGTTTTGTATGGAATTTGGATTCTTTGGATTTAGTATCAAATATTTAAAGTTATAATAAATTTGATTTTAGTTTTACGATCTTATTTGATTTTTTTAATATAGTATTAAAATATATATAATGACTTAAATTTGATTTTAGTTTTATGATCTTATTTGATTTTTTTAATATAGTATTAAAATAAATATAATGATTAAGTAAAATTTATATATTTTCCTTGTAGTGATAAAAATTGAAATATATTTATTCTATTAAATTAAATTTCTTCAATTTAGTCTTAAGATTTGTGGGATTCTTACCATTTTTTTGAGATCTCCTTCAACTTAATTAGAGGGCTATTTTTTTCTCATTTTTGATATCTTTTAACTTAATGTCACTTAATGTGAGTAATGAAGGATTATTTATTCTACCAAATTTTGTCTATCTTTGACTTTATAATTGCCTCCCTTTGCCAATTTTGTTGAAGGATAAAAGATGCCCATTTTTGTCAGTTTCAATTTCCTTCTATTTGGACTTAGAGGTACCTATTCCACTAATTGTTATGCTTTTATGTTAAGGATTGATAGTGCCTTTATTTGTCATATTAGTTTCCTTTTCTACTGTATTAGTCTCATTTTACTTAGTGCATAATAGATCCTCTTCAATAAATTCACCATCAAGGTTTCACATAAAGAAATTTGGTGTACTTACTCTCTTTAATGGAAACCCTTTTGAATTAGCAATAAGGACAAAGAGATACTTATTCCATCAATTAAATGTTGTAAACCTCAAACCCAAGAAATAAGAGGTACCCCATTATGTCAAATTTAATCGCCTTCAACTTAGACTAAAGAATTGAGTTGTACATTTTTTACAATATCAAGTCCTTACCAACCACATGCCAAAATTACTCTCTTTTAACTCCATGCATAATCAAATCCTCTCTAAATTACCCATTTTGAAATCAAATCAAGAATTAAGAGATAATCGCTTGATAAAATTGATCTCCTTCATACTCAATATGATAAACAAGTAAATATTTATACCACGAAAATCAATATTCGTTCACTTTTCAAATTTAATACTTAAAATATATGAGAAATGTCCATTTCACTACACTTAATTTCTTCAAACTAACTTAAAAATATCTAGAGATATCCATTTTACTACACTAGACTCCTAAGTTCTTTAAACCTACTACTAAAAAAAATTAGGGCATGTGTTTAGAATAAGTTTGGTCTTCTCCAACTCAACAACATAATCACTGTGGCCTCCACCTAATTCACCCAAATCTCATCCACCAAACGAACGATTGGTGGAAACCCCACTTTTCCCACAAGTGGACCCCACAGATTTAGATAATTTTCAATCTTATTTCATTAGTGGCCTATTAAGATAATTAACTTGTGCGCGGTTTGCGTAAGCGCTGACGTTAACGGCGTTGTAAAGCAGGGCCAATAATGGAGCGTAAGTCACTTGTATGAATAGATGGCATTTATTGGTGTGACGTGTACCTGAAAACTGCCAATCGTATTCCGTGCACATGAATGATTTGGGATGTTGCGACGCTCGTGGGGCCCATGGCATGAGATACTTGCGCTTAGATGAAAGTCAGCGCTGTTACCTAACCTAACGGCGTTCGGCGTCACTTAACAAAATAAAACACATCTACCCCTCATATGGTGAAATTTGTCCACCAATGCATGTCATTTCTTATTCCGTTTTATATTTATTTTGGGTAATGTCTTTATATATGTCTATGTAGTGACAAATGAGTTTGATTTTTTTATTAATTTAATATATAAAAATTTCTATTTGTTTAGATATATTATATTTATTACACATATTTTTATTTATTTATCACATTTAATTATACATTTATTTTCATTTAATCGTGTATTAGTCTATTTTTGAATTAGTCTCCAAATGTTAACTTGTTATGCTCTATTTTAGAATTCAAAATTCAAATATAGATAATTAGTCCATTCACTCTTCTACTTTGAATCAACTAAACATATATTTGTACAATTTGATGCTATGATCTACTATTTAAAGGCAATTCATTGTATTCATTCTAATCATCTAAAGAATCAATCAATTATTCGTTTTAGAGAGCAATTAATAAAAATACACTTTGATTTGGTGCAATAAAAAAAATAACAAATCATAATACTTAGATGTTTGCTTGCTATTTTCAATCTTCTTCATTTTTTGTGGTTGATCTAGAAGGACTTTCCTCCCTTGACTAATCAATGACCCTTAAAGTATTTTTAACTACACCTAATCTCTAAAAGTTCAAGAAGAGTATAGCAAATAGTTCACATCAAGTGAAATTGTAGAGCAAAACTCCATTCATTGTTAGGATGGATATGGGTTTGTATAGATCTGTATAAAGAATGGAATTTCATTGTAGATTCACAAACTTATTGTTTGGCAAGGATAAAAATCCAACGTAAACATGAAGATAGTTTATTGATAAAAACATTATTTCCAAATCTTATACTAGACAAACTCCAAAATCTTATCCGTTTAATATCCATTCTTTAATTATTGAACTAAAAATCACCTATCTATTTTATTCAAATTTCTAAATACTTTATCTATTTTATCATTATCGTCTATATTTAATTAATTTAAATTACTTATATCAATTTAATTATATTTACTCAATTAACTTAAATTAACTAAAAAAAATCATTTTCCTTTAGCTTTATATTTAATTAATTTTATGTATGTTCCAAATTATTTAATGTATTATGTTACATGAAAAATTACAAGAGGTTCATCTTCTACCTAAAGGGGTGTTAAGAGAACACAAGAAACGAGCGTGCATTAGCATTATAGTTTTTGCCTAATGATAGACAAATAAATTGTAATAGAAGGATTTTGTGTTTGATGTACTACTCTAGCATTGATGAAGTGTTTGGATAAGTGATTTTATTAATTGATATGCATAAAGGATTTTAGAAAATATTTAAATTAAATAAGTTAACTTTATCAATGTATATCAATTGTCATTAAGTTAAGTTTGTTTTGATAGGATCATTCAATAATGTTTACTTTCATATATTGAAGGGCTAGTTTATAATTTAAATTTAGTCAAACAAAACTGTAACATAATGGAAGGATGATAATATAGTGGTGTTTTTATTGTTTGTTCTTCAACATAATGGAAGGATGATAATATGGTGGTGTTTTTATTGTTTTTTTTTTCAACATCAATTTTGCATTATCATGAAACATTTTCAGTTCACTTGGATAGATTGTGTTCCTCTAGTTGTGACTTGTTTTGTATTCATTTAGTCATAGACCTCCCAAATTTTTCCTTTATTCATTTTGATTATTCGTTTTATTTAGGCTCTTAATTTATTAGATATATTTGATAACAATGATAATATATCATTATGTAGATCATATGGACATAGTCTCATGGTGAAGCATATCAAATGCCAAAATGATGTCTTGCTCCTATTAAGATGACCATTAGACACAACTAAATTAGCATGCCCTAAAATATAGGATCATTTGTCTTGCTACTATATTGTTACGTCATATATAGTGTCTAAACTATATATAAAAAAATAAAGTACAAGCCAAAAATGGCTTCACATTTTACAACAGTAAGATGCAATTTCAAATTGCATCATTTGAACATTTATGGATGTTGTGATTAAACCTCTAAAATAGGATACCAAATTAATTCGTTCATTTTCATGGATCTAATAAGTATATAATAAAACAAATCAAAGATAACTTGGTTATAGAAAGTAACAATATCATGTTTTAAAAATGACCCCAAACTTTGAAAATAACCCCATAATGTAAAATTGAGACTACACTTAACAAACATAATTTAACATTTAAATGAACTCATAACGTGCAAATGAAATAAATATTAATAATACAATAAAATAATAATATGATGATTTTGGAAAGTCTTTATTTATATTAAAATTTAGTACAATCATATTAAGCATGCTTCCTAAATGCATATTTTTTCCATCTAATAGAATACAATTTTCACATTATTGCCACATAACTTAGATTAGAAATAAATTTCATAACAAGATCTACTTGTATCTACTGCATCTATTTAATATCATAGCTTTCATCTCCATATAATTAACATATATTTTTCATCTTCATAGGATTTGTTTCTTAGTTTCTTATATTTAACATGGAAAAAATGATTAGCTTGAGTTGTAATAAATTAAGACATTGTGCTTTTACAATAAATATCTACAATAGAATTTAGAAAATAAAATAAGGTTCAGACTTGTGTATAAGAGTGAATTTGCACCCCTTATGCAAATTCCCCTTTTTCCTGTCCCCACTTTAGAAAACCAAGTTCAGAGGCTTAATTACACCTAAGCTAACTTTCATGCTCTTGAACTCACTTCTTGCATTTCCAAGTATTCTAGCAACACTTTGGCACTCCATTGTAGCAACAACTTCACTCCACCACTTCAGTAGAGCAAGTTTGGGACAACACCATTGTAGTAGAGGCTCGAGTACTCTCATTCTCTCCTCCATTAGCCTTGGGTTCTTTTGGTGGAGGTGGTAAGCTTCCCTCTCCTCTCCTCTATTACTTGGTTGAGTAAGCACATTTACTATTTTGTAGTGTTTTAGTGTTCTTTATTACAGTACTTTCTTTATCATACTCGCTTTCTTGGTTGTCTGTGGAGGTGGAAACACCTAAACGGGGGTTTGACTAAGGCAAGCCCCTATACAACCACCCAATATTTTTCTCCTCTTTGTGTGTAGGTGAACATGCTTTGGGAGAGCTAGCTGGGGAATGGATTTCTTTGTGAGATCATTCTTGCCATCCTAACTCTTGCATTTTTACTTTATCACATTAAAGAATATTTTGTCTACTTAATATTGTTGTTTTGGCTCTTTAGTGGTAGTTAGCTAGGCCATTAGCTTGTTTTCCTAGGTTTGACCTTGTCTCTTTAGTTTTCTGGTTGTACAGACACCAGCGCACTTGAGAGACACTAGCGCGTTGCATTGTTGTCCCAGGACCGCGCTTCTGTCCTCAGGCAAAGAGCTTCTTGAGGCGTAGTGTTGAACCTGAAAACCGGTTCGCCTAGCCCCATCTTGTATTTCGGGTCTATAGGGTGATTGAAGGACTTCATAGTCCTCATCATTCTTGTTCCGCATTTACTAAAATTGCATTAAGCTGAGGTAAGTTAGGGCAGGCTTCCGCATCTTGGCCCTCCATGACCTGGGGTCTTGCACGTGGTGGTCCCCCTCTCTTACATTTTTGGTGAACTCAACGTGAACCATTTTGGTTTCATTTTTGCAATACTAATAGTTCCTTTCCTTGTACTTTAGGAGTGTTGTGAGGCTGTCGCCTTACAACCCAACCTACGACCCCTAGTTGGCGTAGTTGGAAGGTTCCAAAGGTGTTGCATAACGAAACCTTAATTAGGTCACTATCTTATCCTTTAACCTTAAGAGACTCTGTGGAAGTATCGTCTAGTGTGTGTAATGGCCTCCTTCCTGCATCAACCTACCCCCTCTGCATAACCTGTGGATAGTAGTACTAATATAACCTTCACATCATAGGACCTGCCAATGGGTTTTAACAAGGAACCGTCTCCTCTCTATATCCCTGCACAGATCAATGGAAACATCGTAGCGAGTGTTCTCGTTGATCCGACGTCACAAACTATAAACATAATATCCAAGGAGATCATGTTGATCAACTTCCTACATAAATATGGGTATGATGCACCTGTGAGTACCATCTACACGCATGACAGGCTTTTCGTGCCCCCTTTGGGTAGTATCGTCCTGTTAGTCTTGGTTGGACCTAAATTCGTGAAACTCATGTTTGACATTATCCCTAGGTCTGAGCTCTTTAGGGTGAAGTTGGGTATCCCTTGGTTGGTGACTATGAACGTGGTGCCCTCGGTCGTACATAAATGTTTAAAATTTATCCACGAGGGTTCCGTGCATGTAATTCACGACATCGGTTATAAACCACCAGTTGCTCATGGTAGTTACTCCATGGACCACTCCTGGCCTGCGCTCGTTGGTCCTCTCCCACCTAGGATGGACCTTCTGCATCGGACATATCAAAATTATAAGAAAGGGTGCATAAGGTCGAAAGTGACATACCCTTTGTCACCTTATGTTGTTTCACATAGAGCTTGCTTAAAAGATGACATCGATGCCACTAAGGCACGTAGGAAGGAAGAAGAGAAGCGGTATCGAGATCCTCCTTCTTCCTCTTCTGTTGGTCAGTCTGATGCTTCTTCTCACTATGTTGTGGTACCGCCGGATTCTGCTCTGTGCTTGTGGGAGAACCCTATGGTGCCCACTTGGTGAAAGCCTAAGCATCCTACATTCGAACTTCTTGTTCTTCCGACAAAGCCTAGACCCATTCGTTATAATGGGAAGAAGGTCTCCCATGGAGATTCCTCTTTTTCTCGACCTATGCGGCCTCCTACCGCTCCTGCTCCCAAGGTAGTGAATAGGAAGAGGCTCGCTGTCAAGGCTCTTGAGTTGACTCCCCTTGCTGCTTCTCAACCTACTCCCCCTACTCCCATTTAGGAATTTGTTCCTCCGCTGAAGACAACCATAGTGGACATCCCCATGGTTGAGTAGGAGCCTTTTGTCCCTTCACAACTTTCGGCCTCCAACTCTAAGAGTCATAGGAACCGCCTTGCGCACGAGCGCAAGTGTCAACAAAAGGCTCTTCTGGTTGAGTAGGCCGCCTCGCAAAGGAAGGAGGAAGAAACGATCACCCCTACTTTAGGGTCTCTTGTAGTTTCTTCCTCTCCCCTTCCTTCTGCTTCTCTTCAGTCTAGTTTTGTGTTGCTCCTGGCTTCCATTGCGAGTACAAATGCGCATAATCCCAAGCAGGTACAAGTGTTCATCGTTCCTTCAGTAGAGTCACCTTCGCTAATGTCTGTTCTAGATATCCAACCTTTCTTGAAACCCATGGATATGACTAATACTTCAGTTGTATCCATTGCGGTCCTTTCCTCTTCTTCCCCCGTGCCTCTAGCCTCATATGTGGGGAGTTCATCTCCTCCAATGAAGCAAAAGGTGGAGTGTGGTCCTTATAGTAGTGAAGGACATAAGAGGAACCCCTCTTCTTCACAAGGTGGCTCCACGATGACTTGTTCTGTCTTGGTGACGGAACTAGTGTCGATTTGTCCTGAGTTCATCACCACTCCTAAGTCATTCGACAAGCCTAGCAGTGAATCTCAGGTGTAGCTTGCCCCATCCACTGAAGTTAAACACAATGCTCCTGTGGGGTGCATGTTTAACTTTGTGGATGAAGTTCTGACCTTGTTAGCAATCTTCACGAAATCGCTGACCTTAGCTCGACAAGATCTCGACGAAGAAGACCTTGTGGGGGCTTCTTCCTTAGCCCTTTTTGTAGGAGGGCCGGATGCTCCTCCTCTTAACATCCCACCACTGCAGGCTTGTCCTCCTTCCCCATACGATGATCTAGAGTGGGAAGCGAATGACCTCTTGGTCGATCAATGTTAGGAGGAGGCCTCTTCTTAATCTCGTGTGTGTGTGTTTGTGATGTATTCCCCCGTGATTGCGCTATGTGTGCCTAGATGACCCTTGTCACCCCTGTTGGTGCTTGGATACAGGTGTGGTTTTTGTGTCATAAATCTTCCTCTATTTGTATCATCATTCTTCCATGTTTTGCTTTATTTTTGATAAATTGGGGACAATGCAAAGCATTGGGGGCATTTAGGCTTCCCTTCCGTGTTGACCTAATTTTTTATTTTTACTTTGTCTTCTCGTGCATTCTTCACATGGTCTATATATTTATGAGCAGTTCTGACCCCAAAATATCAGGCTACCCCTATGCCCTTTGTTTGTGTTTTTCTCTTTTGCTTTCTCGTTATCTTTCTCTCTTATTTGCTTGAGTTGTCCCTCTGATGTGTGCCAATGCCCCTTCTTCAACATTTCAATTTTCAAAAAATGCGTTCATTGCCAACAAATCTTTTCTCAAAAATATTCGCAAACCTTTCTTTAGAATCGCATTCTCAACTTGGAGCCCTAATGGAACATGTTTCCTTCATCACAGGTTCATAAAGAAAGGACTTGAAAACCTTCCTCTGAAGTGGGAACAACTTTTACCTTCCCCTCACGTGGGGGCATATTCTTCCTTTCAAATTCCTTGATGAAGTGAACATCTTTCAAAAGGATCCCTTGATGATGGATCGCTCTGAGAAAGAAAATGTATGCTTTTGAATTGTGTGTCCCTTGAGCGGACCCCCTCTTCATGACGGGTTCTTGAGGGACCCCTTTGAAATTTTTCCACATTGTCAGCGGTTTGCGTGACTATCCACTTACTTGCCTACGTGGCTGCTTTCTGACTCTATGGAGTCTATTTTCCTAGGTTTCCTCCATGCGAGAGATCTTGGAGGTGGCTCCCCTACACGTCTGCGGGTCTATAGGGTGCTTTCTTGGGTTTCCTCCATGTGAGAGATCTTGGGGGTTACCTTCCTTACAGGTCTGCGAGTCTGTAGGGTGCTTCCTTGGGTACTCTTCATGCAAGAGATCTTGGAGAATACCTTGCCTACAGGTTTTTGGGTTTGTAGGGTGCTTTCCTAGCTTCCTCCATGTGAGAGATCTTGGGGGACGCTTCTTGGGTATCCTTCATGTGAGAGTTCTTGGGGGACACCTTCCTTGTAGGTTTGCGGGCCTGTAAAGCACTGGCTTCACGTGGCTTCCTTCATGTGAGAGATCTTGGGGGTTGCCTCCTTGCAGGTTTGCGAGCCTGTAAGATGCTTTCTTTCTTCAGCCTCATAGTTCTGAGAAGCTCTGAAACCTTCACTTCCCCTGTACCTTTAGGTTCGTCAGATCGTGGTCTACTTCCTCGATGGTTTAGGTATACATTTCTAATCTTACTCTTCTTCAATCTACTTTACCGAGCACTCATTAGTATTCATGCTCGCTAAAGTGGGGGCAAAATGTATAAGAGTGAATTTGCACCCCTTATGAAAATTCCCCTTTTACCCTTCCCCACTTTAGAAAACCAAGGTCGGAGGCTTAATTACACTTAAGCCCATTTCTTTCTTTCCACTTGGCTCTTGTTTTGAGCGTTAGTGTGGAAATTTCTATCAGGGACACCTGCGCAACGCGTAGACGTCCCTAGTAGATTCCTATGGCTAAAGCTACAGAGGTGTTACACTTCTCATTAGGAGTCAATTGGTAACACCCTTTTCGGCTGACCGACTTGAATATGGCTATTTTCTTCATCTCCCCTTAAATTCACTCCTTCAACAAGCATTTCATCTCCTACAATCTCTTCACAAGCTAAATTTCATGCTCTTGCACTCACTTCTTGCATTTCCAAGTATTCTAGCAGCACTTTGGCACTCCATTGCAACAACTTCACTCCACCACTTCAATAGAGAAAGTTTGGGACAACACCATTGTGGTAGAGGCTCAAGTACTCTCATTCTCTCCTCCATTAGCCTTGGGTGCTTTTGGTGGAGGTGGTAAGCTTCCATCTCCTCTCCTCTATTACTTGGTTGAGTAAGCACATTTATTGTTTTGTAGTGTTTTAGTGTTCTTCATTATAGTACTTTCTTTATCATACTCGCTTTCTTGGTTGTCCATGGAGGTGGAAAAACCTAAACGGGGGTCTGACTAAGGCAAGCCCCTATACAACCACCCAACATTTTTCTCCTCTTTGTGTGTAGTTGAACATGCTTTGGGAGAGCTAGCTGGCGAACAAATTTCTTTGTGAGATCATTCTTGCCACCCTAACTCTTGCATTTTTACTTTATCACATTAGAGAATATTTTGTCTACTTAATATTGTTGTTTTGGCCCTTTAGTGGTAGTTAGCTGGGTCATTAGCTTGTTTTCCTAGGTTTGACCTTGTCTCTGTAGTTGTTTGATCATACGAACACCAACGCACTTGAGAGACACTAACATGTTGTGTTGTCGTCCCAGGACTGCGCTTTTGTCCTCAAGCAGAGAGCTTCCTGAGGCATAGTGTTGAACCTAAAAACCGGCTCACCTAGCCCCATCCTATATTTTGGGTCTGTAGGGTGATTGAAGGACTTCATAGTCCTCATCATTCTTGTCTCGCATTTCCTAAAAATGCATTAAGTTGAGGTAAGTTAGGGAAGCCTTCTACATCTTAGCCCTTTGTGACCTAGGGTCTTGCACATGGTGGTCCCCCTCTCTTACAACTTGTAATTTCAATTTGGTGTTAGATGGAGTTAAATGTTCTTTCTCATAATTAATTGTCAAGAAAATTCTTTATGGTCATGAATGCAATGTAACCCTAATGTAAGAATCTTTTTAAGAAGGGGCATAGCTACAATACAACCATCTACCATCATGTTTTGGAACAAATCTCTTGAAAAATTCTCTTTGACATTAAATGATAAGGAGCTCATCAATGTCCTCTAAATCAAAAATTGATTAATCAACTGGAGCATTTGTGTTCCCCCATATGTGAACCTAATTGAAGATTTTTTTGTTAAAAATGATTTATAGAAAAAAAAAAGTATTAAACCCATCCAAAGAAATAAAAACTAAAAACTTGTTACAAGAATGAATATATATATATATATATATATATATATATATATATACAAAACACCAAGACTAGAGGTGGTTGATGCCTATTAAAAATTACATAAAGAATAGGACAACAATTCAATATTCAAAATGTGTTATTTTGTAATTTTCCAAGCAACACTAGATTATAAGATTTGCTTAATAAAAAAGTCAAGAACCCCACAAACCATCTATGTAGTCTTTGGGAAGGAATACTATATTCATGGTGAAAACTAGGACTCAAATTGTTTAATCCTTTGAGATAATATGTTTGTTTTGTCAAGGATTCTTGTAGTGATACTAACTATTATTTTCAATATTGTTAGTGTGGTAATTTATTAAACCAAAATACTAGGATGAATAATAAGATACTAATAAGTAATAGGTATCATTCTAATTTTATTCTATTGTTGCAAGCATCATTCTTCACTCAAGGAAACACTATCAACTAAGATATCAACATCTCTATGAGCAACACATTTTATGTTAGTTATAAAAGATAATACTAGAGACAATCATTTGTTCTCTACTTACCAAATTGTAGAAGAAAGTCTCATTTTAGTGAAAACACGTGGTATTTTACAAGACTTTTCAAATTCATCATAACAATGAAGGCATAGACTAGGAATGACAAAAAAAAATATCAAGGAATTCATTAATGAATGTTAAATGAAAATATTTAGCATATATAAATAAATAATTTAGGATGGAGTGCATAAATTATTTGTATAATATATAATTTATTTAAAGTTAGATGATGTTTTGTTGAATTTGTTTAATAATCAAATTATTTTAGATATTGAGTTCAATTTTGATTGTTGTTTCTATTTATTGATGTCTCTTCTATAGTGTATCTTTAAATCAAATAACCCTTAAGATTCTATCATTTAATAAAGAGCCATTCAACACTACTATAATATATGAGAAGAAGTGACTGCACATTAATGAGACTCAATGTAAGGAATTTTTGTTGTTAGATGCAACTTAACAACTACTCTCTTTAAATTTTTCAAGGGCTTGGAGAATGAAATCTTAAAGGGTAAAGTTGAATGTTGGACTGCAACTCAAAAAATATATTAGAGTAATTTTTATTACACAAGCATACAAAAATTATTTAAAGTGTTTGACAAAATACCTCAACAAGATGTTGTAGCATGTCATGCAATCATCATTGCATATGCACAAAATAGGATTATTGAAAATTTCTTGATTGTTTTAATCAAAATACAATTGACAAGTGTGAAGCCAAAATCATTAATCTTAGCCAACATCCTCTTAGTATGTGCTAAAATAGGAGATCTGTAACTAGGTATGGAGATCCACAAAAAAAGAAATTAGAACTTTGTCAAATGTTGTAGTTTTGACTATCCTAATAGACTTGCATACAAATGTGGAAGCATACAAAGGGAATATGAGCTATTTGAGAAAAAAAATTCAAAAAAAATTAGTCTTTTGGAATGTTTAATGCTTGTAGGATATGCACAAAATGAGGTTGTTGACAACTTACAAACAAACAAGTAAGAATTATTCTACTAAATATAATCTCATAAAAAATTTAGTTTTAGATCACTCATGCACCAAATCCTTGAATGCGCCTTTGACAAGGGATTCCTAGTAAACTATCTATAGTCACCTTTCTTTTTCAACAGATAAAAAAACTTAAATGATGTCGAAGCCATCCATCCTCTAAATCTCTATCAAAAGTAGGAGTATTAATTTAGTGAAACCCCAAAACCAAAATCAAACAATATTGTTAAGAAATATAACAAAAACATTGTAATGTTCATGTATAAAGCCAACATTATATACTAGAAAGCTTAAGCTAATGGTTTTAGCTACTACCATAAAAGATCTAATCTAGCCCAAAACACCGAGTTTTTGCATAGTAGCCATGATGCTTTGCATAGAGGATACATGCATAACCAATGTCCTATACTTACCACTTTATGAAATGAATATTGTGAAACATTCCAAGAAATTGCTTTTTCAAGGGTTATAAAGGCTAAAGTAGGAGTAATGTTTTTAAATATTCAAGTATTTATTTTAAATACCCTACCCAACAAAAATAGTTTGCACCAATTATACTTTTTTATTTTCTAATTCTATTTTTAAATCCACAAAATTAAAAAATATTGTAAAAAAAATGTAATTTTAGCATGGGCACAATTCACAACATAAACTAATGTTTAAAAATGAATACTTAAATTCCTTGGTGCATGAAGTTTTTTTTTTCACTCTTTAATATTGCATGAAGTATTCTCTTTCACTCTTTCATATTGTTTTATCTTTCCCTCTATCACTTCATCTCTTATATATTATATTAGGTTTATATTTTAGAAATCAAATTTTGTCTTGTACGTTGGATTAGGTTTCTATAGAACAAATATGATAGTTGAGAAGTTAATTTAGTGTAGAAGATAAAATGTGGTAGAGAACATTTATTTATCAAAAATGATTAACAAAAGTATAATCAAAGGTAGGTCTAGTATTAGAGAATGAATAGGCTTGTATTCTATAGTAAAAATCTATCCAAAAAATACACTCAACTTTGATAGGAACAAAAGCATTCCATTCCAAAGCCACAAATCTACACCAAAGTCTAAATCCATATACAAAATGATTATCAAGTTTTAGGAAAAAATGAATTGTTTGCTACCAATTCATTAATTTTTTTCAAAAATATTTTAATCCTAACAAAAAATGATTGAAGTTAGATGTCCACTAACATCTATCTTTTGGAAAAATCATAAAACAACAAATGAATTGCATATAGTTTATCACTTTCCTTTAGTACATCCCTAAACATAAACAATAATATAACAAGCACACAAAATCATACCACAAAATAAAATAAATATGAGCTATCAACTCCTTAAATCTTAAAAATAGAAAGGAGGAAAAGTATTAAATTAAACAATGATGAATGAAAAAAAGGTTTGTAAGACATTTGTTAAAGACTACACTATCAAAACAATATCAAAAATAAAAATTAATACTGCAATGGTCTTGTAGAGAGCTAAATGCATTAGTCTACATAGAAAATGTAGAATATATGATCAAATTAATTTGTTCATACACAAATGGAAAAAAGGGAAGACCACATTGCTAAATTCCATATATCATAAATGAATTATACATCCTAAAAATTATTATCAACTCAAATGTTGTGTTTAACTAGAAAAAATAGAAGCACCATAGTATGCATAAAGCCAATATTGTATTCAGTAAAACTTAAATCAATGATACTATCTACTGCCATAGAAGCCTTGATTTGACATGAAACACATACCTATCACTTATCAATTGTAACACTTTGCACACAGAAAAAATACATAACCAACACCCTTTTTTTATTGTTTAAGGAAATGTAAGCAACCACTTTTCCAAAGACTACAAAGATTAACATAACATCACTTAATTTTAAATGAAAAACTATTTAATTTAAAATATCCTAATTTATTTACCTTTTATTTTTCAAATTATTCTACACAATTAAAGAACATTGCGAACAATTTTAACTTTAGCTTGTAGATGATTTACAAAACAAACTAATGCTAAAAATAAAAATGTTGATGTAAAAGAAGATTGACCAAATGCCCTTCAATGTGGAGTAAATTATTTTTTGAATGTCTAGAGGTTTGTGAAATTAAGATTAAAGGAAGTTTTTCTAAGCGGTGGATCTCCCATTTCCTTTATAAAATGGATAGTGTGTGCAAATGTTAAGGAAGACACTATCCATTTTATAAAGGAAATGGGAGATCCATTGCTTCGAAAAAATTCCTTATAATCTTAATTTCACAAACCTCGAGACATTCAAAAAAATAATTTACTCCACATTGAAGGGCATTTGGTTAATCTCCTTTTACATCGACATTTAGAAAAAAATAAGCATTAGTTTATTTTGTAAATCATCTATAAGCTAAAGTTCTATTCCTCAGGAGGAGGTGATGTTTCTATAGTTCTATGGATCTTGGTATTCCTTTTGGTTTGGGAGTTTCTCTTTTTGAAATGTGGGCTTAGTTTTTAAATAGACTTAAGAATAAGTTGTTTAATTTTGGCAATAAATTCTTGTCCCTAGTTGTATTGAATGCACAAGACAATTGAGAGGGGGGTTGAATCAGTTGTACCTTAAAATTTCAAAATCCTCATTAACATTCAGAGCCACATTCATTCAATAAACCCTTAATTTGTTATGATGAATTAGCATGAAAAGAAAATGAGTGAAAATGAAACAACTAAACACCATACACAAGAGAACACTGGATTTACGTGGAAAACCCAAGAAGGGAAAAACCATGGCGAGGATTAGCTCACAATATAAGTAATATCAACATCGAATACAATAAGGTTCACTGTCGTAGGGCTCATTGCCCAAAGAAAGAAAGGATCGCTACCAAAATAGAAAAGAAGATAGAGAAGAATGCTACACAAAGAAATCAATGCAATAGATAAATCCACCACAATATTATCAACACCTTTGCAACACGACTAAAGAATTGTAGACACCTTTTGCTCATTGCATCTAGTAGTCTAACACATGAAAGCTAGCACTGCACTTCTCAAATTTGCACTCTAACACTTTGTAATTCGCATCATTTGCATTTCTCTTGTCCATCTCATCATTCCTCAATGAATCAACTCATACTTATACCATCCTCAACCTTGAAACCTTTCACCAAGGTTGTCTATGAACATCAACTGTGCAAATTCAAATTAGGTCAGTGCCAAAATACTTTTGTGGTAGATAGAAATTAAAGCAAACCACATCACACCTTATCTGGGACCTAAATCTATAACACCACACTATACCATGCTTCTATAAACAATAAACATTCATCACAATTAGTGTAAACACCAGGTTGGTTGTTACTTGTGTAAACACCATTAAAATTTTAAGTACATGATTCTTTTGATCAAATATGACTTGCAAACCACACACCATGTTTGAACATGAAATAGAATATTCCACAAACAACTTGAAATATAACAAACTCCTTCGCGACAGCTTCCACTTGAAGAATATACACACTCAATACATCTAGACAAATCTACCATACACTGTAACCCAATGAAAATGACTTATGAAGCACCGAACCACAAACCACCTCAATTGAAGAAAGATACCAATGATATCAATACTCCTATAGATCAACAAGACTTGAAACATAACTGTGGACAATTATGGAGAAAAAACATTTCTCCCAGACACCTCTGCAATACATAGTTCACACACTGGTGAACACAACTTCTTCTACACAATGATCTAGCACACCAAATCTTGAATATAACACCTCTAAACATCTCTGATCAACATATCTGAACCACACAAGTAGATCTTCAACCTAGAATAAATGCAGAGCAACACAAGTACACAACCTTGCAACACAAAACACCACTACAACACATTGTTTCCTATTTTTATCAATTTTTCTCAAAAGCACTTGGAAACCAAGTGCCAAAGACACATACTTTTCATCTTCAACACTTCCTCAACATGAATGAACCATCTGCAACATAGCAATTCAACCAGCTTATCATAGAAACACTAGAGGTTGACACTAGTAGCTTTACTAATAACAACATAATGCAACTGATCAAAGCATAGACAACACAAAATGCTCATTCTCAACAATCTCCCTCAACAGTAGTTTCCTTCTATCTTTAATACAGTTGACACCAATGACAACACCAACTACTCATACTTACAACAAGCTAGCGGAATTCAAGTGGCTAATAAGATTCTTATTGCAACCCATGTGTACTATTCCTCTTGTTGGATGCCTTTTAAGCAAGGTTATGAAGAGTTGAATAAAATAATTTGTAAATTCTTGTGGTCTAAGTGGGATGGCAATGTTGATTTCATTGCTTAAATTCATGGTCCCCTTGCATTCAACCAAAATAGAAATGTGGCCTTGGGCTCCTAGATACCCTCACCCAAGGGACTTGTCTTGCTACAAAATGGATAATTAGAGTTGCTAATGGAGATGAACCATGGAAAATTTTAGTTCACTAATGAATCATGGAAGCTTCTATTAAGGAAAATGGTAAGTTGTTTGTTGGTTAGACAAAATGCTCTTGTCTCCTTTCTTTAAAATCATATGTAGCATCGTTTCCTCTCTAGTCTATTTGGAAAGTGTGGCAAAAAGTTTGTAAATTTTTAAATTGGAACGACTCTTCATTACAAAATGGGTTTAGTTTTTCCTCAATGGCAATATGGTGGAATAAACTAATTACTTATCATAATCAACCATTAGTGATCAATTTTCCAAGATAGGATTATTATTTGTTTAAAAAAGGGGTTAGACAGTTTAAAGATATTTGGAATTTTGATATGCTTGACTGGGCATCATGGACTAATATCAAAGAGAAACATGGGTTGAGTAATAAATATGAGCAGTTTTTTTATTCTTATTAAATCACTTGTTCTTTTTATCTGGCTATGAAATTATGTACACCAAGGGATCGTTACTTCTTTAAAGATTGGAAATGGCTGGCTCACAGTCACTTCAATCATTTTCCTTAAAAAAAGTGTATATGCAATTGCTTTCTAGTTGGAATCTTACTCCTCGTCTGAATCATAAGTGAAAGTGCAGATTTAATTCCAATTTTTTGTCTAAAATGAGTGCTCAAATATGGAAATCTAAAGCGGATATTGATACACAAGTGTTGGTTTGGAAAATATTACATTGCAAACTACTTGTTGGGGATAGATTGAAATGTATTATGGTTCAACTAGCTAACTGTCCTTTTTGTCATGGTGTTGAAAGTTTAAAACATATATTTTGGGACTGTTTATATGCTAAAAAATAATGGTCTATTGTGTTTAGAGATCTCACAGTGATTTTTAATCAATATTTGAGTTGGAAATAAGTTGTTTTTGACTTTGGTATGCAGAATGATATGATAGGTGATTCTATTTGGTATGTGATATTAAAAAAATATGGAAGAATAGAAGTGGTGCTATATTTTCTAACAACTTTCATCAGGTAACTAGTACTTTGTGGCTTTACTTTGATATATTTCTCTGGGTCCATATTTTCTTTTTCGTATGCAGGAAGAATGAGAAGGTCAAACAACAACTACACCAGATTAAAGATCAAATTATGAAGTTTCATCTTGACAGTAAGCTTAGTCACTATAAAAATTTCATACAATTTATGTAATCATGGTCCTTTTTTGTGACCTTTATGGTTGGCTTATCGGTTTGTAAAAATATCCTTCATGTTATGTAATATTGTCTACCTTATGTTACCTTTGTGGTTGGTTTATTGGATGTATAACAATGTACTTCAACTACTCTTTGTAGCTTCATCCTTGTAATTCTTTTATTGCTTTGTTCAATATTAAAAAATGGATAGAGTCTTAATCTAATGAATTTATTTTTAGATGCGATTATCTATGACACGTGTTCTAGATGGTGTTGTGTGTTGTAAGCTTTAGCGAACAACTCTAATAGCCAAGGTTCATGTTCAAGTGATTTTTAGAACTCCATTCTTATATTTGGTTAAGGAATTTCACAAGTTGCGAAGACCATAATCATTCTAGATGAACCATTATGATAGCACCCATTAAATATGATTTGTGGTGTGATCTTAGTGAAAGCTTCGAGTAATTGTGGTTAACATTATAGTAAGTGTAGATGTCTTAATTAATGTGTATTTTTTTTTGATCCGTAAGGTGGTAATTTTATAGATAATAAAGAAATTTACAGCCATCTGCAAAGCAGGAATTATACCAGATAACCATCAGTTAGCCAAAAAAGAGCTAACGAGGAGAAACAACAGCTTCATACAGTCCCAAAATAGGAAAGAGTTTCGAAACGGAGGATTAGATACAAAGGCCTAACCTTAACACACAAAAAACAAAAAACATACTGCTCAAGTTTGAAACTACCGAAATTAACAAGTCGCGAGCCAAAAGAAACCAGAGACGAGCAACAACCAACACCACACGAATTCACCAGAAACCATTTAACTCTGCAAAACTAATGAAACCATCCAACCATTCCAACCCATCCACCGACACCATCTTCAATTTTCGCTTCAGGAAATCCACCGCCACATCTGCAATCTTTCGGTGCCTTGATAATGCAGGCCCTTTGAGGTCCAAGAGAAAGGGAAAAACTTTGACAGCTTCATCAGACTCCCATAGAAAAGCTAAGTCTGCAGGACGCGGAATGCCCTTACCAATAAAGGCCACCTTCAAAGTCGTTTCAAGGCCGCCAAGCAAATCGTCCCGGAACAGACGAACCATCAATTCCATGGCCTCTGCCTTCGGGGTATCTAGGTCCAGGAGCACGGCAAGGAACCGGGATGAAATGTGCGCATTGTCATGGGCGAATTCATTCCTTTCTAAGTGCCCTTTGCCAAGGACCATTTTAACAGCAGCAATTGACGCCGGGTCATCCAAGAGCAAGATGCGGTTTAACCGCTGGTCCGTGATCTCGCGAAAGGAAATCTGCCTCTCCTTAGCCACTAAAGCAACTGGAGTATCAACGCCGAAAGTTTCCAGACCTTCCGCCGAGATGAGAATGGTAAATTTTGACTTCGACGGTCTATCCATTAGCAAGTGTTTGACAGCCGCTCCTTGCAATAAAAACACAGAAGACAAAACCAAAATGCGAAACCTATGCTTTAGAAAAGACTTCATTAGCTCAATAAAAAGCCTGATTAATGATCAGTCAGGCTTCGCATACGGTACAGGATTATGGCAAAGCAAAAATGTCCTTGGCATGAGTAAAGATACGACCACCATCCATCCAACTTAAAGCCATTATCAATGCAATTGATGGAAATTCCCACTCGACACGTCTACGAGCGGTTCAAGGATAGTCGTGCCCGACATGTCACACTGACGGCGCTGTGAGAACTGAGCCAAGCATGCCTCCAATCCAACTCCAGAAGTTTCAAAATTCATAGACAACCGATAAAACAAGCGAGGAGCACCAGCTTTCGGCCAAATTTAGGAGTTTTGATGTGACAAGAACAAGCCTAATCCAAAGGCATCATGTCCAACCCTTCCGCCACCTCACGTCCACCTTGGACACCCTATGCCTATGTGAGGGGCGAGGGGGAGCCCACCCTTCCACCCACACTTAATTAATGTGTATTTATAATTTATATAATAATAAAATTAAATTTTAGAAAGTATGTATTTTTTTTATATTTTTAAATGTAGTATATGATCTATTATCAAGATGAAAGTACAAAAGTTAACTATTTAGGGTAAAATTGTAAATAAAAAAAATATAATAAACAACAAAAGGTATAAATAAAATAAAGATATTATTAATATTTTTAAAAATAAATTCATATTAATTAAAAAACAAACTTAATAGATAATTACACATTTTAGTAATCCATGTTTATCTTTCTTTCATATATAGAAATATAATCTATGTTTTAACATTTTTAAATTTATTTTTAAAACATTCTTTATAAAGCAATAGTGCACTCCATGATGGTTATGTTCTTTAATTTGTAACATCATTTTCTCTTTGTTTACCCTCCAACTATAAAATACAAGTCAATTTTAATGAATTGACATACTAATCCTATAAACATTCAAAACTTTAATTTGATAAAGAATAATAACTTTTCACTATATAATCAAAGAATACTACCTCTTCACTATATAATCAAAGAATAATAACCCTTCACTATATAACCATTAAAATATACTTTTGATATTATAGACTCAAAAAATATATATTTTATACATTAAAATAATAATAATAATACTATTATATATATAATACTTATTTTATAATCAAATTAGATAATTATCTACATGCCTTTTAAAATATATATATATCATTAAAATAATAAATATACAATAAAATAACCCATATTCATACATCATGTCCAATTTTAGCGTTTCCTCTAATTAATCCCAATATTTTGTTTTCACTATCGTCTCTTACATTATTTTTAATTAAAAGAAAGCGAAGAAATTACATAGAGAATCTTGTACACTTACTAAAGATCCTCTCTAATAATTAGTCATATACAAATTAAGTAAACCCTAGTTGAAGCATTATATTATTCGAGTTAGCGTATATACGTTGTGTATATTGCATGGATTGCGTGTAGCACATCTTCTAGTGCGAATTCTTTTGGCAATTCTAATGTTATTTATGGAAAGTAGTTGTCTTTGAATTGACTTTTCACACAAGAAAATGAATATGTCAAGTTTGCCTCCTACATTGCTTTTTTTAAACATTGAATGTGTCATAGAAACAACATAGCCATAGAGTAAAATAAATAAAAAAGATAACAAATTAGTCAACAGCTTGAAGATAAAGCAAAAACAAATCATCCATTTAGAAATTGCTCCATGATTAGCATAAGAAGTTTATTTTTCTATATGTAGTCTTATTAATTTATTTATAGTATCATGTATGTTGAACACTATGTAAGCTTTAATTTAGTTAGCTAGAGTATAGTTTGTTATGTATTGATTTTCAAACATGTTTAATAATCATTAAAGATTAAAAAATCTTAAGAGAGTTTGTTTTTAAAAGTAATATTTTTTTTTTTTTTAGAGAGTTTGCTTCAAGTTCATAAAAGAATGGAAGTAGAAGATTGAAGTGATAGTGTTTTCGGTATGTTTGGTCATTTAACAAGTCATTAAAATATGATTAATTTTTGTTTTATATTTTTAGAGAAAATAGTAACGATCTATCTCAATCAAGATATGCTATTTTTGATAGGAAGTTTATGGTGCATGTGACTCAAACAACTAATTGAGAGAACACACCCACTTTAGGATTCCAAACAACCCTACATATAATTATGTTATTGCTATCAGGGTTCAATCATGTAATTTTTTGAGGCAAACTCATTGACCCATATTTCATGAGTAGTGGTTCACAAGAACCCATCTCTCATTATAATGAATGGTCCACTTAACACTCATTGCATCTAGGTGATGCTCAAAGAGGTGAAGTATTGAGCCTTCTTGGGAGGTCACCCATCCCAATTCTACTCCAATTCAAGTGCACTTAACCGTGGAGTTTTCCCCAAGGTTAAGTCTGCTTGGCTTGTAACCCTATTTGCAAAACCTTCAACAAGTGTTATGCCTTATGAACCATTCATTATAGAGCATTTAACTCATGAATTGATAAGTAGGAGGTATTTTTCCACAACATGTCAATTATGCTATTGTTATTAGGATTCAACCGTGTAGTTTTTCGATTCAAACTCATTGGCCCATATTTCAAGAGTAGTGGTTCACAAGAACCCATATCTCATGATAATGAATGGTCCACTTAGCACTCATTGCATCTAGATGATGCTCATAGAAGTGAAGCATTGGTAAAAACCCTACATATATTGAACCATCTTTGTCCTTTTAATTTCTTCTTCTATTTCCTATTGTGATGGTCAACAAGGGGAGTTGATGAGTGGTTAATTTGGTAAGAGTTTACAACAAACCACTTTGAGAGGAAATTGATTTGACCACTTCCCTTCAAGCCACAAATAGTCTTGTATAAAATTACATTGTTGATTAGTAGATATTTTGAGGTGATAACATCAATAGATGTGTGGTATCTAGTGTTAAGGTCAAATTAATTTTTTTGTATTAAAACAATGCAAAAAAATGAATATACGTAAGATCAAAGCATTCAATAGATTGCAAATAAAGAAATATTAACCACAACACTGAAGATTATCATAGCAAAACAACAAACCCCCAAATAGAATGCATTCTTGTAATAAATCTATATATTCCATAAATTAATAAGTAAAATTGAATACTTTTCCTAAGCAACTTCTTTCTTTAAAGACAAGATTAAAAGAGCCATAGGGAAATAATTATTGGTGATTAGTTTTCTCCACCAAATAAATGAGGTGGATAAAATGAGATCGTGTTGAAGAGAATAGTTGTTCCATGAGAAAAGAGGAGTAATATGTAAGCAAGCTTTCCAAATACTATTAGTAGAGAAAGAAACTTTCATTGGAAATAATGTGGCACAAAGTATGGACTAGATATTTTATACATTTTAGAATGTGTCATTTTCTCATTCTAATGGATATATTTTATATGTTTATGTGCTATGAATTGTGATAAAAACATTAAGTGTGATAATTGCGAGGTATTAAGTGTTATTAAAAAAATTAAAAGATTTTTTTTTAAAATGGTGGATTATGTTCATTATTTATCTTTTCTATTTAATACTTTTAATAGTATTTTTTAAAAATAAATGGATATTTAAGAATGTCATTGTTATTTTTTGATTATGGATAAAATTGGATTTTTGAAAGGTCTAATTTTTTGTACATTCACAAAATAAAAACTATCAAGAAATTACCTAAAAGACAACAAGATATGAAGTTGCAATAACTCGACACTAGTAGCAACACAAGACAAATAGGCTAAATACCTTAACTATTTTTGACCTTGTTCTAGCAACTAATACACTCTTGACCCAAGTATACGAATCCAAAGTAGATTTAGGAAGACCTTTCTTCTTCCTTTGTATGATCACCCATGAAAATTTTTTATCCCCATCCTCAAAGTGAGGTAAGGGAGGAGAGGATTTTGCCTTTGTCACCCCAAACTAGAGCACAAAATGAGGAGAGGGCCAAAGAAACTTGACCAGACAAGAAGCAACATAAGGAGGTTATTGAGAATCACGATGAAAATATTGTAATAAAATGTATGAAAATCCAAAATTAATTTATTGGTATTGGATTACGATAAAATATTATGTAAAGTGGAGTGTGAACCTGTGTGTGTGGTTGGGGGTTTACTTTTGATCCAGTTGGAGCCCTCTCTTGCGTCTCCTATTAAGATGGAGTTTTATCCTATTGAGGTGGATAATGGTATTGTTGGAGAGGGTTGGAAAAGGTGTAAGGGGACTCTTGTTGCCCTCTTTTCTAGTTTTCCTCTTACTCTCCTATTGAGGTAGAGAGTTAAGATGGGTGATGTGTTTTGTTTTATGCATCTTTAAGAAGCTTGTGTATTGTTTATTTGCAACTGTTGGTTGATTGCTTGATGTTTTTCTAGGCTCAAAAGTTATTTTTTTAGCAACTTGTTTGTTGTGGCTTGATTGTTGGTTGTCTCTGGTGTATCAATGGAAACATTCTTTGTTTAGATAGTGTTTAGATAGGGTTTTAGGTCCCTTCAAAACCTATTTTACCACTAATAAAAAAGAATACACTTAGAAAACTATAGTAAGACAACATTTATGTGGAGGAACCCTTTCAAAAAATCCACTAGAGAAAGAGGACAAGTATGTATTAATATTCAATGTACATGGCATAATATCAATACACTACACTATTCACTCTAACAATAGTTTAATAACACCAATGTACTTGTAAAAAATGATATTAGACTACCATCTCATACTTCCAATATACAAGTGATGCAAGAGCATCTAGGCCCGTAGGCAATCCTACATATCAACCAAAAAACCTTTTCCTTTTAGTTCTATTACTTTTGTTTTTTGGTAATGTTGGCTTTGATTATTTTATTTAGGAGGAATTTTAGAGATAATTTGAGAAAAATAATGATATCACCTTGTAGAGGAGCCTAATGGGTATATGTGGGTCAAGTTTGGTGAAGATTGGAAAAATATGGCTAAGTTATGGCTTTGCATGTTTTTGGTTTGTTATCGATTTGCAAACTATTGGGGTTGTTGTTGAACCTTTCCTCATGCAGATGTTTGGTCTACTTTAGGCCTTTATGGAGATTTATTGTTGAACCAATCATTTCTCACAAGATATAATGTATTTGACTATTTTTGATGTGTTTTCCTGCATGATCAACATCAAAAGGTTTATTTGCATTCGTGAAATCCATTTGTCAAGTGAAATGGATTCTTTTGTATCGACCAAATACTTTTAGTCACTTCCAATGTTATTGCCTGAACCAACCAGCACTAATGTTTTTTCTACATCTATGGGAACTTTAGGGTAAACTATATTGTAATAACTTCTTGTCGTCCAACTATTTTAGGAATTCCATATCTAACAGAAGTTTGTGGGTTTCTCATGGCCATAGGAACTTTGTGGGTAAATCAAGTGCGCTAAAAATTTAATTTTTTAATCAAATAGTTTAGATGACGATGTCAGCATGATGTAAGTTTACTTCAATAGGAGAATGACATCACAATGTGTGATTACAAAGTTTTTTTGACCTATTAAACTTAGAAAAAAATATTACAATAGACAACTTCCTTGTAATTTGTTGTACTGGTAACCCGTTCCTCCTACTTTAGGTAAAATCTTCTTTGCTCTGATATCTTCTCCCATCTTGTATCTTCTATTGCATTGATTTATTGTCTCCTTCCACTCCAATGTGGAATTGGGAATAGGAGAAGAGGAGGATGAAAATTCAATGGAAGCCAGGTGATGTCGCTTTCAGGGAGGGTGATATATACTTATGGGCCCTTTTCACTACTGCAAGGTAATTAAAAACTAAATGGGGCCTTTTTCTGCGCAGCTCTACTATCAATTATCTCCATTTGTCTTGAGAGGATTCAAGTGCCTGCTTCTTGATTCTTGTTGTAATATGTAACATGCCAACCCTTCATTGAAGTAAAAATTTCCTAAGTTTTCACTGTGTGAGCAAATAAACTATGTAACAACCATTGCAATAATTCTTTTCTTTTCTTTATTGGGAATATACAAACAAAGATGCCATAACAAAATACAATAAGGATTCCATTTCATTACAATAATTTCACAAGTTACAATAATACAAGATTGCATACATTTACATGCATAGCTCAACGAGCTTTAGAACAAATAGCTTATAGATGGTCTAGGATCCTTCCTTTCAAATCTCGGTCTTCTGTCGCCTACTATGGAGGAGAAGCATCACTCAAGCGCTTTTCTGCCAACCATGGACTCATATGCGGTCCCCCACAAATCTATCATTCAATAGATGGCCCTTCCCTTCGATGAAGAGATTGGTAGAGTAACTAGATAATGACAACCAACTGAGCATAGTGTTGTGACCTACATAACTAGAACTTATAAACTCACAATCTGGAACTAGCATGTAATACTAGATCATAGTGAACTAATAGTGGAGCTAGAGGTAGTCACACTACTTTGGCCAAAGTGTTCTCATTCAGTACTCTGAATGAAGGTAATTCTATCACATACACTACTTAGGGCTGATTTGACTTAAGGCCATCATGAACTACGTATAGGTTTTTCCTTCAATGGATAATCTATCACCCTAGAGATAACCTATCACCATTTCTACAAACTTGGAGTAAATCTACTTAACAAAGTAAATACACAAGCTCCCTCCCATAATGGACAAAGAATCCTAGGAGTAAACACAAGCTATCTTAGTGAAATCAATAACCTAGCTATGAGTAACACTTATGCCACTCATGTTTAATCATATCTAGTATGTAATACTTATGAAAAACACACACCTCCTATTATGGAGTACATACAAGCACATCATAAAAACAACATAATAGCTTTTAATTCCTTTTCAAAGCATTACTATTTTTCCTAAATGCAAGTAATCATAATAGAAAATTCAAAGCAGTCATGGAAAACAATCTTTCAAAAACTAAACAATAAAAGAAGAAATATCATCATGCTTGTTTTCGCTTATCCAATTGATTGATTGTAAATCAATTTTCCCACAACAACAACTAGCTCAAAGTAGATTCCTTTAGCTATGCCGCAATAACTCTCTTCTCTCAAGTTGATGATGTGCTTCACTCAATAAACTAAGCCCTCACAGATACTCTCAGCTCTCTCTCAAATAAAATAGAATATTGTACCTATGAATTGTAGAGAAAAATGTATAAAATACTGTGCATAAAGCATATGGAATGTGTCCCAAACTAGTGAGTTTGCTCTACTATTTATGCAACAGAAAAGACACTTTCCATCATATAGAATAGGCATGTATGTTGACAACAATTACTATGCAAAACCACACACTTAACATAGCTAAAAGGTGGCACACAAAGAAGAACATACTTAGCCAAAAAATACTATAGATTGACCACCTTTGGTGATAGCAGTGAAAGACTATTTCAAAACAACACATGATAAAGTGAAATTCAAATTACTCTCACAATGAATATCTACAATGAATAGGATTCATAAGGTGGCACAAGATAAATGGATCTTTCAAACAGTTGGTGGGTTAACTATATATTTGAATCAGTCAATATCAAATATTCAACATATAGAACAAATCAACTTAGTCTCATATGAGTCAACTCTCTTCATTTATCAGATTGACGAAGTCCATGATTTGTTGTACATGCTATTAATTTGTTGTTGATAACTACTAAATGAAAAAATGTTTAAAGAGTTTACTAAGTCAAAGTTATTCCCAACTAAGGTGTCGACTAAGTCTCCTCCACATATCAAATTAATGTTGTGAATTACTTTGTAGTATTCTTGTTCCTTTATGCGTGGCAGCATGAGTAATACTCGACCTCCAAAGTATAGTCACAAGTATAATATACATGGCTTTTGGTTCAGCTAATAAATCAGCCTCAAGCTTTTATAGGTTAATCGATTTCCAAGCAATTAAATCTTTCCTAAGTTCACAAGCTCCACATACCTATACATGCGCATGGCTTACTTAGCATTGCTCCCCACATTTTTCTAACTCTTATGCATTGGCTGTAAGTCTTTACAAACAACACTTGAAATCATGGAGTCTTAGATTCTATTTAGCTACCTTCTCATATGGCATGCACACTATATAAGCGCTTGCTTATCTTACAAAATCCATACATATTTATATACATACATATGCCTTTATAAGGTGCGTCATGGGTCATACTCAACCCATTTTCAAATATATATAAAGCAAACATTTATAAATACATATTTATATTACATATTACACACACACATATATATACACACATATATATATACACACATATATATACACATATATCTAGATATATATACACACCTCTATATAAGCATTAATGCTTACATGTATATATATGTATATGTATACATATATACACTCCCATATGAATATATCCCACAACCATTCAATAATCAAGTTCCATTCGATACCTCAAATGCATATGTCCTTGTTTATCATTACCCACCAAACAATACGCATGCACTCATACATACACATAAACACATATACATACATATACATATTTAATATGTACACACACACACATATATATCAAGTTACCCTTTCTTATCATCATAGGGTTATAAATATATACATTTATATATGCACTTATACATACATACATACATACATATATACATACATACATACATACATACATACATACATACATACATACATACATACATACATACATACATACATACATACATACATACATACATACATACATATATATATATTTATATGCATGCTGATAAATAGCATTAACGCTATCCCTCATATATATATATATGTATATATATACTACTATATATATTTATATCCCAAGTCAATCAAGTATGTATACATTTGATGTACAAATGAATACAAACGAGTAAACATTCACACACATTAATAATATAATATATTTTATACACACACACACATATACACACTCCTCCTCTATTAAGCTTTTAAGCTTATATGTGCATATTTTTATATATACAAACATATATATATTAAATAGCAACATGTTGGTCAAATGATCCATTTAATATCCAAATGATTATGACCACATGATTATATTCACACAAGCATCATAATAAACATGTATATACATACATGCATATCTATACATATGTTTTCATACTTGTATGGACATCCCATTATATACATCGTACGCGTATGTCGACATATGCATTTATATGCATATGTGAATATATCCCAAATACTCATTCAACCATACAATCAAAACAGTAAGATAAGGAAGGACTCACAAGCTCTAAACAAATAATCATCATCCAAGCATGCATTCAAGAGTAATCACAACCTTTACTAATGCAACACATCATACTAAGAATGACTTGCCATTTCCCCAACACTATGTCTAGACTCAATCTTACTATTGTGAGTGTGTGAAAGCTCAGATAGGTTACGTTACTGGTTACTTGACCAAGATCTTCTCCTAAGTGATACTTCCCCTCCGCCTAGAGGAATGAACCTATCCCTGCAACCAACTAAATACATTCACAATGGTAGTTAGACGTTCATGATAAATCCATATGCATCATAACTTAAGCATATTCATAAAGCAATAAATGTAAACATATTTACTCTTCAAAGCTATATTAAGCATTTATCAATACTTTCACATAATACCTATTTCAGTATTCCACTCTTTTAACAAACATATCAAACTCATGATTGCATTTACCATCCTATTTACCTGTAAAGGTAAAATTAAAATAGTAATAACAAAATGGGGTGTAACATAAGCTCTTGAAACCTTTTATAATCCTGTTCTCTATATTACATAATCTTCTCCCTTTCCCTTCTCCATTATATCAATTTAATCCATTCATCGACCACCTCATGAGGATTTTCAACTCCTACTCTGATTAGGAAGGGAAATGACTTTTCTCTCTCCTAATAATCCCTCTCCTTTTTGATGTTCATTCCTTATAAATTAATCCAAGGCTTTAATTTGAACATATCTGACAAACATGAGTGGATTCCAAGAAAAATCAAGATGAATGGCTAAGTTATGCAAATAAAATTTGCATAACTGATCTTGTATATCTAAGGTTGATTGTTTATATATTTGCAATAATAAATTAGGTAAGGAAAATGATATTGGAAGATCACTAATTACTTGACTGAATTGAAAACACAAAAACTTTTCCTGCAAGTATATAGTATAAACCGTAGCAGCAAGTCTGCATTTCAAAAGTCGTACTATCTTCTCAGCTAATTCTTCTATTTTGACCTTCAGCTTCTTGATCTTTGTATCTTTCCTGTCAACTTCCCTAACATGTGATGTCAACAATTCATATTTTTCCCTCTCTCAATCTTTCTATTTCTAGGATAATTCCTTGATCTTATTCCATAATTGAATTCCAAGGGTTATCACAGAAGGGCTTCTAGGTATTCTCAGGGTTGTAGACTAATTTATTGGATGTGGAGTCCTATCATTAACTTCATAAATGACCAATCATGCTAGCTTCTCCAATCCCAACCTTTGTTGATTAAAGGCATGCAACCTTTCTCCAACTCTCGATTTCTATTGTCTAAAATTTCTTCCCTTTGTTGGTATCCTTTTAGATGTTCTTCTAACTCTTTAATTCTCTATGAGGCTTCTTGTATCTCCTTGCTCTCATTTCTTCCTTTCAAAATAAACTCATCTTCTTTTTCCAAAAATATTTCTTCTTCAACCTCCTCTGATGACACAAACCCTTCTTCAAAAACAAGGCTTCTTGGAGGTTTGTTTTCTTTTTTAGCTATAAATAAGTCCTTTGAGTCTAAATCCAAATTGTTGCTCAGATACAGAGGCTATAAAATTTTAGGTTATTTGTCACTATTAGAAACCCTTCCTTCATCATAATCTATTTCAGTTTGCACACAATAATCTTTTCTTTTTAATTTTTGGCCTTCCCCTTTACATGCCTTTTTCTTCTAAGGTGGTGTGATTACCTCCTTGGTTGTGTAGGCCTCTTTTGTTTCTTCTTGGGTTCAGAAGTAGAGGCCACACCTTTTCTTTTCTTAGGCTTAGAAGGGATCTTGGTGGATGCAGGGTTTTTTTTAATTCCTTATGTTGTGGGCTACTCCTCAGAAGCTGCAGGTTGAGTTTCCTACACTTCCTGCTCTCCATGTTCCCCAATGTTGCAAGTAGGTGAGGCAATAGGGAAACCAAAGGGTATGTTTCCCTCTTCTACAACCATAAAAGGTTTTCCTATTTATTTTTCTCTATCAATTCCCTCTCCATTTTGCCTTGTGAGAATATCATTGGTATTGTTGTAGGCTAAGAAATATTCCCAAGATATGTTGGGAAATTGGATTCTAAGACTTATGTTAATTAATAGAGTGACCAGACAAAAATGTGATAAGGTAGACCGATTCCTTTTCCTCTTGTATTCAGTATACATTCTTTTTAAAATAATGTACAAAAAATTAGGGACATTCACAGTCCTTTGATGGTGTAAATGGCTAAAATTTTTAAAGTGCATAGTGTATCAAAGTGATTGTATACCATCGCAGGTTAAGTATTTAACAATGTAAGAAGCAATAAAAGCCCAAATCTAGGGTAAAGAGAGGCGTATTGTACCTTGGGAGGTAAAATCTAATTTTTCTCTTGGCATTGAAAACTCATTTCTAGTAGAAATTACATCTACACTCATTGTGAATTCCTCCCTTGTTCATGGAAATCTTGATACTTTTGCTATCACTACCTCTGAAGCATCTATCCTTAATCCTCTTATAATGGCTTCATCATTTTGCAAGGTACTTGAAAATTGTTGAGTCATTAGTTCATTATATTCAATAAGCTGGAGACAATAATCCAACCATCCTGCTTGTTGGAAGATTGGAAAACATTACCTATTCTCCAATAATAAACCATATAATATCTCTCCTCACTGCTACAATTCAACTACCTTTGTCACCCTCTATTTTTGTACTGTTCTTCTTAGATATTCTCTTCTCACTTATGTTACTTTTATGCTTTGCACTTGTTGCTGCCAATTCTTTATGACCAACAGTGAGAAGTGGAAGAAACTGAGAACTGTATGTCAGGTTTCTAAAAAGTTTTGTGATAAAAATTAAAACCTTTTGTTAAATGCAATAAAAGATTTTAACCGAAATAGACTTCTATTTCTTAAAACAAAGTGAATGAATACAAACAACTACCTAATTGCTATGGGTACTCAACACTTATTATTGTAACCAAATAACTGTTATACTACAGTATTTCCTAATCCAATTAACCTTTGGAGTGCTGAAAAAAGTATCAACTAAAGATTCTAATAAAGAGTATCACCTGCACTTAATAAAGAGTCTACAAATAAAAAATATAACTACATAGGAATATTTGACCCATAACTTATTAACACATCCTTGAGTGTAGTGCTCCATTTTGAAGTCTACTAAATCATGTGGGTCTCATCCATTATGATAAAATTCTCTTGTTCCTCTAGTTCCAAGGCATGGGAATATGATTTGTTGAGTCTAAATTCAAATACAACTATGAGTATACTACTCCACCTCCCTCGTGAATGTATATGTCAAATAATGCCAAGATTCTAGGATAATTTAAATTGCAAATTATTTTTTGAATTATATCTTAGGCATCCAAGTATACCATCTTATAATATGTTATCTTCTCATATTAATAGACCCATTTTAAATATGTTTATATTCATTACAATTTAAAAATTAAGTGTGATAATTGTGAGACATTAAGTATTAATGAAAAATATTCAAATGCAGAAAAGATTAAAATAGTAGATTATCTTCACTGTTTCTCTTTTTTATAATATATTTTAAAAAGTGTTTGTGTTAAATGAATATGTTCTAAAAATATCATTATTGTAATAATTACTTATATTAAAAAAAGAAAATTTTAGTACTTTATATAATAATAATTATTTATAATTTATAGTGCACTTTGTATTTGTCTAAAATAGAACTAAAAGTAAAATTTAAAATAATTACTTTATAACATCAACATTTTTTTTATAAAGGTTTATAAAAGAAATAATTTTTTACTAACAAATTGATCAATAAAGTGCATAATCATATGCTTTCACATTGGGACATGCCACTTCTTTTATAAAGTACAATTGTTGTCACTATTTCTAATATATATTATATATAAATTTTTAATATAAAAGTAAAGGTAAAATGTAGTTTTTTATAAGTTATTGTTGAGTGTGAAAATAATTTGATGTATGAAATTTAAAAACTAAAATTATCATTTAAATTTTATCTCAATAAATAATATTATAATATTCAAGATAAATTTATCTTGGTTTTATAATTAAATTTAATTCCTCAAGATTTATAAGAAGATTATTTTTCTATTGATTTCATTTACTTTTTAAAAGGTGTGCATATTACTTCTATAAGATTTGAGAGATTTATAAGAAAATTATTTTATTTATTCTTTTTATTTTATTTAAATTTTAATAGACCATATACCTTTAAATATATATAAAAAATGACATTATAAAATGTTTCAATCCTAAAAAAAAACATTACATTAAAAATACTAATCTAACTTTTAATCAAATATATACATTCAATTTTCATAAAATACACTTTAAATTAAATAAAAAAATTATAACTAAATAAAATATAATATATTTTCTAAATTATTATTAAACAATAAATTTACTTATAATTACATACAATCAAATAAAATAAATAAAAAAATTGATGGAATCTATATATCCTAGACATGATAGGGTTCATTCTAAATAAAATATCTTTTATTAAAAAAAATCATTTTTTAATAAAGCAAATACTATATCTTCACAAATATCTCATATTGTCTAAGAGACAAATATTCCAAGCACGACCTTCCAATAGAAATGAAATTTCCACGTTAGAATTGCATATCATTACATCACTATCAATTTCTTTTTCAAGATGTAGATGATCACAAATCCATCGCTCTCGACAAATTAAATCAATCCTTTTCTTAATAAAGCTACAACTTTGGAGTGAGACTAAACAAATTTTTTCTTGATCTTTTATGGTAGGTATTAGAAGGGATATGATCCTTAAAGATCCACATGGTTTCTTAAAAGAGTATGCTTTTTTTAATTATATTTTTATTATTAAAATTTAGTACAATTATATTAGTTGATTAGATTATGTAATTATTTTGCATATGAGATATTTTCTATAATAGAAAGTTTATCATGCTTTTCTATTATGTAATTTATTTATTTATTTATTTTTTTGAGTAAACACAATTTAAAGGATTGTTCTCTCTCATTAAAACTTATAATGAAAATATATAGATTTTTAGTTGGATAGCAAAATTTCGGATCAATCTAGTTCATTATATTATAGAATATTTGTCAACAAAATTCTTTTGATAATTTTACGAACAAAAAACATCATCCACCTACATACACAAACAAAAAATCATATAAAAGCATCATCCATTCATATACACAAACAAAAATTATATAATTATTTTAATTTAATCGATGCAAACCGAATTATAGCACACCAATCAACTTTGTTTATTGGCTTCACTGAAATTCACCGCCAACAATTCACCACCAACAATTCACTGCCATGACAAATTCATCTCGTGGAAAATTCACCATCACCAATTCATGTTGTGGATAATTCATCGTATTAACATTTTTTAATCCAAGACCTTGAGATTTGTTTTTGTAAAAGAATAGAGATGACTAATATTGTTGTAAGAATAAAATAAAATATATTGAAAAATGTTTTCATTTTTATTATCATAAATCAAATTTTCTAATTTATGTGATGAATTATCCACGGCGATGAAATACTGTGGTGAATTTTCCATGAAATGAATTTATCATGACGATGAATTGTTAAGGATTGATTTCCTGAAACCAATGTTTATCAGTCCTGTTATATAAACTATGAATTAACAATGAAATCATCCATTCTAGACACCACCTACTACTAGAAGACGAGAAGTTGTAGAGATAATATTATTAGGCCACCTAACATTTGTGTCTTGATCGGCCTTTGATAATGCCCGTACGATGTCCATCTCCTCGACTAACTAGTACGATCGCTACAAACATGGAGGGGGTATTGGTATTCACTATGTATCGATTCTTCCCACAACATCCATTTATAGGTGAGCCTAACATTTGTGTCTATTTCTTAGTAATAGGTATGATTCAAATAATGAAGGGGATGAACATCATGCTTCGAGTTTAATCCCTGCTCCCCACATAATCTTATAATAACTAAGAAAGGTGTCATTACACCACACACATCATTCTCTTCGATCATGTTTCATGATGATGGTGGCGGTCTTAGAATTTAGAGTATCCAATAATCTAAGAGTTTCTCATTCCTTTATATGTTTATATTTCTTGGTATAGGACATGCCAAAGGCAAAGTTGGCCCAATTCCCTCTATGTGTGTTGAATCGTGAAGGAGGTGGAGGAGTCAAGAATTGGTCTGGCCTATAATAAGATGTTATGGATCTTTCAGTTATGTGGATCATATATATATATAAAAGATTCACTATATTTATTGAATCTTCAATTTCTATATGGTTGAAATTAGGTTGTGATAGTTTTAGAGATCGAGAATTAATGTCTGAGTTTCAGTCTTGTTATTTGTTCTTTCAATGAATTTCATTGACATAAAAGCTATGCAATTTCTATTTGAATTTCTTATTATGCACCTTGCACCAAAATCCTTCGAGTAATCAACAGAGCTCCATTAAAGTTTAATTTTGCCAACCACTAATTAGGGGAAGTCATCTTGCTTGTTTTCTATGTTTGGAGGTGGAATTTGCTTTGCTTGCGCCATGAATAAGGGATTAATTTTAAAAACATTAAAACATTAAATAGTTGTAATTTAATTGGTGAGGATGATGGTATGTTTATTTGTTGCACAATCAACTAAGATTTATATCCTCTAGACATATAGTTGCTCATTAAGTCTGATTCCTCAATAACTTCAATGGATTAGATCCCTTTATTCATAATAACTTAATTAAAGAATAAATTCTCATTTTAAATATATACTCCCTCGTATTATTATAATCAACACAATTCTTATTAGCTTGATCTCAAATTCACCTATATATGAATTATATGCATTTTTTCTAGGAAATTACAAAGTTGATCAAACCATTTCCTGCATAACCCTACGAGAGAAAAATATGTAGACAACCTTAAAGAATAACCATAATGCAAATATTGAATACATAACACAAGAATAAACTTGATATATACCTTGGGAAAACCCTCAAAAGGGAAAAGCCCAACCTCCAAAAGCATACGCACTCAATTTATTATTCAACAATGAAATATTACAATACACTTAAAGAGTCTCTATAAATATTTTCAAACATCAAGCTCATCTAATGCATTTTCCATGTGTCCAAGAATAATGGGTATCCATGCAACAACACATCTCATTCCATGCTTCACATATGCGCTCTACAAGAGAGTTTAATACAAATGACAACCAACATCAAAGGTTATGATAGCCAACTTAGCCGACTATTCAATCCCAACCATTAAACACGTGTCTGCTTTTATAGATTAAACCTCACATAAACACAACTTGTAGTATTGGAAAAAGCATGTGTCCCAAAACCATGGGTGCACAAAACCATTGACCCCAACATTTACTTTTTGATACTAAGTTTTCCCAATATTAAATATTTTTCTAATGTGTAACCTACACATAAAATATCTAACCAATATTACGTACAACTTTACAAGTGGACCCAAATAAATATTTAATGTGGTTGAACACATCTCTAAATATGTACCAAAACTAAATATTTATTTTACATAATTAAGCATTTTTTTTTCTTGTGCAAGACGTATAAACGTTGGTGTGAATAAGGTGTTTTACCTAACTAGTTCACCTAATAAGTCTTATTTACATGTTAAGTTTACTTAGGTTATATCAATCTTACTAGAAGTCTTAGTTGTAATAAAGTATTATCTTATCTTTTGACATTTACTTCTTATGTCCTAGGTCATTTAATATTTCTTTTCTAATGTCATAGGATTAATACACTTGTATTGATCTTGTTTAATTCTATCTCTCACCTTGTATATATAAGCAAAGCCTCTCTTGCATGTTAAGTATATTATAAAGCATCTTGAGCATCTTGTGAATATTGTATTCATATTGTATTTTTGATTGGTGGAATAACATCTTTTTTTGCTTCTTTCTTGTGTGTGTGGAAGGTTATTTGGTGTTGTAGATAATATATTGTGATTACATCTTGGTTGTTCACTTCAATAATAAAAACCCCTTTCCTAACCAACCCACATTAGCTAGTTTAACCTCTTTAATTGTAGTACAAGTCTTTGAAAATGATTCAAAGATCAAAAACAATATTCATTGTTATCTCTTTCCAAGTTGTTGGGAGATGACCTCTTTTACAAATTTTATAATAATCATTAATCACCTTATAGCCCATTTTGTCTAGACTTATGAATTTAATTATGTTGATCGAGGATATTTTTGAGTCACTATAAAAGTAAAGATAACTAATTTTAGCTTAACGATTTCACTTGAATTCTAAATTGATAACAACATGGATTTATATTGCCAATATTAGATAAAAGTACATAGTTCATACATTTGGTATTTAAATATTCCTTTCTGTTTTATGGTACATACCTTAAAATAATTGCATGAATGATAATATTAATGTTTTAGTCAAATCTAATTAGTTTATTTTGTAATAACTTATCTTCCTTTCTCTGGTTTTAAGTAATGTTTATAAAGTCTCTGGTTTTAAGTAATGTTTATAAAGTCGAGTATTAAAATCAGTAACAACTAAAAAGTTCTCTATGGAATTTGTGATGTGTTTACTCTATGGTATTCATATTTTTATTAGTCACATGGCTCTTGTGGGTTTGTTTTTATTGATAATATTTTCTAGTTCTCATATTGTGAATGTAGGTTCTTTAATGTTCATATAAATCTTTGTGGTTTTTTAATGTGATCTTGTGGTGACATGTTATATTTCTTTATTGTGACCACTGATTACTTGTAATTGGACCTAAATTGTTATGAAATAATTTTATAAATTACACATTTACCCTATATTGAAATATATCACTTCTAGAGTTACCAATTTAGGCCAACAACATAATTTATTCCTCTACTATTATACTATGCTTTCATTGCAACAATTTTATATTTGAAGACAAATAAATCAAGTACCTATCTTGAAAGTTAAACTTTATGTTTTCATTGAAATATGCTTAAATTTGGTATAAAAGTTTAAAATTTTTATGTTTAGCAATTGTACATATATCTTGCCATAATATTTGCCTACTCATGTCATTTCCCATATAGTCTTGTCCCCATATTAGGATAGTGTCTTAATATATGTGCATATCAATATATTACATAATCTTTTTATGAAGGTGGGCTCATTTTGGTACCCTTTACTATCCCCATATATAGACATCCCCATTTATTTATATGTGCCTTATCCATCTATCACATTGGTTATGCCATTTTTAGGAAGCATACATATATACAAAACACAATACTACTAAAGACAATAGGGCTTCAAGGCCATAGAAGAAAGGGGAGAAAAGTCTTAAAAAGGGTCTCAAGAAGTCCATGGGTGTTATGGTCATATTGAACCATTATTAGGTTGTTTGAGAGCCCGTAGGTTATGAAATATCTGTATGAAGACTTATTAGAATTTTATTTTAGGGAGTTTGGAGAGATGAACAAGGGGTTGAAATGAGATCTACACCAAAAATAGAGGGTTTCTCACTATCATAATCCACATAAAAATTCATTTCCATACTCAGGATAGTCATAAAAATCTACACATCATTAGGCTAAACGAACTATGCCAACATATCTAGGTGGGTGGGTGAATGCTTTGGGGGGCCTTACTTCATTGCCCAAGTGTGTCAATCCCTATGGTCTATAGGGTTTTGGTAAGGTCTCTTAAGAGACTTAAGAGTAAAAAATTACCAATCTATGATGGCATAATTTTCAAAGTTCACGGGGCCTATAAATGTTTTGTCTAGACCTATAGGTGGATTTGGAGTCTCTCCAAAATAACCTCTCATTTTTCATCAATTCGACACTATTTGACCATGGAAATGTTCAAAAGATGTATTCTTACAAAATATGTTATTTGAGGGGAATACAAAGGTGTCAATAGCCATATTTTTATTTTATAGATCATAGGGTGGAATTGAATATGCCAAAAAAATTGGGTGGGAGGTTGAATACTAGGCGAGTATTTTGTTCCCTAGGTGTGTCAGTCCCTATGGGAAACAAGGTTTTGGCAAAGTCTATTAAGATCCCTAAGAGCAAAAAAATTCCAATATATGATGAAATAATTCTCAAATTTTTTGGGGCCTATGAATGTTTCATTTACACCTATAGATAGATGTGGGGAACCTCCAAAATAAACAATGCAAGAACAGTGAACAAGTCTAAAATGCATTTGGAAGTTTTGAAGAGTTTTCAGTCATGGATAGGTAGTATTTTTTTCAAGAAGAGATCAATATGTATTGCTCAAAATATGTGTGTTGTTTTGATGTTCTTGCAATACCAAACATCAATTACTCAATCTCTATTGTGAGTACTGTTATCACCTGAAATTGCACCCTTGTTGAACCTGATGTTCAACACCTCAGTGTAACATGGGAACACCTCCAAAGCTGTGGGTCACTTATAGATAGAGGTCAACCTCCGGAGAAGGCCGACTTCCTTTGGTATCACCTAAACTACTGATTTTTGTAAAGAAAAAGGGAGAAGGAGTGCATAAAAATAAAACTAAATACTATGGTGATACACCGAACTGATAATAAATCATGAAATGAAAACAAGATGAACATACACTGGAAAACTAATGGTAGCTATTTCATTTAATTAACATAACCCTTTTGAACTTATGCATCATTCTTAAAAAGGCTTGATCTACATACATATTTTAAGGAGGAAAGATAAATTTCACAACTTTAAGGTATGAATGCAGACTTAGAAAAGCACAGTTGAAAACTTGCATAATCTAAAATACAGAAATGAGAGTAGTATGAACACTAACACTGGCTTCCAAGGTAAACTCTGTGTTTTATATTCCAGAATCGAAATGAGTTACAAAGCATACATCGACTGAGAGAGGATTGTTAAAAATCACTAACTCTTGAGAATGCATAATCCTAACTCCTTGAAAAAGAGGCAGAAATGCCCTATATACAAAAAGATGTCGGCCCCTAGGGCTTACAAAAATATCCGTCTTCAGAAAAATCTGCCCTTAGATCTTTTCAAATGAAGTTAATGCTACGTCCCCGTTGTCCGTGTCGGTGAAGAGTTTCTCCAAGAATGACCTCCTTGATCTTTTGCAACTATAGCATTAACTTCCTGGTCTTCGTGTCCACCTTCAAACCTCCTTGCCGAGCTGCTTTGAATGCTACTGGGCTCAGAGCAAATCCATGTCACTTTCTCTCTGTTGATCTTCTTTTCACCGGTCAAATTGCCACAACTTGCCTGTAGCTTCCTCCGATTGGTCAAACAGATGTTTCATGGAATCGCTAGATGATCAAAGGTCGCTCAGATTGAATCACATATCGGTGAGACACCTATCATGTCTCCTCGATGCGATTACACTCTACAGCAACATCGGGATAGCTTACAACCATCGGTGAGAGTTTATATCGAGCTGCAAAAGTCATATTGACATTCCATGAAACCATCGACAAGAGGTCATAGTAGGCACTAAGAGTCATGCTGATACCCCTTTTCGATTGGAAAATCTATCGCTATCAGCAGGACCTCACACAAGCCCCTCATACTTCAGCGAAACACCACTGAGTCGGCCAGACACTATGCCGAAGGAAAGATCCTTCGGCGAGCTCACTCTTTTTCTTCGAGTTCATTCTATTTTGGCAAGACCTTCCTCTGTTGGCGAGACCTCTCGCTGAAACCACCTTGCTTCGGCTAGAACTCTTATTGAGCTCTCTTCGTTTCAGTCAGGGAGACTTTGCTTGGTCGGTGAGACCTCTCGCCGAGCTCACAATTTTTGCCGAGACCTCCCTGTGTCGGTAGGACATCTCCCTGAGCTCATCATCTTATACCGAAAGCACCATCCTTTCGGTGAGACTCCCACTCCGTCGCTGAGACATCTCCCCGAGATGACAATCTTTTGGCAAGTTGAGACCATTTTGGTGAGACTCCCATGTGTTGGTGAGACATTATGCCGAAGGATAAACCTTCGGCGACCAAAATCATTCCCCCCGATGCCACCCTTGTGAAAAACTGTCAGCATGACCTCCCTCCAACCAGAGAGATACATGAAGACTCATGGCGACCTGAATGTACTGGTGACAGGTGTATTAAACCAAGTAGAACACACTGCTAGTCAGCAAGACAAAAGGAGGGTCTTGCTGACTTTCTTCTCTGATGAGTTTTACGCCAAAATTGACTGAGGCGAGGCTTTCCGGTAGATCCCCTTGTGAGATAGCACCAGATAAGGAGCTTCCTAATGAAATCCGAGCACCTGCACGCTGGGCTCAACCCTTATGGGAGCCACATTTAAACTGCACGCGAAATTGAAACATAATTTCCTCTGATTGAGCCCGTAGGTGAAAATTGGGTAACAAGTACTGGAAGAAGTTGAGGTCAACTTAAAGATTGAAGGTAGGAGTATATGGCAACTTTGGGGCAGTTGGCAATTAGACAGTCAACAATGAGAAAAGGGGCAACATGCAAGTGGAGATAGTTTTCTTCTAGTAATGGATGAAGATGAAATATAGTGTGTTCTCATTTTATTTCATAACGATGATTCCATTGTATCACATGGCAATCAAGGCAAGGGCAGTCATGACTATCCAAGATCATCTTTCAGACCATAGAGACGAGAGGGGTAGTCCTCTCTTAGCATCATAACCCTTATGAAAGAAGTCAAGCACAGGGAAAATCACAAGTCCCAGATACAGAGGGAGTTTATTATTTTTACTGTACTGATGATATTTGGCATTGCTAATTTTTATTTTCACTAGCCTTGTCTCTTTTAGTTGACAAAGATAGATGCATTCAAGTACACAATTTAGGAAAAGGTTACAAGTGCTGAAGGATAAGGAGGCTTTCAAGATATCAAAGGAGGATAAGAACAATCTAGAGATCTCTTTATACTGTGTCAAGAGACAAAATACAATCCACAATGAGGAGAAGGCAATAGCTTTAGTATTAAAGTTTATTCACATTCAATGCAAGGTGGCAGCCAATGTAGTGTCCTTGACAATAAAAAATGTAGTTGTGGGGTTCATTCAGGCCGAGTACAAGAAGAGATAATACAGGAAATCAAGTAAAATCTTTCATCACTTTTCTTAAAATAACAGTGAAAGATTTAAGAGACTGCCAAAATGAAAACCCTTGAAGCTCTTGAGAGGGAAACAAAAGAATGCATGAGGAAAAGTGAACAGGGGTATGGATTTTTGAAATAACCCAAAAATTACAAACCCCTCATTTGCATATATAAAAAAGGAAGACCCAGAAAGTGAAGATTGTGGCCACATGAAAGAGGGTTTCAATGTTGTGCATGGTGATCTTAAGGAAAAAATGAAGAGACAAAATACTATGTTTTTCAAAGTTTCAACTTCCAGTACAAGCAAAAGTATAACCCTCAAAAAATGCAAAAAAGAACAAAGCCCTTGAGTTCCCTGCAAGTAAATTATGAGGTTGTGGCCTTGAGAAAAGAAACTCAAAAGAAAAAAATGGAGATAGTGAGACCCCAGACCTACAGATAGTATATATGGTCGTGGAATTATTCTATTTCTCTCTCCAGGAAATGCTTGAAATGAGCAAGTAAATACAGAAATAACCAAATCTTTGTTCTTATTTTCTGCATTTTGAAGCTTGAAATGAGTCATCATTTCCAAAGAATGCAAAACAAAAAAAATGCAAGATGATCTATAGAAGCACATGGACGTGACCATTAAATTGTAGGAAATGCATGAAATTCCAAGAGAGTGCATATAATCTACATGGAAGAGCAAGAATATTCTTTTACATTCACTTTTCTGCAAACAAAGCTTGAACAAGCTTTTTGTTTCTACAGAAAATGATAGAGAAATATAGAGATACAAAAATAATGCTGAGGAATGCTCATTACAAGAAGGAATAAGTAGAGAATCAAAATATTCTCATCTTTTTTGCATCAATAGAGCTCCAAGTGAGTTGTTTATTCATAGATAAATAGAAAATGGTCAATATTTCTGCAAGAAAAGGCTTACACCAACTCGATTTTGATATTTTTCACACAGAACTGCCATGGAAATCATTTGGAAAACCTTCTCATGAAACCCTATGTCGGCAGCCCAAGAGAGCTTCTAGAAAGCTTGATGGTAAAAAATGAAATGCTTTACAAAGTTTTGGTCAGTTTTGTTGATCAAGGTTTCTTACCCTAGGTTTTTGCCGCCACACTTAGGAATTTTTTACCTATCTTTTAAAATAATTGCAATGAGACTAATGTATACCCTTGTGCCATGTTCATTCCTAGTGAAATGTATGGAGCCCTTGTATATGCTAAATGTAGATGCTTTCATAACTTATGTTATTTTTGCAATCACTTTCAAATGTAAAATATGTAGTTAAGTGGTGTAATTATAAGCCATTTAATTAAATGTTATTTTAAATGCAAAATAGAAAAACATGTGTTGATAGGACCAAGTCCTAAAGGGTGGAGTTGAGTCTTTATGCCTTTGCAGATAATACCAAAGGTATGAGTCAGATGACTTGTGTCATGCATATGGGGAAGTTGGAGGAGGTTGACCAACATGTGGAAAGTGTGGGTTGTTTTTGATTGAGTTTTGGAGAGAATGAGAGCATCTAGAGGTAGTTTCTCATGTTTTTGTGATGGGTAAGGAGAAGGATTGACTTTTTTGTACTTTGGAGACCTTTTGGAGGGGTTTTGGACTTTTCTGTTGCATCCAACCAGGAAGCTTCTAGAAGGATTTGTGTGGGGTAGGTTTCCAAAAAAGCATAAGTAACTTCAATCAAAGTTTTTGGAGTTAGTTCTTTCTTTTCCAACAATATGGTAACTCATTTTTGGAGTTTTCTTTTAGCAGGAGCAGTATTGTAACTCTTTAACTAACTTGTATTACAGTGGATACCTTGGATATCAATGAAGTAAAGTATTTTTACCTTCTCATTTTTTTGTTTTATTGTGTGCATTTTGTTTGATTGATGCTACTACATGTGAAATTATCTTTTCCTTGTAGTTTTGTCTCATTGTTAGCACCTTTTCCAAAATAATACGTATTGTTGATGGTTCAGATGAGCACAACAATAGTAAACAAAATATTACTATTCTACTCTCCTGAAAGAGAAAGAATAACACATGAATATCTAACTCCCAAGGTCTTGGTAATCGGTTCTCAATTGTGCTGATTTCACTCAATGGTTGATGTGAACTATAATGTTCAAGGGGCTTGCTCATGTTGAGCTTGTGGATTGTTCTAAGATCAAACATAAATTTAAACCTACTTTAACCAGGGTTTTTAAAGAAACAAAAAAAGATAGATCAAATCTTGGAACTGAAAAGAATGTTAATTCATGCAACTTAATCAGACTTGCTACCTTTCAAGGAATTCCTAACTAAAACTGAAGAATAAAATTAACTTGTGATTAACACACAATTTCATTCATTCACAGTGCTAATTTCAACAGCAGATTGCAAATCACTATTTTAACAAAACATAAAATAAAACTTCATTCCTTGAAAGATTTTCAAATCAAATGATTAACTGAAGATGAATACCATTCAGGAACACAATATGAAGTAGATTTAAATATGGTTGCTTCTACTATTAGTGAAACAGATAAGCAACATTTACAAATCTGGCACAATCACTAGTGTACATAAAACCTATGTCTTCAGATTGTTTCCATCTATGCTAAGAGAACCAGAAGGATACATTATTGCCTTCTGCCGAATCTAACTCCTATTCTATTCTACTCTTAAGTTTTTTTTCTACTATTACTGGTTTATGAAAAATCCTCCTCCCCTTTTCACAAAGAGGCAAAAAGTGCCATATATACAAAACGTGCCAAGAAGAATGCGCTGGCCCCTATTTTTAGGGTTTACAAAATATCAGTTGGTTATAGGATGGTCGGCCCTCAGATATTTTTGGAATGAAGTTAATGTTGCATTCAATGTGCATCCCCGTGTCCATGTTGGTGAAGGATCGCCCTCAGGAGTAGCCCTTAGATCTTTTACAACCATCGCAATAACTTCTGGCCTTCGTGTCCACCTTTGAACTTCCATCAGAGCTGCCTTGAATGTTTCAGAGCATTATCATTAATGTCGATCTACCTTTTCCAGTAGACACCACAGCTGTCCCTGAGACTCGCGGCCTCTTCTTTGTTTTGGCTTTCTTCCTGCTCTAAATCCTTCTGCAAGTTAATCCCCTCTTTGAGAAGCAGCATTTGACCTCCTCTGTTAGATCCAAACACCATTACTTCACCGTGCCGACCCATGCCATGCACATTCTGTTGATCTTCTTCGCAGGGGTAGTCAATCAGTCAAACTGGCAATGATTCGCCTTTAGTTCCCTCTGATTGGTTGAGCGCATGCCACTTAGGCTTTCCAGGTGATCAAAATCTATTCAAACAAAATCGCATGTTAGCATAGCATACAATTGTCGGTGAGACCTCATATCAAATGCAAAATTTATATCGATATCACAAAAAACCATCGGCAAGACAATCATTATCGACCATAGGTCATAGAGGGCGCTAAGAGTCATATCGATATCCCTTTTCCATTGGCAAGTCCATCGCTATCGACAAGACTCTCTCAGTCGGAAAGATATCGTAGCGAAGCCACAAGACCTTCAGCGAGACATACCATCATTGGCGAGATATCATGCCGAGCTCAACTTCCTTCGGCGAGACCACCGTTTTTCGATAAGAAATTACACCAACCCCTTCCTTTGTCGGCGAGACCATGATTATTCAGCCAGACCTCATAGCGATGATGCCTCCTTTTGGCGAGCTCATTTCATTTTGGGGAGACTCCATCTGGTCGGCAAGACGTTATACTTATATCATTCCATGTCGGTGAGACTCCCCGCAGTTGGCAAGATGTTACAGTGAAGCCCCCACCTTTCGGTGAGACTCCGGCGAGTCGGGAAGACCTCTCCCTGAGCAACCCCATCGGTTGGTAGGACGTTACCCCGATGCTAATTCTTTCAGATAGAGTCCACCCTATCGGTGAGACTTTACCCTGACGCCACGTATTTATGCCGAACTCAAAACTTTTGCGAGACTTCCATCCCTTTAGCTAGACCTTACGCTGAACTCAAACCTTTCAATGAGACACCATCAGGTCGGCAAGACTTCTCCCCGAAACCATCCCACTTCGGCGAGACCTCACCTCATTAGTGAGACCTTACCCTGAAGCCACAACCTTTCATTGAGACCCCCATTTGTTGGTAGGACCTCATAGCGAACACAAACCACTCTCCCCGATGCCGACCCATTTCGTCGAGACTTCCATTAGTCGGGAAGACTTCTCCCCAAACCCAAATTCTTTCAGTGACGCTAGCCTTGTGTGAAACAATTGGTGAGACTTCTTTTGGTTGGCAAGATATACAAAAACTCATGGTGATTAAAATGTCTAGTCGACTGGTATATTTCAAATGAATAGAACCAAACTGCCAGTCGGCAAGACATCTGGAGGGTCTCAGCGACTTTATCCTTTGAAGATTTGTTACCAATTTTTAGTTTCTGGCTTAAAATTAGTAATCATAGGGTAATTACTTGCTAAGGTACACAAATTTTATTACAAGTCATAGAACCCAATTTTTTGTTCTTAGAGTGAAAATATGTTTAGGAATGATTTGCAAAATCATTCAACAGTTTAGACTAAATTGGTTGAATAGTTCAACAAAGCACAAATCAAACAGGATTTCATTGAAGAAAACAACGTTCACGCTTAGTCTCATTTGCAACAATTATTTTTATATAAAGTATTGCAGTTTTAAGAACAAGAGAGCAAGAAATCAACCTTGATTTACAGAATGGATGTTACAAACATTTGCAGTTACATTATTTCATTATGGAAAAAGAATGAATTTATCAGCTCATTGAATGTTTCAGGCAGAGTGCATATCATGAACAATTTATTTATTGAGAAAATGTCCTGTAATCCCACACAAGCCTTGGGAGTAGCCTGATTTGTTTCTTTTCAAATGCCAAAGGAAAGAAAGAAATGCATTACACAACTGAAAGTAATGTAAGAGTAAGGGGAGAAGGTGATTTGTCATTGCCTGGAATGACGAATCATCATTGCAGCTAGCCGCGTTGACTTTATGTCCATCTTCAACATCGGTGTCGGCTCCAGCTTTAAGGTTTACCTGCAAGATGAGTGGTGTTAGAGCAATGAGGGATCACATTCTACCCTATTCCTACATTACCAACAGAAATGAAATGAACACTCTATCAACCGTTCACCAGATAAAAGGAAAAGCAGAGCACCAAAAAGAGCTATCATCCGCTGTTTTTACTAAATTTTCCATCATGTGCAGGTACATGAAACAAATCAAAAAGGAAATCATTGATTCATTACTATTTTTACTAACTTTTTTGTCATGTGCAGAAACAGGAAATGTAATCTTGCTGTTTATTCATCAGTTTCAGAATGAGTGGTGTAAAATGTGGCTCCCACGAGGGTAGAGCCTAGCTCGTTTAGGTTTTATGCAGTGAGTAAACATCATGAATAAAAATGATCAAGAAATAGCAAATGAAGAATCTTTGAATCACACTTTCAATAGATTTAGAAATGAACATACTAAAAATATTCACTCTGAAGTGCCAAACAGGTGTTTGCAGATTTTAAAAGAGAGATATTGTTGATTCGATTAGTCATTACAATTTGCACCGAATGTGGAATCTCATTTAAATATAGAAATGTTTCAGTCTGAGAGCAAAGTTCTTATTGCAACAATAATGAGTTTCATTCTCAGAAAAGTCAATGATCAAACATGAAGCACTGGAAGTAGAATGCAACTACAAGCAACATAATGTACAACAGTATGTCATTTACAGAATTTATGAATGGAAGTGATTTTAAAGGAGGGCTGCAAGGCATAGATAGATATTGCAGATTACAAAGCAAGGATGTTGAATCTTGGTCGACTTTGAGTAAATTGTCTTTTGCAAAACAGTCACCTCATAGATATAAAAAGAACAATCATCATGTAGCTCGACTTGGGATTTCAATGGCGACCTTTCAGACTTTCAAGAACAAGGAAATACAACAAGTTCTCCCAGTTTTTTTTTTATGGTGACAAAATTTATCCATTATTCTAAAGAAAAAGAGTTGAAGCCACTAAGAGATTCGATTTTCTACAGGAACAAAATAATACAAAATGAAGAAATGTCTAGTTTTGAAATAGGAAAATCAAACTTGTTTTCTCAGAAAATCTTCAGATTTTGCACTAGAAAAGAAACTCAAACAACATGTAATGGCGTCCAACACAGAAAATGTAAAAAGGCAGCAGGGTTTTTATGCACAATGAATGCTCTTTTTTCTTTTCATTTTCAGTCAAAGTATCTTCTATTTGTAGAGAGGGATTTCTAGTTCAATGGCCGTGACTTTTAGAGCCCAAAAATAAATGCATTTTCCTTGTCATGAATCTTGGAAAACCTTCAAAAATTTCATGGAGAAGTTAAAAAAATTGCCCAAATTATCTCATAACAGTTACAGCAGTAGGCTCAAACAAAAAATCGAAATGGAGCATAGAAATACTAGAATTTTTTTTCCAGATCTGCAATGATACTAAGCTCACCTTCTCTAAAACCTTCAGAAAAAATGGTGTCCCAGTAAAGCAAGCTCAAAATACAGAAGATTCATGACAGTGAAGCAAGAATTACAAAGAAGGCATTAGAAAACAAAGAGGACGCAACAAGTTAAGCTTTCAAAACCTTTTAAAATACAACTTTTTCCAGATTTCTAAAAGTAAATCCACTTACCTTCATTTTTTTGCCTCTGATTCTTCCAAAAACTCTTAGAAAATGGCTCGAAATTGGTGGAAATCAGCAAAAACGTGCTAGGGTTTGAGAGATAGTGGCGACGCTACTTCTTCCAGCTGAAGCCTCCAGAATATAGAAGAAAATGAAATGAATGTTTATCATTCATTTTAGGGTTGTAACCCTAAGGGATGCGTTGGAGAAGGAAATCTTTTGCCTTAAAGTTTTTTAGTTAAACTTTATTCTTTCACTATGGCCGTGGATTTTTGTGCCTTTAGGTTTTTTCCCTCCAAGTCTTTTAATCTCTCATCTAGGTCTTATAGACTTTTCTATCATTTTGCATTAAATTTGAAACTTTCTTAAAAATTATTTTTATAAATCATTTTAAATAAATGTTATTATAAAATGCAAAATTAATGCCTTTGATCTATTTAAAAGTCTTTGTTTTGTATTTAGAGTCAATTGTAAAACATTTATTTAAAGTGATATTTATAAATCATTTTTGAATAAATGTTATTATAAAATGCAAAATTAGAGTTTTCAAGTGATGAGACAAGTATTGAAATTGTAAATATTTATTTTAAATGATAATTATAAATTATTTAAATTAAAAGATATCTTCAAAGGAAAATAATGTGCCTTTATTGTAATGTCAAAGACTTGGTCAAAAGGGTTCAAGTTGAACTTTAAGTGACTTGTATGAGTCATGGAGATGATTAAAAATTAGTGCCAACATGTGGAGTAAAGATAGGGAGTTTGGAGCACCAAATCAAGAGTTTGATTTCAGTTATGAGTTCTTTTTGACTTAACTTGAGTCAAAGAGTATTTTGAGGCACAAAACACCTTGTTGCTTTCAGTTATGAACCTGATTTGGAGGGATTTTCTTTTGTATATGACCCACAAAGTTGATCAAACTTTGACAACTCTTGTTGGAGTTGGTTGGCAATTGCATGCCTTATTTGAGGAGAGGATTGACAACACATTAGCTTTTGGAGCCAAAATTCAATTTCGAATTTTGAGAATCTTTCTATAATTATTTCTCTTCTTTCATTATTGGAGTTAGTTCTTGGTTTGAAGATTGCTGAGGCATATCATTCTCACTTTGTAACGCATGATTTCTTGAGATTTGTAATGCAAATATCCCAGATTTTTCAATAAAGAAGCTTGTCATTCCTTCTCAGATCTGTCTTGTGCATGTATTGTGAATAAGTCTTTGGATTAATAGTTTGTGATTTCCATCAAATCCTTATTTTAATCTTATTGCCTCAATGTCTTGCTTAGATTCAGTATGTTATAGTGCAGGTCATTGATTGTGTTTCATAGATTTGTTGAATGCTTGTTATGAAAACATCATTGTTTTCTTTCAAACAAACTTCGATCATAAAAACTTTTCAAATGAATCATTTATGCAAAACATGCTAGATTGAGTAGTGAATTCTCTTTTAGTTTCATTTGTTAAAATATCTTGAGAGGTTTTAAAGCAGATTCAAGTCATCTTCACATATTGGTGAATCACCTTATTTTCCTGTTTTATTTTTACTTTATCCTTCTATCCTTTACCTCTGTTAGAAAAACCAGTTTTACAAGAAAATCCAAAGGGAACCAACCTAAAACCTGGAGGTCTATTCTAACCATAGGATACCCATTGCCTGAGAATAGTCCCATGTGCACAGGATTTATTGAGCTTTTCAGCTTAACTTCGGGTGCAAATCCTTGTGTTAACAAGAGTTTTATACCAAATGTGATTGAGGTATGCTTTCCAACTGAGTTCCCTAAGAAATACCATCAGGTGCATGATTTAATCCTACAACACAAATGCCTCCATTAGTCCTCAAAGCATATAAAATACATTATTGTTCATCATGCCTTCAATTTTAACAAAAAGAAACCCAACTCTAGCTGAAGCAGAACCAAATCAGATAGAACAAAAGGAAAACTTAGGAGGAAAACAAAAGAACTCCTAAGACCGAACAAACAACCAAAGGAAAAGAAAACGAAAGAAAAAGGGGGACCCATTTTGTTCCAGAATAAAATGGGGTGGTTATGGAAGGCATAACAAATGGTGACTCGACTGGGAAAATGGTTTAACCATTTTCAAGAAACTGAAGGATTCAGCTACCCAGAACTCCTGGTTTATGAACATCACAACTCCAGTTGGGTTAGTTTTAACAAGCAAGGTTGAGCTAGAATCTCAAATGTAAGTCAACACTGGCTACCCCTAAATCTAAGTGTGTGCTTGATGGTGCATCATCCTTTTATAAAGTTTTCCTCATCTTTTGAACAACAATGTGGAAGATTTGAACTACATGAGTTGATTCCCTTTAGCTGTTGTGCAATGGTATCCTAGGCATTGCTCTACTGCCAGTCAGGCATCCATAGCCCCGACAGAGATACCTCTAGTTTTCTGATAGCATTGCTCTACTGTTAGTCAGGCGTCCATATCCCTAATAGAGATACTGGAATCACCCATTCATATTGAGTCCTCTCTTCCTTTTAAATAGTTCTCTTTTTTTCTTTTTCTCTTGGAGTTTCAGATATTTCATTCAAAATTTCTTAGTATGTCAGATATTAGACATATGTTCTGGGTTGAAAACTACCATGGACCTCATAACAACATCTGGGGGATCATATTTTTCATTCAAATTTTACAACACTATCATCCTAGGACAAATATACCATTACAAAAGGAGACGATCTTGATGATTTGTGATAGATTCAGAGGTAGTTAATGAAGATTGTTTACTTTGCACCTTGTTTTCAAGACTTTCCACAACTCTTATTGATAATGTGCATAAAACAACAAATTTAGGACAAAATCACCCAATCAAAAAACCTAAAAATATCTAAACCACTTCTCTCCTAATAACCAAAGTATAGTTTAGATAACAACCTACCATTTCAAGATGGAAAGAACAGAGAAACTGCAAAGAACAAAAAAAGACAGACACCAAACAACAAAGGAAATGAAAGGATAGAAAGAAAGAACAAACAAATAGGCAACAAAACTATTTACAAGCAGAACAACAGAAAAACTATTTACAAACAGGAAAACCAATTATTTACATAAATGCACAGGCCAACAAAAATACCAAACTCTATGACTCAAAATAATGCTTAAGAAATTGTCCAATGACAGGCAATGGGACAGGTTCTCCAGTTAAACTACTTAGCCAAAAAGCATTTTCTCCCAGGATTTCAACAATTTGATAGGGACCCAACCATAGCTTATCAAATTTCTGGTGGCTTCCCTTCTTTTCATTGGATTTATCCCATAGCATCACAAGGTCTGATATTCTAAAAGCCTTGATTTTGGCTCTCTTTTCAAACCAACGTTTGACAACAACCTGGTGTCTAAAGAATTGCTGTAATGCTGCATCCCTCTGCTCTTCTAATTTCAACAAGGCAGCTAATCTTACTTCTATCCTATCATCACTAGAGGAAAATTTCTGCATGAACTCAAGGATAGGTATTTGCAAGTGAATAGGGAACATAGGCTCTTGGCCATACACTAGATTAAATGGTGAAGTATTTAAATCAGCCTTGATCCTAGTCCTATCTGCTCATAACGAAAATCTCAGCTAGGTATGCCAGTCCCTAGGATTGTTCTCTAACAATTTTTTAATTACCCCTAAAAGATTCTTATTGGTTGATTCTGCAACTCCATTTCCTTGTGGGTAATAGTTTGAAGAATATTTAAAGACAATTTTGTGATCATAAGCCCATGAAATGAACTCAACAAAAGAAAAGGAAGAGCCATTGTCACATACCAATGTGAAGGGTACTCCGAACCTAGTTGTGTTGCATTCGGTGAGGAACTTGATTACTACCTCTGTCGTGTTGTTCTTGCAAGGTATAGCCTCTATCCATCTCGTGTAGTAATCCGTGGCAGTCAGAATAAATTTGTGTCTTGCAAAAGAATTTGGGTTAATTACCCCAATAAAGTCCAGCGCCCAATTGGGCAAATGGTCTTACCTCGTAAACATGCTACAATGGCATGGCTAGATGGCGTTCTTTTGATGCAGAAATTTGGCATATGTGACATGTTCTTACATGTTGATGGGCATCTTTGAACACACATGGCCAGTAGTAACCCGCTTGAGGATCTGATGTGCTAATGAATTTGTAGACCCATGACCTGTGCCATGTTTCCCATGAAATTCAATAATTACATGTTTAGCCTCTTGCCGATCAAGGCATCATAGGTACACCCCCTCGAAATTATTCTTGTACAACAATCCTCCTTTGAGCATATAATGAGATATTTTCATTCTCAGTGCTCTCCTTTGAGTCGTATTCATTCCCTCTGGGCATCGATTATTAAGCATAAAACATATGATATCGACATACCAAGGGTCGTTGGAAAAAGATTGCGTTGTATATTGCTAACATATAATGTTCTCGCTAGCATCAGCTATGGATTTAGACAGGCCTAGACCTTGGACAAGTTTCATAGGACGAATCTCCAAGTCAAACTTTTGCAAAATGGCCTTCCATTTCCCTCTTCATTCTCCCAGCTCCCTCTGCATAAGTAGAGATTTCACAGCAGCATTAGGGACCACAATGATAATCTGACTTCGTAGGATGTAGTGCTTGAACTTCTTGACAGCTCTAACCAACACAAAAGCTTGCTTTTCAAGAGGTGGGTACTTGATTTCAACATTCTTAAATGGAGAACTCATGAAGGCGATTGGCCTCTCATCTCCCTCCTCTCTTCGTTGAGTTAGGATAGCTGCACACAAGTGCTTAGAAGCAAAAGAATAAATATAGAATGACTTCAAGTAGTTAGGGCTAGTGAGGACTGGTGCTTCTGAAATGGATCGCTTGACCTGTGAAAATGCGACCTTTTCCTCGTTACTTCATTCTATTACATCTTTTTTCATCATTTCATTCAATGGTTTTACAATTTCTGTAAAACCTATGATAAAATTTCTCACAAAGTTGATCTTTCCAAAGAAAGATCTCATCTCCTTCTTGCTTCCTGGCTTGGTTATCTTTAGAATGGACTCAACTCAGTCTGGATCGATCGATATTCCTCTTTCAGAGATTATGTGTCCTAAAAGTTTCCCTTCAGAAACCTCAAATACACACTTTTTAGGATTAAGGGAGACACCATACTGGATACATCTTTCAAGAACTTTAGCTAAGTCTGTAGCATGGTTTAGTCTATCTTTAGAGAATACTACTAGGTCATCCATGTAAACGATGATGCATTTTCCAATCAGATCTTTGAACACTACATCCATGGCACACTGGAAAGTTGCTCCAGCGTTTATCAAGCCAAATGGCATCCTTCTGTAAGCAAATGTTCCCCACTTAGTAGTGAAGGATGTCTTCATTTTGTCATCATAGTTAACAATCACTTGATTGTATCCAGAATAACCATCCAAGAATGATATCATATGAGACCCATTGATAGTCTGCAAGACTTCATCCAGTGAAGGGAGTGGGTAGTTGTCCTTTTTTGAAGCTCTGTTCAGATTCCTAAAATCTACACATAGCTTGATCTCTCCATTTTTCTTACGGAATGAAACCAAGTTAGCCACCCATGTTGAATTTCGTACAAGGAAGATTATTCTTGCAGAAAGAAATTTCTGAACTTCCTTAAAGATCAGTGGTTCAATCAGGGTGTTGACAGGGTGCTATTTCTATCAAAATCGTTTAGCTTCAGGCCTCAAAGGAATGGTATGAGTTATCACATAAGCATCAAATGTATTTAGATCTTCATATCCCTAATCTATTGCATCAATAGCCTTCTTCAGTGCCCTCAGTATATCTTTTCTGATTGCTTCAGGGCAGGCCTTCCCTACATGGACATTTCTTTCAGGGCCAGAATTAGCTAGGTTAATGGTTTCATATTCACCTCCTTTATCTTCAACTGATACCTTTTCCCGAGCTCTTTGGTTTGAATCAAAAATTATTTCTAAGGCCACCATTCCCTTGGGAATGCTATTACCTTTGAAATTGAGGACCCCCTCTACATCACAGTCCTCAGGGCTCCAATCTCCTTGATCCCTGTTGGACTCATCGATGATTTGTCCTTCAAAAACATTCGAGCTTGCTAGAAAAGCAAGGATATGTCGATCATCATCAAAAACTTGAAAGTTCTTGATGTTATCAGGAACAGCCGGGGTGGATATCAATTCTAATAAGAATCTCTTAAGCTTGGAGCCTTGCATGGGTTCCAGGGTACTTGTGGCAACAACTAATGAATCAGCTATTTGATTCTCCTCTCTATGGATTAAACTAATCCCAAAAGCATCAAAGTCCTCAATTAGGTTCCATACCCAATTTCTATAAGTTGCCAGCCTTCTATTGTGACATGTGTATTGGCTGCGCACTTGCTTAATAACTACTTCTGAATCCCCTTTAACCATTAATGCAATAACTTTCTTCTTATGTGCAAACATCATCCCCCGAGCTAGAGCTTCATATTTTGCTACGTTGTTAGTGCATCCAAACTGTAACCTGTAAGAAGCAAATAATTTTTTCTGTTTCGGGCTGGTTAATTCAATCCCCACACCACAACCTATTTTGGACTTGGATGCATCAAACGTGAGGGTCCATAGCTCATCATGAGCTGGGGTTGATCCCTTTGAGGTTATCATGGGCGTTTGGATAAGATAAGCCATAGGTGGGGGTTCTTGATCCTTTGCATCAAATATGGGGAATGGGTGTTCAATAGGTTCCTCAGGTGTAATTTCCAATTCCTGCACATATATATCATATAATCTGTGGCTATCCTTCTGACAGTCACTCACATCTTTGATTAATCCCTTGGGTTTTGGTATACTTGTGAGTGCAGGAGTATTGAGCAACCCTTGGGGTTGTTCCTCATAACTATGTTGGTTTGGAAATGCGACTAGGGTAAGTTCAATTTGAGAAGGAACTTCCTTTGAAGGTATCTCATCCCTGATTAACATTACTGCATCTTTGGCTTCAAATGAGAAGTGATCTACAACGGTCTCAAGGTGACTTATACTAGTTTCCTTAGCTTGGGAAACATGATTTAAAATGCTGATGCAGGGTTGGCAGGTCAGTTCTGAATGATTTTGGTAGTGTATTCTGCACCAACTAGGGAGTAGAAGACTTCGCAAATCAATATCTTCCCCTAAGACCAGCTGATCTTGTTGTAGCTTCCTGATCAATCCTTGTTGGTTTTCATTAATCATGGGATTAGGAAATTTTTGTATTGACAATTCTTTAGGATCAAGAACTGAAAAGGTCAAAATTTCTTCTCCTTTTATAAACCCCTATCTCTGTTTCAAAATAGGATACCTCATTGGGACAATCATACTCAGTGATGATATGCTTGAGGTGAGGTTCACTTTCAATCATAATCTGCATAGGCACTCCCCTCCATGGTAGCCACATATGTGAAAAGTCAAGGGAGAGATATCCCCGTATACTTTTCATCAAATCTTTGCTCAACAACATACCATAAGTCTTGGGAATGTCTGCTACTTGAATATCTATTTTGGTAAAAATCCCAGGGTCAGACCTTACTTGCACATGTATATTTCTCAATTCTCCAACTACATTAACCTCTATTTTATCAAGCTGGATGACATTCTTGTTTGTTTGGATAAGGTTCAATCCCAATTTCTTACATACAAAAAATGGCATAACATTGCCAGAAGCCCCTGAATCTAGCAGACAATTATGTAGATTCTTCGCACAAATTCTCAAACTTAAAAGAAATGGTAGGGTACCTACCTTGCTTCTGTACAAAGCTGCGTTCATGTCTGCAACAGGTGCCACCTTGTTTTTCCCCTTTGATTTATCAGCTTGTTCCAAAGCTTTCAGCACTATCTCTCGTTGAGTAGGGCACCACTTTAAGATGTCAAAGTATGATAAAGAGGTTTTCTATCTTTGCATCTCAACAACAATATCAAATTCTGTGTTATAACTTGCATTTCATCTGACAACACCAAGTGAATTACCTTTGTTATGGAAGTCAGGTGGACCTTTTGGTGGAGGAGGGTTATTGTCAGCACTTTGATTCAGAGGCACCATGTGATTAGGTGGTGGTGATGTGGTGAAAGGACCCTTATTCTGATTTCTTAGGAAGTGTCCTCCCTTTGTCTGAAAAGCTTGGGCATCATATGAATCTTCCTCTGGTTCATTCTCATTTTGCCTTGGGAATGAAGGTTCTTCCTCAAAGAGGTCATAAGTCATTGCTGTGTCTACTGAGCCACCTTCTTTATTTGAATTCCCTTGGAATTTTTGGGGATCTGCCTGTGCCATCTTCATGACTTTCTCCATTTCAGTGCAGTTTACCTCAGAATGGGTTGGAGTATCATGCAACCTGCACCAATTAGTCATAAAATTAAGGTCAGCCACATTTGCAGCATGTGTCCTGTCCTCATTAGCTTGGTAACTGTGAGAAACTCCTTCATTATTTGGCCTTGTATTCCATTGTCAGTTGTTATTTGACCTTTGGTTATATCCTCTATTTTGATTTTGATAGCCTTGGTTAGGGGAGTTTTGGCCTTGATAACCCCTCTGTTTGTTATTGCTTTGATTAGGATAATTACCTTGGTTTTGAGAGGGGTTCAACCTAAGCTGAGCCATGCCATTTGTGACTTGAGACAGAGTTTTCTTTAAGGTCTCTACCTTGTTTGTGAGTTGAACTATCTTTTCACTTTCAACATTCTTAGCAACCGGTGGCTGAGTTACATGATTTGGTGTTCCAGCTTGGTTATGATGACCATGCAGACTATGATGAGCCTATGATTGTTGAAAGAAGTTAGGAGTTTCATTGGTAAAAAATGGAATAGGAGATTGAGTCTGCAACTCAGACATAGGTCCATAATGGGAAGGAGACATCCCTGGGACAGTATTGAATAAAGGGGTTGGGCTAGACATCTGATACCCCATTGAAGGAAAACCCCCTCCCAAACTTCCTTGTTGAGAACTAATTTTTTGTTGTAGCTTAATGGCTATATGATAGAATTTAGACAGGGAATCAATATCTACCGATTGATATGTTCTTTGTAGGAATAGGCCAATCAAAGGGTCTATAACTCTAAATTATGCTTGAATGGCACTACTCTTGGCAACTAGGTAGGGGTCCTGTAGTCTCCTATACATGCGTTGAAACCTGGTATTAAACAAGGGAAAGGATTCACATGGCTCCTTCCTAATGGTAGCAAACTGGTGGTACAAAAGGGCTGGATCCACGTAAACTTTGAATTGATTGATGAAAGCGTTCTCCAAGTCTTTCCAATTTAGAATAGAACCTTGTGGAAGATTTAGGTACCAGTTGTATGCCATATCCCCTAAGGAATAAGGGAACAACCTACAAACTACATCATGGTGAGCTATTTGGGCTCTGGTACAAGCGTCCTTAAAAGCTTGTATGTGCTCTTCAACACTCCTTGATTCACCATGAATGTATTTGGGACATAATTTCTTAGGATTCTTAGGCATATCATGAAATCCTCTAGGAATGGTCCCCAATGGAAAGGGATTATTATGAAAAAATGCCATTGGTAGCAATGGTGGTGGTCGAGCCAGTTGTTGGATGGATTGAACCAGCTGTGATGGCACTTGAGATGGATTCGGTGGTGGATTGATAGGTATCCACTGGGATATTGGTGAAAAGCCTGGTGGAGTGAGCGGAGCTGACAAGGGTGGTATGATGGTTTCCCCAGTCTTGTGACTCTTGTGTCTTATTGGGGTCTTGAGTTCTATCAAAGGTGGTGGATTTTTAGCTTATCGAAGAACTCTATGGGACCTTTCTGGTGAGAAAAACCCAGTATTATCCAGTTTTCTCCTCTAGGCCCTCCTAGCACCAATTTCTATTGATGGTTCGGATGAGCACAACAATAGTAAACAAAATATTACTATTCTGCTCTCCTAAAAGAGAAAGAATAACACATGGATATCTAACTCCCAAGGTCTTGGTAATCGGTTCTCGACTGTGCTGATTTCACTCAATGGTTGATGTGAACTATAATGTTCAAGGGGCCTGCTAGTGTTGAGCTTGTGGATTGTTCTAAGATCAAACATAAATTTAAACCTACTTTAACGAGGGTTTTTAAAGAAACAAAAAAAGATAGATCAAAGCTTGGAACTAAAAAGAATTTTAATTCATGCAACTTAATCAGACTTTCTACCTTTCAAGGAATTCCTAACTAAAACTGCAGAACAAAATTAACTTGTGATTAACACAATTTCATTCATTCACAGTGCTAATTTCAACAGCAGATTGCAAATCACTATTTAAACAAAACATAAAATAAAACTTCATTCCTTGAAAGCTTTTCAAATAAAATGATTAAGTGAAGATGAATACCATTCAGGAACACAATATGAAGTAGATTTAAATCTGGTTGCTTCTACTGTTAGTGAAACAGATAAGCAACATTTAAAAATTTGGCACAATCACCAGTGTACAGAAAACCTATGTCTTCAGATTGTTTCCATCTATGCTAAGAGAACCAGAAGGATACATTACTGCCTTTTTCCGAATCTAACTCCTATTCTATTCTACTCTTAAGTTTTTTTTACTATTACTGGTTTATGAAAAATCCTCCTCCCCTTTTTACAAAGAGGAAAAAATTGCCATATATACAAAATGTGCCAAAAAGAATGTGCTGGCCCCTATTTTTAGGGTTTACAAAATATCAGTTGGTTACAGGAGGGTCGGCCCTCAGATATTTTTGGAATGAAGTTAATGCTACATTCAATGTGCATCCCCATGTCCATGTTGGTGAAGGATCGCCCTCAGGAGTAGCCCTTAGATCTTTTACAACCATTGCAATAACTTCTGGCCTCCATGTCCACCTTCGAACTTCCATCATAGCTGGCTTGAATGTCTCAGAGCATTATCATTAATGTCGATCTACCTTTGCCATTAGACACCACAACTATCCCTGAGACTCACGGCCTCTTCTTTGTGTTAGCTTTCTTCCTACTCTAGATCCTTCTGCAAGTTAATCCCCTCTTTGAGAAGCAACATCTGACCTCCCCTATTAGATCCAAACACCATTACTTCACCGTGCCAACCCATGTCATGCACATTCTATTGATCTTCTTCGCAGGGGTAGTCAATCAGTCAAACTGCCAATGATTCACCTTTAGTTCCCTCTAATTGGTTGAACACATGCCACTTAGGCTTTCCAGGCGGTCAAAAGCTATTCAGACAGAATCACATGTCGGCATAGCATACAACTGTCGGTGAGACCTAATATCGAATGAAAAAGTTATATCGATATCACAAAAAAACCATCGACAAGACAATCATTATCGGCCAGAGGTCATAGCGGGTGCTAAGAGTCATACCGATATCCCTTTTCCATTGGCAAGTCCATCACAATCGACAAGACTCTCTTAGTCAGCAAGATATCGTAGCGAAGCCACAAGACCTTTGGCGAGACATACCATCATTGACGAGATATTATTCTGAGCTCAACTTCCTTCGGTGAGACCACCGTTTGTCGGTAAGAAATTACACCGACCCCTTCCTTTGTTGACGAGACCACGATCATTCTGCCAGAACTCACAGCGATGATGCCTCCTTTCGGCTAGCTCATTTCATTTCGGGGAGACTCCATCCAGTCGGCAAGACGTTATACCGATATCATTCCATGTCGGCGAGACTCCCCACAGTCGGCAAGACGTTATAGAGAAGCCCCCACCTTTCGGCGAGACTCCGGTGAGTCGGGAAGACCTCTCCTTGAGCAACCCCATCGGTTGACAGGACGTTATCCCGATGCTAATTCTTTCGGCAAGAGTCCACCCTGTCAGTGAAAATTTACCCTGATGCCATGCCTTTATGTCAAACTCAAACCTTTCGCCGAGACTTCCATCCCTTCGACCAGACCTTACGCTGAACTCAAACCTTTTGGGGAGACACCATTGGGTCGGTGAGACTTTTCCTCGAAACCATCCCACTTCGGTGAGATCTCACCCCATTGGTGAGACCTTACCTCGAAGCCACAACCTTTTGCCGAAACCCCCATTTGTCGACAAGACCTCATAGCAAACACAAACCACTCTCCTCGACGCCAGCCCATTTCACCGAGACTTCCATCAGTCGGGAAGACTTCTCCCCGAACCCAAATTCTTTCGGTGACGCTAGCCTTGTGCACAATGGTCGGTGAGACTTCTTTTGGTCGGCGAGATATACAAAAACTCATGGCGATTTAAATGTCTGGCTGACCGGTATATTTGAAATGAATAGAACCAAACTTCTAGTCGGCAAGACATCTGGAGGGTCTCAGTGACTTTATCCTTTGAAGAGTTTTATACCAAATGTGACTGAGGTATGCTTTCCAACTGAGTTCCCTGAGAAATACCATTAGGTGCATGATTTAATCCTGCAACACAAATGCCTCCATTAGTCCTCAAAGCATATAAAATACACTATTGTTCATCATGCCTTCAATTTTAACAAAAAGAAACCCAAGTCTGGCTGAAGCAGAACCAAATCAGACAGAACAAAAGATAGACTTAGGAGGAAAACAAAAGAACTCCTAAGACCGAACAAACAACCAAAGGCGAAGAAAACAAAAGAAAAAGGGGGACCCATTTTGTTCCAGAATAAAATGGGGTGGTTATGCAAGGCATAACACATATGTTGCAGGTTATAGGTTGTGTTGAAAGAAGAATGTTCTAGCTATGAAAGTATCTTTCCTTCTAGGAGTTAAGATCTAAACCTTCTTATGAAATGTTTATGCAAGAAGCATATAGAAATGAGTTGTGTATGTGAAGCTTTATCATTGTTTGAACTATGTATGTGAGCTATTTTATAGGATTTAGTTAGTGATTTGGTGCATCACCTTTAGAAGCTTTTTAGTTTGTTTTCAGTTTAAGTTATCCTTTCCCCTTTTCCTTAGAAAATCATTAGTTTAGCAGTACTTTAGGTGACACCATTTACGAGCTAGCTTTATTTGGAGGTCCTCTCCAAGTTTAGGTGACCCACAACCTAGGAGTGTTCCCATGTTACTTCAAATTGCTAAGTTCTGCAACTTAGCAAGGGTGCAAATTTGAGAGCTAATAGTTTTGGCATGCCTGGTGGGACTGTCAAATCAAGACAGTTCAAGAAATTACATGTTATTTCTGGTTTTGATATGCAACCAGTGAATTTTAGTCCTTTTAGAGGTTAAAAACAAAATATCTGGAGACTTTGCGTTTGGAAGAAGCAATAAGCCAGTGCTGCAACAACTTATGAGAAAAATACAGATAAGAAGTTTTATTCCTTTTGAATACTGGCAATTGTCACCACCTAGAAGACAAGGCAGAATAACAAAGAGATCTCATGTTTCATCAGGAAAGACAATTTCAACTCCACCTGCAATGAGAGTTACAAATTCTACTATGAGGCAACAAATTTTGGTTCCACCAATGGTAGTTCCAAGGAATCAAGCCTTTTTTACTTTTAATGGAGGTAGCCCGCTAAATTTAGCCCAACATGATGATATTCCTATGGCTTCCCTCAAAAGTGTCCCATATTTCATAGGTGAGGATCAAACCACACCAATAGAGCACATCAAAGACGTAGAAAATATGTGTTAAGTGCATCATATAACACAAGAAAATGTTTGTTTGAGGCTGCTAGCAACATCTTTTTAGGGGAAGGAACTTCAATGGTTCAAAGGTTGAATAGTTAACTCCATTCGAACACGGGATGAACTAGGTGAAACATTATGCAAACAGTTTGAGGATAAGTATGACAAATTTTCATTAGTGGAGTAGCTTACCACTATTAAGAGAGCTCCCCATAAACGAATGACAGACTTTAACTTCCGTTTCCAAAGGACATGGGACATAATTCCAAAAACCACAAGGCCTACAGCTGAGTATGCATTTCTTTACTTTTTAAGAGCTTTAAATAGTGTAATTGTTGTTATGATACAATCAATGGGTAGAAACACATTGCCATTATCTTATGACATAGCTTTAAGGGCCACAAATAACCTCATACAAGCTAGAATAATTGCTCCTAGACCTCCTATGCCCATTTTCCTTGACATACAGCCTCCTATGACCTTGCCAACACCTCAAATAGCCCCTTTACCAGCTGTTGTTAGCCAAGAAATTGCTGTCCCAAGTCCATCTCAGGAATTACAAGAGATTAAAAGCAATCAACAAAAGATTGAAAGTATACTTCACTCCTTTGGCAATGAGCTAGTGAGCATTAAGAAGCAACAATTCCAAGGTTTTAAGCCTGATCAACCTCAAAATGATGGTCAAAGTCAACCAAATTAAGCTAACAAGTAGCCATATCAGGAGAATTACCAAGGTGCAAGGAAAAATCTCAATCCAAGGCCTTTTCATCCATACAATCCAACTCTAATCAGTTCAGCTAGGGATCTTGTACCTGTTCAGAATAACCTTGCAGCTGATTATGAGTGGTGCTTTCCCTGCAAGCAACCCCATAATCAAGCTACATGTTCAAATGGGGTTATCAATTGGGCTTTGATGGTGCAAAATGTTTCAAGTATGTAGAACGTGCCTAATGATGAATCTCCACAACAACGTGATCTCCCTACAAGTGATACAACTCTCCTAAATTGGCAAGGAGAGGAATTTTGTGGAGTGAATAGAGATGATTCTCTAATAGCAACTAATACTAGAGCCAAGAAGATGGATTTTGAAATTGGACAAATAACAATCAAGGACAAGGAAGCTGTTGGCCCATCCAATTCTCAAGTACCACACATTTTGCAAAGAAATTCACAAGGCACCAGTAAAGAGTAGCTTGGGAACCAACCCTAATCAACCCACTTGCAGCCAGACCCTGTTGTTGCAAGGACTTATGAAAAGGTAAACACTGCCACACCTTTCAACATTATTGAGTCCATGAAGAAAATGAATGTAACCATGTCAATGTGGGATTATTTATCCATCCTTGGTCAAAAATATTTATTAATATTTGCATTAACTGATTTGAGTGTTTCAAGTGATGTTCCAGTAGGTCAAGTTAAGGTTGTTTTTACAAATATACCTCAAGACAATAGTAGGAAGCTAGGTAAAGATGTCAAACCTTCCCCTTTTTATGTATCTTTGATAATAGGGGATAAGTTGGTTCATAATTGCATGGTAGATTCAGGGGCAAGTAGTTATGTCATGCCCAAACAAATTGTTGATAGGTTAGGATTAAAATATCAACCTCTTGAAAAGGGATTCATCCAACTTGATGGGACAACCATTAACACCATAGGTGTCATTAAGGATTTAAGCCTTACTTTATATGCCTTCCCAAATTTTTCCATCCCTCAGGATATATTTGTCATTGATTTACCACCTCATTTTTCCTTTTGTTTGTCAAGAGATTTCACTACCAAAATAGGAGGTTACTTGTCCTCAAATTGGTCCCACATGATATTTAGGACTAGATATGGGACAAAAGTAATCATTAAATCATAACCACTTGCCAAGGACCATATTGAGCTCTATGTACCAAGTACTGTTAATGCCAATTGTTCTATTTTTGATGATAGTGAGCATGTTGCTGCTCGAGAGTTAATTTCTTAAGCTAAAAATGTCCTAGACATTCTTCTAAATCAGTTGGTAGTAGAAAATGTGGAAGATAATCCAAGCAACAACATTGAAGAAGCTGGTTTGGGTGTGTATATGCTGCATGAACTTGATGCAGTTATCCCAAACCTCGAAAAGAAGGTAGAACAATAGTTTGAACAACAAGATGAAGTATGGAAAATGTTTTTTGATGGCTCTAGAAGCAAGAATGGAGCTAGTGGGGGTGTAATGCTTGTGTCCCCACAAGGTGACAAGTATTATTTTTCTTTTTGTTTTGCATTTTCATGTACTAATAATACTACTAAGTATGAAGGCTTGATATAGTGGTTGTAATGGGCTAGAAAGAGGAAGATTGGCTACTTACAGGTATATGGTGACAATGAGCTAATTGTAAATCAGGTAAGGGGTCTACATGTTACAAAAAATGATGTTTTGAAGTCCTACAAACATAGAGTGTGGGACATGATAGAAGAATTCAATGCTTTCAATTTGGTTTCTATTCCTCGGAATCAGAATAAGCATATAGATAGGCTAGCTACAATAGGGGCCCAATTTAATATACCTAATGATATTAAGAAGGAAAAAGTGCAGCAGTATGTCAAGGTTGTTGGACCTTCTATTCCTGATAATAACATTCACTGGCAAGTTTTCGAGAGTGATGAACATGTTTTGAGTTTTCTACTAGAAGAAGATGAATTTTTGATGGCAAACCAAGATAAGCTCAAGCAACAATATGATGATCAAATCATTAAATTGAGAACTAACAAGCTGCCCAAGGGTCTAGTCACCTTGGAATCTATCTTTAGCACTAATGATCAACTCAAAAAGAGAAAGAACAACATGCAGGTCAAGGAGGAACATTATGAAGAGCTTTAGATATTCAAAGGTAAGCTCCTTAAAATTGGTAAAATCTATTCACAAGAAGATAGGAAATATTCTATTGCTCTTTTTCAAGAATTTCAAGAAGTATTTGCATGGGAGTATTTAGATTTAAAGGGTTTTGATCCCCAAATTTCCCAACATACCATAGAATTAGAGCCAAATGCAAAACTTGTTAGGCAGAAATAGAGGCCTTTAAAGCCCAAACTTGAGCCTCTTATGATAAAAAGAATTGACCAAGCTGGTTGAGGGAGGCATCATTTTCCCAATCAAGCATACATCTTGGGTCTCTAACCTTACATCCTAGTTAGAAAGAAAAATGGAGAGATTAGGCTCTGTGTAGACTTTAGAGACCTCAGTAGAGCCTCATTAAAAGATCATTATCCGTTGCCTTCTATGGAGTAGATTTTGCAAGTAGTAGCTCATTCAGAAAGGTTCTCATTACTAGATGGTTATTCAGGTTATAACCAAGTCTTAGTTAAAGAAGAAGACCAGTATAAGACTGCATTTACCACAAAATGGTGCACCATGTCTTATAAAAGAATGCCATTTGGCTTGTCCAATGCTGGTACCACTTTCCAAAGGGCAATGGACATGGCATTTCAAGGGTTGATCTATAAGCCCATTCTCATTTACCTTGATGATATAACAGTGTTTTCTAAGAATACGAATGAGAATCTTTCACATTTGAAACAATTATTTGAGAGGTGTAGGGAGTTTGGTATATCCCTCAACCCCAAAAAATGCATTTTTGCTGTTCATGAATGCAAGCTTCTAGGACATGTAGTGTCAAAATAGGGGATCACCATTGATTGAGAAAGAGTAAGTGTCATTTTGGATTTACCTTTACCCAGGCATAAAAAGGGGCTACAAAGTTTTCTTGGCAGAATTAATTTTGTTAGAAGGTTTATTCTTGATATTGCTAATCTCTTGAAACCAGTAACTTCCATGTTGAAGAAAAATGCAAGTTTTAGCTGGACCAAGGAGGCCAAGCGTAGTTTTAAAGCTATAAAGGAGGCCTTATTAGCAGCTCCTACTTTGGTAAATCCAAAAATTTCAAAAGATTTCATTTTGAATGCCTTTGGTAGCATCCACACCATTTCTGCAATGTTGGTACAACATAATGATGATGCTTTAGAACAAACCATTGCCTTTTCCAGTCAAGGTTTGGAAGACTATGAACATAGGTATAGCTTTGTTCAGAAACATGTATTGGCAGTCGGTAGGAGTTTGAAAAAGTTTAAACACTCAGTTTCTAACAATAAGGTGCATTTAATGATTGCTCACCCTAGTGTGAAAGAGTTTTTGTTAAGTAGAGACTTGAATGAGAAAAGGGTAGGATGGATTACAAAGGTCATGGAATATGACATTGAGATCAAAATTACCAAGCTTGTGAGGGGAAAGGGGTTGTATAAAAAACTTGCTTCAAGGTCTGAAAATGGGTTGGAAATAGAGGAGATAGTTCTGGTCACTAATGGTGAGCCTCATAATGCTACACTAGCATTGGGTACAAGTTGGATGCGAGATCTGATTCATTTCCTGTAGACTAGTGAGTGCCCACAAGGTTTGGATAGAGCAAAAAGGAGGTATTTCAGACTACAATCTATTCCTTATGTGATAGTTAATGATGTTACATTTAGAAAATATCACAATGGTGTACTGTTGAGATGCATTGACAATGATCAGATTGATAAGGTTCTTCATGAGTTCCATTATGGAACAGTTGGGGGAGATTTTTCCCCAAGAGCCACAGTTTGGAAGATCATGAGAGCTGGCTACTATTGTCCAAGCCTCTTTAAGGATGCTCATTCTTGGGCAAGAAAATGTGTTAAGTGTGCCTTGTTTGTAGTAAAAGAGAGGTTACGAGCTTTTCCTTTGTAGCCTATTCAAGTGGAACAACCTTTTATGAGGCGGGGCATTGATTTTATAAGACCTATCAATCCACCTTCTAGTGCAGGTCACAGATGGGTCCTCACTGCAACTGACTATTTTACTAGATGGATTGAGGCCGTGGCTTTAAAAGAAGCCAATGAAACTATTATTCTCAACTTTTATGAGATTTGGTAACCAGATTTGGAGTACCTGAGTTAATTATTTCAGACAATGCCTTAGCCTTGTTGGATTGAGAGTAAGTGATTGGGCTGTCAAGAATGGTATTCACCTAAATACATCATCAAACTATTACCCTCAAGGTAATGGTTTGGCAGAATCAACCAACAAGAATCTGATAAGGATTATCAAGAGAATCATGGAGGATAACTAGAGAACCTGACACACTAAGTTAAAATTTACATTGTGGGCAGATAAAATAACTCCAAAAATATCTGTTGGAAACTCCCCTTATATGTTGGTGTATGGTAAGGAGGCAAGGCTTCCTTTATCTATTGAGCTTCCTGCTCTTGATATTATGAATCAGCTTGAAATGTTTGAAGAGGAGGATCCAATGGCTGTTAGTTATGCACAACTCATGGAGCTAGAAGAAATAAGAGATAAAGCCATGAAAACAATGGAGTTACATCAACTCCAAACAAAGAGAGTTTTTGACAAGAAAGAAAAACCTAGGGTGTTTAAAGAAGGAAATGTTGTGCTTAAGTGGGGTGAATTAAAGAGCAAGCCAGGAAAACACACCAAGTTTGATAGTATGTGGAGTGGCCTATTTGTTATTACTAAGTGCAAAGAGCACAATGCATTTCAATTGTCAAAAATGGATGGAGAAGTTTTGCCTATCCCAATTAATGGGGTACACCTCAAATGTTTTTTTGAGGTATGATATGCCTTTTACATGATATTTTAGGAGTTTCATTTCCTCTACATGTTGCTACACATCAATTTAGAAGCAATTTTTCAATTCCTCTAAGTGCTGTTTTGCACAGTTAATTAGTTAGTTTTGAGTGTTTTGGTAGTTGGATTAGGTTTTCAAGGTATCATGCACTGGCCTGATGAGTTGCAATAATGTACAAGATTATTTTTCAAGTTTTGTCAAGTTTCCTAGTGACTCTATGCCCAATGGATAAGCTTAGGCAACTGGTCAAGATGTTGAGCAGGAAAACATATAGTAGATGTCGACAAAAATGTTACCTGATTTTGCTTCTAGCTAAATCAAGTGGATTTATGGTTGTGTTTGCATTTAAATGATAAAAGGTTTACATTTAAGTCTGCTATGTTACATCCATATGCATAAAATAAATTATGAAAAGACTGCATTATTAGATTATGCAATTGCATACAATAGAGAAGAGAGTCAACATCTATTGCAAAGGTAGTCTTTATTGATAATCATAAGTGTATAGTGTCCCTCACAAGCCGAGGGACTAACTATTTTAATGCAAATAAGGAAAAAACTATACATTTATAGATACAAGAAAGAAAAATGCATATGTAAAGAAGGGGGACCCGCTGATTGAGTTGCCTTTGCATCAACTTCAACCCTCCTGCTTATCTAGCCTCCAATTGTTGCTTGCCCCCTTCTACTCCAAGTTTTCTTGCATGTGTAAGAGAGTTGGTTAGAGCAACGAAGGATCACCAATCAATACATATGCAAACATCCATAAACATATAGCCTGATCCTTATAAACATCAAAATAGTTTGCACACCATAGATGTACATGAAAACAAAAGGGTTATCATAAGCGTCTATCATATGCATTGTTTTTATCTAACATGTTTGTTCATTGTGCAGGTACATGTTGAATATTATTGCAAGATCTATTTGTTAAACATCACAGTATGTGTAGTAAAATGTGGCTCCCATGAGGATTGAGCCCAACATGATGCCCTCTTGTACTTTAAGAGGGGTAGGAATGTAAGAAAAAATGAGCAACTTGATTGAAAGTTGATGATAAACCTATTCTTGATGCATTAAATTAATATGGAATATACCACTTGATCAACTTTCATTATCAGATTGAAAACATACAATGGAACTTTGTGAATTATCAAGAAAGATTACTCTTCATAATTTCACAATGAACCAAACAATAGGCTGCCATCATGTTGATCAAAGGGGAAGTCATGGAGAAGAAGAGAAATGCAATGAAAAATACAATGCTTTCACTAATTAAGAGCACCAGGGAAACCTATTTACCGGTCATGTTCCTCAACAACTTTTTCTTCTGGGAAATCTTACTCTACTGGATATGTCTTTCAATCTTCTTAGTGGACCCATTTTAGTCAAGGAAAACATGATTTGATGACAGTCTATGAGAGGAAAGTATTTATGCATGGCAAGTGTGATGACAACTAGAAGCTAAGGGAGTCATGACAATATCAAATGCAAGGGACAGTGTATATCTATGCATGGATAATCATTATGGCAGAGGATGGTCAAGATCTTGGAGCAAAGTTGAGGTAAATGACAGTGAAGCCTTTCAAGAGTTAGAACCATATCAAAATATTGCATCTATTCATGAATAGTGTTATGAGAAATTAGATGAAAGTCCACATACTTTTCAAACATGGAGCAGCTATAGGTGATGAGTGAAAGGAATTTCCAAGGCCACAATGCATTTGCTGTCCCAAAGAGCACTGCGGTGTAAATGGAAAACACAATGATGCAACTGAAAGCCTTAATTATTTGTGCATTTGAAAGTGAAGAGATGCATTGTAAGTTAAACATGCAGCCATAGAAGGAAGTAAATGAGGGATTGGAGGACAGTCATGAACCATTGTCGAGGAGAAACAAGCCTAGAAGGATCATTCAGAGGTTTTTGAAAAGCAAAGTTTTCACAAAGGAATAGTCAAAGGATGTCAAGTCTCCACATAAATAGAAAAACAATGAAAGTTTTGCATAAATAGAGGATCTATATGCCATACTGAGACAATAAATACTAAGAAGGCAGTTATAATATGCATCAGTATTAACAATGCTAAATAGAGTTATGATAGAGTGAGAGGCAGTGGGTTGCTATGCACAAATAATGAACATGTTTCAAAATGTAGTCATCTCATGACAAAGACCATCAAGCATAAAGGAGCATACTTGTGTAAATGGTGTGGATAGAGATACTACCATGATACATAATAATAGATTGGGCAGATGATACAATGCTACCATGGCAATATCTTTCAAGTTTTAGCCCTTGAAAGGACATGGAAATTTAGTTATGATAAAGAATAGTCCTTCTCTGAATCAAAATAGAGTAATATGTCTTGCAAGAGGACAGAGTTAAAAGATAGCAACCAAGCCTGAGTAAAGAAACTCATGACGGTAATGTTTAGGTAGGACAGTCACAAATTCTCCTAGGTTTTAAAGAGTCCAAAGCGTATTGTTAAGAGATAGCATTTGAGAGGACTATGAGAGTATGGTTTTCATATGCTTATGCTACAATCAATAGGAAAACAATGCAAGAATAATGACCAAGTTTGAAATGTGTTTGGAAGTTTGGAAGAGTTTTCAGTCATGGATAGGTAGTATTTTTTTCAAGATGAGATCAATATGGCTTGCTCAAAATATGTGTGTTGTTTTGATGTTCTTGCAATACCAAACATCAATTACTCAATATCTATTGTGAGTACTGGAAGAAGTGGAGGTCAACTTAAAGATTGAAGGTAGGAGCATATGGTAGCTTTGGGGAAGGTGGTAATTGGATAGTTAACAATGAGAAAAGGGGTAGCATGCAAGTGGATATAGTTTTCTTCTGGTAATGGATGGAGATACAATATAGTGTTTTATCATTTTATTTCATAATGATGATTCCATTGTATCACATGGAAATCAAGGCAAGGGAAGTTGTGACTATCCAAGATCATCTTTCATACCATAGAGAGGAGAGGGGTAGTCCTCTCCTAGCATCATAACCCTTATGAAAAAAGTCAAGCACAAGGAAAATCACAAGTCCTAGAGATAGAGGGAGTTTATTAATTTTACTGTACTGATGATATTTGGCATTGCTATTTTTTATTTTCACCAACCTTGTCTCTTTCAATTGACAAAGATAGATGCAATCAAGGACACAATTTAGGAAAAGGTGTGGACATTGAAAAGTAACCCTCCTACTTTTTCTCATGTTTAGGCCCTCCTAGTGGACTTTGGCTTGATTTTTCCTAGATTTAATGTTGTAATGTGGTCAAAACATTCACATTAGGTCCTAGACCCTTGTGAATCATTAAGAATTCTAGAATGTCTTGTAAAAGTGTTGTGAAGTGTTGTAACCCACTTTCACACTTTTCTAGGTCCCTTTCATTATAATTCACTTAAATAACCTCTTTTTACCACTTGCCAAGACTTATTTCAAAGTGTTGTAAAGAGTTGTAACAAACTGCCACGCTTTTCTAGACTTGTCATCAATAATTCAACTTTTTCTTATGTTTAAGTGACCCCTTAATACACTTTTTGGCCATACTTATGCGTATTTTTGAGAATATTCCCATTAAACCTCATTAAATACACTTCAATCCTAGACACCTAGTAAAATTTCCCTGGTGGGACCAAGTCACCACCTGGGGCGACTTAGTCCCACTGGGCACAAAAATCAAAATAATTTTAATTTTCTGGTGGGATTTTATTCTCTTAACCTTGAGGTTGGCCTATGATGTGTTATTTTTAGGAAATATTGGAAAACCAAGTATAAATAAAGGGTTTTCCCTCTCATTTTACACCTAATTCATTTTCAAGCAATTCATCCATTTACTTAATCATTCTCAAGAATTCTAAGCACTCTAAGCATTATCAAGTCATCCATTGGAGCACTTCATTGCATATCTTCAAATTTCAACATCAAGGGTTTAGTGAGTTTGTGACATTGCATGTTATTCATTCATCATTCTCTCTTTATTTCATTTTATTATCTAAGGTTTGACCAAGGCAAACCCCTATTCTCTAACCCTTAACCCTTTTCCCCCTCTTTGCATGTGTGTTTGTAGGTCTTGTATGCAAATTTTTCAAAGAGTTTGGTGTTAAAAGGTGGTCAACAATCCATCAAAGTCCACAAAGTCCACAAAGCGCTCATTGAAGCTTGGAGACCTCTTTCAACCCGTTTTTTGTAGTTTCTGAAGTGGACACTTGTCAGGAAGGGAAGTGCAGATTGAAAGCTACAAATTCCTGCTTTAAATTTCTCAAGATTTCTAGGTGGACTAAGTCTCCATTTGTGGCGAATTAGTCTCATTGTTAGGCCTGAAAAGTGACTTTTACCTTTTTGAGTACCCATTTGGCAGATCCCTGTTCTGATAGAATTCCCTCAAAACTGGACTAAGTTGCCTAGCTTGGCGTAAGTGTCCCAGTTAGCTTTTCCAGTCAAATCTGTAGGATTCCAGAGCCTCTATGCATCAGACTTTAGATTCCAGGTGCACCTCTCCAGTCTTGTTTAATTCTATCATTGTTTACTTGCATTCTTAGGTGTTTTTGCATACATCACTATGTTTTTCAACATCTTACATTTCTTAGTTTTTGTATTAATAATCATCTTTCTTTTCTAATTTATTGCATTTAGACATTGTATTTAGATATATTTCATCCATCCTTGCATTTATTTTGAGTGTAGACATTTCCAATTTTGGCCTATCTTTCTCCTTTTAGGTGAAAAACCCTAGAAGTGCTAGAAAGCCATTGGGTGCCAAAATCTTTGTTTACATTTTGGTGAACCTAACTTTTAAAAATTTTCTTTTTGATTTCAAGTGAATCCTAGGTTTAACTTGCATCAACATTGCATTAGGTTTTGCATTGTTTAATTTGCATCCTAAGTTTTTAAAAATTGCATTGGTGAAGAGCTCATATAGCTTGCATTTTTGCATCATATTTCATTGGAAAACAACAAAATTCTACATTTTCACACAGTAGTTGCATCTGAACATCTGAAAAACATCAAATTACATTTATTTTTTTTGAAAAATCTCAAAAAAATATCACTGGGACTAATTCGCCACACTAGGCGACATAGTCCTTTTGCACATTTTGTATTATGATTTCTAGTATTTTCTGCATTTCTATTTTCTGCTACTGTATTGTTGTTATAGTTTCCAGAGTTAAAGTTATTAGCATTTTATTGCTCCTAGTTTACATTTCCTTTCAATCCACTTGCATTTAGAAACCTTTGCATGAGTGTTTGGTGTCCTATTGCTAATAGCTTAATGAGAAGAAGCTCATGACTCATGTTATCCCACGATAATACACTCATTGTAGATCTTGGATTGTCTAACGCTTCCACTCCTAGTATTGCAACTAGTACACTAGGCATGGACCCTACCTTTAGCAATGCTTTTCCTTCCCATAACATGCAAGTTGACACATCAAACAATCACATTCCATGAGACAAAGTCATTAACATTCATGAGGACTTAACACATCTTCAACATAACTTGTGTCTTGAAAACATTTCAACCACTGCGATTCCTGCTATAGAAAACATCCATTGCCTGATTGAATGTGATGTAGGCCTAAACATTATGAAAAAAATTGCTCATATATACCACAAACATGTTCCTTCCACCTCTAGTACATCTCAACCAAAAAACACTGTGGTTAGTCAAGGAGCACCTAACACTCCTCCCCCTTCAATAGTAGCATCCATACCTACCTATACTACCCCTCAAGTCACCACAACAATGCAATAGGTTATTAATGTGATTCCTTCCTCGACTATTCCTGCTAGCATCCCTCATTCTTATGTGGAATCACATGTTCTCTCCTCTTCCACCATACCATCTATAAGCATTCCATTCACTTTCCCTACCACTACATATACTCCATCACCACTTTCCCTACCACCTCATTCCACTTACATTGACCCTCTCATAACCCAACTTTTCCAAACCGTCTCCTCCATGCAAAAGAAAATATCCACCATCAACCAAAACCAAAATGGACCACCCACCTATTATGTTCATAGAAATGAGGACCTAACACTCCTCCCCCTTCAATAGTAGCATCCATACCTACCTATACTACCCCTCAAGTCACCACAACAATGCAATAGGTTAGTAATGTGATTCCTTCCTCGACTATTCCTGCTAGCATCCCCCATTCTTATGTGGCATTGCATGTTCTCTCCTCTTCCACCATACCATCTATAAGAATTCCATTCAATTTCCCTACCACTACATATACTCCATCACCACTTTCCCTAGCACCTCATACCACTTACACTGACCCTCGCATAACCCAACTTTTCCAAACCGTCTCCTCCATGCAAAAGAAAATATCCACCATGAACTAAAACCAGAATGGACCACCCACCTATTATGTTCATAGTAGCCCACTATCCCTGGAAATACTATGAACACCAATGCGACAAGGAATATAGATGCCTATATTTGAGAAGTATGGAGGGAAGGGCGATCCTTCTAACCATGTTAATTCTTATACTACCTTATATAGTGACTTTGTCCTAGACGATAAACTATTGGAAAAACTATTTCCTAGGACTTTAAAAGACATTGCCTTAGAATGGTTTTCATCCTTACCCAAAAATTCAATTCATTCATTCAATGAACTAGTTGATACATTTATAAATCAGCTCCAAGTGCATATGACTCCAAAAAAGACCTTGGCTGATTTGATGAGATGCAAAAAATATGAAGAGGAAAAGATAACTCATTTTATCTCACGATACCAATCTCTTTACTCTCAAATCAATGTCAAGATTCCTGATCCACATCTTCAAAATATGTTTATTGAAAAATTGCAAACTAAACTTCAAGACAAACTCACAATGATGAAATTTCCTCCTTTATGCACTTGTGTATTTCCCTTTGCGATTATCACAATTCGGTTAGTAGTTGTGATGCAAAGTCCACTTCTAGCTGAGCTGAGAAATCTGAATATGCCAATCCAAACAGTCCACAACCATTTAGAAAAAAAAACAAAGGGTTCTTATAGTTTAACCCCCTCAACAACCAACTCAACCTGTCAATAACCAAGTAGCTACCGTGATACCTTATAGTTATGGAGATCTGAAACGACAGTTCACACCTTTACCAGGCAGTCTTCATAACACAATGTCCCAACTTATGCAACAAATGATTACTTTACCTATTGTTAAACCACTGGATCCTACTAAGCCTTTACGTCCAAACTTTAAACGTAACGCTTATTGTCATTATCATAGACAAAATGGACATGGCATGAAAAAATTGTCTTAAACACCTTGTGCAAGACCTCATTGATTCCGGTCATCTATGCATTGCAAATATTAATGTTAAAGGCAATAATTTTGTTGCCCCTCCAAATCAAAATTTGCAAATTTTTACAGATCCCATGCCCAAACATAATGTGTCATTTTCCAAAGCTAGCAAAACTGAAAACAATGATGTGATGAATATTCATATAGATATTGAACATCTTGATCCTATTCCACATAACACCACTATTAATCCTATGGATGACATTGTAGGTGTGATAGATGTTATCCCTTGTAAGGGACAACCTAAGAAATCTCTTGATATTACTTTCTCCTCTAAGGAAATCCTTCCAAATCTTCCCAATGGTCCTCTTTACATAGCCGACCGTATTTATGATAAGCCCACTAATGGGATACTCATAGATCCCACCTGTGGCGAGAATGTGATCACTGAGGATTTTTTTGTATTACATGATGTTTATCAAGATGATTATGATAAACCAAAAGCACGGATCAAAAAACACAATGGTTTTGCTTGCCCTATGATAGGATCGATCATCCTTCCATTACAGATAGGATTTAAAATAGTGGATGCTACATTCTCCATCATCCCTCAATCAGACTAGTTTTGTTTGTGGCTAGGCCATCCATGGCTTCATTCAATGAAAGCTGTCCCTTTAGTCATACACAAATGTTTAAAGTTTCCGCTTGACAATGAAATATTCACTGTTCACCATAGTGGCTTTAACCCTTTGTCTTCTAAAGGAAACTTCTCCTTAGAATACTTTTGGACCGATCCCATGGAACCTATAATGCCTCACAAAGACTTCTTTTTCATTGCTTACCAAAAGTTTAAAGAAAAGAAAATTATAGAATTGTCTCTCCGTAACATGTCCCCGTCCACTTTTGACACTCCTATCCTAGATGGAATAATGCTTCAACCTGAACAAGAACCCACCCATCAAACTCAACCAAAACCCAATACCTCCCCCACATCGTCCAAATGACTGCAAGATAATGATAAGAACTCCGTCATGCCTCCTTTTATAAAACAATTTTATAAGGAAAAGGAGAAAGTGGACGAAAAACCTTCCATGGTTTCTTCTATTCCTCCCTATAGGGAAGAAAAGCAATCAATGGTTGATCAACCCACTCCTTCACAAGCACAACTTGACAATAAAACCAAAAGAAATTGAGGGGTTAGGAAGCGTAGGCATTGACGTCGTGCCCTTGCTCGCAAGTCACAAGATGAAGAAAATAAAGGCAATCAAAATACGCACTTGACAGAAGCAATGCATGATGACCCTCCTCCCCAATCACAACAAAACGATCCCATATAACAACCACCACTCATGATACACCCTTCATTGGACATTATCATCCATCCTCTAGTTGCAATTAACCTAGATGAAAATGATGAGATTACTAAAATAGATGATGAGGTGCATAATGATTTGAATACATTATTTTCCTCTTCCATGAGCTTAAATGACAAATCTCTTACAACAAACGTAGAACCTGGTACTTCCCCTAGTTTGACACTTGCACTTGTCCCTTTGGCTAGTCATTCACACTTAGAATATTATCCTGAACATGATTGGGAGGTGGATGACTTGCTTGATGGTTGACCTGCATCTTCCTTACTTGTATTTTGTATTCTCCTTTTTCTTTTGTGTGTTTTCGTGTGTGTAATGTGATTCCTCGTGACGTGTTGTTTGATGTTCTCTCTCTTTGTGACATTCTTCTATTTGTACCTTCATTCTTCTATATGTCGTACATCGCTTTCACTTTTGTCTTTTTCTTGTGCTTTCCTTTTGGGGATGACGCAAAGCATTGAGACTGCAATGTCTCTTTCATGTTGACCCAAAAGGCCCCTTTTCTTTTCTTTTGTCTTTTTCTTTTGTTTTCCTTTTGGGGATGACACAAGGCATTGAGACCAAAATGTTTCTCTCATGTTGACCCAAAAGCTTTTTCATTTTCTTTCACCTTTTCATTTTCATTTGCTTGTGTTTCCTTTTGGGGACAATGAAAAGTGTCGAGACATACTATGTCTCTTCCATGTTGACCCAAACTAATCTTTTTTTTTCTTTGTTTTCACTCTCTTTGTGTCATTCTTCTAGTTCTATGTATTCGGGGAATGATGACAGTTCTGAGCTCTTTACAAAACATTGTAGCAATGAACATACTAACCCCAAATCCATAGATCCCTTATGTGTTTCATCTTTCGATGTTGGGGGAAACCCTTGTCTTTTCTTTTTCTCTCGCATGACATATCTTTACTCGGAAACATATGACTTGGCATAGGGGATTTACAAGTTGGCTCTCATGTCTTCTTTCTTCTTTGAATTTTTCTCATTTACTACTTTAAAGTAATTTCTCACAAAACAATGTGTAGCAATTCCTTTAAAGTGGGGGCATACATTGACATTATTCATTTTCATTTTTCCTTTTTCTTGGTTCTTAGTGTAGCCTTGTTACTTCATAGGATGTGTTTTTCACTTTGTGGATGACATTGGGTGTGATGTCCTTCATGAGCATGATCTATCTTAGCATATTACATTCCTCTTGGTGGCTTGATGCGACACACTACATCCCCTAAGTTGCAATTTTTCTATTCTTTGATTGGTCCTCTCTTGGAGACATTAGACACAATGATGCCTAAGTTAAAGACCTCACATGACTAGGCAAGACTCCTTTAAACATCTTTTACATGTTGCGTTTTGCATTTTTTATATGGCCACCTTGCATAACACAACTTTCATGCCTGTAGTGCCATCATGTTTGTTCATGAGCTCCAAGCATATGAAGTTTTGCTTGTCTCATGAAGCTCAAAATGTCATTTTATTTTGTGGTGCCTTATTAAAGTTATCAGGAGGTATAACTTTGGTATTGTTGAGCGGGAAGCCCATTCCAAGGCATGACTTTTCCCCATAGCCACCCGCGTGTGTGTGAGTAAATACCAGCCATGAGTGTATGTTTCTCACCTTTTTGGCCTTCTCACTCGTTGGACAACCATGAGTTTTGTAGCCTTAGAGTGAGTAAACATTTCCTTTTCTGGATAAATAGCCTAGATCCAATCCACAACGGCTTGGACAAATGATCGAAGCTTGATCTGACTTTCTTTCCTTTTGACTTCCCTCTTTCATTCTTTTACATCATTCTCATGTGTGTGTTTCTTGTGCTCATGTTTAGTTTGCCATAGGATCTTCATCTTGGGGGCTTGATCATCCCTCTTGATCATTGTTGTCTCATCTTGATAAGAATTAGTTCATTGAAACCCATCTTGATTTGCATGTTCGACTACTTTAGTGTGAGTTTGAAGCAAGTTCATCCTCTCACTAAAGTGGGGGCTAACTGTGGACACGAAAAAAGTAAACCTTCTACTTTTTCTCATGTTTAGGCCCTCCTAGTGGACTTTGGCTTGATTTTTCCTAGATTTACTATTGTAATGTGGTCAACACATTCACATTAGGTCCTAGACCCTTGTGAATCATTAAGAATTCTAGGATTTCTTCTAAGAGTGTTGCGAAGTGTTGTAACCCACTTTCACACTTTTCTAGGGCCCTTTCACTATAATTCACTTAAATAACCTCTTTTTACCACTTACCGAGACTTATTTCAAAGTGTCTTAAAGAGTTGTAACAAACTGTCACGCTTTTCTAGACTTGTCATCAATAATTCAACCCTTTCTTATGTTTAAATGACCCCTTAATACACTTTCTGGCCATACTTAAGTGTATTTTTGAGAATATTCCTATTAAACCTCATTAAATACACTTCAATCCCCAACACCCAGTAAAATTGCCTTAGTGGGACCAAGTTGCCACCTAGGGCGACTTAGTCCCACTGGCCACAAAAATCAAAATAATTTTATTAGTCTGGTGAGATTTTATTCTCTTAACCTTGAGGTCGGCCTATGATGTGTTATTTTTAGGAAATATTGGAAAATCAAGTATAAATAAAGGGATTTTCCTCTCATTTTACACCTAATTCATTTTCAAGCAATTCATCCATTTACTGAATCATTCTCAAGCATTCTAAGCACTCTAAGCATTATCAAGTCATCCATTGGAGCACTTCATTGCATATCTTTAGATTTCAACATCAACAGTTTGGTGAGTTTGTGACATTGCATGTTATTCATTCATCATTCTCTCTTTATTTCATTTCATTATCTAGGGTTTGATTACCAAATCGGGGTTTGACCAAGGCAAACCCCGATTCTATAACCCTTTACCCTTTTCCCCTCTTTGCATGTGTGTTTGCAGGTCTTGTATGCAGATTTGTCAAAGATTTTGGTGTTAAAAAGTTCAACAATCCATCAAATTCATCAAAGTCAACAAAGCCCTAATTGAAGCTTGGAGACCTCTTTTAGCCCGTTTTCTGTAGTTTCTGAAGTGGACACCTGTCAGGAAGGGAAGTGCAGACCAAAAGCTACAAATTCTTTCCCCAAATTTCTTGGAATTCCAAGGTGGACTAAGTCACCATCTGTGGTGAATTAGTCCCATGGCTAGGCCTAAAAAGTGACTTTTACCTTTTTGAGTACCCATTTGGCAAATTCCTGTTCTGACAAAATTCCCACGAAATTAGACTAAGTCGCCCAACTTGGCGTAAGTGTCCCAGTCAGCTTTTCCAGTCAAATCTATAGGATTCCAAAGCCTCTTTGCATCAGAATTTAGATTCCAGGTGCACCTCTCCAGTCTTGTTTAATTTTGTCATTGTTTACTTGCATTCTTAGCTGTTTTTGCATACATCACTGTGTTTTCAAACATCTTAAATTCTTAGGTTTTGCATTAATAATCATCTTTCTTTTCCAGTTTATTTCATTTAGAAATTGTATTTAGGTATATTTCATCCATCCTTGCATTATTTTGAGTGTAGACATTGCCCATTTTGGACCATCTTTCTCCTTTTAGGTGAAAAACCATAGAAGTGCTAGAAAGCCATTGGGTGCCAAAATATTTGTTTACAAAAGGTTACAAGTGCTGAAGGATAAGGAGGATTTCAAGATAGTAAAGGAGGATAAAGAACAATCCAGAGATCTCTTTATACTATGTCAAGAGACAAAGAATACAGTCCACCATGAAGAGAAGGTAGTCGCTTTAGTATTAAAGTTTATTCACGTTTAATGCAATGTGGCAGCCAATGTAGTGTCCTTGATAATAGAAAATGCAGTTGTGGGGTTCATCCAGGCCAAGTACAAGAAGAGATAATATAGGAAAATCATGTAAAATATTTGATCATTTTTTTTAAAATAACAGTGAAATATTCAAGAGACTGCTAGAATGAAAACCATCGAAGCTCTTGAGAGGGAAACAAAAGAATGCATGAGTAAAAGTGAATGGGGGTACAAATTTTTGTAATAACCCAAAAATTACAAACCCCTCATTTGCATATAAAAAAAGGAAGACCCACAAAGTGAATACTGTGGCCACATGAAGGAGGGTTTTAGTGTTGTGCACGGTGATCTTAAGGAAAAAATGTAGAGACAAAAAACTGTCTTTCAAAGTTTGAACTTCTAGTACAAGCAAAGTATAACCCTTAGAAAATGCAAAAAAGAACATAGCCCTCGAGTTCCCTATAGGATAATTATCAGGTCGTGGCCTTAAGAAAAGAAACTCAGAAGCAAAAAATGGAGATAGTGAGACCTCAGACTTGTAGATAGTATATATGGCTATGGCATTCTTGTATTTATCTCTATAGGAAATGCATGAAATGAGCAAGTAAATACGTAAATAATCAAATGTTTGGTCTTATTTTTTGTGTTTAGAAGCTTGAAAAGAGTCATCATTTCCAGAGAATGCAAAACACATAAAATGCAAGATGATTACAAAAGCACATGGTCGTGGCCATTAAACTGCAGGAAATGCATAAAATTCCAAGAGAGTGCATATAGTCTACATGGAAGAGCAAGAGTATTCTTTTACATCCACTTTTCTACAAATAGGGCTCGAACAAGTTTTTTTTTTCTACAAAAAGTGATAGAGAAATGTAGAGATACATAAATAATGCTGAGGAATGCTCATTACAAGAAGGAATCCATAAAAAATCATAATGTTCTAGCTGTGAAAGTATCTTTCCTTGTAGGAGTTAAGCTCTAAACGTTCTTATGAAATCTTTATGCAAGAAGCATATGGAAATGAGTTGTGTATGTGAAGCTTTATCATTGTTTGAACTATGTATGTGAGTTGTTTTACAGGTTTTAGTTAGTGATTTGGTGCATCATCTTTATAAGCTTTTCAATTTGTTTTTAGTTTAAGTCATCCTTTCCTATTTTCCTGAGAAAATCATTAGTTTAGCAGTAGTTTAGGTGACACCATTTAGGAGCTATCCTTATCTGGAGGTCCACTTCATGTTTAGGTGACCTGACCCACAACCTAGGCCCATGTTACTCCAAATTGCTAAGTTCTACAACTTAGAAAGGGTGAAAATTTGATAGCTAACAAGACTATGTCGATGAAAATGAGTTAGGAATGGAAGCTATTATATATTAACAATGGATCAAATGAAGACATTGGGTAATGACTGAGTACCTGATCAAGTTGAAGACATATTTTTTTTACACTTTATTTATGATTGAAACAATTTTTTTAATGATCTAATTCCTAACCCCAATTGGTTAGAGGAATAAGTGTCTTCAATGAAATCCCTGACTTAACACATTTTGGGTAATAGTGAACTATTTAGTTGCTTACATTAGGACATTAAGGGCATATAGTGTTACAATGAACTTTAATAAGAATGCCAGAAAGAAAATAAATGATAAATGAGAAGACAATATAGATGCCATCTTCATAAAGAAAAGAAGAGTACAGTTAGGCGAAGGGCTTGATGCTACTACATGGATAGTTGAAGAAGTCATGCTAGTATCAAAAGTAATAGTTGTAGTTTTACCTAAAGCAATTGTTGCTACTACTCCTTTACAACTAGAAGGTATTGCACCAATCCTTGCTTCCCAAGTTCCACTAGTAATTCAAAGGTTCAAAGTAGTGGAAGAAGAGAATAAAATTATACTCCTACTATCTTTCCTATGAAGAAAACCAAGTTTATTTAACCTCCCTCTTTGTCCAATATTGAATAACAAAAAAAATAGATGCAATAGAATTAGCTCAAGGAGAACTATATAGCATAAGAGAATATGACATCGTTTTTGAGGAACAATTGATTAAAGGAACCTATGTTGAACAAGAAAAACATGAGAAGGAACCTAAAGTAAGCTTTTTTTAAACTCAATAGATGGCTGAGTATTTGCAAATGGATACTCATTCACCTCAACACATTGTTGATGAAGCTAACAAAGGACCTAATGTAAGTCAATAGGAGGTCCAAAGAAATGAAAACAAGGTCCAAATAAATGAACAATATGTGCAAATAGATGAGGAGGCCAATGTACCTAAATAACCTATTGATGAATCAAATAAAAAGACTAATATGGAGGTTGAGATTACAAAGCTAGATCAAACTGATAAAGTAGTGACTCCAAAAAAGAGACATTAATTTTAAAAAATAAATAATATAGGAATGTGGGAACGAGACAAATTTGTTGGAAATTGTGCGGATAGTGTGTTGTCATTGATGTCAACCTCTATTGGTGTTGTCATTGATGTCAATCTTTATAAATATTATATATTGTTCATGATTGGATGTAATATTGTCTTATTTGCTGAAGTTCATGATTGGATACAACATTGTACACCATCAGTCAAAGTTCATGGTTGGATTTCGAAAGCCTTGGTTGAAAAAATCTCTAATCTATGTAAGGAACACTTGATTGGATACATAGGAGCTCTGTCAGATGCTCCACATTCCTCAACAAATGGTGTTTTTATCTTGTGGTTTGAAGAGCAGCTCTGCATAGTTGAAATGTATGCATATCCCATGTATCCATGCATAAGTTCTACAACAAAGTGTTATGGAGTTATCAAAGTATAAACTTGCTAAGTCCTAGTGAATGCATGATAAAGAGAGAATTGTATATCTCCACATTCCATCACATAACATTGTTTTTCCTTGTGGTTTTGGATTTAGATTGCTGAAGGTGATATGTTTGCTTAGTCCCTATTTCAAATGATTTGGTTCACCATAGGAATTTCTATAGATGACAGTGTGTTGTATATGTTTTGACAACCTAGTAGGTTGGTCTATTGGTGTCTAATCTATCTGCATTAGTATATTTTGGATCAAGAATGTGCACATAGGATATGCAATGAATAATGGAAGCTCATTGATCTCTCTAGTTTCCCTACAAGATGGTATGTGGTCGTTTCCTTCACAATAGTGTCTAAAATCATTAGTTCTTGAGTATGAAGTGTTTGTGCAAGCATGAGTTGATTTGAAATGACAAAGGGAATGCACAAAAATGTTATTACATGCTATTTTAGTTTGTTGAAGTGGTCCAAAAAGTGTTTCTTGTTCTCTCTGATACCACCTTGGTCTAGAGTTGATGTTTTGATAGTTCTCTTGCTTGTTGAGATGACTTGTCATTTTGGGTTGATTGCACCAATTTATTAGATGTGTGTGTCATTTTTGAAAATAAGTTTCATGAAGGATAGGGTCTTGGATATCTCTCTTCTTAGAGCACATAATTTTTCTTTCTATTGCAAATGTGTTTGAAGCCGACTTCATTGTAAATATTATACATCTTATATTTACTATTTGAAGCTAACTTGGAGAACCTTTTGAAGGATGTGAATGGTATAAATAGAAGATAAAAGATTTGAGAAGATGATGAAGTATAAATGCGAGTGTGTTGTAATTGTTTTGGGTAGACAATGTGTGAATAACATTCCACAAAATATCTTTTGATGATGAAATGCACCAAAGATCAATTTTGAGAGATCAATAGTGAATGTGATGATGAATATGATCCTGTAAATGAGTAAGTTTACTGAAGGCAGTGTGTTGGAAGCAACATAGCTTATTGATGTAGTTGTATTTGCCAAAGGCGGTGAGTCGAAGATAACTAATGTATTGAAATAATCTATTTTTATGTTGAGGTAGTGAACCTATGTTTTAATAGTTGCATTAAGCAAGGAGTAGTCTACTTCCTTTGGCTAAAGACCATAAACTCCTAATGTAAAAGTTGTTATATTTGTGAGGCTAGATTTGGACAATAGATTCAAGCAGCTTGGTCATGGTGGTTTTTCCCTTGTTGGGTTTTTTATGTAAATCTAGTGTTATAGTTTTGTGCTTTTGTGTTCTTTTGCTTATCATGTTTTAATTGGTTCATTATTGCTGAATGAAAGAAATTGCTTAAGTACTGATTCACCCCCCTCTTAGTACTATTGTGTGTTCAACAATTGGTATTAGAGCCAATTTCCTTATTTTTACCTAACAACTAAGGTACATCCTAAATAGAACACATGGGAACTAAAGCTATATCAAAAGATAAGAATTCTATGGAAATCAAGAAGAATGAAGATATGGAAGGCATTAATGTAGAATATTGTGAAGTGTGGTTTGAAGGAGAACTTTTTTTAGCACTAGAAGATCTAGATATTTTAAGAAATAAAAGTGGAGATTTGAAGATCAAGCTCAAAAAGTCAGAACAAACAATAATCACTTTGAAAGTTAAAGTTGAAGAACGAAAGATGGTTGCAGATTGTCTAAATAATAAGTTGAATGAAAAATTAGTGGAGTGCTCCAAACTTGAAGAAGAAATTGCTTCCCTAGGAAATAACTAGCGAAAGAAAAAGATCAAATTGAAAAAGGTTTAAAGCTCAAGAACAAATCTAATATTCTTGATGAGATTACCAACTCTCAAATATCTTGTAGAGAAGGGGGACCTATCACCCTCGGGACTCCAGGTCACATGAGAGCCCCAAGGAATGGGATGCCCTAAACTACCTTACGTTTTGCTAGATAGATGAAAAAGGACAAAGCACTGAGGCTAAAAAGGAAGGGAAAATAGCCTGTCATTTTCCTTTTACTAAAACTAGATGTTCATAGGGTCAAAAGAGCTGACTTCCAAGGTTCAATCTACTGCCTAGACAACTTACTGTGTGAGGACGTCTGCATAGATCTCAGACTCTAGCATGACAAACTAGTGTCTCAGGGTCGCACTGGCATCCGTATGGATAAAGGTCTAGAGAACAGACTAAAACGCAAGGAAACCTACTAACTTCCTGACTATGTGATGTTTTATGCTTTGAAAAAATGCGGGAAAAGTGTAAAAAATAGAAATATAAAAAAATAAAAATGAGAATATAAGCTATTGCATAAATTACGAAGAGAGGGAAAATGTACCTTTTCACCCATGAGTTGATTCTTCAAGTATCTCCACTCAAAAACACCCGCACACATGAAAAATAGAAAAATGTTGGGCTGTATTCGAGGTCTTCCTCAGTCACATCCCCATTTTGGTGTTCCCACCTCCATGAATAACCAGATAACCACAAAGTATAAAAATCGATAAAGGAAATAGTATTACTAAGTAGAGAGCACAAACAATTAGAATGCTACTCAATAAATGAGGTGATGCAAATAGACAACAAGTAACAACATCACCTTCTCGACTATGAGCACTCAAGGATAATAGTGGAAGGAAGAAGCTTGATGATCCTCTAATGGAAATGTTGTTGCAACGAGAACATGGAGTTGGAGCCCAAAATGAAGAGCTTGTAACCAAGAGAAGTGGTGTAGAAGCAAAAGAAAATGAGAGTAGAATGCAAGAGAGTGAAGCATCCAAGAGAGTGAAGGAATGAAATTTGATCAATTTGAATTAGAAAAAGGGAGGTAGAAGGGTTGAATTTTGTCAGTCAAGGAGGTAGGAGACGTTACACTTTGCACCCAATAGGAAATGTAACATTTCTATAGAATCTAGTGGTAGGAATCTATTAGGACAACATGGCACACAGAGGTCCACATGACATATGTGCATCCCCGATAGAGATTCCTCCATCAACGCAAAATGATGGAGCTAGGTGGAAGGAGTGAGGTGGCCGTAGAGGAATTGCATCATTGGGTTTAAAGGTAGGGGAATTTAAATGGGGAATTTTCCTAGGGCTGCAAATTCACGCCATTACATTTTTCCCCACTTTAGCGAGCATACATGTCAATGAAAATGCAAGGTAAAGTAGAAAGAGGTTGAAGAGAATTTACCTTAACCATTGAAGAAGTAGATCTTTGATCTAGCACACCCATACGTGCAGGAGGAAGCTCTATAGGTACTCTATCCTATGGAATTTCTCCATGGGTTCTTAGTCCCACGGAAGTTGAACAAAGGCTCTATAGGTTCTCTGTTCTATAAAAAGGTTTTTCATAGGTTCTTAGTCCCGCAAAGGGAGTGCCATAGGTTCTCGGTCCTGCAAGGCTTGACATGAAAGGAATGTACAAGTGCTTGGTCCTGAAGAGTTTGATGTGAAATTTCCTTTCAAGTGCTCAATCCTACAAGGAAAGCTTGACAAGGTGCTTGGTCATGCAAGCTTAATGGTGAAAGCAACTGTATAGGTGCTTGATCCTACAAAGCAACATGTTAAGCTATAGAGAAAACATGTTAGGCACAAAGGCTAAAACAAAAAGACATATCACAGAGCAAGGAATTGAAGGAGAAGTTTTTGAAGGGGTCCCCTCAGGAAACCTTCAAGATATCAAGGGGCCCACGCAAAGGGACACTCCGTTTGAAAAGCATGAAATTTTTCACAAATGACTCTATCATAAAGGAATCCTTTTGAAATATCTCTTTCATCAAAGAATTTGATAAAAATAATGTTCATTCTCAAAGGAAAATTTGTAGACTTCTTCATAAAAAAAAGTACACCTTTTTTGAAGGAAATTTTTTAGATTCGTTTGCTATGAATTCATTTTTGAAAGAAAAATTTCTCTAAGGGGTCCTTGTTGAAGAATGCATTTTTGAAAAATGAAATTTTTTCATTAAGGGATTCATTGGCCACTGAATTCACCTTACTGAAAATCAAAGAAGTGTGGCAGCCCCCCTTAGGATGGTGCGTGTGAAGCAGAGGAGCATGTGGCATCCTAAGGAGAGAAAGAAGAGGCAAGGATGTTGTGGCACATGATACATTGCAAGATGTAACTATGGAAATGTTGTCACACACATGAGGGATGAAACATAAGCACCATGACATCATCAAGTAGATAGAGAGGGATAAAAAAAAAGGAAAATGAAAATAAGCAGAGACAAAGAAATCAATAGACAGGGGGATCTGGGAGTTTGGGATCAAATAAGTTGATATGTATAAATAGGTAGCACGTGATGTATGAACAAGAGATCATCAATTCCCAAAGTTCCCAGATTGTGAAGAAGAGCACATGAAGACAAAAAAAATTTGGGTCAAGATGGAAGAGGGCCTAAATGCCCCCAATGCTTTGCATCATCCCTAATTATTGAAAATCAAAGTCACAACATATAGAAGAATGATGAAACATATAGAGTAAGTTCACGATAAATTTTCTAGACCTATATCCAAGCATCTACAAGGGTGTTAAAGGTCCTCTAGGAAGGATCACAAACACATAAATACAAGCATGGGGGGAACACAACACACACAAATCTAATCTATAGATAAAGAAGAGGTACCCCTACTCCTCATCAACTAGCATGTCGTCCTGCTCCAAACCTAGATCATTATATGGGGAGGGAGGATAGGCCTACAAGGGTGGGATAGCGAGGGGAGTACCCTTTGACTCTCCTACAGCAAGGGCCAAGGAAGAAGGCCGCTAAAGGTCATTGATCTTGCAAAGATCACTGACAAAGTTGGGACATCATCCATCGAGTTAAACATGTACTTAATCTGAGTGCCATGTGTTAACTGTGTAGGAGAAGAAAGAGGTGTTTGAGATCCACTACTGACCTCATCAATAGGGATAGTGTAAACTTTGGGGATTTCGGGGCTGCCTCTGTCCCAAGGACGATGTAAGCCAAAGCAGAGCTAACTCCTGAAGAAGGTGATCCCTTATTTCGACCACCACTCAAAGTGATGTCATCCTCTGGCTTGCGCTTCATTGAAGGATGTTGGATCTTCATAAAAGAAGTAGAGGTACAAGAGTGAGAAGATAGAGCTGCGAAAACCACCACCTTATGTTCGACATGTCCATGGGCTGAGAAAATAGAGGGATGTTTGGAAAGGACATCAATAGCAGAGGCTCCATGAAAGAAGCGATTAACACCTACACCCTTTTTGGGGTGAGGATCATCAAAACCCATAGGGGAGCTAGAAGAAGAACTGAGGTGAGTGGAACTGAAGTAGAAGGAGGAGGCACAACAAGAAGTGTTGAAGCAGGAGCTATTGGCTCCCCTTATGCCTTTTGTAAGGTAGCTTGTTCAGTGGCCAGAGCTTTTCTCCTACGCTTGCATTCACACACAAGCCAGTTATGTTAGTTCTAGGCACTAGAAGTTGCAACCTGAGAAGGGACATGAGGCTCATGTTCTATCATAGAAGTGTCCTCCACAACCATCACCAGTGGAAGGATAGCCTCCTAGACAGGAGCAAGAGTAGGAAGTGTGGGAGAAAAAACAATAATAGGTGGAGAAGCAGACACGAGTGCCTCAGTAGTGGGCCTCTTCCCATTTGTTTTTGGAGGGGAAGGAGGAAGAATAGTTGAAGGACGTAGAGGTCGAGACATAGAGGCCACTCCATGAGGACCTTTCCCCTCGCCATAAGGTCCAGGAACCATGGGCAGGACATGAGGTTCAAACACTTGAGGGTTAGCTTTTCGCCAAGTGGGCACCATTGAGCTCCCCATGCGAAACATGAGAGTAGGAGCTGAGGATGCTACATTAGGGTGTGAAGTAGTAGTAAATGGAACAGAGGATGCAAAAGAGGAAGGCCCATGGTCACGAGCAAGCTTTGCCTTCCCCTTTTGCTGGGAGGAGGAGGCAAATTGCTGGTTGCAATCATAGAACCTTTTATTGAGATAGTGTAGGGGGATACTAGATAGGTCACTTTTAGTGTCGTGCCCCTAGTCTTATATTTTACATAGGCACGATATAACAAGTCCATCCTTGAAGGAAGTATTCTGACAAGAGCTGACCGAAATTGGTCTAATGAGAAGCCCCCACATGACATGAGTGGTTTGTAACCGGTATCATGCACAATGTGCACAAATCCCTCATGAGAGAACTTGACACATTTATGAATCATCGAAGCAACACCATTCATGGAAACTAGCCATGGAATGTCCAGTTTCACCCTAAATAGGTCTAACTCTAAAATGATGACAAAAGAGGTATCCATGGCCCTAGGTCCTACCAAGATTGAAAGAGTAATAGAACCAAGAGGAGGGATCAAGAGTCCATCATGTGTGTGTATAGTGGCCTTCGATTCTTCGTATTCCTCCCTATGCAAAAAGTTTATCAATAGAGTTTATTCCATTATAATATTCACTCGGCTCATAGGGTCAACTAAGACACCTGTCACAATTTTTCCATTGACACAAGTAGGAATATACAAGGGATAAGGCTCTTTATTAATTGGTAAATCTTACAAGGTAAAAGTTATGTCTGACAATCTATTGTAGGTTGGGTGGAAGGAATACATGTGAATGAAACCATATTAATGTACTCTGATGGAACAATCTTAGTAGAAGTAAAAGATTAAGAGATTGGACAGTGTCCTATCTAAATTCTACTCCTAAATATCCAAGAGCCCTTCTAACTTCGCAGCTAGGGGTCATAGATTGGGTTGCAAGGTTGTACGCCCTACAATACACAAATCTACAAGACACCTAGGATACAAGAAAAGGTTCTTTGATACCAAGAAATGAAATAGAAATAGTTCACATTAGGTTCACCAAAATGTAGAGAAGGGGGACCTATCACCCTCGGGACTCTAGGTCATAGGAGAGCCTCAAGGAATAGGCTACCCTAAACTACCTCAAATTTTGCTAGACAGATCCAAAAGGACAAAGGACTAAGGCTAAAAAGGAAGGGCAAATAGCTTGCCACTTTCCTTTTGCTAAAACCAAATGTTCACAAGGTTAGAAGAACTGACTTCCAAGGTTTGGTCTACTACCTAGATAGCTCACTATTTGAGAATGACAACACGGATCTCAAACTCCAGTGCGACATGCTGGTGTGTCAGGGACACACTGGCATCCGTACAAACAGAGGTCTAGAGAATAGACTAAAATGTGAGGAAACCTACTAACTTCCTGACTATGTGATGTTTTATGCTTTGATAGAATACGGGAAAAGTGAAAAAACTACAAATATAATGAAATAATCACTAGAAACAAGCTATTGTGGAAATGATGAAGAGAGAGGGAAAATGTACCTTTTCACCCACAAGTTGATTCTTCAAGTAGCTACACTCAAAAACACCTACACACATGGAAATGAGAAAAAATTGGGCTATATTTGAGGTTTTCCTTAGTCAGACCCCCATTTTGGTGTTCCCACCTCCATAGATGGACAGATAGCCACAAAGTATAGAAATCGATAAAGGAAATAGTATTGCTAAGTAGAAAGAACAAAAAACTAGAATTCTAGTCAATAAACGAGATGATGCAAATAGAAAAGTAACAATATCACCTTCTCAACTATGAGCAGTCAAGGCTAATAGCAAAAGGAAGAGCTTGATGATCCTCCAATGGTGATGTTATTGCAACAAGAATGTGGTGTTGGAGCCCAAAATGGAGAGCTTGCAACCAAGAGAAGTGGTGTAGAAGCACAAGAAAATGAGAGTAGAATGTAAGAGTGAAGAAAGTATAAGAGAGTGCAGAGAGAGTGAAGGAATGAAAGTTGATTGATTTGAATTTGAAAAAGGGAGGTACACGGGTCAAATTCGTTGGTCAAGGAGGTAAGAGATGAACTACACTTGACACCCAATATGAAACGAAATGTTTCTATGAAATCCAAGGGTAGGAATCTTGTTAGGTTGCCAATGTGGCACACAGACATCCATGCTGCGTGCATGTGTTCCTAACAAAGATTCCTTCATCGATGCAAAATGATGTGGCCAGGTGGAAGGAGTAAGGTGGTGGTGGAGGAATTGTATCATTGTGTTTACATTTTCTAAGGTAGTGGAAATTAAATGGGGAATTTTCCTAGGGGTACAAATTGGTGCCATTACATTTTCCCCCACTTTAGCTAGTATACATGTCAGTGTAAATGTGAGGTAAAGTAGAAAGAGGTTGAAGATAATATATTTTAATCATCAAGGAAGCAGATCTCTAATCTGGCACACTCAGATTTGCAAGAGGTAGCTCTATAGGTACTCGGCCTTGCAGGTCAACCTTGATGTGAAAGAGAGAGAGATGGCTCCATAGGTACTCAGTCTTGCGGAATGGATCCACGAGTTCTCGATCTTGCAAAAGTTGAACAAAGGGTCTACAGGTTCTTGGTCCTATAGAAAGAAGAAGCTTCATAGGTTCTCAGTCCTACAAAGGGAGCGCCATAGGTTCTCGGTCTTGTGGGGCTTGACATGAAAGGACTCTATAGGTGCTCGGTCCTACAAGGAAAGCTTGACAAGGTGCTCGGTCCTGCAAGGAAATCTTGATGAGGTGCTCAATCCTGCAAGCTTAATGGTAAAAGTGGATTTATGAGTGCTCGGTCCCACAAAGTAACATGTTAAGCTACAAAAAAAACATGTTAGGTAGAAAATATGAAATAAATAGACATATCACAGAGCAAGCAATTGAAGGAGAAGTTTTCAAAGGGGTCCCCTCGGGAACCCTTCAAGATAGAAAGGGGCCCAAGAAAAGGGACACTTTGTTTGAAAAGAACAACTTTTTATTCAATTATCAAGGAATCTGATAAAAATAATGCTCCTTCTCAAAGCCAAATTTTTAGACTTCATCATAAAAAAAAGTACTCCTTTTTTGAAGGAAAGTTTTTAGATTCGTTTGCTATGAATTTTTTTTGAAAGAAAAAATTCACTAAGGGGTCCTTGTCGAAGAATGCATTTTTGAAAAATGAAAGATTTTCAGTAAGGGATTAGTTGGCCACCAAATTCACCTTATTGAAAATAGATAAGTGTGGTAGTCCCCCTTAGGATGGTGTGTGTGAAGAATAGGAGCACATGCCATCTTAAGGAGAGAAAGAAGAGGCAAGAATGTTGTGGCCCATGATACATTGTGAGATGTAAATGTGGAAATTTTGTCACACACGCGAGGGACAACACATGAGCACTACAACATCATCAAGTAGACAGAGAGGGACAAACAAAGATAAATAAAATGAAAACAAGTAGAGATGAAAAATTTAGAGATAGGGGGATATGGGAGTTCAGGGTTAGATCAGTTCATATGTATAAATAGGTAGTACGTAATGTATGAACGAAAGATCATCAATCGCCAAAGTTATCAAGATTGTGAAGAAGAGCACATAAGATAAAATAATAATAAAAAATTGGGTCAACATGGAAGAGGGCCTAAATTCCCCCTACGCTTTGCATCGTCTCCAATTGTGAAAAATCAAAGTCACAACATATAAAAGAATGATCAAACATATAAAGGAAGTTCACGATAAATTTTTCATGCTTGTATCAAAGCACCTTGAAGGGTAGAAAGGGTCCTCCAAGTAGGATCACAAACACATAAATACAAGCATAGGGGGAACACACCACACACACAAATCTAATCTAGAGATAAAGAAGAGGTACCCCCTACTCCTCATCAAGCAATAGGTCATCTTGCTCCTAATCTAGATCATTATATGGGGAGGGAGGACAGGCCTACATGGGGGAGAGATCGATGGGAGTGACCTTTGGCTCTCCTGCAACAAGGGCCAAGGAAGAAGAACCCTCAAGGTCTTCTTTGTTGAGCTCTTGTGAGGTAAAGGTCATCAATCTCACAAAGATCACTGACAGAGCCAAGAAATCATCCAACGAGTCAAACATGCACTTAGCTAGACTGTCATGTGTTAACTGGGTGGGAGAAGAAGGAGGCACCTGAGATCCACTACCGACCTCATTGAGAGGGGCAGTGAAAAACTCATGGGACGTCGGGGTCACCTCTGTCACAAGGATGGCGCAAGCCAAAGTAGAACTAGCTTTCAAAAAAGGTGATCCATTCTTTCGACCACCACTCAAAGTGAGGTCATCCTCCAGCTTGCACTTCAACGGAGGATGCTAGATTATCACAAAATAAGTGGATGAAGAGGGGGAGAAAACAGAGCCACGACATACACCACCATTATGTTTGACATGCCTATGGGTTGAGAAAATGGAGGGATGTCCAGAAGAGACATAAAAAGTGGAGGCTCGATGGAAGGAGAGATGAAAAATTGCACCCTTTTAGGGTGAGGATCATCAATGCTCATCGAGGGAGCTGAAAGAAGAACTAAGGTGAGTGGAACTACAATAGAAAGAGCAAAAGGAGCAGGCACAATAGGAGGTGTCAAAACAAGAGCTATTGGCTCCCCTTCTTCCTTCTAAAAGGCAACTTGTTTAGCGACCAAAGCTTTTATCCTATGCTTGCGCTCGTTGTTGGTGTAATTAATTATTTAATTAAACTTACATAAGATTACTTAGGCATTTAATTATATTCCTAGGTATCGTTTACTAGGTGATAGGTTCACATGTTTGCTTAGGATATAGGATTCCTTCTAGAAGGATGCGTTATCTTTTCTAGAAGTCTTATATTATCTAGCATCATTTCCTAGTAGTTAGTTAGTTGTCACATGTCATAAGATTATGACACATGTCAACATCATATTACATACATCTCAACCTTTCCTATATAAGCAAGGCTTCACATATACTTTGCCATATTCAGTTTGGAATTCTTGCATCTTAATGATAGCATGATATTTCTACCATTTTTATCTTATGGAAGTGATTTTGTCTTGCAGGTGATTCTGGGGTGTTTGAGGAGTTCACAATAAACTCCTACATGGTATCAGAGCTTCAGTGTTGCAAACTTCTTAGATTTGAGGGACCAATCTTGGCGTGAAAGTTTTGTTGGGTAAGAGTTGGGGTCTTGAGAACCTCGCCATTGAATCCAAGTTATTAGAGAAAGTCAAAATTGGATTTCGTTTCATCAAAATTTTACATATTTTATCAAATATGCAACGGTTTGATGCAAGCCATTTTTATTGGAGCCATTTTCATTTTTTCTTTTGAAATCTAGCTTCCACTCATTTGTGAGAATAACAATTTATGGGTTTTGTAGCCAGGGTCAAAATCTCAACTGGGTATCTTTAGAATTTGCATATCTTGCACTGATTTTAAGAAAAATTCTGTTCAAAAGGAATTGCGCATCATTTTTCTATAGGTTGAAGGTCAAAAGAAATTTATTTTTTCATCTTCTGCTTGCTGGATCAAAAAACCATTATTGGGTTTTGTTCTTAGCTTCAAAATATTTGTGGGTTTTTGTTATTGTCTACAAAAAGTGAGTAGATTTTTTAGAAATGAAATTAGAAGTAAACTTTTTTTTTGCTAGAAAACCCATTTCTTGTAGACTAAATTGAACTTTTTAAAAAAAATCATAACTTTTGGCCATGGTGTTTGTTTTTGGCAAATGAGATATTGACGGAAAGCTAGTTTCGAGCACCTCACAATGGTGTAGCCCATTTTTTAAAGATTTTTTCATCTACACAAAATTGAGGTTATTTTTCATCATGGAGGAAAATGTGAACATTCATTAGTGCATGCACTATGTCCTTTTTTGTGTGCATTAGGTTTGCATTTTCTCTGCACTTCATTTTAGTTCTAGATCATCTGTCAATCAACTGTTGCTTCATAGATTCTAGAGTGTGCCAATTTGTGAGTTTTCCACTGTTCCTTGGCATCAGGTCTACTATTTCTTTTCATGATTCCGACTTGAGTCCTTGAGCGACTCTAATATTGTTTCTAGAAAACATAAGTATCTTTCCTTGCTTGTTGAATTGGGGATTCCAATATTACTCCATAGTGTACTTCCAGTGCTTCTTTTGCAACAAGATATCTCATTTTGGGGGGGGGGGTGAATGGTCTCTCTTTTCATCCTTTGTGTGGATGGAGATTGATTGGATTTGTGATGGATATCATTGTTCATTGAGAGCATTTTGTTTTGTATTTCATCTCTCTTTTGGGGAGGAGTTTTATCCCACTGGGTTTTCTCCTTTTCTCCAATTGTGAGAGTTCTTTTCATTTGCATTTATACATGGGGACCTAACATGGCCTCGTATCCGAGAGCCATCATTGCATCTTTGCATCATTTGCATAATAATTTCCTTCCTAAGTTGCACTTGTGGGAGGGGGAATTGGTGTAATTAATTATTTAATTACACTTACATAAGTTTACTTAGGCATTTAATTATATTCCTAGGTATCATTTACTAGGTGATAGGTTCACATGTTTGCTTAGGATATACGATTCCTTCTAGAAGGATGAGTTGTCTTTTCTATAAGTCTTATTTTATCTAGCATCATTTCCTAGGTAGTTAGTTAGTTGTCACATGTCATAAGATTACGACACATGTCAACATCATATTACATACTACATCTAAACCTTGCCTATATAAGCAAGGCTTCATATGTACTTTGCCATATTCAGTTTGGCATTCTTGCATCTTAATGATAGAATGATATTTCTGCCATTTCTCTCTTGTGGAAGTTATTTTGTCTTGCGGGTGATTTTGGGGTGTTTGAGGAGTTCACGATAAACTCCTACACTCGCATGCAAGCTGGTTATGTCAAATACGAGAACTAGAAGTCATAGCCTAAAAAGGGATGGGAGGCTCCTATTCTATCATATAAGTGTCCTCCACAACCATCATTGGTGGAAGGACAACCTCCTAGATAGAAGCAGGAAGCAGAAACAATAGCAGGTGAAGAAGTAGACAAGAGTGCATCAACAGTGGGCCTCTTCACATTCACTGCTAGAGGGGCATGAGGAAGAATGGTAGGAGGCTATAGAGGTTGAGGCACAGGGGCCACTCCACGAGGACCCTTCCCCTTGCTATAAACGATGGGTCTAGGAGCCAGAAGAAAGATGAGAAGTTCAAACACTTGACGCTTAGCTATTCGCCAAGTGGGAACCATCAAGCCCCCAAGTGAGGAATTTGAGCATAAGATGAGGAAACTACAATAGGGAAAGAAGTAATATAGGATGGAGTAGAGGATGTAGAAGAGTAAGGACCATGGTCATGAGCAAGCTTCCCCTTCCCCTTTTGCTAAGAGGATGAGGCAGCTTGCTGTTGCACAATCATAGAATCTTTACTAAAATAACATAGGGGGATATTGGATAGGTCACTTTTGGTACCATGCCCATAGTCTTATACTTGACATAGGCAAGATATAGCAAGTTCATCCGTAGAGGGAGTGGTCTAACCGGAATAGGCCAAAAGTGGTCTAATGAGAATCCCCCACATGACACCAGTGGTTTGTAACTAGTATTGTGCACAATGCGCACACAACCCTCACGAGAGAGCTTGAGACATTTATGAATTACCGAAGCAACACCATTCATGGAAACCAACCATGGAATGCCCAGTTTCACCCTGAATAGGTTCAGCTCCAAAATTATGACAAAAGAGGTATCCACAACCTGAGGTCCTACCATGACCGAAAGAGTAATATAACCAAGAGGAGGGATTGAGATTCCATCATGTGTGTGTATAGTGGCCTTCGATTCTTTGTATGCGTCCCTATGCAAAAAGTTTATCAGAAGAGTTTCTTCTATTATAACATTCACTTAGCTTGTAGGGTCAACTAAGAAACCGATCAGAATGTTTTCATTGACACGAGTAGGAATGTACAAGGGAGAAGGCTCTTTATTAATTGGTAAATCCTACAATGTAAAATTTATGTCTGGTGATCCACTCGTAGCCTGGGCGAAAGGAATACACATGAATGAGACCATATTAACGTACTTTTATGGAATAGTCGTAGTAGAAGTAAAAATATTGAGAGATTGGATAGCGCCCTATCTAATTTTTTTGCTTGTAAATATCCAAGATCCCTTCTAGCTTTGTAGCTAGGGGTTTTAGATTGGATTGCAAGGTTGTACATGCAACAACACACAAATCTACAACACGCCTAGGATACAAGAGAAGGTTCTTTGATACAAAGAAACAAAACATAAATAGTTCACATCAGGTTCACCAAAATGTAGAGAAGGGGGACCTGTCACCCCTAGGACTCTAGGTCATAGGAAAGCCCTAAGGAATGAGTTGACTTAAACTACCTGATGTTTTTCTAGACAGATCAAAAAGGAAAAAGTACTGAGGGTGAAAAGGAAGGGAAATTAGCTTGTCACTTTCCTTATTGTAAAATAGAATATTTACAGGTTTAGAAGAACCGACTTCTAAGGTTCGGTCTGTTACTTAGACAACTCATTGTTTGAGGATAATAGCATGGATCTCAAACTCTAGCACAATGCACTGGTGTCTTAGGGACGCGCTGGCATCCGTACGAATAGAGGTCTATAGAAAAAATTAAAACACGAGGAAACCTACTAACTTCCTAACTAATGTGATGTTTTATGCTTTGGAAGAATGCAAGAAAAGTGTAGAAACTACAAATATAACGAAAGAAACACTAGAAATAAGCTATTGCAAAAATGATGAAGAGAGAGGGAAAATGTACCTTTTCACCCATGAGTTGATTCTTGAAGTAGCTCCTCTCAAAAATACCTACACACATGGAAACAAGAAAAAGGTTGGGTTTTATTTGAGGTCTACCTCAGTCAGACCTTCGTTTTGGTGTTCCCACCTCCATGGATAGCCCTATAGCCACAAAGTATAGAAATCAATAAAGGAAATAAAAAGGAAACAATATTGCTAAGTAGAGAGCACAAACAATTAGAATGATGCTCAATAAATGAGATGATTCAAATAGACAAGTAACAATATCACCTTCTCAACTATGAGCACTTAAGGATAATAGTGGAAGGAAGAAGCTTGACGATCCTCTAATGGCAATGTTGTTGCAACAAGAACATGGTGTTGGAGCCCAAAATGAAGATCTTTCAGCCAAGAGAAGTGGTTTGGAAGCACATGAAAATGAGAATAGAATGCAAGAGAGTGAATCAAGTCCAAGAGAACAAAGAGAGAGTGAAGGAATGAAAGTTGATCGATTTGAATTGGCAAAAGGGAGGTAGAAGGGTCAAATTTCATCAGTTAAGGAGGTAGGAGACATTACACTTCACATCCAATAGGAAACATAACATTTATGCAGAATCCAAGGGTAGGAATCTTGTCAAGATGATAGTACGACACACGGATTTCCACACAATGAGTGCACGTCCCCGACAGAGATTCCTCCATCAATGCAAAATGATGCAACCAGGTGGAAGGAGCGATGTGGCGAAAAAGGAATTGCATCATCGAGTTTATATTTTATAAGGTAGGGGAAATTAAATGGGGAATTTTCCTAAGGGTGCAAATTCATGCAATTACAGATCTGTAAAAAGTAAGGGTGGTCTTGGGTTTAAAGAAGTCTAGAATATAAATGCTAATATTCCTAAAAATAAAAAGGAAAAGGAATTTTCTAAAGATTTGAAAGAGTCTAGAGAAGAAAGAAAGAATTTGCATGATGGATTCAAAAAGGTCACCAATCAGAAGAAAATCTTCAAGAGATCTCCAAAATAGGCTTCTAATTTTAGGTTCTCTTAATCTTTTCATTGTTACTGTTATTCTTGTAATAAGTTTGGTCATAAGGCTAATGATTGTAGAAGGAAAGAATGAATGATTATGTGAGAAACAACTCATTTGTACATCAAGGATATAACGCTATAGTCTCTCATTCATTTTATGGGTACTGCTATACATGCAATAAGTTTAGCTATAGGGTTGTTGATTGTAAAACTAAAATGAGGAGAAATGGTATAGCTCCTAGCTATAACATTTTTTGTTATAAGTGCAATAACTTTGGGCATAAAAAGAGATTTAAAATAGGTGGTTTTGTGAAGCCATAGGATCAACATATGAATATAGATCAAAAGAAGTTAGTTGTAAATATATGGAGAAATAAACAAGATCAATATGCTGAATTAAGGAATGAAACAACACTTGTGCATTGTGCACAAGACTTCATTGTTGATTGAGATAAGCCATTATCTCAAGGTAAGGTTTCCTCCATAATGTCTCTTTGCCCCTAAAGAGAGTAAGATGTTGTTCATTACAACATGATAAGTAATTTGAAATAAGACATCCTGAAGAAGTTGATTGATGAGCGAGATGGAGTCTATAGAACATTTGTTCGATGAAAAATATTTACTTGCAGAGATCTACAAAATGATTGTGCATCACTGTGAAGATACATAGTACTCTGGTAGCCACTTACCTAATAAGTACAAGGTGAATTAATTGATAAGAGTTAGGGAAAATTGAAATCTCTTATACTTCAATTTCCAAAATATTAGCTCATTCAAAACAAAAAAATTTGTATTCGAGGATGAGGAAAAGGAGAATGCATCAAAGACATCTTGCGAATTCAAATTGCAGTGAAACCATAGATACAATTCACAAAGGTATTTCAAGTTGCTCTTAAAACCCTTGTTTTTAAAGTTTAAAAAGAAATTGCAATGGCTACTCCAAGATTGGTAGATGTTTCTGAGAAACTTAGGCTGAAGTTTAAGAAATATCCTTTCAAGGCTATGGAGGTAGATAAGGATGGTGCATTTTCAAATGTTACAATTGATACCGTGTATATTGAAGGTGTAAAGATCTATATTCATGCCCCCATGAATGAAATTGATCATACAAAGTTTGAGGAATTAAGGTACAACTTCTTGGATGATGATCTTGTGAGGTATAAACCAAAATACACAAATGTGTCGGTTAGGGGATTGGATGTCGGGGAATATTTTATTAATTTTTGTGATAACATTGAATGGGTGAGAATAATTTTGAGTGGAATTCATGATGAATTCATGTATTTGGATAAACCCTAAAAAATCACCAAAAATGCAGTTAGGGAAGTAATGAGGTTGTGTGCAACTAGACCTATATCCGTGATGAAGATTGTCAAGAATGAGGTTACATAGTTAACTGAAGAAAAATTTGACAAGAGAAAGTTGAGCATAAGTGATATTATTTATTTGTGTGTTAAGTATGCATCCATGTGTATAGCCTATAAAGTGTATTTTACTAACATATAGGGTTCCACAATTGGTACTACTATTCATATCCACACTAGATGGTGAAGGAAGGAAAAGATTTTCATCTATATGAGTTGATGAGAGAGCAATTTTTTGATAACCTGAAGAGAACTAAGAAGACATGATACAATTTTAGGTTTGGGTCTCTAATAATGTCTTGCATTTTACTTTCTGAGTGAATTGCTTGGGTTCAAGATAAAGATCTGGAAAGAAACTTTTTTGGTTGCCACATAGATCAAGAACCACATGAGAGGGTTCAATGAAACTCAGTCTTGTACTTCTACATATTGGGGTTTCTTCAAGAACTTGCAAGTACTGATGATGGATAAGAAAAGAATTCCCTTTGACTTGGTGAGAAGGTACACTGATGAAATAAATTTTTTGGTTGACAAAGATTAGTATTATATTGAAGTAGTGGAACCTAAGACATCCTGGATTCCCAAATTCTCATATTAGGTTTCTCCTGATGAAGTTAAAGCATATATTGAAAACCTGCTAAACAAACCCAAGGATCCTATTGCAGAAAAAATTGGTACTTACAAAGAAATAAACATATACTGCATTTCGTGGTACTCCAAGATGAAATCACAAACCTCTTCCTAAGCTCCATAGAACATTCCCTCAAAGTTTGAGGAAAATATTGCAAAGAAGATTCTTAGAATATCAAGAAGATCAAACTCTATTGCTAGTACTCCTCTAAAGCTTACTAAAGCCACACAAGCTACTAATGAGAGAAGAGCCACATTTGAAACCAAAGTTGCTGTGAAGAAGCTCACAGGTTTAAGCAACAAGCCAAGATAAAGAAGGCTAAGATAAAATAGTCAAAGGAGAAAGAAGAAAAGGGTTAGGAAGGTATTTCCAAGCCTAAAGGGAAAGGTAAGGAGAAGAAAACTCCACCACCTCCTCCACATGAGCCTCTCCAGTTGGATGCAATCCTTAATGGGATTGTAAGTAATGGTTTATTAGTAGAAATAGCTACACTATATCTGGATGTCCCTCCTAAGGACCAAAATAACATTGAAAGGGAAATAATAATGTACATGATCATGAAAAATGTGGCTCTGAAAAAAATCCTTGAGATTGCTCTGAAGAGTCTAGTTAAATCCCTGAGGGAGAAAATAGAGAAAGAAATTGAGATTGATGATGAGATGAACAAGGAAGCAATTGATAAATTCGGTTCTTCCATGTCTCAAGAAGAAAATGATAAGATACTTCAAAAATAGGTTTAGGAATTGAGATCAAATTAAAGAGTAGACATCCTCACGAGTAGGGTGAAAGAGGATAGAGATAAAATTTAGGAGACTAAAGAGTGACCAAGAAAATTGTTGAAGAAATAAGGAATGTTGAAGATGTGGAAAAACCACGTGTCTCCTTAGTACAATATTGAACAACAAAAATTAGAAGAAGAGAAAGAAGAGCAGGAAACACTTGATGGAGAGCATGCTTCTCCTAAGCATGCTATGCATGATAGTCCTCCTCCAAAGAGCATTGGTCAAAACGACTAGAAAATTATGGAAGACACATCTACTTCTAGAGGACATGCAAAAGATACTCCAAGGGTATCTATTTTTGCATCCCCCATTGACTCTATCAAAGAGTTCCTCACACAATAGAAGAAGATTCAGCCTGCAATTTCTCTATAATAGTTTCCTATGTTTGATTGGCAAGTCGATATGGAAAGCATTTCACCATTGCAAAAATTGCAACTTGGTAATATCTTTCACTCTTTAGCAAGGGAAGAGATATTGTAGCAACAGGTTGATAGTATAGAAACATTGCAAGAGGTGGTAAAGATCCTAGAATTTGAAATTCTTAATGCAAAAAGTGATTCCTCTCTACCACTTACTCAATAGATCAAGCAATCGATGTATTCCTTTAAGGAACACTCTGATTATTTGGAGAAGCAAGCTGAGGAAAAAATTAAAAAAAATAGACCATCTAAGGCCTCTAAAAAATATGCAAAGTCACATGAGAAGCTAAAAACTTGCACTTAAGACATTCAAAAATGTATGGAGGAGGCTAAGGTATTATACCATTTTTGTCTACAATTTCCTGCTACCACCAAATCTCTTAAGGATCAAATTAATGCTATGGAAGTGCACATAACAGATGTGGATTCTACTTATGATCTAGTGTAGGAAAGTGATGGTGCCATCAGGGCACAAGTTGAGAAGCTACACTCCAAGCTACAGTAGGTGCAAGATCAAAGGGAGCAAATGAAAAGCAAAGTGAAACAATTGCAAGAGGTTGTAAACATAAAGTTGGCATATTTAAAATTTCTCTTGGAAAGAGCTAAAGGAGTGGAGCAAAAGAATCATATTCCATTCTCCTTGGAAGAAGCAGATGAAATTCATTCCCATCTAGTTAGTTAGATCCAAATTACTACTTTTGCAAAATTGCAATGGGACAAGTCCTTGAATCAGCTAAAGTCCATCTAGAAGAACATTCTTCCTTTTGGTTAGAGTTGAGTATGTATTGTTGAGTGTTGTAACTTTTTGATATGTAAATATGCAAAGTAAATAATTGTTTAGCATTTTGTGTAAATAGATTTTTTTGGAGTAAGGGGGAGTGAGGTGTAAAAGTGTGCATAGATAGGGTGTTCATATGCTTTTGTGAAGGTCACCTTCCCTTTTCCCTTGATGTCAAAAAGGGAGAGAAAATTGGAGATCTAGTAGGTGTTGCCATCAATGAAAAAGGGGGAGATTGTTGGAAAATGTGTGGATAGTGTGTTGTCATTGATGTCAACATTTATAGATATCATATATTGTTCATGATTGGATGTAAGATTATCTTATATGTTGAAGTTCATGATTGGATACACCATTATACACCATTAGTCAAAGTTCATGGTTGGATGTCATAATCCTTGATTGAATAAAGCTCTAATCTATCCAAGGCATAGGATTAGCTACAAAAGAGCTTTGGTAGATGTTTCATAATCCTCAGTAGATGAAGTTTTTCTCTTGTGGTTTGAAGAGTAGCTCTGCACATTTGAAAGGTACGTATATTCCATGTATCCATACATAAGTTCTATCGTAAAGTGTTTCAGAGTTGTCAAAGTATAAACTTGCTAAATACTAGTGAATGTATGATAAAGAGAGAAATGTATGTCTCTGCATTCCACCAAATCATATTATTTTACCTTGAGATTTTGAAGCTATGTTGTTGAAGGTAATATGTATTCTCAGTATAAGTTTCAAATGATTTAGTTCACCATCGGTGGTTCTGTAGATGACAATGTGTATTTTATGTTCTGACAACTTGGTAGGTTGTTTTGTTGGTGTCTAATTGATTTGTGTCAACACATTTTGGATTAAGAATGTGAAAAAAAGGCTATATAATAAATAATGGAAGATCATTGGGTTCTTTGGTTTCTCCATAAGATGGTATGTGATTGTTTCCTTCACAATAGTGTCTAGTATCATTGTTTCTTGAGTATGAAGTGTTTGCGCAAGCATGAGTTGATTTGAAATGACAAAGGGACTGCACAAAAATGTTGTTACATGCTATTTTGGTTTGTTGAAGAGGTTCACAAAGTGTTTCTTGGTCTCTTCGATACTACCTTGGTCTGGAGTTGATGTTTTGATGGTTTACTTTCTTTTCGAGCTGACTTGTCATATTGGGTTGATTGTTCCAAGTGCTTAGATGTGTGTGCCATTTTTGAAGATAAGTTTTTGATTATATAAATAGGTAAGGGCCTTGATCTCATACAATAGTTAAAGATAGTGAAAATACATCCTAGAGAAATAGATTGGAAAAATAATAGCCAACTACACAACAAACCACCTAAAGACTACCGACAGTAGCAAGCCATAAATGACCAATGAGCACACAAGCTAGAAGTTAAATTAGCATCAAAGCACGCAGGCCTCATATCCACATTAAACACATAGAATAATAACATCCTAAAAATAGGCCAGATTCCATCAAAAGTCCAAAATTCTTAACATAATTATAAGTCTTAGTAAAGCTATTAAAAACATTGACTAACTTAGCAAAAATCCAAACGTTCACAATTCATCACTTTTTCATAGTTGCAATGAGCTCCCAGTTATCCCCAATATCGAAGATAAACTCCTTCCAGTCGGTATCCCTAGTAGTAATAGCTTGTTTTTCTTCCATCTACTTCCCTTGATGCTTAAGTTGTTTCCTTATCTTTGTTTGTCCATGAATAGTGCCAAAAACATATTGTTTTATGAGCTCATCAGTGACCTTCATCAAGCTGCAAATAGGACTTTCCATGTCTTCCATCTTTACTTGCAGAAAAATTATTTTGTTATTCAAATCATCATTAGATACATTATTAATTTCTTCCTTCAGGGTAACAAAGAGGTTCTTTTTAGTGTCTCCTTGACCCACCATTTCACTAAGCTCAATAACATCATCACCTTCCACATAATCCTCCTTATCCATCACATTTTCCTCCTCCAACTCTTCCTCATCCTCCTCTTGGTCACTATACTCCTCCCATTTATTCTCTTCACTTTCATCATCGTTCATCACTTCAAACTACTCATTAGGGAAGAGCCCCTCTTCCTCTTTGTGAGGAGTGATAGTTTTCCCCTTTTCCTTATCCTCCTTCTCTAGAGAAGTGACTTTAGCTAGGTGAGCCGACCTCCTTCCTCTTTTATTGGACCCACAAAGTTCCTCTTTATTTACAACCGATTGTTCTCCTTTGTTATCTTTAGTGATTGTGATTATATTTTATTTCTTAGTGTTTCTTTGATCCCTCTTTTTCTTTTAGGGGGTTCAACATTAAATGTTTCCTCTTCTCAAGAGTACTCTTCAACAATTCCAATTCCATTGACAGTTTGACAAGTTTAGACTTAGGGTTCTTACTTTTAGTGATTGATTTTTGCTTCCTGAGGAAGGGTCCTTAACAAAATACAAAGGGTTGCAATCTATAGGATCAATCCCAACACTAGATTTTTGAGGTTTTTGGCTACCAGGAGGGTTTTCATTCTTAGAAGAATTAGCTATATTCACAACATTCTGTTGATGTGTTTTTTATGCACTTCTCAACACAGGCAGTGCGTAGGTGCACTACCTCTCTTGAAAGACAATCTTCCACAATCAGATTGCAGAACACTATCCCAAGGTCTCTAATGTCAGGTCTTGACAGTGCTTGGAATATCTCATTTGTTTGATGTGATTTGCTGGAATCACAAGGCGGTCTTACGGATGAGTTACAAAGCATGGGAAGTTGGATCTGCAAATGGAGTTCTTAAGATGGGAGCATTGTTGTGCATTTGCTGTAGGTTCAAACATCAGTCTTGAACTCCATTTTTATCATTGGATTTAGCTTTACAATGTGCAATGAACCTTAACATAGGTCACTATTAAAAAAAAGGAAAAAGGGCAGGGGAGAGAGGAAGTTCCTAGACCTGAAACTACGAATGAACAGTGATCATGGAGGCTGCTACAGTAGACAAACTCCCTAAACTGGGTTTTGCTTGGCCAAGAGAAACCTACAGTTGCACAAAACCAGTGCAATCTTCTAAGGACTGCAGATTTTCACATTACATACACACATCATGTACATGCAATCGAACTAAGTTGCAGTAATAAAGGAAAGAGGCTCAGACTAGCTTTGCAAAGTGATTCACCATCAATGAACCACAAAAAGCATGAGCTGGAAATTCATCAAATACTAAAACAACAAACACCATCACCACTCCCATTCAAGAAACTAACACCTAAACTAGTAGGGAAGTTGAACCATGCATACATAAAGAGAAAACTCAAAAGGAACACCCATAAATCATGCAATGTTGCTTTCTATTGCTGCAAAATGTGTTTACATTAGTTGTCCAACCCTTACAAATGAGGGGCAAGCCCCTATTTATGGTTTTCCAAAGCCCAAATGAATGGCTAGGATCAATTTTCAATGAATGGCCTAGATTTGATTTACATTAGGGTTTCACCTACCCCACAATATTCAACAATTAAAAATACATCCTTGTCTTTTCCTTGTTTTGTCATCTAGTGCTCAGGTGCTATAGCAGTTTTGTCATTTCGTTGATTGCCTTTTTACTGTAGCTGAAACTGCCTGAAAGTTGCCTTCTTACTTGATGTGTTTGCATGTTCTTCCTTGGATCGAATGAGCTCATCGACGATTGGAGTCAATGGATTGGTTGCCCCTTATTCGAGCGGACAACTCACTTATGCTCTCTTCAAGGCCACCCCCTTGCATTGCATTTTTGTCATTGACTTCCTTGGCACAGTCCTTCTAATGCTGACCCTGTTGGTGGGTGCTAGGGGGAGAGGCGAACATGAATGAATGGTGACAGGAGCTATGCGCTTTCCTTGTTCAGCTTTCTCGATGGGTCTCCTGACAGACGTGCAATAGGCTCCTCGAATCCTACGTACATGAAACGTCGTAAGTGCTTTCATACATAAATTAAGGAAAACGTTAGTCAAATATTGCAAAATCCTTGTTAGATCCATCTATGCATCATCAAAAGTTCATAATATTCATATTTGGAGCTCATTTGGACCATAAACATTAATCCAGGCCGCTGGGGCTCCACGGATGTTCCAAAATAGCCAAAGGGGGACGAAGCTCTGAAACCACCGAAACTTAACGGAACATTGACGAAACCTTGGCAGTTCACTTAGACACCACAAACACATCCCAGATCCACCAAAGAGTTGGCCCCAAAAGTCAAAAATGTGGAAACCAGACCGACAAGGGTGCACAGATGTTTTCAAAACAGCCAAAGAGGGACGAAGCTCCGGAACCACTGAAACTTGACCGAACATTGACGAAACCTTGACAGTTCACTTAGGCTACAAACACATCCCAAATCCACCAAAAAGTTGGCCCCAAAGTCAAAATGTGGAAACCGGATCGGTAGGGGTCCACAGATGTTTCTAAAACAACCAAAGAGGGATGAAGCTCAGAACCACCAAAACTTAACCGAACGTTGACGAAACCTTGGCAGTTCACTTAGGGAACTCAAACACATCCCAAATCCACCAAAATGTTAGCCTCAAAATCAATAATGTGGAAACTGGACCGGGGTCCACGAATGTTTCCAAAATAGCCAAAGAGGGACGAAGCTCCAGAACCACCGAAACTTAACTGAACGTTGACGAAACCTTGGTAGTTCATTTAAGCACCCCAAACACATCCCAGATCCAAAAAAGGTTGCCCCCAAAGTCAAAAATGTGGAAACAGGAGTGACGGGAGTCCACAAATGTTTCCAAAGCAGTTAAGGATGAAGGGAATTTCGGAGGGAAAGTTCTGAAACCATCAAAACTTAACAGAATGTTGACGAAACCTTGGCAGTTCATTTACGCACTTCAAACACATCCCAAATCCAAAAAAGGTTGCCCCCAAAGTCAAAAATGTGGAAAAAGGAGCGACGGGGGTGCACAGATGTTTCCAAACAACAAGAATAAGACAAAGGCAGAAAAGGGGACAGTGGACCTCATTTCTCCACAGATTTGAATACCCCAAGTAGGTGAATTTGGGTAGGGGATTTGATTGTTTGAAGGCACATGACCAATTTAGGCTTGGAAAATGGGGCACACAAAACAAGACAAGAGCAAAGCAGCCTGTTGGGAGCAAAAAAAAAGAAAAAAAAAAGGGGGGTCCCTGCCTACAGCAGGGCGTGTGTGCAAAACATGCACAACACATTCCTAGGAGTGTTAACTTGGCCAAGAGCATGAGGGTTTTGATGTGTGTGGTTTAAGAGAACAAATTTATACAAGCCCATCATGAGGCCTTGGTGCAAAGGAGGCGACAATGCTTTTTCTATACTTTTTTGAAGGGAAGAGAAAAGAAAGAACAATATATTGATTTTCTCATTGTGCCTAATATGATTGAGAATTGGAAAATGATAAGCATGCACAGTCATGTATTGACCCTCAAGCATGAAGTAACACATTATATATAGGCTTACCACAACATATAGCGGAGGAAGGTGGAGATGAGCATACCCATTCTAAAACCTTTTAATATTCTCCCCTTTTTCAAAAAAACCTATCCATGAATATTTCCTATTTGTCATTTATCTTTTTAATTATCTTCATCCCATCATTAGACATGCCCATGGCCTCTGAAATCAACTGTGGTGTAACCTCAAATTTGATAGAGCTAATAGAAAATTAAAATTTCCACCATGAATTGATGAATTTCAAATTCAAAGTGTCATTGTAGCCACACATAGATTGGAAGGAAACCAACCCGACTCTTATAAAGAGCTCCTAAAGCTCGATATTGTGTTTCAAATTGCCACAGTTCATTGGCTCACTTCTCTTTTGAGGACCACCCATTTTTATGGAATGCAGATTGAAAATACCTTTCTTTCTCCCTAATCCCTTATTCAATCACAGACCCAACACCTTAACACTTGAATGGAAAGCTTTGTACCTGCTAAACTTTAGATATAAAATTACACTTTTTCTGATAAAATACTAAAACAATAGCTACCATAAGAAAATAAGGCAGATAACACTACAAAAGGTGATCAAATCATTATAGTCCATAACATATTTTCTATGAGTTAGACCATGATCTCCAAGTCCCTCCTTGAAAATATAGCTCAGAAAGACATAATACAATTGGGATATGACAAGCATGGAAGAAAAGACTGTTATATCACAATTTGAGTTGACCATTTTATTCGAAGGGCCTTTAATAATATGAAATTCATTAATTCTCTCATCATAAAAAAAGATGCCACAATCAACCATCCTTTGCCTAATATTTTCCCCTTTTTTATTACCTTTTGTCTCATAATTAATTAGGATGCCACAATTAACCATCATTTGATTAAGAAATTCCCCTTTTTTTGATGAATAGGAATATTCTATATTAATATTAAAGATAAAAATACATATTCACCAAAAAAAGATGGGTGGTAAGAAGGAACACCTCGAGAGTCACATGGACAAAGCCTAGAAGTCCAAAGTCACATGGGTGAGCCTAGAAAACCATAAATATTACAAACACAAAAAAAAGGCCATCAGGAGGTCATAGTAGTGCCAACAGAGGGCAGAGGGTCCCTGTCATTCGGTTTCTTTCCCCATACATCAGCGAGGTCTGGAGTGACGTCAGGGGGAGCTCAATCATCGTCATATATATATATATATTTATCCTTATGGCGAGGGGAGACTGTTAAGTCCAAAAACGCGAGCCATTTGCTAGTGTCTGACCAACCAAAACTACCACTAGGAGCATTACCAGTGGGCCAACTAGAAGTTCCACATTTTCCCATGCCACCCCTCCAGAAGCCCACCCCAGGTCAGCCCATGGAGGAGGAGAAGGTGACCACCGAGGAGGGAGAGAAGCATGACAAGGAGGAGCCTGAGATTGGGGGTGAGCAGAGCCACTCTGCTGCCAACCTCATAGGGGCGATTAATTGTGGGAAGAGGTGGGTGAAGAAGGCATGCAAGCCATAGTGTAGGGGGAATTTCCTCAATGGTCTAGAAGCACCTGGAGGTGAGAAACTTCAAGAACAACTTTATTTTCTTGCACTTGAATCTAAAAAATAACATTAGAGAAAATAATCGCTTTTAAATATAAAGAAAAAAATTTATCAATCTGGATATGAGAAAATATGCAGACATTTCTATCTTTCCAAATAATGAAGAGGATTTCCATCCTAAAAGTGTACCAAATATGGGTAAATTTTGTGGGAAGCCTAGGAGAGTCGCCCAACATAATCATATGCCAAGACAAAGGTTATGGGATGAACGACTGAAAGAACTCATGAATCTAATTCCACAACTTCTAAGCTTTTGGTAAAAAACTAGAAAAGGTGCTTAAATGACTCAGCCTACCCACAAAATTGGCAACAAGGGTCCTAGACCCCCAAGTGAGCAAGCCAAGATCCAACTGGTAAGCCTTGGAAAAGAATACACCAAGAAAAGTGGGTGAGCTTTAGTTCAACACTTGCAGAACACATGGCAAAAAATATTTTGCGCAAAACAAACACTGAAGATTGGAGGTACCATCTTTGGTTTAAATTGTCAACCATAGGAAAATGGGGTGAAAGCCACTGATAACCAAGTTGAGGCTTGTAGTTCTTGAAAGGGGTATCTGGGTACCACTTCCAATCCTTTCACTAGGGCTTCGTGGCACAAATACACCTTATGAAACATATCATCTGGAATGGCATTCACAAGACCATCATAGGTTTCATAGTCATGGTTTTGAAGACTATAATGGGCACAAAAAGCCTCTCATGACATAATACACATTGTGGGTTTGTGAAACAAGTGTTGCAGGGTATGGATACCATTTTTGTGATATATGAGGGCCTTAAGCCATGGAAGCTTGGCCAAAGGACAACTAGCATTGGAAAAGAGAGGTGACCACCAAATGTTCTGCTGATTGAGCAAGAGCCCATCACGAATACTAGAGCCAGACCAATGGAGCCAAGGCTTAACAACCTCCCAGGCTCTCCAAATGCTCTTGGCCATGAAAATTCCCATGATATGGACTGGTTCCCTCATAACCAGAAGGTTTTGAAATCCAATTCCCTTCGGAGAAGGTTTGTACGTTGGAAAGCTAGACCGAATACAATACCCGAGGAGAATTTTCTAGGCCTCATTGCCAATAAGCTCTTTGATAATCCACTTGACACAAAGAGAAATCCCTTGCTATTGACTGGAGAGAAAGCCAAGCCCACCAGAGTCTTTGGGCAGACAACAAAACTCCCAAGCAACATGGTGAAACCCTTAGTGAGTCTCAGAAGAGGCCCAAAGAAAGTCACGTAACAACTTTTCAAGTTTAGCATATGAGTTCTTCAAAGGGGCCCGAAATAAGGAGTAATAAACATGTGTTGCTGCCAGCACCTTAGAAAAAATCTTGAACTTGCCAGCCAAAGAGAGCATCTTGGTAATCCAGAAAGAAAGTTTCTGCTCGATCCGAGAAAGAACCACTTGCTAGAGATTAGTGAGAGAAGCCTAAAAGGAGAAAGGAATGCCTTAAAATCGAAACAAATTCACAAGGAGAAATCCACTTCCAACCATATTGTTGAATCTAGTGAGGATTTGGCAGAACAAAATATTTGTAGCATAAGGTTTTGTGCCATTGAATTGTAGAACTGGAAGCTAGGAAAAAAGTCTCAAGGAAATCTAGAGTAGCTTTGACATTATTTTCCTCTTCCAAAATAGTGAGAAATGAATCATTGGAAAAGTGTCCATTGACCAGCTGGGCTAGCGAATTAGGAAAAGAAATGCCATGAAATTGCCTTTGGGAAACACCATGAGATAAAGAATATCCAAACCCGTCAGCAATAAGCATATAAAGTTAGGGGGCGAGCAGAAAACCTTGGCGAATGGAACAAAAAAAACCAAAAGAAGGGGGCTGGTGACCATTAATGGTGATGCAAGCAGAGGCGTCATAAAACAAAATTTTCATAACCTATATGAAATGAGGGCCAAAGCCTAAGGAAGACAACATGTCAAGGATAAAAGGCCATTCAATGCGGTCATAGGCTTTGGCGAAATCAATTTTAATAAAGATAGTTTTTTGATTGGAGCATCTCGCCCATTTCATACCCTCCCAGACAACAATAATGTTGTCTAAAATGAACCTGGATTTAATGAATCTTGTTTTCTCTAGGTGTATAATCTGAGGCAAAAGATGGTAGATTTTCAAGGAAAGGGCTTTGGCAATAATTTTATAAGAGACATTAAGGAGTGTGATAGGCTACCAGTTACAGATATCCTCAGGATCACTAGACTTATGTATGAATTTAATATTTCCCTTATTAATAAGATTTCCTAAAGTTTTAGAGTGAAAAACTTTAAGATAAACCTTATGTAGATCTTTCCCAACACAGTCCCAAAGGGCTTTGTAGAACTCACATAGGAAACCATCAATCCCCAGGGCTTTATCATCGACCATAGTGTTGATTGCTTCTTTAAGATCTTAAATTGTGAGCTCATAGAAGGATTTTTGGGCTGGGGAGAGCCTATTTGGCACAACAAAAAGGCAATCCTAAAGCACTTGATGTCGCTCCAAAGTGTGATCTTGATCTGTGAACACTTGCTCATAGTGCCTAACAAAATCCTAGAGAATTTCAGCAAATTCAAAAATCACAACATTGCCTTCTTTGATTTGTTTGATACCAAGAGACGATTGCCTAGCTCGAAGGGCCAGGAAGAACTCTTTTGAGGAAAGATCTCCAATTTTAAGCCAATGCAACGTGGCCTTGATTTGTGCCCCTATGGAAGCATAATTATCTGCCATCATGAATTGTTAGGAAGGGGAGAAAGGGTTAGCTGCCAAGGCCTGAATGGTAGCACGAAGGTCAGACGTGGTTGCTTCATAAGACTGTATGTGAAAGATGGCCAGATGGAGCCCATAAATTCAGAGAAACCTAGTGGTGCGAGTGATAACATCATTCCACCAAACAATCCAACCAGTATTGTAAGGTGGCCTACATTCCAAGTTCCAAATAGTATGCATGTGGGCTAGTGTGGGTTGATGATTCAACAAGGAAGTATTTAAAAAAAATGGGTCTTGTTGGAACGAGGCTGCTTTAATTCCCATTCAATAGAAAATGAAATGGGATAATGGTCTGACAATGTCACATCCACTAACAGCCTTACTAGAAGTGGCGAAGAGCTGGAAAAAGGGAAATAAGATTGATATGAGATCATAGCATGATCAAGGTGCTTAAATATCCTATCAAACCCAACTCGATAATTGTACCATGTGTTCTAGAGAGAATGAGAGTTGCAGTGACCAATATTGGGGTTGAAAAGACCCAATTTATTGTGCGTGTAGTACCACACCTCTCTTTCCCCAATTTCCCATCGAAATGACAAAGTACCATCCTTGTTGTACGCCACCTCAACCATATTGAAATCCCTACACAACAATCAAGTAGCAACTGGCAGTGAATCAACAATCCAATGCTAGAGAAGAGATCTTTCAACATCATTCAATGCATAAATATTAATAATCCCAAAGGGATGATTATCAATGTTAAGAAGAATCTATACGAGCCGATGTGTGGGGTTAGACCCATGATCAACCACATAAGCATGCCACTATGGGGACAGAAGGGTGGTCACTCTGCCACATTCGACCTCATGATTAGTACAATATATTTTACTAGCTGGCCAAATAGAACAAGCCAAAGCAAGAAAAAAAACCAACTTTCACTTCTTGAAGACATAGAACATCAATGCCAACATATTTATGAAGAGTATCCCTAACAAGATACTTCCTAGAGAGTTCTGTTAGACCTCAAACATTCCACGAGAGGAAATTGATGAATGAAACTCCTCCATGTCATCAGATTCTGACTCCTATTCTAGAGTGGAGAAGCAATTTTGTAAAAATTATGGTGGAACTAAACCAATTTGAAAAGGTGGAGATGAATCTCTCCTTTTCTCCTGAACATATTCTCCTTCTTCTAGAGGTCGAGAAGGACTTCGAAACCTCCTGTGCACTCCTGAAATGGGAGGAGACTCAGTCGGTTGTGCTATCATAACTAAGGTAGGTTAGAATGTAGCCTTATGCCTTTGTTGCATTGAAATGCTAGTCGAGCCAATATGGGCTTCCTTCCCCTTCGCAAAAAGGTTTAAAAATTCTTCCATGACTTGGGGGTTTTGGAAACTGTCCGAGAGCTATTGGACTTGTTTTTTTGGTTGGTAATCATTGTCCCTTTTTCCTCTATTTTTGCAGAAACACCTTCCACCTAATGGGGCTTATCAACATCCTGTGGTGGAGAGGGAATATGGGGAACTGCCGGTGGGAAATCCTTAATATTGTGGTCAATAGACTGACATCTATAACAAAAATTCGATGAATTGAAATAAGTGACCTTCTAGGTATGCCAAAAAGAACCAATTTGAATATCTATGGACTCTTTCAAATCTTGTGAAAGGTCCAATTTGACATAGACTTGATTTTGAGGGCGAGCGTGAAAGAACCTATCTGGTTCGACACAAATAACCCTCCCCATAGAGGAAGCAATATGCTACAAGAAATTCACACAGGGAAACGATAAACCAGGAAGCTAAATCCAGACTAGGACCCTCAACTTGGTGTCATCTAAGAGAATGAAGTCCCAGGTCCATGACTGGAAAATCAAGAAAGAGGACCAGACATACCAAGGACCATGGCTCAGGATTTCCTGAACATGACTGACCTTTGCAAAGCAAAAAAGAAAAAAGAATTTAGTCAAATTTTGGACCATATCAAGGTAGACCCCATGAGGCACCCAAGTCTTTTGAACCCACTCTTTAAGCACACTTTCAGGGGGAGTCCTCTCAACAAATTAACCAACAAGAGTATGCTACTCTAACCATTGGCATGCATAATCAAAATCCAACATGGGTAAAACCACATCAGCTAGGGAGTCAAAATACTTACCTCGTGGAACACTTTCAGAACAAATTTTTGGGGATGCTTGGTCAGTGGGGGAGCCATTGAGCAGATCCATTGAACCACTAACACTAGTAAGACCTGCTAGGTTAGAGCCAGTTGAAGGCATAATAAAACCAAGAAAACAACATTAAATGTGGTCGTACACATAACAAATGGGAAAATATTGCACCTAAGGCGTGGTATGACGCAAGAGGGGCCAAGAATGATTGCATACACAAGAAACCTTAGTAAAGCTCATTCACCACTCTCAATTATGTTGAATTTGACTTTGAGATTTGTTCCCTTTTTTCATTTCCTTGAATATACATCAAATTTTTATCCATTACTATAGGATATTTAGTTCGTAAATCTCCCCTTGTCACTCGAAATGAAATTAAATGATGACTCATATTTTTCCTTAGTAATTATTTCTTTGATATGATGGACAGCAAGGAAAACCTCTAATATGTCCAGTTTTGAAGCTTAAGTGCTTCGTTGTCAGTTGCATCAATAGTTGAATTCCCTTCTATGTACAAATGTTGAAATTTTTAATGAGGAAAGGTTTTTAAGATACATCTGATATCTTCCATCACATCACGGATCTCCCATGGTGCAATAGATTTCCACTTCAAATTATCAATTATTAATTTTTGATCACCTTCAATGATCACTTTTTTGAAACTGAGATCCTTCATATGATTTAAACTAGCTCAAACTACCATGGATTCAACCACATTATTAGAGAAGTCTCATAAGTTTTTACCATAGCCTTTAATAAGGTTTCCTTGATGGTTTCTTATAATACTCCCAGCACCAGCTAAGCTAGGGTTCCCCTTGGAGCATCATCAAAATTACATTTAACTCAATCAACCTTAGGAGGAGACCAAATAGTGTTTTTTTGGTGATATGTTTGATCCAATTGACTTTAGTTATATCATATTTAAGCCCCCATCTTATTTTGATTTTTATGTCTTTATAAGAAGGCATACTTTTTGCGGAAGCATAAACACCCACATTAATGTTCTCATGAATCTGGTATTTAATAGCCATGAAAAAATCTTTGTTGTTTCTTGTAGACTCCTGAAAGATTGTATTATCTCACTCCTTCCATAAGTCCCTTGCAATAATAGGAGGAACTTGTCTCCATAGATCCACAATTATGTTATGATAATAAGGGAAAATATGCTAGCTATCGAGAAACTACTTAATTAAGAAAGGAAAGACCAATCAATCATGAGTATAGGAAAAAAGTAAGACCATATCTCTTTGGAGTAGGAACCGTGAAAAAATAGGTGCATTATAGTCTCCAAATATTCATTACAAAGGAAACACCTATTCAAAAATTGAAACCCCCTTTTGTTAAGATTATCAATTGTAAGAATGTTCCCATGGAAAACAACCCACCAAAAATAGTTCACTTTAGGGATCAAGTTTTTTATCCAAACATGATTCCAATGAAATTCACTTTGAGGAATCAAAGGATTTTCCATAACTCCATAAGAAAACTTCATCGACAAACATCTTGAAGAACACTTAGTCCATATCCACTCATCCTTTCTATGCTTTGAGAAAAAGGAAAAAATCACCTATATTTTGATGTAAGATTTGTAAAGCAACATCCCAATTTTGCTATCTTCCTCCTCTCAATCTATCTCCAACTAACTGATTTATGAAATTATTCCATTTAGGTTCCATACCATCCTAGTTTATATAACCATCAACCTACTTACCATTAATTTTGATAAACCTTTGTTTTAGTTGGAGGAGGTGATTAATGGAGGAAAGAGGGGGACCATTAAACCAAACATCATACCAAAAATTAGTATCTTTACCATTTCTTATTCTTTTTCTAACCCCCAGTTTTAGCACACTTCTTCTTTTGAGTAGGTTATTCCAAAACATAGAACCATAAGGCAGATCCAGAGCACTTAAAAATCCACCCTAGTCCTTGTTTCTTAAATATTTGGCTCTTTATATTTTTACCCAATATTTAACACCTTCAAGAAGGCACCAACCCATTTTATCAATAAGAGATTTATTGAAAAGTTGCAGTCTCCTTATACCAAGGCCTCTAGCCTATTTAGAAGCACATACTTTATCCTAGCCCACTAAATCCATTTTGTTATGCTCCTCAATCCCTATCCACAAGAATCTACTTTGAATATGTTCTATCTTTTCAACAATAAAGGAAAGAATATTAAAAAGAGAGAGATAGTAAACCAAGTTGTTTTTTAAAGAAGCTTTGAATAGCTGCAATTTCCTAGCTTGGCTAAGAAGTTTACCCTTCCACCTTGCTAACCTTTTTTGAACTCTTTTTATATTGTAATTCTAGTAGTTGCTACTAGGTGTCTTGGAAATTAAAAGAAATCCCAGATAGGTAGTTGGAAGAACAACATCTTGGCAGCCCAAAATTTGCATAACTTTGTCTTTCACAATTCATTTTGAAGTGAATAAGTATATTTTAATTTTTTCATAATTAGTATACTGACCAGAGGCCTTAGCATAGTCCTTCAAAATAGATTTCCAGTGTCTAAATTTGATAACTAAGGATTCACCAAAAAGGATGGTGTCATCAACAAACTGTTGGTCAGTAGTAGTAGAAATACATGAAGCAACCTTAAACCCTTTCAAGAACTTTTGATCCAAAAGATTTTGAATGTTTCTCCATAGAACTTCAGCTACAATTATGAATAGGCAGAGTGAAAGAGGATCACCTTGTCTTAAACCTCAACGACAAGAAAATAACCCCTTGGGAACACCATTCACCAAGATAGAACACTTAGGGGTAGTAATAAAGGAGATAAAAATATTAATGAACCTTCCTTTAAAACCATATTGTTTGAGCACAACAATAAGAAAAGGCCAATACACTTTGTCATAAGCTTTTGAAATATTCAAATTCAAAGCCATCCTCGGTTTCTTACTCGACTCCATAAAATGAAAAACCTCATGCGTAGAGATAACAACATCCAAAATATGTCCCCCTTTAACAAAACCTTTTTGATTCCCAACAATCATTTTGTCAAGAACAACTTTCAATCTATTTACTATAATATTATAGAATATCTTATAAGTCGTGTTACAAAGATTTATAAGCCTAAAATATTACATGGATAAAACATCTTCCTTCTTAGGAGTCAGAGAAATAAAAGTGGAATTAATTTGATTTAGGAGTCTACCTGAGCAAATGAAATCCTTGGCAACATTTAAGAGGTCAATTCTTGAAAGAAGGCATGAGGAAACCCATCTAGCCTGAGGGCTTTAAAAGTGCCAAAGGAGAAAACAAAAAAATCAACTTTGCAGAGAGAAATACATTTAGACAACTCTTTAATATCTTGATCAGTGATCACTTAGGGGATCACTTGGAGGAGGTCCTCAAACTCCACAGGGGAAAAATTAGAATCTTTCTAAAAATTTGAAAAGAACGAGACAACCTCATCAACAATTTCATCCTCATTATTAAGAGTAGTACCATCTTCTTTAACTAAATATCTTATTCTATTCCTACTTCTGTGTTTCATGGTAGATTGATGGAAAAAATTTGTGTTTGTATCTCCTTTAATAAGACATTGAATTCAAGATTTCTATTTCCAAAAGATCTCCTCCTGCTTGGTAACTTTAAACCATTGAGCCCTAAGGTCTTGTTCCTTATTAAATATAGCCTCATCAGCAACACCTTCCTCCACCATTTTTTGCACCTCTTTTATGTTGTCTCCAATAGACTTCTTAGTGTGAAATTTTTTTTTTTCCAAAAGAAAACTTATTCTAGCCTTTAACTTTGTCTTTAACTCTTTTTAATGTTAGGATAGGTGACATTATAATTGCTATCCTAAGTTGATTTATGTGTCTCCACGTTCTTTGGAATGTGTTATAGAGGACATGAGGGACAAAATATTTAGTTTTTATTTTCCTATGAAAAATTGTAATTGCATTCAAAGAGGTGGACCCATTATGGTGGAGGGTACAGAGCATCTTGGAGGAATATTCCTCTTGGGCATCCAACTTTCTAGGTTGGGACCACTAGAGTGTGCATTTCCTTGCATGTTTTGCATGCTCTTGCATGGTTGGGTGCCCAGGCTTGCATGTTGGTGCATGATCTTGCATGTAGCCATCAAAGCCATTAGAGAGTTATGGAGCACTTAGGTTTGACTATTTCCTATTGGTTGTGGGTTAGGTACCCATGTGAAGGCCATGTGATAATTTAATATTTTATCCCATGTTTATGGGCTGTCCACTAAGGGGGGTGTGGGTTTTCCTAGATGGTTTTGATTGTTATTTTGGGATACCATTTGTAGTTTTATTTCCCACAAAATTTTATATATTGGAGCCTTTGGATAGTGGTTTAATATGAGTTCTTTGCAGGTTGTTAGGACAATGAAGTGTTGTCAGATTGTAGAGAGGAATGTTGTATTGATGTATTTCTTTGAAGATTAATAAAAACATTGGATCTCTTTGGGTGTGGAGTTTTTTCTCGCAAGGGTTTCTCCACAAATATCTTGTGTCACTTGTGTTGATCAATTATGGTATTGCAGATTTTTCTTTCATTGTTGTAATTATCAATCACCTAATCATTTTATAGTAATCTTGTAAACATAATTTAAATTTGCAATCACTTTAATAAGTTCATATTTCTACAAGTTATACCTTTATTTCCAACATTTGGTATTAGAGATAATGGTTTTGTTAAGAGAGGGATTCCTTTCTTTTGAGTGTTGAAGTTGTTTTGGTTGTAGTGGGAGCTTGTGCATTGAGGGTTTTACATATTTGTGAAAAAAGTTGTAAACCATGGCTTCTACCTCTTGTTTGGATATTGAGAAATTCGATGGCACTGGCTACGAGATGTGAAAGTTGAAGATGGAGGATCTCCTTGAAGAGAGATAAGTGGTTGGTATTTTCTAATGAAAAGAAACTAGAATCAACATTCGATGAAGATTGGAAGAAAATGGACAAGAAGGCACGAGGAACCATTCAGTTGTGTCTTGTAGATTCTGTAGTCTTGAATATTTTAGAAGAATCTACTACATATAATTTATGGAAGAGGATAGGTGATATTTACAAAACTAAAAGTTAAACTAATAAGTTGTATCTCAAAAAACATTTGTATTCTTTGAAAATGAAGGATGGTGATTCTATTGCATAACATTTAAATGATTTTAATATTATTATAAGTCACCTTGAATTAGTAGATGTTAAGATAGAAGAGGAAGATAAATGTATTTTGATGCTTTATTCTTTACCCAAATTTTGAGAAAATCTAATTGTTTCCATAAGTGGTGGTGGCATAGAACTGAAGATGGATAGTCTCATTACAATACTTATTTCTAAAGAGATGAGAATAAAGTCCATGAATGCGGGCTCCCAAGATGCCTTGCATGTGCGAGGAAGGTCCAAAGAAAAAGGAGGTCCTAAAAGGGGACAAGAAGAGAGACAAGTCTATAGGACGTTCTAAAACCCTCAAGAAGAGTAAAGTAAAATTTTGGAACTGTGGTAAGAGAGGGCATGGGAAGGAGTGTAGAAACAAGAAAAAGAGTTTACATACTTCCACAACAATTCCTCAAAAGATGGTGATTCTGATTCTTTGTTTATTTTTGCTAACATTATTAGTGATGATGCTTGGCTTATTGATTCTAGTTGCTCCTACCATATGAATCCTCACAAGGAGTGGTTTACTTCATATTCAACTTATGATGGGGGATAAATTTTCCTTGGTGATAACAACATGAAGAAGATTGTTGGTAAGGGAAAGGTAAAGTTGTGTTTCAATGATGGAAGGGTTAAAACTCTTGATCATGTTTTATATATTCTAGGACTTGTGAGAAATTTACTTTCAGTATCAAAATTGAATAATTCTGGAATGCATGTGACATTTGAAAAGTCTGGTTGCAGGTTGGTAGGAGGGAGTTTCGTGATACGTAAAAGATATTAGATAGGGACTTTATTTAGGCTTAATGCATCTACTTGTAATTTTTCCAATGTAACTAGAATTGAAAATACATGTATATTGTGGCACCATAGATTGGGTCACATAAGTGAAAAGGGTTTTAAGACTATTTTGAATAAAAAGTTGGTTGATGGTATTTCTAATTATTTTGTTGGTAAAAATGTTTTTTGTGAGCATTGTGTGTTTGGTAAATAGAATAGATCATCATTTCCTAATGGGACTAATAAATCTAAGAGATTATTAGAGATCATTTATTCAGATGTGTTTGGACTAGTGGATGTTGACTCTTTTGGAAAATCTTGATATTATGTTACTTTCATTGATGATGTGTCAAGATACACCTAGATTTATTTATGCATGTTTAATCTGAAGTTTTCACTAAGTTTAAGGAATTTATAGCCTTAGTTGAGAAGTAAACAAATTATAAGATAAGGGTGTTGAGATCTGACAATGAGGGTGAACACTGTTCTAGGGAATTTGATGAGTTTTGTAAGCATGTAGGTATTGTTCAAAAAAATACTACACCTTATACACCTCAAAAAAATGGGGTAGTAGAAAGAATGAACTAGACCTTAATGGAAAGAGGTAGGAGCATGTTGAGTGGTGCTAAGTTTAATAGATGCTTTTGGGAAAAAGCTATAAGTACTACATGTTATTTGGTTAATAGATCTCCTTGTTTGAAGCTTGTTGATAAAAATCCTTATGAAGTGTAGATAGGTAGAAATCCTTTTGTTTCACATGTAAGGGTCTTTGGTTGCAAGGCTTTTGTTCATGTACCTCAATAGAAGCATTCTAAGTTGGATCCAAAAGCAGATAAATGCATCTTTGTTGGTGTGGACACTAAAAAAGTAACCCTTTTAGTTTTTCTCATGTTTAGACCCTCCTAGTGTACTTTTGCTTGATTTTTCCTAGATTTAATGTTGTAATGTGGCAACACATTCACATTAGGTCTTGGATCCTTGTGAATCATTAAGAATTTTGGGATGTATTGTAAAAGTGTTGTGAAGTGTTGTAACCCTCTTTCACACGTTTTTAGGACCCTTTCATCATAATTCACTTAAATACAATATTTTTACCACTTACCAAGTCTTATTTCAAAGTGTTGTAAAGAGTTGTAACAAACTCATGCTTTTCTAGACTTGTCATCAATAATTCAACCCTTTCTTATGTTTAAATAACTCCTTAATACACTTTTTGGCCATACTTAAGTGTATTTTTGAGAATATTCCCATTAAACCTAATTAAAAACACTTCAATCCCTGACACCTAGTAAAATTTCCCTGGTGGGACCAAGTCACCACTTGGGGCTACTTAGTCCCACTGGGCACAAAAATTAAAATAATTTTAATTTTCTGGCAGTATTTTATTCTCTTAACCTTGAGGTCGGCCTGTGATGTGTTATTTTTGAGAAATATTGGAAAATCAAGTATAAATAAAGGGTTTTTCCTCTCATTTTACAGCTAATTCATTTTCAAGCAATTCATCCATTTACTTAATCATTCTCAAGCATTCTAAGCACTCTAAGCATTATCAAGTCATCCATTGGAGATTTCATTACATATCTTCAAATTTCAACATCAAGGGTTTGGTGAGTTTGTGACATTGCATGTTATTCATTCATCATTCTCTCTTAATTTCATTTCATTATCTAGGGTTTGATTACCAAATTGAGGTTTGACCAAGGCAAACCCCTATTCTCTAACCCTTAACCTTTCCCCCCTCTTTGCATGTGTGTTTGCAGGTCTTGTATGCAGGTTTTTCAAAGAGTTTGGTGTGAAAAAGTGGTAAATATTACATCAAAGTCATCAAATTCAACAAAGCCCTAATTGAAGCTTGGAGACCTCTTTCAGCCTGTTTTTTGCAATTTCTGAAGTAGACAACTATGAGGAAGGGAAGTGCAGACCGAAAGCTCCAAATTCCTGCCTTGAATTTCCTGAGATTCCCAGGTGGACTAAGTCACCATCTGTGGTGAATTAGTCCCACTGCCGAGCTTGAAAAGTGATTTTTACATTTCAGAGAACGAATTTGGTAGATTCCTATTTCAGTAGAATTTCCCTGAAACTAGACTAAGTCGCCCAACTTGGTGTAAGTGTCCTAGTCAGCTTTACCAGTCAAATCTACAGGATTCTAGAGCCTCACTACATTAGACTTCAGATTCCAGGTGCACCTCTCTATTCTTGTTTAATTATGTCATTGTTTACTTGCATTCTTAGGCGTTTTTGCATACATTACTGTGTTTTTCAACATCTTACATTTCTTAGTTTTTGCATTAATAATCATCTTTCTTTTGCAATTTATTGAATTTAGACATTGTATTTAGGTATATTGCATCCATCCTTGCATTGATTTTGAGTGTAGACATTGCCCATTTTGGCCCATCTTTCTCCTTTTAGGTGAAAAACCCTAGAAGTGTTAGAAAGCCATTGGGTGCCAAAATATTTGTTTACAGTTGGTTACTATGTGAATATAAAAGGTTATAAGCTTTGGAATCTACTAACTCATAAAATGGTTTTCTCTAGAGATGTTATTTTCAGGGAGTGTAGAACTTAATCAGTTGAAGAACAACCAAAGGAGAAAGATAAGAAAAAAATAGTGCATTTCGAGATACATATTGAGAAGTACGAAGATGCAAATGTGGAAGAACAATGAAATGGATTTGAGGATAGAGAAGAAGAAGAGGGTTCATAGAGGTCAAATGATGTGCAAGATAAGGATGAAGAAGAAGAGCGACAAGAGCCACTTAATCCTACCTTGAGAAGATCCACAAGGAAAAAATATTGAATTGATAGGTAGAGCCCATCCAATTTTTGTTGTGTATTTTCTTTGTTGAGTATTGACAATAAACCTATATCCTATAGGGAGGCTCTTTCTTCAAAATAAAGTGAGTCTTGGATGTAGGAGGAGATGATGGCTCTGGATAGTTGTGATACCTAGGATCTTGTGAGTTTGGCATAAGGAAGGAATCCCACTGGTTGCAAGTGGGTGTTTAAAAATAAATTTGAAGTAGATGGTTAGTTAGAGTAGTACACAGATAGATTGGTGGCCAAGGGCTACTCCTAGAGAGAGTGAGTTGATTTAGGTAAAAATTTCTCTCCAGTTGCTAAGTTAACTTCTATTAGATTCCTATTATCTATTGTTGTTACTTATAATTTTGAAATAGAGCAAATGGATGTTAAAACTGCTTCTTTCATGGGGATCTTGAGGAAGAGATTTATATGCGACAACCTAACAATTTTTTTAAAGGAAAAGAACACTTGGTTTGTAGGTTAAAGGGATCTTTTTATGGTTTGAAATAGTCATCCAAGATTTGGTACTAAAAGTTTTATGCTTTTTCATTGAATTTGGGTTTTGTGAGAAGTGAGGAGGATCACTATGTTTATATTAAGGTTATTGATGATCAGATTATGATCATTGTCTTGTATGTTGATGACATGTTGTTTATGGGTAACAATAAGGTGATGATTAAGGAGCTTAAGACTCAAATTTTTGGCACATTTGATATGAAAGATTTGGGGGATGCAAAATATATTCTTGGGATGGATATCATTAGAGATTGGGTTCACATAAAGCTTTGATTAAGTCAAAGTAAGTATGTTGATACCATTTTGTAGGGGTTTAATATGCATGATTGTAAACCAATAAATATTCCATTTATGGTTGTTACTAAGTTGAGTTTACACATGTGTCCTAATTCTGATGATGATTTTGAAGAGATGTCTAATATTACTTATGCTAGTACCGTTGGTAGTTTAATGTATGCAATGGTTTGCACTAGACCAAATATAGTCCAAGCAGTGGGAGCTTTGAGAAAGTTTATGTCTAACCTTGGTAGAGAGCATTGGAATTTTGTTAAGAGGGTGTTTAGATATTTGCGTGGTACTTTAGATTACTATTTGGTTTATCATAATACTAATGATGTAGATAAGTTATTGGACATACATAGTTTTGTTGATGTAGATTGGGTAGGTGATTTGGACAATTGAAGGTCCACTAGTGGCTATGCTTTTACTTTGTTTGGAGGTGCAGTGAATTGGATGAGTAAAAGGAAGCCTATAATTTTATTATTCACCACTAAAGAAGAGTATATGACAACTACACATGCCTCTAAGGAGGCGGTTTTGGTTACAATTACTTGGTGATGGCATTGGTTTTGATTGTAGGATTGTGAGGATTGGATGTGATAGTCAGAGTGCCATATGTTTAGCCAAAAATCCAATGTATCATGCTTGTACTAAACATGTTGATGTTTAGTATCACTTTGTGTGAGAAATCATAGAGAATGGTAAGGTTTTGATTAAGAAGGTTGACACTTTGGATAATTTTATAGATTCTCTCATGAAGCCAATGTTCATAGATAAGTTCTCTTGGTGCAAGAAGGCCATGGGCTTTGATCACTATACTTGATTATATATTTTATTAGAATTTCATGGATATAATTGTAATGCATAATGTCAAGTGGGAGAATGTTAGGATAGGTGACATTAAAATTGTTATCCTAAGTTGATTTATGTGTCTCCACATTCTTTGGAAAGTGTTCTAGGGGACATGTGGGACAAAATATTTATTATTTATTTAATATGACAAATTGTAATTGCATTCAGAGAGGTGGACCCATCATGGTGACAGTTACAAAGCATCTTGGAGGCATATTCCTCTTAGGCATCCAACTTTATGGGTTGGGACCACTTGAGTGTGCATGCCCTTGCATGCTATTTACATGTTTTGTAGGCTCTTGCATGGTTGGGTGTCTAGGTTTACATGTTGGCGCATGATCTTGCATGTAGCCGTCAGAGCCATTAGAGAATTATGGAGTAATTGGGTTTGACCATTTCCTTTTGGCTATGGGTTAGGCACCCATGTGAAGGCCATGTAATAATTTAATATTTAATTCCATGTTTATGGGCTGTCCACTAAGGGGGCATGGGTTTTTCCAAATGGTTTTGATTGTTGTTTTGGGATATCATTTGTGGTATTCTTTCCCACAAACTTCTATATATTAGAGCCCTTAGATGGTGGTTTAGTATGAGTTCTTTGCAGGTTGTCAAGACAGCGTGAAGTGTTGTCAGATTGTAGAGAGGATTGTTGTATTTATGTACTTATTTGAATATTCATACAAACATTGGATCTCTTTAGGTGTGGAGTTTTTTCCTGCAAGGGTTTCTCCACGTATATCTTGTGTCTCTTGTGTTGATGACTTGTGGTATTGCATATTTTTCTTTCATTTTTGTAATTTTCAATCACTTAATCATTTTATGGTAATCTTGTAAACATAATTTATGATTTGCAATCACTTTAATAAGTTCATATTGCTGCAAGTTATACATTTATTTCCAACATTTAATTTTTTAGCCAAACAATACATAGGGGTCCCAACACAAGGTTCATTCCACCAAATAGCAACAAGGACTTTAAAATTAGGATGATGAGTCCACATGATTTCATATTTGAAAGGAAATAGGCCCTTAACAACATTATCTTCCTAAATAAGAAAAAGAGCATTATGATCTGGGCAAGTTCTTGGGAGAGCAAATAAATTGATAGTAGGAAGAATATTCCATATAGAGGAAATAAGAAAATTATCTAGGTTAACTTGGATAAGATGGTTAACCTATCTCCTATTCGATCAATTAAATGAGGAGCCTTGTAAGGAAACATATATGAGACCAAAAAATTTTAGGAAGCCAACAAGATCCATCATGCTATCAAACAAATCCTCTAGACCTCCAAAATTTTCAAACGGAAACAACAGAGAATTAAATTCCCCACCAAGCATCCAAAAGTCCCCAAAGATTTAACTAATATGATTTTTCAAGGAATCCCATAGGGAGGCTTTGTCAAGACGAGAATTAGGAGCATAAATATTTATCAAGTTGCATTTTTCTGAGGTACTTAGATCTTCCATTGAACCCATCAAACTATTCTTACAAAAAAGCCTTTAGATCCCTTAAATATGGAGGGATTCCATATCATAGCAATACCCCCAAAAGCACCTTCGACATTAATAACATCATAATTTGTGCTAGGCCAAATATTTTGAATAATCTTGGCAAAGGTATCCTCCTTCATTTTAGTCTCTTGGATAAAAAAAATGTCAACTTTATAATCTTCTAGGCAAGTCTTAAGCAAATGTTGCTTATAGGGACTATTTAGGTTAGACTAATATTTTAAGAGATCATCTTCATGTCAAAATAATACAAATAATGACACCACCTTGATGTTGTGAGAAGGAGGGGCTTATCCCCCTTAATTTTTCTTAGACTTAGGGCTCAAGAGAGTGTCAAATGTCTTTTGTCTCCTTGATGTAACATCTTTGATAGTGTGTTTATTCCTAGAATCCTTCTGAGATGGCCTACCAACTTTATTTCCTCCCCCAGCATTAGGTTTCTCCTTCCTTTTAGATTCACTATTAGCTTGAATCCAATCATCATCAACAATGTTAACATCATTAGGAGAAGAGATAAAGCCTAGTAGGGCCATAAACTCCTTTATATTTTTACCTTCATTTTGATTTAAAGAAAAGTTATCTCCACCTTCAAATTTCTTCCTAGGAGTGAAAAGAGGAGAAAATGAATCTTGTTCCCGGCCTATCTAAGAAACAAATTCTCCTTCCTCTAGAATATCAAATTTATCATCAATGTGGTCCTTAATTTTTTTTTCCAATTCTATCCTTGCTTCAGACTCATTAAGATTGTCCACCTTAAGTTTGTTATCAAAGCTCTTATCACTTTTCTATTTTGCATTTCCAATATCTATCTGAGACATCTCTAAAGCCTTTTGATTTAATTCATTAGAAGAAAGAACAAATACCCCATCCCCACCCGGAACCTCATAAATCACTCTTTGGGATTCCTCTTTTATCTTTTGATTTAGGTCATCAGAGGAAACAACCTCTACACCATCTCCTCCATTAGCATCCTTAGTTAGCTCCTTCCCTTCCAAGAGTTGTTGATTTTCTAACATTACCTCAGGGATAAATTCCTGAGCATTTTGAGTGACATTCAAAGAAAAAAATTTATCTTTAGGCTCAAAAGGTAGAATTTTCTTTGAACCCATCTCCTCATTTTTATTATTAGAAACCCACCTTAAGAAAGTTTCCTGGAAATGGCCAAACTTCTTACAGACTTGATAGTATTCTTTCACATTTTTATGCTCAAGAGGTTGAATCCATTTTCCATATTTCAAATTCAAGGCAATAGAAGTAGGAAGGACTAAATTCATCACCACATTAACACAAATCCTAGAAAACACCAATCTATAATTTTTTTGTGTTATCTTATCCACAATCAGTAAATGACCAAAAGAATCAACAATACCTTTAAAAATACCATGATTCCAAAATTATAAGAGGATCCTAGGGAGGTGAACCCAGGTAGGGGAAATCGTAACCATATCTAAAAAAGGGTCAAACTTTGTCTTCCTTGTACAAAGTGACAGAAAATTCTTAAAACCATTATCAAAAGTCAAAGGCCCCCATAAGCACCTTAATCAAATCCTCTTGCATCAAAAAAAATAAAGAGGAAAAGACCCTTGCCATAGCACTTACGGTGACACTGCCTTTTACATTCCAAATAAAATCAACTCACTTTCTTACCTAATCAATATTCGGGTGGAACACAAGGAACTTGCTAACCAACTAAAGATTTAGATCCTCAATTGCTTCATGCATGAGCTCCTTAGGGACCTCCAATTTCAAACCCTCCATTCAGTAGGAGACACTCCCTACATTCAGCTTAGCCATAGAAAGTGAACTACCGCCAACCAATTTATCCACATATGAAATATGATCCTCCTAGATAAGAAAAAGGAATCCAAATCACAAGAAGGAGAAACAAGTGTCTTTCCAGGGGTACAGGTAGCAACCCACATAAAAGAAGACACAACAAACCCAAAAATAGTACAAACTTTGGAGAATTTTTTTTTGGATGGGGGAGATAAGTTTCAAGAGGGATTGGTCTTAGATATCTCTCTTCTTGGACAACATAACTTTTCTTTCTATTGCAAATGTGTTTGAAGTTGACTTCATTGTAAATATTGTACATCTTATCTTTCCTGTTTGAAGCCAACTTGGAGAACCTTTTCAAGGATGCATATGGCATAAATAGAAGATAAAATATTTGAGAAGATGATGAATTATAAATGCAAGTGTGTTCTAATTTTCTTGGGCAGAAAATGTGCGAATAATATTCCACATAATATCTTTTGATGATGAAATGTGTCAAAGATCAGTTTTGAGAGATGAACAGTGAATGTGAAGACTACAAAAAATAATATGAGCCTCCAAATGAGTAATGTTATTGAAAGAAATGTGTTGGAAGCAACATAGCTTATTGAAGTAGTTGTATTTACCAAAGGTAGTGATCTAGAGGTAACTAAAGTATAGAAATAATCCATTTGTATGTTGAGGTAGTGAACCTCTATTGTGAAAGTTGTATTGAGCAGGAAGTAGTGTACCTCCTTTGGTTAAAGACCATAAACTCCTTTTGCAAAAGTTATATTTGTGAGTCTATATTTGGACAATAGATTGAAGTAACTTTCTCATCGTCATTTTTTCCTTTGCCGGGTTTTCCACATAAATCTAGTGTTATGGTTGTGTAATTTTATGTTTTTCTGCTTATCATGATGTTTTAATTGGTTCATTGCTATTGAATGAAAGAAATTGCTTAATTACTGATTCACCCTCCTTCAGTACTATTGTGTGTTCAACAAAAATGACATATCTAAATAGCCATAGAGCTTAGATTGGCCAAAGTTACCAAAATACAAGAATTACAAGTGATTGGATCTCCACTTGCCACTCCTTGGCTAGAAGCCAAGACCTAGAAGAAGACACATTAAAAATAGTAGCCCTAGAAGGAGGTCCAAAAATCAGAGTCAAGGGGAATCCACACTAAATCTATATCTAGTGAATCTTTAGTAGAATTTCTTGAGTTGAGGCAACATAGAAGAGAAAATGTATAAACTCAATTGACCAATTAATGCTAAATTGAATCAAATTAACAAAACAAATGATCAATTAAACCTAGAATCCTCAATGAAATTTTTTGCAAAGAAAATTAACTTTCAAAACATGAAATATTGAAACAAAGATCAAATTGAAAGCTGACTAAGAATGCAAACCTCAATCCCATTATGGGATTATGTCCTTTATGGATGTGGAGTGCTGCAATCTAGACAAAATCCATGATATACAAATCAATTGATGACAATTAATGAAGAAATGAACTCAAGTGACCCCCAAAGTGCACTAAAATTGGTCAAATTAAAGATTCAATTCAAGAGAGTAAATTTATTCAAAGCTTGTGGATGATTATTATGAAGAAATGCTCACTATTTATAGATTTTCAAAATTAGAATCAATGGTGAAGATAAAAAAGGTTACTCAATGGATGAAATTGAATGGGAGGAATGAGCATGGATCAAGGATGAATCCAACAATTATCAATCCATGAGACATGGATCAAAGATTGAATCAAGGGCTTAGAACTCATGAGAAACTCAACCAATTCCCTAATTTTTAGGAATTGTGTTGGAGGAATGTTGGAGATATTTCCATTTGGGGGGGAATATTTGAATTTGAAAATGACATATTCCAAGGGAATATTCATTATGCAAGTAGGAAAAGTTGGAGGGTTTGAAAGAAATTAGCCAATTAAATAATAAATTAAAACCATTTAATTATGCAAATGAATGAGAGAAAAGCTTTAATTAAATAATCATGAATTATTTAATCAAAGTATGAAAAATGATAATTAATTAAATAATTTGCATTATTTAATCAAATGAGAATGAAATTAGTGTGGAGAATAATGAGTTAACTAAATAAAATTTATTTAATTAATTAATAGATGAACATATGAATTTAACTAAATAGTTGACATTATTTAATTAAATGGACAAATTAGGTGCAATAGACTATAAAATGGTGTTAGTATGAGAAATCAAGTATGAGATATTATTAGGAAAATTTTAAGTGTCTACATTTTGCCCCTCTATGAAATAATGCACTCGTTGCGTTGTTTCAAAGAACTGATGCCACTTAAATCAAAATTAAAAATTTACCTAATTTTCCTGATGCCCTACTATGCCCTAGTGGAAAGAATAAGTACTATTATATTTCCCCCTCCAGAGTTTGAGCGAAAAAAAATTGATTTTCGGTCAGTCTTGTGACATGACTATAGGATTGGTTCAACTGTAAAGAGGATGCAAAAATAAGCCACATGACATTGATAAAAAAAAAAGGCTTCCAAGCTCAAAAAAAGATATGCTAGACTAAAATCCTAGATTTCCACTATGCAATTAGGTCAAAAACACCTATTTTTCATGCATATATAGGAGTTTGGGGTCATTTTCAAACTCATTTGCACACTTGGAGTTTGATAATTTGAGTGATTTGGATAGAGACCCTATAGAGCTCCTGATGCAATGGCAGACCGTGTGCTTCCCCTTCATTGTGTAGATCGAGTCCGTGAGTTTCAGTAGTCAACCAACGTAGGAAAACTAGAATGTGAATCAAAGACTTTTTCTTGCATGCTTTTTTATGTATCTTAATTTTGGGTTGAAAATGGCCAACAAATGCATCGCTATTTTAGTGATTCATTTGTTATGGTCGACGACACACTTTCCAAGTTTAGGGATGCACTTGCAAAAGAGCATCACTCTAGAGCAAGTGTGCTAGGATACAATATACATTGATGTACTTGCATAAACATACACACACACACACTTGTATTCAACATGGCGAAACACTTGACAAGTTTCAGAGTGATACGCTTGATGAAAACTGAAGTGCACTTGCTATACTATTACACATTTTTTTTTTTACAATACACTTGCTAAATAGTGATGCAATTGAAAACATGATAGTGTGACACACTTTTTTAAATTGGCACACTTGAATTATTAGGGTTCCAAACTTAGAATTTTCTTGACTTTTAGCAATTTTGACATTGTGTGCGTTGTACGTTCATGATAGATTCCAAGCATTACTTTCTCGTGAAAGGAGACTTGGGATTTTAGCGCAGTTGAGATAACTCAAGGATGAGGAGGATGAGTTCCTATGCACCATTGACCTATACTATATTGCATTCATGCTAGAGATTCAGACCCATCTTACGATAATGACCATGCTAGTGGAGAGGTGGCATTCTAAGACTTCATCTTTCCACCTTCCTATTGACAAGGTGACAATTACCCTCGAGGATGTCAGGCACATCGTATGAGTGACTATTCACGGAGACATGGTTACCTATGATGCATACCTCAACTTATAGGTGATTTGTTGGAAAGATACACTGCAAATATACTTTAGTATTGTCATTGATGGCAACCGTAGTCGGTGATTGGATCCGCACATCATCATTTACTTCCACCGGCAGATAGATTGAGGATAATTAGGAAGAACAGAGCATTTGATAGTTTTGTGTTCTTCGATTCTCATGTAGGTTTTCTATTGTTATTTTGAGTTGTGGATCTTATGGGAAGTTAATCAATTTATTTTTTGTGTTGTTCAAAATTCTTAGTGCCTCATATCAAGTTTTATGCAAGTTTGCAGGTCTGGTTGAATATCTTTATGTTCATTAGTATTTTGTGGCCGACCCAGATAATTTTAAGTGTTGTAGATATTTGAGGAGTGTCTAATCAAATGTTTTTGTGTTTGACCATCTTGATTTGGGTTCGAGCTAAGTTATGACCAAATTTTGTGGGTGTGCATTGAATATTATTCATGATTTGAGCCGATAGTTGTAAATATTCTTAAGTTTTATTGAAGCCGACAAGTTACGATTAAATTCTTAGTCGCGGATATATATAAATGTTCAATTATATCACTTTTTGTATGTAGTGTGTGTGTCGATCCATGTTGCAAATATCAAAAGTACGATTGAGTGATTTATGCACATTTTCACTTGTGTATTAAATATTTTGTGGTGCCAATTAGAGCAGAACATAGCAGAAGTGCAAAATCAGTCAGAAGGATAGAAGATCGATTACTGAGCCTAACTGAAACTGTAATCAAGCATTTGTAGATGCTATTCTTTCAGTTCATTCTCTTGGATCTAATCCAAACCCTTGTAAGGAAGTGTGCCTTTTTCTATTTTTGAGCAGTGAGCTCTAGGAAGTGAGTCTGAATGCAAGTGCATTCTCTTATTGTAAACTTCTTTTTGAGTATACTCAGATCATATTGTGGATTGGCCATCACTCGTGGTTTTTCCCCTAACAGGGTTTCCACTTAAAAATCCTTGTGTTATGGTGTTGTGGTGGTTTACTTTCTATTTCTACACATTTCTTTTGGTTGAATGTTTTAAGTGGGTTAAAGATCAGAATAATAAATCTGATTTTTGCACAACATTGATTCACCCCCCTCTTAGTTTGCTTGTTTCCAACAATTGGTATCAGACCTAGTTCCTTGAAAGAAGTCTAACAACTTGGGGAGATCTTGGAAAGTGTTTTCAATGGATACAAGCAGTCTTCAAGAACAAATTTTGGTGGCCCTAGATGATCTTGACCAGTCAAAATTTGAGAACTGGGAATTGCAGGAAAATATTGAAAATGCAGAGAAATTCATTCAATCATTGAAAGGAAAAATTAATGAATTAAGGGAGAAAATAAATAAATTATGTGATTAGCTTAAGTAGAAGAATAGAAGTGTGGAAGATGAGAAACTGAGTCATGCCTTGAAGGAGAAAATAGAAGAATGTGAAAAGTTTTCCAAAGAAAATGCTGCCCTGAAGTGTGAGATGGAATCTATCATGATGAAAATGACCAAGGAAATTTAAGATAGAAAGAAAAATGAAGAAAAGCTTGCTCAATCCTTGAAAGAAAAGTGCGAACAATGCAGCTGACTAGACAATGAATTGGAAGAATCTAAAAACAATGAGGAAATACTTGAAAAACAACTTGATGATCTCATAACGAACTTACTGCTGCAAATGAGTATAAGGAGAAATTCAAATCAAGCTCAAGCAATCTTGATGAATTGATTAAAGGACAAAGGACTAATGGTGACAAGTGAGGGCTTGGCTATGAAGAAGGAGAAAGTTCTGGATATGGACAAAGGAATTCTAGACAAGGGAGATTCAGGCAAGGAAATCAGATGAATGAAGGTAGAAGGAATCTGGTAAGACAACGAAATGCTCAAAGATTCAATGGTTACTATTTTACTTGCAATGAATTTGGTCATATGGCTTCTCAATGTAGAAGCAAGATGAATTCAAGAGGACCATCATTCTCAGGTCAATGCTTTAATTGAAATAATTTTGGTCATAAGTCAAGTGAATGTAGAATTGTGATGAACAAACTTCATTGAGATGGCATATGCTATGCATGCAATAGATTTGGGCATATTGCTAACCAATGCAGATCAAGGAAAAATTAGTGGAACAATAGGTCTGGACAGAGAAATATTGTGTGTTACAATTGTAACAAATTTGGCCACACTACTAGATTCTGTTGGAGTAGAAGAGGTCCACTAAAATAGAACATGCAACAGGATGTTAAGGGAAAAGGAAAAGTCACTACATATGTAATCAAGAGGCAAATACAAAAGAAATGGGTGAAGAAGGATCCCTCTATTGAAGGAAATGCGCCTACACCAAAATCTATTTCTGGTAATTCCTCTGAGAATTAGTTTTAGGCCTTTGGCCTAGAGGGAGCTGTCAAGAAATTATCTTAACCCCCTGCCGGTAATTGGCACCAGAATGTGGATAAGCCTAGTGAGTGCATAGATGCCTTTTAGATGTTGTTGAACCAATTGGAGATAGTATCATACAGTATTGGAGATCTGTAGAAGAACTATCTGTCTTAGTGCATGGAAACAGGGTAACCAGATGAATTAGAGTAAAAGCATTTATTGCTACAAAAAGGGTTAGTTGTACGAACAATAAAAGGTTATTTTTATCCTTCATTTATCACTAAGTGAACTTTGCTGAGTTATGGTGAGATTCAAGTATTCAGCGATCAAAAATCCGATCGGATGAAAAGGTATTTATCAAAAAACCAGTGAATTTGTAAAAATGGCCACTCCATTGTTAGTTGAAGTTAAGGATAGACCTCGTCCAAAGTTCAAGTGGCATCCTTATAAGTCTGTTGAGACCAAGCCACTAGGTGCGTTTTCATCTGTACCGTACAAATTCTTGCACACTGAAGATATTAGGGATTATATACATGCCAATATTGAAGAGTTAGGAAGCTCTCAAATGTTGAATTTGTATTCAAACCATATAATTGGAGAAGACTTCACTGTTAAGCCAAAATACAAAACCCTAGAAGTGAAGAAGTTTACACAGTTTGTGAAATTTCCCATATTTGAGGAAAATGAATGGGTGTGATATATTTTGAGAAGAGTTCATGCCGAGTTCATGTGGTTGAATATACCTTTCAAGATTATGAAAGAGGGGATAAGCACTGTCACAGGTCTAAATTATTCTAGTGGTCTGCCAATCTTGAAATCTGTAAAGAATTAGATGGTTATTGATGCAATAGGTGCACAGATGGATAGAAGGGCAATGACAATCAAAGATATTTCTGAAGTGGATGTAAAATTTTTATCGATGGTTATTGGGTACAAGATCTACCATTCTAGTCGGGATAATTCAGTATCTGGTACAACCATTTATGTAGCCTATCAGATGGTAAAAGAAAATGTCGATTATGACTTGTGTGAGCTGCTCAGAAGTCAACTAATGGAGAATCTGGGTAAGACTAAGAGGGATAAAAATAAATATTTTAAGTATGGTAATTTGTTGCTGTGTTTCTTCTTTTATTTCATGAGCGAGGTTCCAGGTGTTGGGAAAGTTTATTGGCAAAGTAATTAGCATGTAGTTGTGCAAATAAGAGATATATTGTTCGGAAGTGATGATCGTCAGACCCAAAATACTGCCCTCTGGGGGTAATTTAGAAATTTTCAGAATATGATGCATGCCAGAGAAAGAATACCTACCTCAATTGTAGAAAACTACAAAGATACAATCTATTTCATGGTAGATATTGATCAATGCCATATGGAAGCTATTGATCCCAAGATGATATGGATTATGCCTATGTGATATGAAGTAGAGGAGAACATATTGAAGATATATGTTGAACATTTGTTGAGCATGCCTCTGGATCCGACATAAGAAAGGTTTGTATCTTATGTAAAAAAGAGCATGCAATTCCATGATCAATTACATAATCCAAAGATAGTTAGAAGAGTAAGAAAAGAAGTAGAAGTATTTGCAGAAAACATGAGCATACCTGTAGAAAAATTGAAAGAAGCCAGAAGAAAGAGAGATGAAGTTGAAACAGGAAAAGAGTCAGCAAGAACTGAATTTGGTAGTCTGGTAGGATCCTCTGCTCATACTATATCAACAAGGAGTTCCCCATCCACTCCTGCAACCAAGCCAGTTCTTGTGCAAACCCAAGATAAGGGTTCTAGTAAAAGAAAGAAGAACAAGAGCTCAAGAACCTATGAAGTTGTCTCAAAAAGTGAGGAGACTGAGTCAGATGAAGTTGTGAAAGAAATGAAGAGGAAATCTTCCGATGAGGAAGAAAAGGAAAAGAAGAAGGAAAAAACTGACATATCGGCTATGACAGTTGAAGAAGTTGAGAATGCTATTGTCAAGGATGGAAATATCAAGCCCCTATGCAAATGGTATGAAACGTTTGATGAATCAAGTCAAAGAAGTCTTGAAGAGGAAACAATAAAACATTTGAATATTTTCAACAAAGTTCTTGTTGAAATTATGTCTGGTTTACCTAAGAGTTTGTATGAAGTTTTGGAGGTGAGAAGAGTAAATTCTAGAATAGAAGAAGAGCATATGAGAAAAAGAATTCTTGCAAAATTTTGTCTAGAAATGTCTATTGAGGAGATGAATTCACTCCTAGAAAAATCCAAGAGGGAATTAAAAACAAAAATAAGCCTGAACAAACTTATGATCGGTGAAACCAATAGTGTTGCTGATGAAACCAAGAAAATCTTGGAAGCATTTCTATCAAGAAACAAGATCAATGTTGAAGAAGTGAATGTTGAAGATGTATTTGATCCGGTAAATGAGGAGGTGAATGTGGATACTGAGGACAATCAGATTCCTTCTAATGTGGATAACACATAAGCACCTATGGAAATTTAAGTTCTCAAGGTTGTATTAGCTGAAGAAAAGGAGAAACCAAATGAAGAAGCTGAAGCTCCTAATTTAATTAGGAAAAAGTTTCCATGGAACCAAAGGTTGAAGAAGAAGAAAAGTTTCAAGTTAAGGAAATCCTAGTGGAAGCAGGAGACACTGCCAAGGAAGTAAAGGAGTCTCTGGTGAATCAACAAGAATAATTTGATCCTGAATTAGTTGAAGGCCCAATCAGTCTATCCACCTTGTCCCCAATTTAGATAATGAAGGTTGCATCAATTGCACAAGCTAAAGCCAATGAGAAGATTCTAAAGTCTCACATGGAGGATAGTGAATTATTAAGCGTTGCATCTGGAGTTTTGGAGAAAATTATGTCAACTCATGTTAAGGATCTGTCTAGTTCCTCTTCCAGTGAATTGAAGAAGCTCATAAATTCTGTAAGTACTCATTTCGAGTCTCTTGAAAAATTAGCCATGGTTAAAGTGTAGAAGGAGTTTGATGGAAAAAGATTTAGTTGGATAAAAGAAGTGATTTCTAAGGATAAAACTTTGTTAGCCACCTGTATGAAGAATATTCAAGATTCTATATCTAAAGGTGGAAAGACCTACAAGTCATGTTTGATTTTGTCCAAATTCACTGGAGACAATGAGAAGAAGGTGAAGGATCTTGAAACACAATTGGCTACCATCTCTGATGCTTTTGATCCATTAACTGGCAATGTTGGTGAGCAAGAAGGTCAAGTAATATCTCTACTTGACAAAATAAGGAGTTTGAAGCATGAAAATGATAGGATTGTAGGAAGAGCATGTGAACTTAGAGGACTAATTGTTCCAAAGATTGAAATAATGGTGAATGCTTTAAAGGAAGCCAAAGATGCTATGATAGTTAGTGACACAATGAATCTCGAGACTGTAGAAACTCAATCTTATTTAGTTTGTGGTCACATAACAATTTTGGAGAGTTTCAAAAGGGTCTGGGACACAAATTCGAGCATGTTGAAGAGAGATTTTGCTGATATTTTTCAATTTGTGTAAGTTACCAGATCATGCCTGTACAGTTTGAAATTTTGTTATCTTTTTTGGTTCCCCAATTTTTTCATTGATGTCAAAGGGGGAGAGTTTTATAGTGAAAAATGTATATTCATCTTAGGGGATTTGCATTTCTAAGCTAAGATTGAAGATTCTTTTTGAAATTTTGAAGTGGCAGTGTAATTCATGTTGGTACTGATCTGACACTTAGTCATTTTTCACTAAGTGTTGCCATCAATGCCAAAGGGGGAGATTTTTGGCAAGAGACACCACAAATATAATTTGGTTTTGTCATTGATGGCAACCCTAGTCAGTGATTGGATCCGCACATCATCATTTACTTCCACCGATAGACAGATTGAGGACAGTTAGGAAGAATAGAGCATCCGATAGTTTTGTGTTCTTCGATTCTCATGCAGATTTCTATTTTTATTTTGAGTTGTGGATCTTATGGGAGGTTAATTAATGTATTTCTTGTGTTGTCCAAAATTCTCAGTGCCTCGTATCAAGTTGTATGCAAGTTTGGAGGTCTGGTTGAATATCTTTTTGTTCATCAGTATTATGTGGTCGACTCAAATGATTTCAAGTGTCGCAGATATTCGAGGAGTGTCTAATCAAATGTTTTTGTGTTTGATCATCTTGATTTGGGTCTGAGCTAAGTTATGACTGACCGTTGTGGGTCTGCATTGAATATTATTCATGATTTCATCTGACAGTTGTAAATATTCTTAAGTTTTATTGAAGTTGACAGGTTGCGATTAAATTCTTAGTCGAAAATCTATATAAATGTTCAATTACATCATTTTGTGTGTGTAGTGTGTGTTTCAATGTGTGTTGTGAATATCAAAAGGGTGATTGAGTCTTTAATGCACAGTTTCACTTGTGCATTAAAGATTTTGTGGTGTGAATTAGAGCAGAGTAGAGTAGAAGTGCAGAATCAGTCAGAAGGACAAAAGATCAACCACTGAGCCTAACTAGAACTATAATCAAGCATTTGTAGATGCTATTCTTTTAGTTCATTCTCTTGGATCTAATCCAAATCCTTGTAAGGCAGTGTTCCTTTCTATTTTGAGTAGTGAGCTTTAGGCAGTGAGCTTGAATGCAAGTGCATTCTCATATTGTAAACTTATTTTTGAGTATACTCAGATCATATTGTGGATTGGCCATCCACGCTGGTTTTTCCCCTAATAGGGTTTCCACGTAAAAATCCTTGTCTTATGGTGTTGTGGTGGTTTATTTTCTATTTCTACATATTTCTTTTGGTTGAATGTTTTAAGTGGGTTAAAGATCAGAATAATAAATATAATTTTTGCACAACACTGATTCACCCCCCCTCTCAGTGTTGCTTCTTTCCAACATGATGTTCTAAGTGATATGAGCCCAAGCTCTAGAGGTGGAGAGCTATCAGATTGACTTGTGCAGACACCATGGACATGTTAGCAATTTGAGAATACTTATTGCATGACTGATCATGGGAGTCCTATTTCCTGATAGACGTAGCTGAGGATTCAACATTAGTTAGGGTTTATTGTTAAAGGTCACAGGACAACTGAGAGGGGGGGTGAATCAGTTGTCACCAAAATTAAACATAAAACTTCAACTCTTATTAACTTCACAACCACACCATTTTGTTATTAAGTTTGACCATGAAATGCAAATAATAGAAGGTAAAATCAACACAATGAACATTAGATTTTATGTGGAAAACCCAATGAGGGAAAAACCACGGTGAGGATTAACTCACAATATAAAGTAGTTCCAAAACCGAATGTATAGGGCTCACTGCCCTGAAAGGAATCACTGTTCGGATACAAAAGCTCACTGCTTACAAGGAGGCTCACTGCCTACAAAAGGATTTACATTGAAAAATTGGGCTTTATAGCCAAAATGAACTAAAAAGAGTGCACCTAACAAGTGTTGATATAGTTCCAGTGATGCTCAATAGACAAAATTAACACACTTCATCATTTTCGCTCTTCTTCAACTTCACATTCATAACTGCCTCATCAATTACACACTTTTTAATCTTCAATCTTGTCCAATATATATACTCGATTCATCTGCAAGCATCAATTAGGTCGGCCTAATTAGATGCATTTCCTTGTTTATCAAAAAAGACCAACTTTTCAGCTACAAGCATTCACAAAATCTTTCCAGAAGGTAATGCAAATGTCCAACACACTACATCATGTCGGCATGGACCTAAGATAGGTCTCACAAATATCCGCATAAGAAAATTAATTCACCATATCACGACTTATCCAAGAAGTCGACCAAAAATAGACTTAATTGCAAAAAGTAATCAATAGAATAATGTCGGTACGTCGTATGAGCACCAGAGCACGATTTTTTTTGAACATACACACTTTCAACAATCATAAACTATTTCCCAAAATTGCAAGCAACAACAATCAACTGCGGAGGATTGCAAACTAGAATACCGAAGGGTGCAACTTGAATACCGATTTAGATATCAAACCAAAATACTAGATCAAGCACTGAATTACATTTGCAATCACAACATGGTGACATCAATGGACACACAAAACTGTAGAGATGGCCATTCTTCTTCATTCTTCCAAAAATCTCGCCCTTTGTCATTGAATGCAATATGTGCCAAAATTTTCAAAACACAACATTCTCCCAACTCACATGACTCTCTCCCCATAACTTTATATTCTAACTCTCTCCCCCTTTGACATCAATGACAAAGCGTGATAAAAAAGGTAAGATGTTTATGATGACACAAGAATTCCAGCTTCCCATTTCAAACATTCAAACAAGAATGACACTTTTTACATGAAATATTTTCTTATATCTCTCTCTTATGATTGGAAGAATTCTTTTTTCGGAAAGTACAACCAAATTCATTCTTGCACTCATACCTTCCAACAAAGATAACTACGTAAAGGAGGATGTTTGATCAAAAGACAAACACAGTCATTCACAATTTTCAGCATTAGAGAGAATTTCAGAGAGATGATCTAACCGGACCTCAACAACTTCCTCAACCAACCAGAAGGTTCTAACCATATCTTCTCTTTTCCTTTGAGTAGTTAGCAATTCTACCTACAGTTCTCCAACTCTTATTCTTTTTTTTCCATCCCTGTCTTTGAATAAATTAATGTTCTTTCCAATACAATTCATGTCATCTTCAATAGCTTCAATTCTGCTTCTAAAATTATCAACAGCTGCCGGGCACCAGAGACAATACCTATAAATGTTAGATATTTATTTGATGCATTATTTTGTCTCATTCATATGTTTAGATAGTACTTGATTTGATTTTTTATACCTTCTGTCAAGCATAGCATTGAATTTATGTCCTTTGGGTCCTTCCAACAATGTTCTCTCTTCAACAATCTCTACAAGATCATCTGGTAAAGAATCTCACATTTGAAACTGAAATACCTTTATTCAACAAATAATTAACCAACACATCATCAATTTTAAGTTTCTCAACTGGAGAGCATGCATTCCATATTTCACCAATCTTCTTCATCTCACCCTTATCTCGTAACATCTGTATATCCTTTGTATCAGATTTAGACAAAAATATTCTTCATTCTTCTCTTCTAGGAAACCTGTTACAATAGTTTTCCTCTTTTTCAATTTTGGAGGAGACTCACCAATGATAACTTCCAACTCTCTCTTATCGGAGGATGAACCCACTTCAAACTGACTCGGTATTGACATACCAGAGCATAGATTTATTCTTAAGGATGTGAAATATGATCTGCAATCACTTACATTATCCGCTAATGATTCCAAGCATTTGTAGACTCTTTTCCCAATAGGAATACCAGATTCCCACAGTACATTTTCTCTTCTCGGTAGGGCATTCAAAAAGTAAAAGGCCAAGCACACAAGAAAAGATCCAAACCAAAAGGGATAACCCTCAACCAATGACATTCGGGTATTCTCAGTTAGATTTTCAAGTAATAGGCTACACAAATCAAACTACCTATTTTCCTTAACCATCATATGTGCAATATATATAGCAATAGCCGATGTGGAGCCTTCCTGATTTCTGAAATATATTTTATAGGAAATTCCATATGCAACATACCTTACAGTTGAATCTGCAAGAGTGTTTATCAATAGAGCTCGAGGATCTTTATTAATGTTAGTAAGTTACTCCACATCTTTGTATTTCACGGTTTTCTTTTTAGGGAGATCCCCAATATTGCATAAGCCAGTAATCGCTTCGATCGCTTCCTTTGTGATTAGGTAGGGTTTTCCAATACAATTCCGCCATTCTTGAAATGAATCAACAAGAACAAGATGAAATCTTTATCAGCAAACCAAGAAAATTCTCCCCATAAATTCATACCTAGGGTTTTTATGCTCTGTAATTCATTTTCCTTCAGCCCTAGTTCCATTTCTTTCATCTTCCTATGATCAAATTCTTCCAATTCAACTCCTTTCATCTTCAATGGAATGTCACCACTTGATCCTCTATCCATTTTCGTGCTTAACTTACTTGAATTCATTAATGTTCAGTCAAGACTTCTTCGTTTCCTTCGCAGACAAAATAATAATTCCTATGTATTCGTAACACTTTCTTCAAATTGCTTCATAAATGCTTGAAATTACTTCGAGATTGCTCCAAGGCACTTTTCACACTCTTCAAATGCTCAACTAATAAAAAAGTTTTACAAATTTTATCTTATACACCATCAATTTTAAATGCGATAGACATGAAAAAGCCGCTAAAAACATTCTTCTCAACATAAAACCCTAATTCGGTCTGCAAATTAGTATGACAACATGTTTTCTTCCGGTTCCTTTTCCAAAATCTCTGATTATTCATTCTTCACATTTTATCCTTGTGCCAGCCTCTGACACGTCATTCAGCCAGGGGTTTTTAACAATTTTTTGATAATGCTCCCCCTAAGACCATGCTAGGTCTAATTCCCAGAGGAATTGTTCGTACCGGATGAGGTCACAGACATATTAGTAGTTTCAGGTTCTTCTTCCTCTTTTTTCTTCCATATCTTATTCATCTCTTCTTTGTCAATCTTCTTTACCAGTTCATTCTTGTCTACCAAAGTAGACTGCTTTCCCTTCTTAGTTGTGCAAACCTTTGAAACATGTCCTAGTTTGTTACAATTATAGAAGACAACACTTTTTTGATTAGTCTGACCTCCATTATTTATTGATCTACATTGATTTGTTTTGTGTCCACATTTTTTATAGGTATAGCAGTAGCCAGTAAAAGATTGATTCATTCTGCCTCCATTAAATTTGTTCATCATTACTTGGCTGATCATTCTCACCTAAGATATGCTTTTAGTAGCTTTATGTCCAAATTTCTTACATGAAAAACATTGTCTAGAGAAAGAACCAGGAAACTAATTCATCCCACTCCTACATTTTGTTGCCTTGTGACCATATTTATTACAAGAAAAACAAATACCATTGAAAGAGGGATACCTTTGTGCATTAGGTTGTCTCACAAGTAGTCTCCTTGAAAAATTTCTTGAATTTCTTTTCTGCTTCCCTTTGTCCTAAGTCATTTGATTGTCCTTAGAACTTTCACCTGCATCATTTCCCAAGCCACCTTTGTCTTTACTTGGTTTATGTCCTACAATTAGTTCTCCAAGCTTGTCAGAGCTAGATCTAAAATTATTCTCACAAAGTTTTTCCTTCTCCAGTTCTACTCTCAAGTTTACTACCTCTTGTTCAAGTTAAGAGCATTCATCATATTTGTTCTGCACCTGTAACGCCAAATAAAAGCTTTGCACAATAGACAACAAAGAAGATTATTAGAAGCACACATGCATCAAAACTAAAATCTAAAATGCAAATTCATTCGTTAAGCAACAAAGAACATGGGAAAGTAAAAACGTAATTAAAACTAGAACAATCTCACCAATTTTCAAACGTAATTCCATGATTCATCTCGATTGCCCTTCTCCATTTTGCTTGTGTAGTATAATTGCCCTCAGATTTTCAAGTTCATGCAAGTATAGCCTAAGATAGTGATTAGCAAAATATCGAAGATTCAAGACAAAGTGCTCTCAAAAGTTGTAAGATTTCGCGAGAGAGATTGGAATGAAGAATGACAAATCAATTTATAGAAAATTGATTATTCGAACGACAGGCCAAGATCGAAAGATCAACGGATGGTTGAGATTGACTGATTAGACATGCATTCTGATAACTGACAGTGATGACATGAGTGATTCAAATTAGAAATAGAATTAAATATTAAATAAATGATTTAATCTTCAGTTTGGCGTTCGAAAACATTAGAAATATCTTTGCATGACAAAGATGAAGATTGATTATAATGACTCTCTGTTCGAATGCGTGCACAACACTTAATTAATTAAATAAGAATATTTAATTAATCCGCATGTACACACAATTGAGTTAGAACTGGACGATTGAATGATTTGACGAAGAGATTACTCGAGAATGCCACTCAGACATCAAATGAAGAGTTAACTAAGCAATTAAAATAGATATCGAGTCGAGTAAAAGTGAACACTTAGATAACTCACATAATTATCTAAAATATAGAGGAATGCGTTAAAATAGAATTAATGAATTAAATAATTCATTTAATTCAAGACTCGATATTTGAAGAATAATTAAATAAATAATATTTATTTAATTAAATGATGAAGGGGATTCCAAATGAATAATTAAATAAATCAAGAATTTATTTAATTATAGTTGAAGTATGATAAAGAGTAAATTAAATAAGAATTTATTTAATTTGACCAGCAGAATAAGGTTAATTAGCAATATAATTAAATAAAAAGCGTTTATTTAATTAATCAAGTAGAATAAAGAAAAGTGAATTAATTAAATAATTAAGATTATTTAATTAATAGAAGAATTAATGGAAAATGAATTAATTAAATAATTAATATTATTTAATCAATGACCATGAAGAATACGAAATATGAAGAATATAGAAGTCGCAGGCTAAAGACCAGATTTCGGTGTCTACAACACCATTGTATTCAGACATTCTTCAATTATCTTCTTTTCTTCTACAAGCACTTTCAGTCCAATGATCTCTTGTTTCAACTGCTCATTCACTTCTTTGTGTCTTTCCTTGAATTTCTTTAATTGTTCTTTCAACTTCCAGACACATTCATTTGCATCATCAAGATTTTCTTTCAGATCTTTGTTTTCATTTTCAACTTTGTCAAGATCATCAAGTGCAGTCCAGAGTTCTTCTTTATCATCCATCTGGTCAACCTTCAGGATCTTCCTCAAGCAGTTAAGCTCTACACTAAGGAACCAAAGCTCTGATACCAATTGTTAAAGGTCACAGGACAACTAAGAGGGGGGGGGGTGAATCTGTTGTCACCAAAATTAAACACAAAACTTCAACTCTTATTAACTTCACAACCACACTATTTTGTTATTAAATTTGAACATGAAATGCAGATACCAAAAAGTAAAATCAAAACAATGAACACCAGATTTTACATGGAAAACCCAATGAGGGAAAAACCACGGTGAGGATTAACTCACAATATAAAGTAGTTCCAAAACCGAATGTATAGGGCTCACTGCCCTGAAAGGACTCACTATCCAGATACAAAAGCTCACTACTTACAAGGAGGCTCACTTCCTACAAAAGGATTTACAAAGCAAAATTGGGATTTATAGACAAAATGAACTAAAAAAAGTGCACCTAACAAGTGTTGATATAGTTCCAATGATGCTCAATAGACAAAATTAACACACTTCATCATTTTCGCTCTTCTTCAACTTCACATTCACAACTGCCTCATTGATTACACACTTTTTAATCTTCAACCTATCCAATATATATACTCGATTCATCTGCAAGCATCAATTAGGTCGGCCTAATTAGATGCATTTCCTTGTTTATCAAAAAATACCAACTTTTCGGCTACAAGAATTCAAAAAATATTTCTAGAAGGCAATGCAAACATCCAACATGCTACATCATGTCAGCATGGACCTAAGATAGGTCACACATATATCTGCATAAGAAAATTAATTCACCATATCATGACTTATCTAGGAAGTCGGCTAGAAATAGACTTAATTGCAAAAAGTAATCAACAAAATAATGCTGATACGTCGTACGAGCACTGGAGCACGATAAATTCTAAACATACATTCTTTCAACAATCATAAACTATTTCCCAAAACTGCAAGTAGCAACAATCAACTGCAGAGGATTGCAGACTAGAATACTGGAGGGTGTAGCTTGAATACCGATTCAGATACCAGACCAAAATACCAAATCAAGCACTGACTTAGAATTGTAATCACAACATGGTGACATCAATTCTAACACAAAATTGTAGAGATGACCATTCTTCTTCATTCTTCCAACATTTATTTCTAGAGGGCATGGTTTAGGATGTGCATACTTATGCTTGGGGTCCAGTCATCCTGGCAAGACTATATAACGATATGCATCATGAGGTTTATGTGTGAGTACACAACCTATTAACTGGAGTTACATTATTACACATTTGGGCTTGGGAGCACATTGTTGTGCTTCGACCAATGATTTCTCTGAGAGATATAGATGAGGATGATCTAGTTGTATACAAATACACCAATATGACCACACTCCACCACACAGGAGTCACAAGTATAGCATATTGGAGGAGAGTCATAGATGACATGATAGTATTTATATGGAGACCATGGTTATAGTTATAGCCATGGGATGATGATCAGGACCAACTCTTCTATGCCCGAAAGACATGGTGGCTCATGGGCTACTAGCTTCATAGTTTAGAGAGATACCTTCCAAACTGGGTTTCCAGATAGTTTGGGGAGTAGTAGGAGATATGTGCACAAAAATGGGGGACCGAAAGGTGGCCACAACCACTTTTAGGTCTATGGAAAGGAAAAAATATGTGTGTTATAATGTGCTTGCATTATGTTTATTTTAAAACCAAAAAAATAGATGCCAAGCTCATTTGAGCCCAACATCATTTTTTTCAAGCCCTAACAAGAGAAAATATGTGACATCTTGGATTCAATGTAAGTTATCATAATGCCACCATTGCATGTATAATTTCGTGAAGGTAATGCTATTTGATGTTAACATTTTAAATGAGAATGACATTTTTTTAATTTTAGGAATTGACCTCAACACCCCCAAAAACTAATTCACCAAACCATGTCAAGGAAATTCATGCCAAAGAGAAAATATAACTTATCCCTCATGAAACTCCTCCATCTGTTCTTAGACCTACTCATGACACACAAGAAAATTTATTAGGTCGAATTGAAACCAACAAAAATAAACAACATTGATTGACATATTAAAAAATCCTAATGCAACTACTTCACATTCAAGATCCCTCGTATCATTGTTGGAATCTATCATTTTTCATATAGATTTCATCAATTGCCAAATAAATATATGGTCCATTCATAGGGAAAACACACAGTAATTCTACTCTATGAAATTGTTGTGTAAACAAGTAAAATAGAAAAATAATAATTTATGTGCATTATTTATTAATCGGAGAACCAATACAACCTTACATGAAATTTATAAGAAATTTCCTATTAATTGCTACCAACACTAAGGAATAAGAAAGAATAATTAGGATAAGCGGTGAATAGTTGTTTACCATATCCCATGCAACAACAACAAGGTCCCACAATATTTCCTAAGGGGTCTCTATATTGTGAGTTTATCCTTAATGATATTCCAAACTATTTTGACATGTGATATTTTTCAGGATAGAGAACATGATTCTTCACATAGCAAGGAGAGGGCACGTTATACACAAGACCATGTATCAAGACCCCTAGGTAGGCCAAACTTTGATATGTGATTATCCCTTTTGTTGTGAAGGAGAAAGTTGAGGTGGAGAATTAGTTCCCTAACACAAACCTTAATATAAACATAGTATGCTATTTTCACAGGGTGTTGAGGGTGAAACTTCCAAGCATCAACACTCACCTCACCTTTTGTTGTAGTTGTGGATCTATTTATGAATATGGGTAAGAGGATGTTGAGGACTCACATACTATAGATGATGCTCCAAAGTTTTAAGAATATGGTAGAGAGGTCCATGAGGAGAATACATCTGTATTAAAAATATTGTGTTGATAAATGAGTTGCTTAATAACATCTTTGACATTGTTTGATGGGTAATTTTCAATAAATTTTTGCAATTTATTATATTTTATTTTGAAACATAAGAATAACTATATTAATCTATTACATAACTATGGACCAACAAATATCATGGTGAAGAATACACAAATAAAGTAACAAGATTTATAAGCAACATGAAAAGTAATGGGGTTCTCATAGATGATGTAACACCAAATATGGATTATGAAACCTTGGGTGCTAAGAAAAAATGAACACTTGGGAATAGTTATGATACATTATTATCAATGTCAAAATACTTTATCATTATTTATGATAATACAAGGAATAACAAGAACATAAAAAATATATCTAATTGGTGTCATCTCTTGAGCTCTTGAAGATGCAACATTCTTAAGGTGTTCTCCACCTCTATTGCTTGGACCAATTAGAATTGTACTATTTAGTACTAAAGCCTCAATTATCCTTTCACAACTTCAAATCCCAACCACATATTTTTATCGAATTAGAAAGAATGAGACTTACAAATTTTGAAGAAGAGATTTTCCATATAAAATACATATTGATTGATGAAATTAGCTTCATTGAATAAAATTCTATAAAACATAGACTCTTGAAACATTTTTTGAAAATGCAAACATGGGTTTTGGAGGCATATCTATGATTTTAGTTGGAGATTTAGGACAATTATCTACTGTTAGTGATGGACCAACATATGATAGTAACACACATGTTAAACAATTATAAGAATAATTCAAAATAATTGTTAATTTGAATAAGATATCTAGACAAGAAGGATAAATAAATGACCAATAAATTTTTTGTTGACCTCACGAATTTGAGAGATGCAAATCTGACAATTGATGATTGGAAGTTATTGATAACATGAACTAATGTTGGCATAGATAGATCCACCAATGAAGAGTTATGACAACAATATTCATTTGTTCTAATTTGCAGCAGCTTACCAGTAGATGAGAAATAAGGTCTTTATCATTAACCTTTCAAACCAAGAAATCACTAGGAAGAAGAGAAAATTGGAACTGGAACTGAAGAACGATAACAGAGCATTTAGTTTTCCTTGTTCACCGTTAGCCTACAACTGAAATAAAAGATTATGTTTCTTCTCAACCAGAGGGAAGTTGGACTGAGCAATTGAGAGGTTCTTAATTTGGAGGGACTGGTTGGCACTTATCATCTGAAATTCAATCTTGAAAGGGAGAGTGGTGCTGGAGAACTTTTATTTTCTGCTTACAGCTGCTATGCTGTGTAAGCATTTTGTTTTGTTGTGTAAAGCAACTATTGATGTGTAAGTGTTTTGTTCTGTTGTGTATAACAACTACTTGCTACTATAATTTCTGCTTACAACTTATAGCTGTTATCTTTTGTAATTTTGGTTGCTTTCTCCAATATATATATATATATATAAATCATTTGTTTGCCTAAAATGATAATGTGCACTCACAACAAAAGAAAAATATATTCATTGAAACAACCTACTATATGTAGCATTACAACCAAAGTAAGCAGTGTCGATGCACTAGGAGTTCAAAATGATGAATTTAATATAAAGTTATTAATTACTAATGATGTTAGGGTCATGTTAACCTCCAATATTTGGATAGAAGGTCTTGTAAATAGAATTTTAAGGTATATTTGAAATATAATATACAAACTTGGGAGTGCTCCATTAGCACCATTGACATATTCTATGGTCGAGTTACTCAAGTATACCCCTTGAAAATGATACTCCACATATAATTCCAATTGCACAAATACAAAATGGATACACAACCAAGTACCCTTATGATTGTCTTAGACATTGACAATACACAAATGACAAGGTTTGACTCTTTCAAAAGTCATAATTAACATAGGATAAAAAAAGAATATAGTTGGCATGTGTGCTTATATCTTGTGTAAAGCCCTTGGAAGGACTAAGAGTATTATCACCATTTATATATGATCGCTATGAAAAGATGAAAGAAGGAAAACAACTTTCCAACTGCAAAGTTGAGGAAGAGAAACTAAAAAAGCCAAAAGATAAATAATATTATGTAATTATTACAAGTTTTCTATGAAAATGAAATGATTCATTATTGTATAATTTTTGTGATGTGTATCACAGATTTTGATGAATATTAAATGATTATTTATTTTTCATTTTATCTTATGTAAAATTGTTGTTTTGTTAGATACTAAATTAGCACTTTCTATACTCCAATAAAGATGCTACTAACATACCTATCATGAATAAATTTATATAAAAACATTGAGAAATATCATTCTCAAAACACCTTTCCAATTTATATATTTAAAAAAAATTAAAAAAAATCATTCACTTAGAAAAATTTAGTCTATTCTATTATAAACACAATATGTATTAAGATAATCACTAAAATCAATTAAAAATAAAACAGTCTATTCCAGCCAAATGTATAACGTGGAGAAGCTTATTCTAAGCCGAAAAGTGAGACCGCTTACGGTGCTTTCACACTTTCAATAGTCTGGCGTGCGAAACAAACAAACATTTTAAATCTTCCTTACGTCACTAATGCCTTAATTTTTTTTTCAATAAAAAATAATAATATTTATGGTTTTATAATTATTTGTGCCTTGCTTCTTTTGTATAATGGATCGAATCTTCCATCATATATTATCGCGCACAATAAGCTTAGTACTAAATAAACGTGCAAATCTACCTGATTTTAGTACCATGCAAATCATTTAGAGAATATTTGTTCTTCATAGAATATATTACCTTATAGAATTGAAAAGAAGTTTTTTAATCTTTATAATATTAACAATAATTTAAAGGATTGTAGACTAGTCATTTCAATTTTTATATTGGGTGACTATTATTATTATTATTTTTTTCAATTTTATTTTTTTAATAGATTTTGTACATTATGTAAATATCATTGTAATATTTGTACTCTAAAATAAAGTACTTCTCAATTCAACTATTTTGTACCAAAAATAAATACGGTCTCTTTTCATTTTTTTTTGCTTCCTTCATCTATTGATGATAATGTATTTATATATACGGTCTCTTTTCAACTCTTTTGTACCAAAAATAAATACGGTCTCCTTTTATTGATGAAAATAACATCTATAATATCATTAGGTAGTGTGATTCAACTGTTTTGTACCAAAAATAAATTGATCTTCAATTTAAAGTTAAAAACATCTTTACTCTTCAAATCACTCACAAAAACACACCTTTTGGTAATGATTATAATGAAATTAAATATATTCAAATAATATTTCATCTTTCTAACACCTTTTCCCCACATAATAATTTTAAAATAAATAAACTTAATGAATTAAAAAACTTTCTAGAAGAGGAAGTTATAAATATTAAATTAAATTTAAAAAACTATATTATTTAGGAGTTTAGGTGGCATAATCTTTTTAAATTTTATGTTACAAATTAAATTTTAAATAATAAAAAATATAATAGAAGGTTTATAATAAAAGTAGTTACAAAAAAGTAATAGAATTAAAATTGATTTTATAGTTTGAGCTCATGGAGGATTTTGAAGATGGAAACCCTATTCTCTCTCATCTTGTGCCAAAATGACCTATCCCCAATAGGTTGACTAATCTTCAAAACGAAAAACCCACCATTTGTTGAATCCCAAGACATCCATAATGAAGAGAAAAGTGAGGGAACATGAAGCTCTAGATAACAACAAATCCAAGGGTTTAAATCATTCTGATGGACTCCTTGTTTAGGATGATGTTGACATTTTGGACATACAACCAATTATCCTTGAGAGTTCTAAGAAGCTTTTCTAACAAACTATGACTCAACCTAATGGGGACCTATCCAATGCTCCACCTCTATTTTGTGATAAAACAATAAAAAATGCCGAAAACCCAAATCCCTTGACTCTTCTCAACGATAGTACAAAAGATAAAGTCATTGCTTTTGAACTACCTAATGATATTATAAATGTTATTTTCAACTGCAAAGCTAAAACAATGATTTTTTTTTCTTTGATGAGTCTCATATGAACATGATTTCTTTAAAATGGACTTGTAACACTTGGAAACTAAAGGGTAGGTCATAGTATCCTTTAAGGGATTGGGCAAGGATTATGTGACCTACACCTTTATAGACCTAGAACATGCCCATGTGGTCTTACAATATAGATCGTGGATAATTTGTGGGAAAACTTGATATGTCCAAGCATGGGACCTTGAATTTCACCTTGACGAAATTTTGAAATTGAAATATCCAATGTGGGTTAAGTTCCCATTCTTGAATCTAGCTCATTTCACCCTTTCATGAATGAAATAACCTCTAAACTAGGTAAGGTTTTATGGTGCAAACAAAATGTTGATAAGTGATCCAGCCTACATGTTCAACCACCTTCTTGCACTGAAATGGGCCTTACTCAACCCCTTCCAAATACTATCAAACTTGTAGGACCAGGTTTTGAGTTTGAACAACAAATCTTACCTTAATAAACCAAATGCCTATTTCTATTGTCGTTGAGAAGGTCGTCTTATTTGAGACTACCTTATTTATAAACCATGTTCTATGCCTTCTTCTTCTAATGATTCTCGCCTTGTCAATCCTTCTTCTTTTGTTGTTCCATTAGATCCCCTCATTGCCACCAAATCTTCTTCTTCAACTCCTAACAATTCCACAAACCCATTGTCTACTACCCCCACGATGTTACCACTCCCTCTTCTCCTCCTCAATCTTTATCACCCCACAACTCCTTTTCTTTTTGAGATGTTTCCCTTGGTGACAAAATCAGGGTGATTAAGAGATGAAAGGAAATACTCTCTAGTTGTTCTAAGCTAGGCTCCCCCCCACAAATAGCTCTCTTCTTACATGCTTGATCTTGATCCTAATCCTCCTCTCATGAAAGATCTAATCTAGACACTTGTTGGGCCTACATGCATGCCAATCAAAAAAATCAATTCCATTCTCTTCTAGTGGATGAGGAAACTCTCCTTGACTCCTCCCAATGAATTGTAACATCAGTCACATAATGTGTGAGGACTAGCAATCCCCTCCCAGAAATATCATGTTCGATGGTCTATTTGGATCAATCACTTTAATATTATTATGCTTCAAGAAGTGAAAGTAAGTGGTTTTTGTTTAAAATCCACTCTTACATCCACTTGGCAAGATGTGTTCTTCTTACACACCATTCATTTTGAGGTTTGTGGTGGGGTTGTGCTCAGAGTTTCCCCTTGGCTTGTAAAACATGTGGTTGTTTCTAAGAGTGACCCTAATAACTATTGCATTTGGGTTACCATCATCATCCATGGCACCCTATATGGATTTTGCTCACTTTATGCTCCCAACACACCTCCAAAAAGGACTTCACTTTGGGAATGAATGTGTCTTTACCTCCCTAATGTTGATTGGATATTAGGGGGAGATTTCAACATGGTGGGACACCTCATCGACTATAGTTGGGATAGTCATTTTTGCTTGTCTCAATTGAAATTTGATGATTGGAATCTTACCCATAATGCTTTGGGTGTGTATGATCTACTTTAGGGTAAAAAATACCTTCACATACCTCATTGGTACACTTGGTCTAATTGTCTTACAAGATTTTTAAGGAAGATGAGTCATCTTGATAGCTTCTATCTTTCCCCCAACTATTGTATCTTGCCTTTGTTGTTGGGCGTTTAAGTCCATATTGACCTCACAACCACCCTTTTTGACCACTTCCCCATCTGCACCACTCTCATCTTCTCCAACTCCTGACTCTTCCCAATGATCTCCCCTTCAAAATTGATGTGACTCACCTCCAATAACAAGACTATATTGATGGCCTTTTAGCCACTTGTAATGTTGAGCTAAAACCCCAACAAGATAGGTGGATTAGTTGGTGGGAAGGAACTATTGCATGTTGTATCTCTTTCCTTCATGACTGTGGTTGCTGAGTTGTTGCTAAATGATGTAGAATTGAAAAATATCTTAATGAACAACTTGAATATGGCTATTATCTTCTTGCCACAAACCTACATGCCCTTTCACTTCAACAATCTAACGCCCATACTAAATTTTTTCTTATAAAGTAGGATTTTTACAAAGGTAAAGGTGCATAGGTGTGTGCTCATCTCTAATAGATTAAGGATGTGACTAAGGCTCCAAATTTGTCTTCAAATATTTGAAATATAAACACAAAAAATAACATATATTAGTTATCAAATCTACTGATGACATTCCACAGACCAACCACTCATGCATCATAATTTATTTTGGAGCACTATAAATAGATTTTCACTAAAAAAACAATAGACAACCCATTCATTTCCATTATTGAGGAAAGTGTGGCTAAGTGTATTCCACACAAAATTGATTAATATAGTAACTTTCTTGATATAGCTCTCTCCATGGAAGAAATTGATGATGCTCTTTATAACATGGCTACTAAAAAAATTTGAGGAATGGACAATCTACCTACTGAATTCTACCATGCCTTGTGGCCATACATTCGAGAAGACTTATACTATGTGTATCTTGAAGGAGTCAAAACTTTTACTTTGGGACCAATTGTTAACTAAGGCCTTATTAAGATAATTCCTAAAGGAAAGGATGAATAAATTATGGTTGGGTGGAAACACATTACTTTTCTTAATACCTCCTACAAAATCATAGTGAAATATTTGGCTCATGGAATAAAACCCACTACTCCAATGATAGTGAGACCAGAATAAACAAGATTCTTAGGACACATATTTATCCTTGAAAATCTTGTGGTTCCCTAGGAGACTGTTGAATGAGACCAAAAAACTTCTAAAGATGCTCTTATTGTCAAACTCAACTTCAGCAAAGCCTATGATCACATTTGATGGTCCTTCATCCTTAACATGATGCAATGGTTGGAGTTTGTCCCTAAAATTTGTATTCACATCAAAATGCTATTCGTGGATGCTAATGTGAGATTAACTATTAATGGATCTCTTTCCCTCAATTCCCTCTTCAATGATCTATCCACTAAGGTTGCCCCCTTTCCCTTTTCTTTATATCCTTAAAGTTGATGCTCTTGGTTATTTATTCCATCATGTGAAGGCTAATCAACTTATCCATGGGATTTCATTAATGCCACCACCATTAACTCACACTTTGTAAAATATAGTATTTTTTTTATTCAAAATTCAGTAAAGAAGGTGACTAATTTCATTAATACTTTGGACATGTTTTGTATTATTTTCAGATCTAATCTAGCTTTGTAGAAGACTAAATTTATTATGACACCCTAATCCCCATCCAACGTGGATCCTTATTTTTTGGAAAGAAATAAAACATGGCTTAATCACCAAATATCTAGGTATTCCCTTTGAGGTTGGAGTTTCTCTCAAATACACGTGGAATTGGTTTTTGACAAATCAAGGGTAAACTCTTGAACTGGATTAATAGATTCCTTTCCATGGTTGGTCACATCCAAGTGGAAAACACATTTTTTCTTGCTAGTCATGTTTATATATCTTCATGTTGTTTTCCCTCCAAAAAATGCCACAGTCAATTAAATCAGCTTATTAGGAATTTTTATGAGCCAAATGGGGGAATAAAAGGGGTTTACCTTCTAATTCTTGACAACATTACATACAACCAAAGGAAAAAGGGGGCTTGGGAATCATTGATCCGCACGCTCAAGGAATCTTACAACCAAATGGATAATTGAAGCTTTAGAGGATGATGCCCCTTGAAATAATTTTGTTAAATTTTGCACTCAATTTACCTCTATTGGTCATCCTTGAGACTCTGTCAGCTGGATAGAAAAGATTCAATTAGCTCAATTTTTCAAAACCCATGGATCTACTCCATTTAATTCTATCTAGAAAGATTGGAAGATCACCTCAAATCAACTAATTTGGCTCTATCAATCCCTAAGCCATGGCCTAAGTGTTCCTTATTCATCTATTTCACATAATCAATTGGTTCAATAAAAGGACAATCCATTAGGTACTATTAATAGAATCAAAGGAAAACACCTCTTTAGAAAAGGTATTCAAGTTTTTTGGGAATTATGGGGCCCTTCCACCTTCCAAAGAAAATCATGGCCTCTCCTTAAGACCTAATTCAACCTCTCATCCTCAGAAAATCAACTAATTCTTGAAATTTAATAGTTAGTTGTCCCTAAACTTTGTAATTTTTTGTTCTTGGACTATCATTCTAATTTCTTGAATGACTAGAGATGGCCTAATGCTCGCAACATCTACTTCTTTTTCCTTAGAACCATTTATAAACAAATTCTTCCCACAATCACCATCTCATCCCATCTAAATGAAAAATACAACTAGCTTCCTTTGGTCCAAGTGGAACAAGCTCAACTTCTAAATTTAGAAGTACAAAGCTAATGCTCAGTCTTAGCTCTTACCATAGAAAGTGTTCCATGTTATGATTCCCATTGGTAACCATATTAAACTGGTAAACCCTTTGCCTACTTGTCCCTTTTGTGCCAAAATGGAGTCTATAAAACACACCTTTTGGATTTGTGCTCATACCCATAATTTATGGCACACTTTTCACCTCTCAGCTTGGATGATTCCCCCGAGTTTGGTCTTGGAAAGAAACTCTCCTTGGTGCATCTCCATCCCTCAACATTATCTCCCACACTTGTAGACCTGTGATTATTAATTTTATTTAGAAATTACAATGTCTTATTTTTTCTAACACTATCCTCCTTGTTTAGATTGAAATGCAAATGATCTATGCTAATTTGTCTCTCCAACTTGTGAATATGCCAATATCATGACTCAACATTTTATTGGAGGGAAAAAGATATGACCTTCTCCTTCAATTACACACTATAATGGAAAGACATGGATGATCAAATGTTTCATGAAACATTGTTCTAGACATCAATTTAAATGTAATAAGACAACAAGGTCTTGCTTGGATAGTTGTAACTCCAATGGTACCAAAGGAGAGTAGAAAAACCCAATTTTTTTGGCCTTGAAACCATTTGGAAAAGTTCCGTTGTCTAGGATGGATATCTCACTCTATTTGAGTCAAGGGCTATCATAGGGTTTTATGTAGTTAAATATGCAGGGCGAGGTACTTCCTTGCCGAGGAAGACTTTGGAGGAGAGAGCATTGATTGAACAATGGCTTGAAGTTGAAGGATATAACTTTGATCCTCATGTTGATGCATTATTTTATCAACTAGTCTTAGCCATAAGGATTAATGTGCTTTAGGATAAGGAATTAATTGAGATGAGTGCCCAAAAGTTGGTGAAGTATTAGATGTGTATTAAAAGTGGCTGTCATAGAGCAAGTTCTTGGTAGGGGACTTTTACAACGTTACTAACTTGTCATATATTCCTTTACTGAGTATATAGTGAATGCTACTAATAAGGGATATTTGATCAAGAATAAGAAACTTGTGAATGCATGGTGGGAGGATATTTCTTCTAGACAGGGATGGAAGAAGGTCTTGACTATGAAGCCATGCATTCTATTGATGTTTGAATTTTTTATCTCACCATTTTTTTGTCTACTATATTCAATTGTTTACATTGATTTTCTCTATAATTATTTATTGTTCTTACAATTAAAAAAAGAGAACTAAAATTAGAGATAATAATTTAAATTGCAAACAATATGTTATTATTAAGTATAAGTCACTTCTTTATAAGAAAGTAAATGTGGATGACCTTGCCAAAGAATCATTAGAAAAAAAATAATTATCATAAATTTCACCTAATAGCTTGACAAATTCATTCACAATAATACAAAAATCATAAAAAATGTTAATCAATATTAAATCATATTATCTAATTAACAATTTAAATGCACATTTCACAATATTGATTAATTAATTAAAATTAAAAATATAACACAATTTTAATTTTTAATTAATAAATGGAGTCAAATGTACATCTTAAGTGTTAGGCGATCTACCATGTTAGATGGCATTGCGGCCTTTTATGTATCTCCACTTCAAGGAATATATTGACCTCACCTACTCTTAGGGAATATCACGAAACTCCAAATGCTCAAAATAAACTTTTTTTTTTTTTAATTTAAAATAAAACTTCACGCACCTTTCCATGACATTATTGTTTTCAATTATTGGTAATAAAAAAAACTCTTAAAAGGCCTTACATGGTGGGGATCTTGAGGAGGCTCAAAGTAAAATATAATCTGGACAAAAAAATATTTTTAACATAATGGAAGTTGGGTGATAACGACCCAAATCAAAGGACCACAAATAAAAAAAAAAAAATTAGGATGAAAGTATCCTAGCATTGGTATTGCAAACTTGGAGCTTGAATGGTTGCACTATTATTAACTCCTCCATTAGCTAGCATAATTGAGGTGGGGTCTTGTTAAATTATGTTATCTTTGAAGTGCATACCAAATGAAGATATATTAGAGTAGTTAGATTTTTTTAGTAGTCATGAACAATCAAAAAAATTACTTTTCATTTTAAGACAAATATATCCATGTCAATAAATAAATGTAAGAGCTTACAAATATGACCAAATAAAGCATAGTAAAAGCTATAGGTTTGAGAAACACTCATAACTCCATTATTGTACCTTCTTAAGTGCACTCTCACACAGACCTAGATACTACACCTCGACATCTTGTGCATTTTTACATATTCCTAATGATTCATTTGAATCTATTAAATCTAGTCATGGAACTTGGCTGTCATTGATGAATTTTCATTATTTAGCCTCCTCAAGGTAAGCCCCCAAAGGTGAAGCCCCCAAAGGTGACTATAGCATGAGCAAGTCCAAATAAAAAAAAAAAATTATAGGTAGTGAAGAGTGGTAAGTTGCAAAGGCTGAACCTACAAGTATGGAATATGATGCAATCAAAGGATGCCACCTAATTGAAAATGACATAACCATGTGTGGTTGTGTCCATCCATACAATTTTGAGGACAACCATATACATATTTCATTGTTCTACTTCTAATGCATCAAATTTTAAGTGATTTTGAATTATAATTAATAATTTATGACCAAAGCAAGGAACAACCCTCTATTGATCATTAAAACCATTTGTAGAGGGAATTACCAAATGAAAGAGGACACTACCATTCCAAAAGGGATGAAACAACACATGGTTGCCTCTTGATACAAAGATAGTGAGAAAAGAAAACACAAAAGAGATGGAAGGTCTTAATACAAAATTCTAATCCAATGTAGGTTGTGCAAGGAAGCTAAAGTAGTAGAATAACTTCCTACACTAATCTTGAGAGGAGGGTTATATATATATTTTTAGATCTTTATAATAGTTACAAATACTAAACAAAACTAAACATAAATATCAATTGTACCACAACACAATGATTTATGTGGGGAAAACCCTTTCAAGAGAAAAAATCTACACTCCAAAAGAGGCCCAATATATTATTCAAAAAACAACAAGATTACATTATACTTGCAGAGAAAGATTTCACAGGAGTATCAACAACCAAAAATCCAAAGACAACTCAACATCTATAAGACTCTCACACTCAACCTCCATCTCAAGCACCTAATACATAGGAGATATAATACATGAAACTGTCAAACAATATTTACAAAACCATGAGCTAAAACCACCCAAAAAGTGGTACCCAATAAAGATTCCATATGATGTGTCAAAACACACACCAACACATGTAACTCCCCCTTACAACATTTTCTTGTGTCCAACATGTTTTCATATTTTCTAATTCAGGAGACCCAAATTCTAGAGGTCGTAACTTTTGATCTAAGAGGCTAATTGATAAACCATTTGAATTGTTGGAAAGCTATGAACTGATCTATTAAGGTATAACCTGCTTTTCTAGTTACAATCAAATTTTGAGCCGAAAAATGGTCTCTAAGTGCCTTAAATTTGACTTTGAAACTTTTAAAAATGGAATTTAATATCTTGAAATCTAGAAATGATCTTGGGTCAAAACTTTACTAATAAATTTTTGTGACAATTCTATAGCTTTAGGAAAAAATTTAGACCCATTTGTGTTCAAATGTAAACTTACTATAAATAGTAACCATTTGTAATTACAAGGTGTATACACCTTTTTCCTAACACTCTCCTACTTTTCAAACACCTTGCAAGAGCAATGAGAATATCAACACCATGATTTAATTTCTAGGGATTTAGATGCCCATAGACTTTGAACACCATCTAAACTTCTCTATGCTCATAAGCTTAGTTAAAGAATTTGCAACATTCATCAAACTCTCTACCTTAACTAGCTTCACCCTATCATCCTCAACTATAACTTTGAAAAAATTATAGTACAAATCAATGTGCTTGGTCCTAACATGAAATGTCAGTTTCTTAGCTAGGACTATCACACTCTAATTGTCACAATAAACTATCATTGCATTTTTTTTATTTTAATATTTGAACATAATATCTTAAGATGAATGACTTCTTTACAAGAATGAGTAGTTGTCATATACTTAACTTCAGTAGTGGAGTAAACAACCACAACATGTTGGTTACTCATCCAATTAATTGCACCAACAAATAAAGTAAACATCTACATAGTGGTGGATCATCTTCTATCAACATCACCTACCTATTCTAAATCCAAATAATCATGAGTATCAAGGTAATGCTCATCTCCTATCAAATTACCATGATAACATAAAGAGTACTTTGAGGTACTTGATAAATATCTAAAAAATCTTTTAACTACATCCCAATGAACTCTACTGGGATTAGAAATATATTTGGAAAGAACTCTCATTGTTTGGGCAATGCCTAGTCCAATGTGAACCATATCATACATCAAAATTTTGACCGCACTTTGGTAAGACACTCTACTCATGTCTTTCATCTCTGATGGGGATGTTGGACAATGTGAAGTAGATAACTTTGTTCCAACTATAAGAGGAACACAAAATGTTCTATAATATTTCATGTTAAGCCTTTGTAAAACTGAATTGACATACTTACTTTGACCAAGCCATAGTTTTCTATTCACCATATCTCTTCTCATTTCTATCCGAAGAGTGTTTTTAGTTGCACTAAGATCTTTCATTTCAAATTTATCTACAAGTTGATATGTTAGTTATGAAATCATTCATTTCCCTTTATCAATAAATAGAATATTGTCATTATATAATGCAATAAATATGAAATGATCACCATTAGATTTATAATAAACACATATATCTAATTTAGAACACTCAAATCCCAAACTCAACACTTATGTACAAAATTTTTGGTACCACATATTAGGAATTTGTTTGAGGGAATACAAATATTTCTTTGATTTACACACTGAATCACTTTCACCTTTCAACACATAGTTCTCTAGTTGTGCCATATAAATCCTCAAAATCACAATGAAGGAAATTTGTTTTTGCATCCATTTTATAAATCTCTAAATCATAAGATACTAAGCAAGAATATAATAAATGCTATTTTTATAACAAGAGAAAATATCTCATTGCAATCAATGCCCTCAACCCGAGAGTAACTTTTTTCAAGCAACCATGCTTTGTACTTATCAATCATTTGAACCAATTTTTTCTTGAACACCCACTTGCAACCAATAGGTTTTCATCCTTTAGGCAATGGTATTAGATCCCATGTATCATTATTTTTTAAATGTCATGATTTCATCTATAAAAGTCTTCCAATATTTTGCATCATGAATACCTAATGCCTCTTCTATAGATCTGGGTTCATCCATGTTAGTAGTCAAATTGAAAATACATCTCCAGTCATTAGGTGAATATATTTTAGGTGGTTGTCTATGCCTTATAGACTTTCAAACTAGTTGATTTGGAGGTTATTCCTCCTATTCTAAAGATTAAAAGATAGATGATCTCTCCTAAACTTATTGTCTTTATAGGGGCATCGATTCAAGTTTCTTATGCGTAGAAGGAAGTTGAATCACGTCTTTTTGTTCACTTTGTTTTGGCTGCAATGTAATAAAAAAGACTTAGTTTCTATAAAAAATAGGGGTGATAAAGATAATACCAACCCCTAATCCATGTTGGGTGAATGATCCATCAAAGTACATTTTCTACTGATCTACTGTATTGACAAGAAACACTGATTCATCAGGAAATTCAGCTACCAAAGGATTCTTTGCATAGATAGGTGCTTCTTCCAGTTGGTTTGTGATCACCTGTCTTTTGATTGCCTTGTGCTCCACATAATCTATGTCAAATTCAGTTAAGATCATTACCCATTTGGCCATTTTCCTAGTAAGAGTTGCTTTGGATAACATGTATTTCAATGGGTCAATCTTGGTAATAAGCTTGATTTGATTCAACAACATGTAGTGTTTGAACTTTTGTGAAGCAAAAACCATCACTAAGCATGCTTTCTCAATGGATGAATAGTTCATTTCATAGTCCACCAAGGTCCTACTAATGTAATAAATGGCTCTTTCCTTTCCGTTTTCATCATGTTGTGCTAGAAGAGCACCTAGTGCTGTTGATGTTTTTGAGATATATAAGATCAATGGCTTGTTTAGTATTAGTGTCATGTGCATTGGAGGTGTCAATAAGTAGTCCTTGATCTGCTAGAAAGCTTTATCACACTTCTCATCCCACTTGTAATTTTTTCCTTTATGGAGAAGATGTGAGAAAGGGTGGATTTTGTTTGATAGTTGCGCTATGAACCTTCGAATGGATTGTAGCCTTCCTTATAGTCCTCTCATCTACTTCAATGTTTGTGGTGGTTCCATGTCTAGGATAGCTTTCACTTTTTCTGGATTAATTTCTATCCCTCTTTATGATACGATGTAGCCAAGGAGCTTCCCTAATGTAACCCCAAAGACACTTTTTTGGGTTTAGTCGTACCTTATACTCTTTGAGCCTATCAAAGATGGGTCCCAATGCCTCTATGTGATCACTCCTTTTCTTTGATTTGGCCAAAATATCATCCACATAGTTTTTAACTATATTTGTGGATCATGTCATGAAAGGATAGGGTCATTGCTCTTTGATAGGTTGCTCATGCGTTCTTCAGCCCAAATGGCATGATGTTCCAAAAATATGTTCCCCATAGACAAGTGAATGCGGTTTTGTGTTGATCCTACTTGGAAATCATGATTTGATTATTTTCTAAAAAACCATCCGTGAGTGATAGCATTTCATGTCTAGCTGTTAAATCTATGATGATGTCAATGTTAGGAAGAGGGAAATCATCCTTCGAACATGCTTTGTTCAAGTCTTTGAAATATGTGCATATCTTGATGACCCCAATGGGTTTGGAGATTGGTACTAGGTTTGAAATCCACTCAGGATAGCCAATGGGCCAAATGAATCAAACGTCCAGAAGCTTTTGTAACTCAAGTTTCACCAAGAGTGCTATCTGAGGGTGCATTTTCCTTAATTTCTGCTTCACTATTTAGCTTTAGGATAGAATGCTAAATGATGAACAACTACTTATGGATCGAGCCTTGCAATATCTGTGTATGAACATGCAAAGTTGGCTCTTCGCTCTTTTACGAACACTACTAGGTTTTTCAGCTCTTCATCTAACAAGGATTCGACATAGAAAGTGATCTTTGGTGCATCTTTTATTCCAACATTCACTAGGGTTTCCTTTTCTTCCAACATTGCTGACTTTTCTGGATGCATTTCACTAAGGGGGAGATTGAATCCCTCATCCTTGGGCACCTCAGAGAGGTTTTCACCCTCGAATACATCCTTTCTTTTTACTATTTTAGGATCAGAAAGTGCCACAGTGTGGTTTTCACTCAAAGATCTACATGTTAGTTGCATGTTATCAATTTTACGATTGAAGGATTCAATCATCTCCCCATAGTATGCCCCCGTGTCTAGCTCTATATCAAAATAAGCCTTGTGATCTGTCCATGGTAAGTTGTCGCGAGGTCCCATGAATTTTGAGATTGCTTCATCATTTTCAAATAAACCTAGAATTGGTGGTCCTTGTTGGTCCTAGTCAATGAGTTGTGGGTATACTAGACTTGTTTCAGTTGGTTGATTGTTTGAGGTGAAGGATGTTGTGGATATCATGAAGAGAGATTTATTCTCAAATAGGTCGGAAACATCAAGGGGGAAGTCATCTAGGGTAGTATCATGCGATGTTGATAACCAAGAGGAAGCCTCAACTTGCTTAGCAAAAGTGCCTTTTCCAATAAGGGTAACCTTGCTAGTAGTACATCCTAGGCCAAGATTCTTTGGACATTTCTCAGGAACAACAGGTTCTAGCAAACCATTGTAATTTTGTCCTAGTTTCTCGATCTTGTTGTACCCCCATCCCTTAATTAGCTGTAAGCCTTTGTTGTCATCTTCCATAGGAAGAGGGGGGATGGGTCTTTCATCTTGATATAGCAGTTTAGAGACATCCTCCTCATTAAGATCTTCTTTGTTCAAATCCCCCCACTTGGTGAAGATGGTAGCGGCCATCTTTATTGTTTCATCTACTTTGTTGATAGGTGTGGGTTTCCCATGAGATTTGGGAGAAAGAGTTATCTCTGCCAACACAAAAGTGTTCTTCTATAGTTTATAATTTCCACAACCATCATCCTGGATCATTGCTTTGATGTAAGGAATGTTCTGCACAATGGGTGTTTTTGTTTCTGAGGTAGGTGTAGGCCCTTCATCATTTTTAGGGATTTGGGGTATTTTGTAAAACTTGGCCTCAAGGTTCTTGTAGTAGTAAAAAGGCTCAAGATCTCCATGGATGGTAACTTCTCTGTCCTCAAAAGGAAACTTCACACATTGGTGATAGGTTAAAGCTACAACTTTTAGGGAATGAATCCAAGGTCAGCCAAGCAAGATGTTGTAGGGGAGATCAAGGTCTAACACTTGGAATACAGTATTTGCAATGGCGGTTCCTACTTGGATTGGTAGTGTGATGATGCCTTGTGATAGCTACTCTTGATCGTCATATGCTCTGATGGTGGTATTCTTTGCTTTCTCAATAGTATCGTCTGAATATCCAAGGTTTTTGATCAACTGAAGGGTGCAAATATTCATACCAACAACTCCATCTACTAAGACTCTTTTAACCTTGTTCTTATGAATAATGACCTCAAGGTCTAAATGACGGTTATGAGATGGTTGTGATGGTAGGTCTTGTTTCGAGAAGGTGAGAAGATGACAGATAGTGATATGCCCTACCATAGCTTGAAAAAAAGTTGTATCCATATCCTCAGGAATGGATGATGAGGAAAAATCCTTTTCTAAGATTTCCCTATGTGCGGGGGATAGCCTCAATAGTTCTAGGATAGAAATTTGTGCGGGGTCTTCTTAAGATGATCTAGGAGACTATACTCACTAGGGTTTGATGTTGGAAAAGTAGGTTGTTCCCTATATTGAGATGGGCCTACTTGGATGGTGACCTTTCCATGTCATGTGGTGACCCCACACTTTGCACTGGGCCCTTTGATGGTAATGACAGTGATGACACTATCACAGGAAGCGACTACATTGGAATAGGTATGCTGCACGTTTGTGTAATCCTTACTTTTTCCAATGTTGTTTCCTTTGCTATGATCTGGCATAGGGTTCTTGTATATCTTGAGATCTTGATTTCCGGTTGGTACCTCAATAGATATGTCTCCTTTTTTGATAATATCTTGGATAACATTTTTAAGCCTCATATAGTTTGATGTTTTATGTCCTTTAATTTTGTGAAATTCACAAAGATCTTTTTCATTGTACCAGGGTGGTTTATCCTATGGTTCTTGGTAGTTTTTGAAATTAGGAAGTGTTATCAGGTTTGACTATACCAATTTCTTTATGATGGTTTCAATAGGTTCTAACAACTGTGTATACTTGCATTTTGAATAGTTGTTCTTGCTAGGGGTTCACCTTTATTTCCTTTCAATGTTATTGATCTGATTGTTTTGTGATGGTGTAGCTTGTTGTATGGTTAGTTGAGCATTAGCTATTTGATTATTTTTTGGGTTAGGATCACTTAGGACCACCTTAGAATCTACCATGCCATCATTCCTTACATTCTTGTTTTTAGACCAGAAACAAGGCTTATTGTTTGAACTGGTTGATGGGTGGTTGTCTTTGTAGGCTTGAGTATTTCCCTATGAGATTAGAGCTCTCTCAATGTTAAGGGCTCTAGGGACAAGCTCATCATAAGAGGTAATGCACTAAATCTTTAAGTGGAAGGATAGATCTGGATCTATATTTTCTATGATAATCCCCACTTGTTCTTCATTGGGAATGGGCCATTTGCTTTTACTAGATCTTTGTCTCCATCATTGTAAGAAATTGACAAAAGATTATCCTTGGTTTTGTTTGAGAGTTTATAACTCTTCTAAGCTCACATCCATGTCAAGATTAAAGGAGAAATGATCTATGGATCTATCAATGATTTCTTGGAAGGTTTTGATACATGGAGGCAATTGAGAAAACCAGTCGATGGCTGGGCCTATTAAGCTTCATGGAAAGAGGCGCATCAAATAGGACTTGTTGTAGGTGACCTCCATACACATGGCATTAGACTCTTTAACATGGTCCATAATACTTCATCTCCCTTTGTATTTTCCAAATTTGTGGACTTCAAAATTGGGACGGAAGGGTACCATTGCAATATTTTGATCAAATGGAGATGGGAATAGGTTAAGTGTATGGGGCTTCTTCATTTTTACCATCCAGATATCTTGCATTTCTTGTGTTAACGCCTTAAGTTGTGATGAAACATCATCTTGTGGGTTTGGTGGAGGAACATACTGTGGAAAGGCGGATGAGTTATATGTGAGATTCTGATATGATGAGGTGTTGTATGGTGTGTATGGTGGTGTAGGAGATGGTGAAGGTGATGGTGGTGGAGGCGTATATGTTCCTAACATGTTTGGGTTGACGATGTTCTGTTGGGGGTTATAGTATAAACCCTATTGTTGTTGTTGTTGCTGGGTATACTGTTGGGCTAGTAAGGCTTGTTATTGTTGTTGTGTTGCTAAGGCTGCTTGTTTTTGTTATTGTGCTACTAGAGCTTGTTGTTGGGCATGCTGTTGTTATTGCGCCATGAGGGCTTGTTGTGCTACTAAGGATGCTTACTATTGTTGTTGTTGTTGTTGTGTTGCTAAGGTTGCTTGTTGTTGTTGCTATTGTTGTTGTACTACTAGGGATGCTTGTTGTGCTTATTGTTGTTGTTGTGTTGCTAAGGTTGCTTGCTATTGTTGTTGTTGTATGACTTGTTATATGAATATTGTCCTTGTTGCAAGGTTAGGGAATGTGCTTGTAATGTAGGATCAATTGGTTGTTGGGACATTTGTGATGGGTTTCATGTGTTGATGTTTTGTGTAGGTTGTGGGTTGTTGATGAGAGGTTGGGGGTTCCCTTGGTTTAACATTCCTTGTAAGATGGTGGATTGGGATGTGTTGGTGTGAATAAATGTCTTTTACCTAGCTAATTCATTCACTAGGTAATTAGGGGACATATTCAAATTTTGAGTTTACTTAGGATATAAGATTCTTTCTAGAAGTCTTAGTTGGATTTTCTAGAACTTATTTTATCTAGTTAGTAATTCTTTATTCCTAGGTAGTTATTTTTTTTAGTTGTCTCATGTAATAGGATTAAGACACTTGTCATGATTTTATCTAATCCTATCTATCTACCTTGCCTTTATAAGCAAGGTATCTCATGTATTCAAGCATATTCAACTAATATTCAATCTTGCATTGTTGAAGCAAGATTTGTTGCCATTTTCTCTCTTGTGGAAGGTATTTTGGTCTAGCAACTATTCCTGGGGGTGTTGGGGAGTCACCATTTACTCCCACATGGTATCAAAGCTCTAGGGTTACAGATTCCTTCCCAGATCCAAGGTTTTCATGTTGGATTGAAGATTTTTTTGGGTGTAGATTGGGGTTTCAATGACCTCATGATTGAATCCTCGACATTAAAAAAAGTTAGGTTTTCCTTTCATTTCGTCAAATTTGGATATGTTTTGGCTGATCTATGAAGGGTTTGGAAAAGTGTGAAGAGTAGATGATCCAAGAGGTCACTATTTTTTTGGAGCTCTTTTGGCCCATATTTGCATCACTATTGCACTCAGAAGGCCTCGCAGACAAATTTTGATAGTAAATTCATCTATTTTTAGTAAAATTTGTTTTTGAGGCAATTTTTTTCCTAGACTGACCGTACGACCTGTGGATGGTGTTTTCTGCATAGCAACAACTCAGACATAAAATAAAATTCTATCTCTCTTGAAAGATAATCTTCAACAATAAATTGCTGAAAATCACCCCAAGGTCTCTCGGGTGTCAGGTCATGACAATGCATAAACAACTCAGATAATATGTGAAAATGCTGGTAATCACAATCGGACCTTACTACAAGCAAACTGTATCTTTCCAATTTATCAAATTTTGCAATATGATGATCTTAAATCCTAAATCTAACCAAATGATAAAGAAACAGCAAAAGATGAGGGTGTAAGAGGTATAATGAAATCTAAACTATTTCTAAGATGAACAATGCAAATGATAGATACCTGGAATGGACCAATCACAAATAACCAATTCCTGCTTAACCCACAATGCAATATCACAAGAAAGGTGCAATCTTCTAAGGCATACAGATTTTCAAATCATAGACATTCATCCACAATCGAACTAAGCACAAATAGATGTATGGTCCAGGTTGACTTCACCAGTCTACTACAATCAGATAGTTACTGGGAGTATAGACCAGAGATTGCTACAAACATTCCAAGCATGAAATCATGAACATTACTCACCAAACTAATCTAATTCTGAATCTAACATTAATCCAATTTCTTCAAGCAATTTCAAAAGAGGGAACAACAAGAACCATGCAAGATAAACTAACACAAAAGAATTCACCAGAGAAACCACAATGCCTTCAATTGTATTAGATCACCAAAATATAGCAACAATTCCACTGTTCTGTGTTACAACCCCTGCTTGAGAGAACTAACTACTATCTCTACTACACAATACTCTAGCTCTTCTCTTAGTCTAGCTGGTCTAATTCTCTACTATCTATTCAACCCCTACAAATGAGGCAAGAATGCCAATTTAAAGAGAATCCTCAAAACATGTCGGCCCAGCCAGACATTTACAAAATAAAAATAGCCAAAACAAGTCGGTCTCAGGAAATTCAAAATAAGGCACACATTAAATGCCGGTACATCATCAAGGTCGGCCACAACACATTCCCCAATACAACTCGGATCAATACATGCCCTATAATAATAGGGAAGCACAAATCACAAAGTGGCATGGTATTAACTACCACCTCCCTTATCCTTGTTCTGATCCAACAATTCATGAACTTTCAAGAGTACCCTATCCAACTCAGCAACAGGTGGCAAGGGTAGGATTTTGAGCTGACATTCGATTGAGTCAACCTCTTCCTTTGACTGCTTAACCGTTTTATCCCAATCACCCTTATATGCAAGTTACTTATCCATCACAGCCAGATAAGTAGCCGCATCATCTAGTTGGTGCCCTGTCACAAAATCTTCAATATCAAGGGCATAGACATCATGCCACCATTTCTTCAATTGTTCAAAACTCAAGTACTTAGGGGCGATCTTCCTCCTGCCAGTCATTATTTTGAAAAAGGTTATGCATCCATCATAAACATTAGTTAAATTACCATCTATTTGCTTCCTTTGTTTATAGATCTTCTTGATGGTTTTCTGTCAGATTTGCAAGGCTTCAAACCACTCCCAAGGCTCATTAACCCTAGATGAAGAAAGGATTCCATCAACCACCAACTGATCCTTACCATACTCCATGATTTTTTTTGTTTTCTGCAGTAAGAGATCAATGTCCTCCTTATCTTGAGATAAAACATGATCCAACCAATCCTTAGCCCTTACTGCATCCTTTCCAGTTGAACGGATCTCCTTTATTGCATCATCTCCCTTAGCCTGTACCTCCTTCAACCAATTTACTGTAGCCAGAGTAGAAGCTTTCATCTTTTCTATTTCAGAGATGGTCTCCTTCGGCAGGAAACTAGCAGTAACAGAAGAGGATGGGTGAAAAGATTGTAAAGGCTTCATCAAATCTTCTAGACATTTCCTAAGCCTTTCATTCTCTTTCTTTGTTCATGCTTAGACTGTGTTTCCTTCCTCAATCTTCCAATGATCACTGCACTGGACCCCTTATATTCTTCAATGTCTTGCTCCATAGAGGTAGGCCCAAGATTGATAGTCTGTATATCATAATCCTTCCCAGTGACCTCATCTTTACTTTTATCAGCAGGAGGGGTAGCAATATGAATAACCCTGTTACTAGCTTCATCTCTTTTGATCTTAGAAACCACCTTGGCTACCTTCTTCCTCTTACCCTTTCCAATCTTAGCCAACATTTCGTCCCAGTTGAGAGGAGTGTCCTTAACAATGACCTGTTTTCTTCTGATCTCTTTGTTCAACCAATCCAGAATAGTAGGATCCACCTGGATTTCATCCTCCTTAACCTCTTCATGTTGATCTACCGTCTCATCCCTTTCCTTTTCAGGAGATTGATCACCTTTGTTTTCCAACTCTGGCTCCTCTTCTTGCAAGGGTGATGGAGTCTTAACAAGAACATCCTCCTTCTCAGGGGATCTATTATCTTTACTACTTGCAGGAGAATCCTCATACTGTACCAACGGAAAAGAATGCATTTCCACATCTCCTACCTCGAACTCAGCAGCTGCACCATAAAGTTCCCCATCCTTAAACGGTTTCGCTTCCTCACTGGTCTCATGTTCTTCATGAGTTGTTTGCTTAGGTACACCCAATGAAGGAGAGGTATCTTTCTATTGTTCCACATGGGATGCCATTGGAAGAGGATTTGCCTTTTGCATAGTCTCCTTGGGAGATGGAGTTCTTGACCTTCTTGAATAAACCCGGGGTTTCTCTCCCGAGCTTTCCACATCAACCATAGGAGGGTTTGCCTCATCCTTAGAAGTTTCTTGATCTTTCTTCTTCGAAGCCCTGGTTGTCCTCGTCCTTTTTGGCTATGGAGGAGTGTCTTCTTTCTTTGCTTTCTCAAGTTCCTCCTCTTCTATAGACTTACCTATTTTCAAAGTATGACTCCTCTTCTTTCCTTTGGGTTTTCTTTTCTGTTTAGGCTCACTCTCCTTAGGGCCTCTGATTTTAATCTTAAAAGGTAAGCCTACCTTAGTTTTTCCTGTAGAATCATCCTCACCAGACTCCTCTGAGGTGGAATGAGCATTCAAATTTCCCATCAGATTGAAAGTACAAGGTACCTTCTCGCTCTCCAATTCCCATACTTTATATTTCAGCCATGACTTGGTGGATTTCATAATAGGAACCATTAATTCCTCCAGCTCAGTTATCTCACTTTCTAACCAGTTTATCTCTCCAATGGATCTGTCCTTGACTGATTCAAATGCATGATCCTGGACTAAATTCCTGTCATCCTCCAACTGATCAGGAATCAACTTGACATTGTACATTCAGACTACATCAACTAGAAGCCTAGAATACCTTTTCTTTCTCACCTCAAATTCATCCTTGTTTGCCCAGTAGTCCTCTAGATCATCTTTGTGGTGATATTTTTTAGTAGCCTTCTTCTGTGCCTCACCAGTGATGTCAAAACTTACCCTCTTAGAATGGAAAGAGAAACCAAAAGTACTCAACTCCTCCCCTGATGCTTGAGCTGATTGGATTGAAGGAAAAATCTCACTTATACCAATTTTCAAAGGAAAGTCCCCACCAAACCCTGTCTTGTGCTTCGCCTTTTTAACAACAGCATCGAAATCACATATCTGCCAGGTAACCTCCAAGAGTATGATATGGTCAGTGGGATATCTTGGCAATCTGTATGGAGTAGTCAGACATCCATCAATTCTGATATAGGAAAAGGTGGGGAATTGTATAAACCAGGCTTCATATCTTTTAATCAATTCCTTGGCTCCATCAGAAATTCTCACATGTTCTGCATTCTGAAGCAACCTAGTAATTGCATAGTGAATGCTTCATTTGCTCTTCTATAATTCAGATTCCCTAGGTGCAGCTCAGGGTACACCTCATAGATGACATCTTTCCCAAATGTTCCTCTTGGACTCAATCCCCTTTATGGATAAAATCTGGCAAGTACATATACCGCATAAGATGTCATGGTGAATTTCTTGGTCTCCAGCACATCTCTGATCTGCCTGTCAATCATTGCACTGATAATCCCTGCCCAATGGTAATTGATGCCTTGCTCAATCCTGTTTATGACATGCACCATCCAATTCTCCAATGCCCCAACACTCTTCAAGCCCGCCACCCTGCTTAATAGTGTGATTGCATCATATATATCTTGTCGGAACTTGACCTTGTGTAACTGTTTAGGCAGCTTGGAGAAATGAGATTTTGGCTTTTCCAGCTAGGAATTGATCATTTGCTGGGCTTTGGTAGGTTCATCCTCATAATAAGTCCTAGCCAAGTCCATTTCCAAGGCACACACACATGATAAGTCTGGCATATCAAATGCCTGGGCAATGGAAACTAGATTAAAATTCGCCAATACTCTTCCATCAATGCTGACAATCCTCTGCGTATCAAAGTCATAATGCCGGGCACACTCCAATATCAATTCATAGCATTGAACCGCAGGAGGAAATCCTGCCACATGAGCCAGTCCGGATTTCACCATTCCCTTGGTCAGGACCGATAAATCCTTCTAAGCTAACCTTTCTTTGAACTCTTCATATCTCCAAGCTCCTACATTGGTATCCGAGACCTCTGACCAAGCTAAAGCCACCTTACTATCCGGCAACTGATTCTTCATATCCAGCCTTGTTCTTTCAGCATCCGTAACTAAGGATCCCTTTGTGTCTCCCTTGGATTTTCCTGCCCCTGCCTTGCTCGATTCAGCCTGCATTCATAAAAGAGCCTCATGAAAATCCATTTATCATCCATATTTCATTCAAAAGGTTAGTCTCGAAACCACTTGAAATCATTAAGATAAATCATTAATTATCAATCTCAAAAATCCAAGAAAATGGGGCAATCCGGGAAAATGGGGCAATTTGGGAAAATCTAGTCGGGGTAGAATTTCGCAGAAATCCGACCCAGACAGACTCTCGTAGCCAAAACATCATTTCATCAAATAAAGCATCAATACAGACAAAAGAAATACATGATTATCATAAGATTCACCCATTAAACAATAAGAAATCATTATCTAACATTCGATTCATTACCCCAATTTCAAAAATCAAAATCAAGTGGAACCAGGCAGAAAACCAGAAAAATCCGGATAGTTCGGATTTCTGCGGATAGCTCAGAATTCTGGGAACTCATCATACTCCGTGAAAAGGAAAAATCCAGGAAAATCTAGGTGCACAAAAATTCCGCGGACACCTCAGAAACCTGATGATTGTTTGACGCGCAGACCGTTAATCAAGTGATCATACAAACCCCCTATTGGAATCTGACGAACATGAACTCAACCCCAATAAGCCAAATTTTGATTGTACCTAAATTTAAATTCCCAAAACTCTCAAATGGTTGATCCTTGCGATGAAATAATGATGCCCTAATGTTAACAGCCAAACCTCTGCCATGAGAGTTAGAGCAAGCTCGAAATTTAGGCACTCTCCCTTAGAATGATTAAACTAGGGCACACCAGGGTCTCAAGTGCTGTGAACAAGGTAGATCTAGACACAGGACAAGAGGGTCACAATAAATCCACCAAACTTAACAACCTTGGGCAGACATACCGAAACCCTACCCTCACAAATTATACCAGATTATGTGCCAACAAGGCAACGTCCTAACAGGAACGCCCAGTCACAGGGGTATAGCCAGCATTCAATCGATAAACAAAGGGATGCACAGTGCAGACTTTAAAACCCACGGAAAGGTGAGTTCAAACCCTAATTCGATAAATATGTAACCATGAAAACAAGAAGGTCCGACCCAAATAATCATCAACAACAACCTGAAAGATTCAATCACAAGCCCAAAACAATAGGAGAAGTCAACAATGACTTACCATGGATTAAATCCGAATGAACTTCAAGCCCAAGGTGATCACTACGAATCAGGGTGCCCTAGCGGCGATAATATCAATACAAACGCCCAAGGAATCCACACACAAGTAGACCAAATCCAACGACCAAAGCTCAAAAGAACAAACTCAAGCGCTAGAGTAAATAGAAAATGAATAATGAAATTAGGAAGAGCGCCAACAGACCTTAAATTCACCCACACTCACGCCAGAGAAGATGTACCTTAAGCATTAATGACCGACAAGACATATTGAGGAAATTCGGAAACCCGAGGTCGAAACAAAATTTTGGAAGAATCCGAGCCAGCCGGACTATCCTGGTGAGCATGAATTCCGCAGACGACGCACCCCTCCGGGACTCCGATGAAGTCCGGGAAAATCCGCGTGATCCATAAAATCTGACATTGACAGACGATGAACTAGGATCCGGGAAAATCCAAGTGAGCCGGAAAATCTCGGACCCACGTCAAAACCCGGACTTCACCAAAAACCAAGTCTGATCAATTCAATCTTCAGGGCAAGACCAAGGTAAGCAAGATCAACATCCCAAGACCTTGAAAGGACAAATCCAATAAAAACCAAAGGTCCAAGAGACATCCGAAATCAAAAAAATAAAGGGTCCCTACTCCAAGTGGGGCGTGTGCACAAAATTGCACAACACGACCCCCCATGTCAAAATATTTTATTTGCAGAAAAAAATAATTAAAAATAAATAAATTCTGCAATTTATTTTATCGGGCAAATTTTTTCAATTATTGGCTGCATTTTTCTATAATTTTGGCTAAAATATTATTGTAAGCGAGCAAATTATTTTGCAAATTTCGGGCTTTATTATTCTATAACATATTCCCAACATATTCTTGTCTGCAATATGATATTTGCATCCTTGGCATCATTGGGTACAACATACTTTTTCTGCGGGCCTATCATATCAGATCGGTGTACAAAGTCTATAATCTGTCATTTCAAGGTACCATTGTCGCTGCCACTATTTGGTTGTCCTTTCACCACTAGTCAGGTCTCTTCAAGTAGTTGGTTGCATTGCATGGTATGAGTGATCATTTAAATCAGCAAGTTTATAAATATAAACTTTGTTTATTTTAAAATCATTTCAAAAAAAGCCGATCTCCTTTGTTATCCAGGTTGCATTTTTAATAAATTTAAGACCTTTGTATAGTTTGTAAGGCTGACTATATCCATTGAAAGTTTTTGTATTTATTAAAATCTTTGCTTAAAATGTTGACCATATTTGCAACAAATTAGCCTTTAATATCTGTCAAATTTTTGCCCCTACTTAGCCTTAAGGTGTTATGTTTTGCCCCCCAAGTGCCCTTTTATGAGCCTTTTTATCATTTTTTTCATAACTTTGGCTAACGGAGGTGAATTCTTTCAAACAAAATATTGCTGAAAAGTTGAGAAGCTCAATTTTCTAGCGGTGAAGTTATTTTTCAAAAAAATTGTAGTTTGGTGCCAATTTTTGTTGATTGAAGTCAAATCATCATTTTTGGTTCCTAAGCTCATAAATTTTTGTCACGATCTCAGATTTTTGTGATCCTTGCAGCGTTAGAAAGGTATTGAGGAGCTCTATCCAACCATCCATGCACTTTTTCCTTATTTTGTCCTAGGTACATTGTGCTTTCAGATTTTTCCCAATGGGTCTATTGAAGGGTACTTGGATATTTTGGCAGTTGGGAAGGTGTTTCTTTGATCATTGTACTTCATTTCAGCTATATTGTATATGTCGATTTCATATTTTATCATTTGAGAAGTGTATCATCATTGTAATCATGGGCTATTCAACTCATCCTTTTGTAATAGTTCTGACTGGGGATAATTATGATTCATGGAAAAAAGACATAATAACACATTGTAAGTGGCTAAAATTTTTGCCACATCTTTATGGACTCATTCCTAAACCAAAAACAACATATAGGAAATCAGTTTGGGGTTATAAGAATGATCATATCATAGGATTGATTGGTTCTACTTTCAGTGCAAGAATATTCAATGAGCCCTATCATAAGGTATTCTTAGACATGCCATTCCCATGCACAATTTGGACCAAAGTTTGGGAGATATTTAGAGATCCACACAAGCCTCCATTATGAAATGATCCTACTTTAGATTGCCTCATTCCACTTGATGATGTTGACAATGTACCCTATGATGATGAGACCTTAGAGGAGTTTGAATACAATGTGAAACTTGAGCATCTTGATGATCCAGAGACTTCTCCTACAACTCCTACTTCTCTAGTTGAGATCACACATTCATCTTCTATTGATGATTCACTGAGTACATCCACTGATTCATTGCAACATGTATCTAATAGTCTTCTTGATTGGGATTCCTATTTGACATACATTGCTTCTTTATTTGTGGAGTCTCACATTTCATATTTGGAGGACCAATTTTAGGGTTTAGCTCTCCTATTTGATGATAGTCATGGATCCACTATTATCGCTTCTTTTTTGTCTTTGGAGCTTGTTCAAGATCAGTTTCCATTGGTTCCTAGTTTGCCATAGTTTGTTGTGATTGGGCATGTACCTAATTGGATTGTGGCATCATCATCGTCGTCCAAGAACTTGGTAACACATGAGTAGATTTCAGAGACACAATATACATACATTTGGATTCCTCTTCCTACCAGTTCCTATCCAAAATGGGAAGCATTCTTGCATTTTTACTTGGTGTATCTTCTTCCCAAGGGGAGAAACATTGTTTGTAGGCATTGGATTATGTTTTTTCTTAGAAAATTAACTATTCTTGTAGATCATACATTATGGGGGGATATCTTGTCTCTTTCTTCCCTCTTATGGGGTGGTCATTGATTGTAAATACATGATGGATGTAGTCCTTGGGGGGTATCATTGAGTCCTCCATACATCATGTTTGTGGGTGTGTGCAAGAAGTTGAGTCCACTTTTTGGCCAAAAAGTGGAAGTGTTTTCCCTGATTTTCAGAATTTGACACATTTGACCTTAAAATTTGAAACACTTAGAGATGGAATCTTCAAAAAAGTCACTAATCATAAAATGTAGTACTCGGAGTCTAGTTTCCAAATATGTAATTTATTTCAATACCCAGATTGTAAAAATTAAGTTTCAATAGGCGTTTCTAAAAACCATTGTTTAAAAGTCACTTTTTTATACCATACCATGCACGTGTACGACATCCATATTTTGACCTAAATTATCATATTTTTCTAAATCCTTTTGGGAAAAGATTTTGTGACTCACTAAAGCTTGCTTTTAATATTTTTTTATAATTTTTTATTGATTTTTTTTTTATTAAATATTTATTAGGCATATTTGTCATTTTGAAAAATTGTCATGTACGACACGCATAAGATGACCTAAACTTATCATTTTTTGTTTTTTTTAAACTGAAAATAATTGTCTGAAGTTTTCTCTTGTGCAATCCGTTCGTCAAAATGTTATGTTGATCAAAAGTTATTAAAATACTAAAAAAACGATAATTCAAGTTTATGGACTAGTTTCATTAGAAATTAATTGAAAAATAGAAAAATAATCAAATTATTAAAAAATTACATATTTGGAATCTGCCTGTCTCATCTATAATGGGTTTTAATTTTGTAAAATTCTGCAAAATAGGTCTTCAAACATATGTCCAAAGTCATTATTTTCCTGTGACATTAACAAGACCTTCAAGTTGCAGGTCAAACTAGGTCCAAAGCTTAGGTTCGGGTCCCCAAGCCATTTCCCAGAACCAAAAAACAAGCCAAAAAACCCGCTCAAAAATTCATAATTTAAAAAACGGGATCCGTTTCAAAGCGGGATCTCCTGTTTCATAAAAAAACCATTTTTATGGTTCTGTAAACGGGATCCGCTTTTACAAAAGCAGGATCCGTTTTCTTCTTCAAAACAAAATTTCCAAAATGGAAAGTTTTCAAAGCGGGATCCTGTTTGAAAACTTTCCAAAATAGAAATTTTCAAAATGAAGTTTCCATTTTGGAAAATTTTCAAAGCGGGATCGTTTAAAACTTTCCATTTTTGGAAAATTTTTAAAACGGGATCCGCTTTGAAAATTTTCCAAAAATGGAAATTTTAAACGAGATCGCTTTTAAACAGGCTTCGGGATCCGGAAGCTCGCGGGATCGTTTTCACGGGATCTGTTTATTAAAAAGCGGGATCCCGTTTTTTGCAAGCCGAATTCATTTTTTTGCCTAAGGCAAAAACTTCCACGTTTCGTGGACTCAACTTTGTGCACTTACCCTTGTTTCCTTTGTTTTGTTTTATCTCTTTTGGAGAGGAGTTTTGTCCCACTGGGTTTTCTCCTTTTCTCCACTTGTGAGAGATTGTTTTTTCATTTGCATTTGTAAATGGGTACCTAACATGTCTAGTAGCCGGGACCCATCTTCATCTTCACTTGTGCATAGTTTGCATAATAATCTTCTCCCTAAGTTGCACTTAAGAGGGGGCATTGGTGTGAATAAATGTCTTGTACGTAGCTAATTCATTCACTAGGTAATTATGGGACATATTCACATGTTAAGTTTACTTAGGATATAAGATTCTTTATAGAATTCTGTTGATGCCAAAAATTGGCAAGGTAACAACTCTTTGTGGGAAACTCAGTTTATGGGGGACCTATTGTGCTAAACTGAGTAACCTCCATATTTTTAAAGAAGCCAGGGTCTTCTATAATTAGTTTTTCGAAATGGGAAAATGAAGCAGATATAAAAGTAAAAGATCTAACTAAGGTGATGCGCCAAAATTTAGATAAAAGTTACAATAGATCTATCTTTTGGATACGATCTAAGGGCCCATTCAATAATTTTTTATATCCTAGAATGTTAGAAAATAAAGATTGAAGCATGAACAACACATTGAATGACATAAAATAATTTTCACACCCATTCGTTGAAAAGAGGATTCAAAAGACATGATCTAAACCAGTAAACTTGCATTAAAATTATAGAAGTTCTGCAAATGAACCATTCAAACAATAATGACATAGTATAAATTTAATCAAATAGCTTAAGAAAAATAGAAAGGCTGAACAATGGCATAGTCTGTGAGTCTTTCTGCAATAATATAATAACAATAAAAGGCCTGGTGTCTAGAATTTTGCAATTCTTGAACTCTCAAAACTTGTGGAATTTTTAACTTGGAACCTCCAACCCCTCTTCAGAAGCAAAGAGCAGTATATATAGTGAGCATTCCCACCGCCTGGTGAGCAGTAACTGAAAATATTTGGAATCCTGAGCAATGATGTAGCAGCAATGATTCCCCTCGGCCATTGCAACAGAAAAATATTTGGGCCATAGCATTTGGTCGCTTCCCATCTAGGTGCATCTCCTGTGAATGATGGAATTGGTCCTAACAAAGTCCCGAGCAGAAAAGTGTCACCACCCAGTATAGGTAGTTAGAACATGTGGCAGCACATCAGAGCCCATAGCTTGCTCCATCCTTCATGTTGAAGAAGCATCCACAAGGAGATAGCTGGTGGCATGGCACAACTCGTGGTTCATTCTACCCTCCCTTCGTTGAAATCTTGCACTGGGATGACACGTAGCAACAATATTTACTATAAATGCCACTTGTGGGGCCCACCAAATCTTTACACAAATGGGAGCTACGTGGTACACAGGTGGGGCCCGATGAGGAAGTGAAGGGAAGTAGTTAAAAATAGCCCTTGGTGAAGACACATGGGAGCATAGCGGGAGCCGGTAGAAGAGAAAAGGAGAGAATTTCTTCGAAGAGCACTGAACGGACACGTGGCGGAGGTGAGTGGTTGTTTATCAAAAAGGGCCATTGATGTTCATTTGAGGCATGGGCCGGTACTTAGCAAAAACAAAACCCGAAGGGAGCTTGATGAATTTTATATTCACAGACTAGAGTGCCATCCATTGGGCAACAAAATTAGAGTTTAGAAAGGGCTGCCTGGAGGGGCGGCCAGTCATCTTCGGATGGTCTCGATACATTGTGCAGGTTTTCTTGCGCTCCACCTAGCTCAAGCATTTATTTATAAGGAAACACCTTAAGTAAACTAGCCCCTGAATCGCAATGGAAAAGTAAGCATGCAACCGGATAGATGACTCCTTCAATGTCTACTGTAGTAGGCTGGTTGAAATTCTAGAAAGCAGTTGGGTCCTGTTCCTTTTCTTCAATATTTCTTGCAATTTTCTCAGCTGTGGTGATCAACCCATCTTCAAGAAAAGGGGATCGGAGGCCCATCTCAGTCAGCCAGGAGAAATTTTCTTGCAGACCATCAATAGTCTTGTTCAAAGTAGCTATGCAGGCGGTAGTATGCAGGATGGCTGAGTGGCAATGGATGACTTTGTTTGCCATTTGGGCAGCAACATTTTGATCCTCGATCCTTGCCTTTTCTAAGTTTTTGTCAGAGACCATGTATAGCTTGCTTAGCAAACTCTTTGCCTCAGGAAGCCTTTTTGTGATGAATTGCGGGAATTGGTCGATTGTTCTGTGAACCTCCTTACTCAAATTTGTTGCTTTCTAGATGAATCAAAGCATTGGCTACAGTGCTAGGTAGAAGGCCTTAACCTTTTCACAGTATGAAATATATAGCTGTTGAGCTACTAGGATGAGGTCCAACTGCGCAGCAGGGGCCTGAGGAGTGCTTTTTAGAAGGGAAATATCCGCATCCTTCGAGCTGACATCCTCTGTTAATTTCACAATTCTCTTTTTTGTAGATGCAAGCTACTCTCCAATGTTACCTAGCTCCTTAAACCAATTCTCCTCAGTTCAGGTGTGGTTTTCCAATTCTTTGTCAAGAGAAGACTTTGTCTCTTGGAGCTTTTTTTCTAATTGGGCCTTTTCGCCTTCAAAGTCCACCTTATTCTTTTCTAATTTCTGCTCATGTTGAGCACATTGAGATGCTAGCTCTTCATCTTTTTGTTACAGATTTTGCTCCTCTAGGGCCAATTAGCTTTGATATTCCTGGTTCTTCGTTCGTAGCTCATTGATAAGGATGGGATCAACGGATTGGGACTTCTTTAGTTCACCTTGGAGTTTGTTCTATTCCAACACTTTTGCCCACACTTTCTCTAATAAGCTCGTAACCTCTACTTCCAAAAATTTCTCCCTTGTCTCCAAGAAATTGACCCTTTCCTTCACAAGCTTCAGTTGTTCCTCCTTTTTCTTTAGCTGACGACTAGAGCGGAGGAAGTTAGTCGTCACCACCCACTGTGTTTCCTCCATGAGTTCTACCTTGTCTTGCAGTTGCGCTGCTCTCAGATCAAGTCCCACAACATACATGTTGTAATCATCCAACAACATCTCCTCTTGTGGTTTGGTGGTGTTTGGGTACATGGCGGTGAAATTCAACATTTGATGTGCCTCATTTTACACATTATATACCTTTGGCTCTGCATCCTTTTTGTCATCCTTAGCCTTTTTCTGTTGCATCCTGAGAGCTTGCGCTTGTTTTGTGGCTTCTCCTTGGGCTATTTATTGGGATGGCGACTGAACTAGCCCACCTACAAAGGGTGCACTGGGAGGTAGGGAAAAACAGAATGTAAGTGTGGTAGGCCCCTGCATTTTTCTTTTCTAGAGAGTAACAGTCTTCAGGGAGAAATAAGGGACCTGCCAAAGTTCGGTTTGCAAACTAATGGAAGGGCTCATTAGTTGCTGCAGTGATGGGGTAGTCATTGGAGAGTCCACTTGTTGGGAATAGTGGGTCAGACTCGAGGTAGTAGAAGCAATAGAGGTGTCAATGGTAGCTAAGCCTGTAGAAAGAGAGGCAAGGAGAGATTGGGCAGCGGCGGCTAATGTCAGGGTTCGTGGAGGCGTTAAGATAAGTGGCTCTGTTTGGGAAAATTCGAAGAAACCTCTTGCAAACACTGTGGTAAAGGCAGAGAAGGTAGGGATGACACTTGTAGTAAGGGGCATTGTGGAAACAATAGAGGATACTAAAGATTGAGAAGTAAGAAAAGAAGGAGTGAACATTACCTTTTGACTCTTGGCTTGCTGTGAGCACTTGGCTTGTGGTGGGTTCTTGTGAACCTTCTCCCATAATAGCTTCCATGTGTTGTCGTTTAGGGGGCAAAGAATCTCCCATCTCTGCTTGTTGCTGTTGGGACCCTCTCATTGCTTTGGAGGCCCATGTGAGTGTTAGAGAGGCTCTTGATATATTCAGTCACACATTTGAAGCAACATAGGTAGCCTACCATGTGGATTTTTATCCTTTGCTGAGCAGAGGATGCCGATGTCTCGACTTCCTTCTCCACCTTCTCCTCTTCTTCATCAGAGTCATTGCCTCTGCTAGCGCCTAAGTTGGAAGCAGGATGCTCATCATCCCACAACTTATCAAATTGTTCATCATCATTCATGCTATTATAAGGTGCATCAAGTTGTTTTGTTTCTTGGTGATACACCCAGAAGGCTCTGATCCTTTCCACACTCCATTCTTCTTCTTATCTTAACTTATTGAACAGGGTGGTTCCCATTTTGCAATTCTCATTATAATCCATTGCAATGAAATATAACTTATTCCATGGTCTGCTATCTTCTGTAGGAATGTGGATCAGATCAACCAATAATTCATCTTCATCATCCAACAGGTTGTGCCTCTTTTCCCAGTAAGGCTGAGAACTGTGAGTTACTTTGATATGCTCGTATGGTAGATCATTGAAAGGGTTGTGACTCCATTTGTTGCAGATCATTACTAACCCTAGATGAGCCAACTTATCTATCAACAGTGAGTGCACCACCTTTTTCTTTTTCATGGCCACTATCTTGAAGCTTATTGTATAGATGAACAATCCCTTCCTCTTGGATTTTCCTGCATAGAAGGTGGAATTAATAACGTATGCCTGCTAGAACAATTCAAGGGCTAGCACTAGATTTGTTATGCATGTCAGAAAGAAAAATGGTTCCTCAGTGAAGCCTCACATCCGGATGAATGTGAAATCCACTTCAAAAAACTAGTCACATCTAGGAATGAATTTCTGCATATACTCTGTCTGTGTCTTAGTGAGTTGGTTAATACCATCCCCTCCTTACAAATCTTGCAAAATTGGAGTAAAAGAATAATCCAAAAAAGCATAATAGTTGAAAGTGGAAGAGAGGAGAGGAGTCTAGATAGAAACCGACTTCCTTCTATTCCTTTCGTCAAAAATAGACAACTTTACATGCTTATCAATGAAATTAGGGTTTTGATGTAAAAACATATGGGCAAGATAGAAAGGAAACCTGAATTTTTGTTTAGCTTGGTAATTCTTAATTTTCCCTATCATTTCCTTTGCAAGGTATTCTAAAAAATCATACTAGAAGAAAGATTGTTGCCTGCGAAACTAGAAACCCAGGCCCAACTGAAAAGCATGCACCTCCTTTTCAGTGTCCAGACCACAAACAAACGCCAACATTGAAAAGGTCTCCTGCAATTCTGCGTCGAAAGCACCATGTTGAGCTAGGATCCTTGGCAGCTTCCATTGGTTTTCCTCAATCCTTTTGGTTTCTTTGTTATAAAACTCCAAAGCCTTATCCCTCATATTCCATATATTTTCCCCTTTGCAAGAGTGAATGTCTCAATTTTTATCTTTTTGGAGGTATGATCAAGAATACACAACATATTCCAGATAGCTCCCAGGCTGATATTAACCATCAGAGTCCGGCCCTTGATATTGTTGGTGCTTGGGTTGAAATTGTCAATGGCCACATTGACTAATTCTGGTAAATAGTGCATAGATGAGACCATATATTGTGGAAGCCCGCTGAACCATATCTTCTCTGCCATTGACATTATGTTTTTGGATACCTTCATTCTTTTGCAAGCCCCTTCCCTCAAAGATTTAGTGTTCTTTGCAAGACTAGGATGATGAATATTAGCCCAGTCCTCCTGGATTAGGGATTGGTTTGTATAGCTTTTGGGATTATCTAGCTCCTATGTGTTTGCCCACTTTGGCTTGTCTAGAATACTAGGCATGGCATAAGATATGTTTTCGAAGACATTGATGACTGGTGCTTCTCACATAACTTTAAATAAGCTTCTCCTTGCCTCTCCCTGTACTTCTTGGCTTGAACTTTCTACCATTTTTCCTTGTGGGAAGTTTCTTCTTAGCTTGACCCTCTCTACAATTTTAGCTCGGCTCTGGTTGTGCCCTAGAAATTGCTTTCATTCTGAGTAGCATATTTGAAAAAACCTTTTAAGTGCTTAAATATTTCACATGCAATACTTAGCTATTTTTTCTCAAGGTGGTAGGTGGGAGTTACCTTTTTGCATTTAATTCGACATGTAACACCAACCTTTTGGCATGTGCGAAATGAATCACTTGCCATTTTTAAATGACAATAATTCATAATTACAATTAGCAACCATATTGTATAGCATGATCTTCTTGGAACTTGAGCTGATGCTTTGTTAGCGGCTTAAGCATCTATATGCGTTGGCAATTAATATCCTAAAAGGAATGATTAAGCCAAAGATGCGATTAGTGCTTGAAAAGATATGAGCTCTGCCTTGGAGTTCACAAAATACCTGGAGAACGACACCTTAATAGTCGTCCGTGCATAACATTGCCGATTGCTGCCACCAACTTAGGCTAATTAATTAGCCCTTATTAGTTTTGCACGCAACAAACCGTACTCAATAGACACAACTGGGTGGTAAATTCGAGCAAGCACTAACACGGCTTTCAAGTTTGTACTTGATTATCCTCACGTTTATTGTAAACAAATTACCACGCATTTCCTCGCTTTTTCTATAAATAGGTACCGAAGTAGTAGTGAAATCACACTTAGTGATTTGAGTAAAGTTGGTAATAGGTAATTGGCTTAGCAGTTTAGCATTGGCAGTTGCGTAGTGTTTTCATAGGCTAGACTTAGGTAATTTGCAGAAGTAGTTTTAAGGTAGTTGCAGAGCGTTTGCCAACATGAATACCCCAATTAGGCTAGTTTGTCATAAGTCTCAGATGACCTTTTTAGGGGAGATTTCAACTAGGCACCTGAAAAGGATGACAAAGAATAAGCACTCACTAGCTATTATCGCCATGAAATGGGTTTTGAGATGAGATTGCCTCGAATACAAGGATAAGTATCGAGTTAACATTGATGTGTGCTCACATTTTGTTGCCTCCATGCTTGATATTGGAGTCCCTAAGCCGCTGATTTTGCGTCTGGTCAAGGAAATTTTTCCCAAGAAGTACTTGAATGGCCTCGGGGAGGTTGTGGCAAACACTACATACAATGGACGCATTTCGACTGCGAGCGACCTTAGGAGGTTCATTGAAGAGGACGCAGTCATACCGTGGCTACCATTCCTGAGTGGCTTTCCCCTCTAGTCACATAATGAGCACCGCGGAAGGGTCACTCATGCCTACCACTTTCTCTTTCGCATCTATAACATGGTGCCATTCTATGACATTGAATGGTACACAAACTTCAGGAACCTAGTGTTCCCTCTGCCTCTGACCATTGCTCTCGTAAATGATGCTGTTGCTGATGATGGTGCCCCTGTGCATGAAGAAATTGTGGATGTTGTGGTTGATGTGTCCATTGTTGCTGCCCATGTTGTGGACTGAAGACCTCCATGTCTTTTTGCTTTAAAAAAAACAAAACTCATATCAATCAGTTCATTTTTAGTATACATGCCTGAAAAAGGATTTTTCGTAGAATATATGAATGAAGCAAAATATAGAGCTATACTTTAGAAGCATGGCCCTTGAGCCAGTTCGATAATGTAAATATTAAAGCATATATATAATGAAAGTATAACTTTATATAATCATCTTGTTATTTATTTCTGGATTCTGCAACATGGGTTACTTTTTTCTTTTTCAGCATGTATGTATCCATTCAATTTTGCATGTGGGTGTTTGATTTTTCTATTCTTTTGAGTTGTGCATTTATTCTTCCTACTCTCTACAATAATGGGTTACCTATTCTCCTTTGGCTCGAACCATAGAATAAATAAAAAGAGACCGACCAAGAAAACAAAAGGGAAAGAAAAGAAAAAGCACTATAAACATATTTACATTGGTAGGACATGCTAGCTTAATTAAATAATTTAAGGTGAATTCCATTGACCAGAATTCCCAGTGCTTCTTTTTCCATGGTTTCTAACTAAAATGCATTATGCTCTTTGCATTGAATTATCCTAAACAGGCCTTCCCAAAGGCTATTAAACTTCTCGTGTTGACTCGGCTTCGTAGCCCTATCATTAAACTTCAACACTAAGTCCCCATAATTTAGACCTTGGTCATATGCTTTCTTGTCAAACCACCATTTAACCACCTATTGGCGGTTAGTCATGGCTATTAGGGACTTTTCCCTTTTCTCTTGTACTTCTAGTAACTCGTCTAGCCACACCTCCATTGCATTGTTTTGTTCCACGTAAAGAGATTTTAGCAATTGTAGTGCTGGAATCTCCATGGAGATAGGCAATAGCGCCTCTTTTCCATATATTAGCTCATACGACGAAGTCTTGAGGACTTTCTTAGGCATTATGCGGTCTGCCCAGAGCGCTACTCGAAGGTTTTTGTGCCATTCCCTTTGGTACTCCAACTCAATCCTTTTGAGGAATCAGACCAGATTCTTGTTCGTCGACTTAGCTAAGTTGTTCCCTGTGGGTAGTAGTTTGATGATGTTTTAAGGAATATGCCAATGCGGAAGTGCAAATTGACATACCTTAGAGCCTAGGAAAGCTTTGGCATTGTCAGAGATGATGGTTTTTGGCAGGTCGAATCTCATCACCGATTCTTCTAGGAAGTCCACTATCTCTGCCTCTGTTGCATTCTTTAGTGGTACAGCTTCGGTTAACCTATTGAAGTAGTCAGTGGCCATCATGATCCATTTATGTCCTACGTTGGAGGCTAGGTTGATAATTCTAATGAATTTTAGGCCCCATTGTGCAAGTGGCTTGTCAACCACTATTGGATTGAGAGGCATTGTGGAATTATTTCTTCTTCCTGCGAAGAACTGAAATTCGTTACAAGCTTTTACCAAGGAGTAGGAATCATTGAATAGAGTCAGCCAGAAGTACCCTGTGCACATTATTTTGATGGTGGTGGTCTTTGTAGAGAAATTCCCACCTGTGAGACTATTGTGGTAAGCGCTAAGGATCCTTTTTGCTTGCTTTGTGGTAACACACAGCAATAGAACGCCATTAAAATTCCTTTTGAACAAGATCCCTTCAATGAGCGCGTATCTGCTGTTTTGCAGTTGGTAGAATCTCCTCTTCTGGGAAGGAAGGCCTGGTGGTTATTTTCCTATGTGCATAAATCTCACTCTGTCTGCCAGCCAACAACCTTCATACTTTGACTCGTTCGTTAGGACTAGCTTCGACTCTTCTTCTTTGCTAGCCATTTCTTCATCGTGTGTAAGATATTCACACAGTCCTCTTCCCCGAATGGTCTTTGTAGGCTTGACCTCAACATCGTATTTGAGGATCTTGGTGATCCAATTGGCTCTTTTCTCGGTGATTTCTCCTTCCATGATGTAGTCACGTACACTAGAATTTGCGACATAAATAATCACCTTATTGCAAGATATTAGGTGTCGAAACTTCTTGAGTCCCTTAACTATTGCAAACACTTGCCTCTCTACAAAGTTGTAGTTTGTCTCATATTCCTTTAGGGTTCGGGAGTGAAATGCTATTGGATGTCCTCCCTTGCCCTCGTAATATTTCTGAGTTAAGACAATAGCAATGGTTGACTTGCTACTGAATATATACATTATGAAGTCCTTTGATAAGTCTGGGTTGACTGGCACAGGAGCAGAGGAAATAGCATTCTTGACTTTCTCAAAGGCTTCTCTAGCTTCTTTTGTCCATTTAAATGTTTGATCATTTTTCAGCATCAGGGTAATTGGTCTGATTATTCTTGCGAAGTTAGAAATAAATTTGCTAAAATTTTTTACCTTTCCTAAGAAGGACTAGACGCCTTTTTTGTTGATTGGAAGGGGAAGCTCTTTGAATGATTTCACCAGCTCAAAATCAATTAAAATTGCTTCTTTGGACACTATGTGTCCCAATAGCTTGCCTTGTGGTACTCCAAAGACACATTTTTTTGGGTTCAGGGATATCCTGAACTCCTGGTATTTCTTGAACACCATCTCAAGGTGATCAAAATGATCATCCTTGGACTTGGAGAACACTATCAAATCATCCAAATAGATTAGGATAATCTTGTTGATTAGTTCACTAAAAGTGATATCCATTGCTCGCTGGAAGGTGGCTCTTGCATTTGAGAGGCCAAATGGCATCTTAGTGTATGTGAACGTTCCCCACTTAGTAGTGAATGTTGTCTTATTTTGATCCTCCTCTTTGACCCAAATTTGATTGTAACCAGAGAAGCAATCTAATAGCGAAACCATCTCTGATCCTGCCACTGTCTGTAGGATGGACTCCATTGAAGGTAGCGGGTAATGATCCTTCAAGGATGCTCTGTTTAGGTCCCAAAATTCCACACATAGAAAGATATCTCCATTCTTCTTTTAGACCAGGACTAGATTGGATACCCATGTGCTATGCTTGATTAAGAAGACAATTCACGATTGGATTAGCTTTGCTAATTCTTGCACCATTAACGCTTCAATCTTAGGATTCACTGACCTCTATTTTTGGCAGACCAGTTTTGTGCCTTCTGCCAACTCTATTGTATGTTGGATGATATCAGGATCATATCCCCTAAGGTCATTATATGACCCAACCACCACTCGATATTTTTCAAAAAAATTGTTGAGCCTTTCTTTATCATATGTGGGACATCCTTCCCGACTTTGAGATTTCTCTCATCTCTGACTTGAAGATCCGCATAGTCACCTTTGTTTGCTACAAAATTCCTCGTGTCGTTTCTCGCATCATTACAATCAAAAATATTTTTGAGAGTGACCAATCCCTTTGCAAGCTGGTTGGATTTCAGCTGAATGATTTGTCCTTCATAAGCTTCAGCGATCTTCGGGTGGAGTTGGTCGACAAATTCTCCCGACTGCTGGATGAATGATGCAATATGTTCACCACTATCAAACACCTACCAGCTTTGGTCATTGTCTAGAATGGTTGGTCAAATTATCACTCGTACAGAGTTTTTATTGCAAATGAGATCGAAGGCAGGATCAAACTGGGATCCAATTGCTGCCATGCGATCTGCATCTATATTTTGTTCTCTGGGCACCGTTTGAATGTTGAAGGCTTGAAAGCTCTCAATCAGGTCCCAAACTCGGTGTTTATAAGATCGTATACGAACATTCTTGGCCGCAAAAATTCCACGGACTTGATTGACTACTAGTTTGAAATCTCTAAACACCATTAATTGCTTAATGCCCGTCTATTCCACAAGGCTGAGACCTTGCACTAATCCTTCGTATTTAGCTTCATTGTTCGAGCAAGTGAACTAGAAGCGGAAGGACCTCAGGGTATTCTCATTTTGTGTGGATATTAAACATATCTCAGCTCCTGCGCTAACCTTGCATCTTGCTCTGTCGAAGTGTAACATCCATAGCTTGAGGCTTGACCACTCTCGGGTTCTTTGACGAACTTTGGGAGCACTTGATATTCATCATAGATGACATAGGTTCCCAACTTAGTAGCATGGTAGTTTCTGAAAGGATCAGTATCTTTATGTTTTCTCAAGAGAATATCTTCTTGATCGGTCCAATCTCTGGTCACTTTCTCATCTTCTGGTAGCTCAACATGATACATTTCTTGCTCGGTGATAGAAGTATGAGTGGGCTCAAAGTTGATCATAGCTTCATCGGCCACATGTTTCAAATGTAGAGCTTTGGATTTTATCTTCATTTTCACACCGCACTTGGTCTTGAGGATCATGTGTGACCAAATACAGGGAAAAGTATCTGCCTACTTTTGAAATGAATTCTCAGGATAGACAGAGGCCAAACATGGGGGGAACATATATGATCATCATATCTAATGACACTATGTTGGAAATATGTGTCTCAATCTCACAGGCTGAAACCTCTGAAAGAACCATGTCGGTGTGACATCTTTATTGTCTGGCCAACTAGCATTTGTAACCTTTTGGTTTGTACAGGTCGCTGAGACAATGCTTCTGTCTTGCCAACTGGTGTTGTCACTGTGACTTGTGGCGTTCACTGTAACCTTCTGCCGAGTGGAGATCTCTAGCCGACAGACCATTCTTATCGGTCTTCGGGTAGAGTCTTGGACGTTCGGTATGTCTCATACCAACAAGGAAAGTCTCACCGATAAGCAGTCACTTGGAGTCTTCAGGGTAACACATGGAGTATCAGAGTAACATATGGTGGCTTGGTATGAAGTCTTATCGAGATGGTATGTCTCACTGACAGGGTGTTACACTTGTGGAACATTCAGAGTAACATCTCAGCGATAGTGGTAAAGTCTTGCCGACTGATGAACACTTTAGAGTAACTTTTGAACCTCGGTATGATCTCTTGGCGAAAGAGCGATAGTCTCACCGATGGAAATGCTAACGTCTATGTGACCTTTGAACACCGGTATGATGTCTCATCGAATAGTGATAAGTCTTGGCGATAGTGATACATGTGATGGATATCGGTATGAGGTCTTGGCGACAAGGGAAAGTCTTAGTAATAGCTTTCTAGACTCGGTGTAACATCTTGCCGATAGTGATGAATCTTGGTGATATTGATAGTCAGGTCTTGTGGCATCGGGGAGACATGGTTAGTGTCTCATCAACATGCGAACATAGGTTGAACACCTTTGATCGAGTGATGACCATCCTATGTGGTGAGTCTTCGACCAATCAGAGAAGCCGAATGGGAACCGTTGGAAGTTAGTCTGTTGTGGAAGTTCTGCGAGGAAGTTCAACAGACAGGAATGACACAGATATATGTTGTGATTGCAAATGTTGTTCGGTTGCATGTTCAGTTGGTTCGATTGTTGGATGAACTGTAGATGAATGGTTCGATGTGTATCAGTGTGAATTCTATTCTGAGAAGACTGTAACTTGAATGTTCCCTGTACAAGGTTGATCATTATGATTGCTACTGTAAACTGACATCAGAAAGATAAATCTAATCTCTGTATACAATCTCCATTACTGTAATACAAAGTGACTTCTCTTGGTGTGGTGGGTTTTTCTCCCGTAAGGGTTTTCCCACGTAAATCTGGTGTTCATATGTGTATGTTTAATTCTCTATTTCTATTATCTCTTTCAAGTGCATCTTAATTGGACTGTAATTGTAAAATTTAAAAGTGTCTCTGCATTCTTCCCTGAGGTTTTGACGTTAGGAGTTGTTTCCGCACCTTAGCTTTCCTTACAAGTGGTATCAGAGCCTAGCCAGTTGTGTTATCCTTGTGGGTACGTTGGGTTTTTTGAGTCAATTCTGTTCAGTGGGAGTCTTGTAGAAATTTGGTAATTCTAATTATAGATTGAGATGGCTAGCATGTCAGGAAAGATTGAAATAGAGAAATTCAATGGCAGCAATTTTGAGTTGTGGAAACTCAAAATGGAAGATCTGTTAGTGGATCATGATCTGTGGCTTGTAGTGTCTGGAACTAAACCTACAGGCATGAAGCAAGAAGATTGGGACCTTGTAGATAGAAAGTCTAAGGGGTTGATAAGGCTTTGTTTAGCAGACTCATTCTTCTGAATGTGCATGAAGAGAAGACTGCATCTTTCTTGTGGAAGAGACTGGCATCTATTTATCAGGGGAAGTCCTTGGTGAATAAACTGTTCTTGAGGAAGAAGCTGTACACTTTGAGAATGCAAGAAGGAGGGTCTGTAGCTGATCATTTGAACACATTCAACATGTTGATTGCATAGTTAACATCTATTGGTGTGAAAATTGATGAAGAGGATCGTTGTATGCTTTTATTGCATTCTTTGCCAGACTCTTGGGATCACCTAGTGATGGCTATTGGGAGTACAACATCCAATTTCAAGATGGAAGATGTTGTTGCTTCTTTGCTATCATAAGAGATGAGAAGGAAATATTTTGAGATGGCGAAGGAGGCTCTTGCTATTAGAGGTAGGTCAAAAGAGAAAGGCAAGAAGAAGAACAAGAAATCTAAATCTAAATCAGAAGGGAGATCAAAGTCTCCTGGAAAGAAGTCCAAGGTGAAGTGCTGGAATTGTGGGCAACCTGGTTATGTCCGAAAGGATTGTAAAGAGGAGAAGAAGAAGAAGAAGAAGAATTCTTCCGACAATGATTCTTCTCATAGTGATGCAGATGCCTTCATTGCAGCCTTGGCTTCCCAAGCATCAGATGATTTCTAGCTAATTGATTCTGGAGCATCTTTCCACATGACATCTCATAGAGACTGGTTCACAAAGTATGAAAAACACGATGGTGGAAAGGTGTATTTGGCAAGTGATTCAACTTTGGAAATAGTTGGCTGTGGAAGAGTCAGAATTCAATTCCCTGATGGAAGAGTGAAGGGAATCAATGATGTAATGCATATACCAGGTCTGGCTCGAAATCTAATTTTTGTTAGTAAGCTGAATGATATTGGAGTACAAGTCACGTTCTTTGGAAATGGATGCAAGATGACTAGACGCTCAATGGTGCTAGCAAGGGGTGCTCGAATTGGTACCTTGTATAAGCTGGATGCACATGTTGTTCAATGCAATAGTGTCTCTACAAATTCACTGAAAGCTACTCATGGAGAAAAGAAGGAAAATGTTCCAAATTGTGTAAACTCTATGGAAGTTAAACTTCTAGCAGAAAAGACTATGCTCTGGCATCATAGGCTAGGCCACATTGGAGAGAAAGGTTTAAAAACCTTGAAGAATAAAAACCTAGTTGAGGGGCTTGATGATTGTAACCTTGAATTTGAATTTTGTGAACATTGTATATATGGAAAACAACACTGTGTTTCTTTTTATTCCAGTCCTCACAAATCTTCTGGTTTGCTAGATTATATTCATTCTGATGTATTTGGTCCAGTGAATGTTCCTTCTTTGTTTAAGTCAAGGTACTATGTATCATTTATTGATGATTATTCAAGAAGAGCATTTGTATATTTTTTGAAAAGTCAATCAAAAGTGTTTAGTCGATTTAAGGAGTTTAAGAACCTTGTAGAAAATCAGACTAGAAGAAAAATAAAATGTTTAAGGACTAATAATGGCGGTGAATTTTGTTCTGATGAATTTGAGAGGTACTATAAAGATCATGGGATTAAAAGACATAAGACTACACCTTATACTCCACAGCAAAATGGAATTGCAGAAAGGTTCAATAGGAAAGTGATGGAGAGAGCATGAAGTATGCTAAGTAGTGCTGGCTTGGAAGAGAAGTTCTGGGCTAAGGCTAGTAGAAGGAATCTCCTGAGTAGGAATCGATATTTCTGGAAATATAGGAGTGATGGGCTGTGGTGGTAACTTCCCGACATCTATCAAATTGTTCTCCACCTTGATAGCGATGTTGTAGGCACTTGGTAGTGTGGTTCTGCCAAGAGACTGGATCATCATTGAAATGTCGGGGTTGATAGATTTTAAGTAGAACATGAATGCCAAATCAGGCAGTAGGCAGATATCAACTTGGATTCTCTGCCAGCTTGTATGGAATCGAGCATTGAAGTCAGCCATGGCTTCGTGTGAGGCCCACTTTATGAATGACAATTGATAATATAGCGAGGATCAGTCTTGTTTGTTCAAAAATATTTGATAGAAAGGATCCCCGAGCTCATCCCAAGTACTGATAGTATTTTCTTGCAGTGTCCAGTACCAATCTAGTGCCTTGCCTCTGAAAGAGGCGGCAAGCAACCTTAGTGCTATATTTTGGTTTGTAATGTCATGTACCAGACATACATCTGTAACATCTTGTAGATGCTCGGATGGTGTTCTTGAGCCATCTCCGGTGAATTTAGGTATAACTTTTAAGGCAGAGACTAGGATAGTGGCCCAAATGGCAGGCACTACTGGTGCAACAAGAGGACTTTTGGCATCCCATGCCACATAATTTCTGTTAGCAGCAGACAACATGGCTAGCAGAAAGGGCAGAGGAAGCAAAATGTTCACTAATTGGGTCATGGGTTGTACTGTCCCTAATGGCGGTACTAATAAACTAGGATTATTTGCTGTTTGGGACCTAGTAATAGATCTATGGCTCATACACCCTCCTTAAAATTAGGTTCATTTAAGCTCAGTCCCATCAGGTGTGCCAAGAAAAAGAAAAATTGTTGATGTCAAAAATTGGAAAGGTAACAACCTTTTGTGGGAAACTCAGTTTATGGGGGACCTATTGCGCTAAACTGAGTAACCTTTGGATTTTTAAATAAGCTGACTTCTTCTATAATTGATTTTTTGGAATGGGAAAATGAAGTAGATATAAAAGTAAAAGATCTAACTAAGGCGATGCGCAAAAATTTAGATAAAAGGAACAATAAATCTATCTTTTGGATATGATCTAAGGGCCCATTCAACAATTTTCTATATCCTAGAATGACAGAAAATAAAGATTGAAGCATGAACAAAGCATTCAATGACATAAAATAATTTTCGCACCCATTCACTAAAAATAGGAGTAAAAAAACATGATCTAAACCAATAAACTTGCATTAAAATTATAGAAGTTCTGCAAATGAACCATTCAAACAATAATGACACATTATAAAATTAATCAAATAGCTTAAGAAAAATAGAAAGGCCAAACAATGGCATAGTCTGTGAATCTTTCTGCAATAATCTAATAACAATAAAAGGCTCGGTGTCTCTAGAATTCTACAATTCTTGAACTCTCAGAACTTGTGGAATTTTTAACTTGGAACCTCCAACCCCTCTTTAGAAGAAAAGACCAGTATATATAGTGAGCATTCCCACCGCTTGGCGAGTAGTAACAAAAAAGATTGGGAATCCTGAGCAATGATGTAGAAGCAATGATTCCCCTCGCCCGTTGCAACAGAAAAATATTTGGGCCATAGCATTTGGTCACTCCCCATTCAGGTGCATCTCTTGCGAATGATGGCAGTGGTCCTGACAAAGTCCCGAGCAGACAAGTGTTGCCACCTAGTATAGGATATTAGAACATGCAGTAGCACATTGAAACCCATAGCTTGCTCCATCCTTCGTGTTGAAGAAACATCCACAAGGAGACAATTGGCGGCATGGTGCAACTTGTGGTTCATTCTCCCCTCCTTTTGTTGAAAGCTTGTGCTGGGATGACACATAGCAACAATGTTTACTATAGATGCCGATTGTGGGGCTCACCAAATATTTACGCAAATGGGAGCTACATGGCACGTGGGTGGGGCCCGATGAGGAAGTGAAGGGAAGTAGTTAAAAATAGACCGCGGTGAAGACACGTGGGAGTATAGAGGGAGTCAGTAGAAGAGAAAAGGAGAGAATTCCTTTGGAGAGCGCTAAACAAACACGTGGCAGAGGTGGGCAGTCATTTATGAAAAAGGACCGATTACGTTCATTTGAGGCATGGGCCGGTACTTAGCAAAAACAAAACCCGAAGGGAGCTCAATGAATTTTATATTCACAAAATCTTAGTTGGATTTTCTAGATGCTATCTTATCTGGCTAGTAATGTTTAATTTCTAGGTAGTTAGTTTGTTAATTGTCTCATGTAATAGGATTAAGACACTCGTCATGATATTGTCTAATCCTATCTCTCTACCTTTCCTTTATAAGCAAGACATCTTATGAATTCAATCATATTCAACTAATATTCAATATTGCATTGTTAAAGAAAGCTTTCTTGCCATTTTCTCTCTTATGGAAGATATTTTTGTCTAGCAACTATTCCTAGGTGTGTTGGGGAGCACCATTTACTCCCACATGATGGAGGAAATTAAATTTGAGGTCCCATTTGTTTTTGCATGATTCAAGAGAGACTTTTGGGAAAGATGACGATGATGCCATTAGGTATTATGATGAAAATGGTACATTAAGACCATAAGTCCATTGATTGAAAGGGTTCCCTTGACCGATGTTTTGGGGATTTCCTTGTGTTTGGGAGGCAGTCAAGGTATTACCTTGGTTGATGGGGTTTATGACCAAGGAGTTATTTTGAGTTGGGTTCGTGATGGATGGGATGGATGAACTCGTTGGAGATTTGAAAAAGATGTCCATATGGCATTGAAGGTTGATTTTGCGTTAGGGGATTAACTTTCCCTTTTGGGTCTATTTGAGACACTTGGTCCACACTTCCTTGCATGATGTTGGGCACACTTGTGGTACTTGTGGGGATGGATGAAGAGGGGTACCCTTGATATTTAGAGGTTGTCATGGATTTATGAAGTGTAAGTGGTTTATGTTGATGTAGATGATTCTCGGGAATGGGGGGAGCGCCAAATGTTGGTGTCCAAGTGGTGTTTTGAGAAGGATTGGTGTTGAGGGTACCCAAAAGTGTGTTACTTTCCAATGGAAGAGTGTGGCAAAAGTCCTTAACAAGACCAGTAGTTGTGACTGATGGATTTAGTATAGGCCAACTACACTTGGTCCATGAGGATTCGAAGCATAATCGAGCCACTAAACATCAATCCAATAAGATCAATCAATGCAAACTAAACTAAGAATCCATTAAAACTAACATTCTAAATCATGAAAGCTTCAAAAAAACCTATTCTAATCCATTGAAACTTATCCTATTGGGGGAGTGGTGTCACATTGATGTGAAATGACGACCCCCTCCCAATCTTGTGGATAATGAGCCTATTTCGATTGATTCTATTGAAGAGAATCAACGAAATCGATGAAAGATGTGTGATAAAACATGATTTAAATGCTAAATTAATATGAATGCTAAGATGATCGATATGGGTGTATGAAAATCTACTCTAAATGTATGCAAGCTTAAAAATATTGAAACCCTAATTTCAAGAAATGCTCAATGTATGCATCTATGTTATCATGGAAGACATTAATGGAAGCTAAGCTAATATGCAAGTTAATTAAGCTTAAAGGATGCTATATAAGTGTTAAATATGAGTGCAAGTGAAAGTGATTTTAACATCTTAAGTTTGGTCTTAAAAGATGGATCCATTTATCTCCAAATAGTGACCTATTTATAGGAGGACAAATGAGAAATGAAGGGTTAAGATTAAAAAAGTTAATCAATGGTAAAAATTGGAGGAAAGATGAAACATGGATCAAGGATTCTCATCAATGGATGAGAATCAATGATCACATGGATCAAGGAAAGAATCAAGGGCTCATATTCTTCCAAATAAGCACACTTTCAAAACTTGCACAAGAAGTCTTGTTGAAAGTTTGTTATAAGGAAGAATATTCCTTTTTTCAAATGAGTAAAGAAAGAGAATATTCTTTAGAATATTCTCATGGGTGAGGAAAATTAGATATTTAGCAAATTAGAACAAAGTTTTAATGTGCAAAAGGAGAAGGAATATTCTACTAGAATATTCCTTTTGGAGGAATGTCCAAAGGAGGAATATTCCCTTGCAAGTGGGAGAATTAGATTTAATTAGTAATTTGATAATTAAATAAAGTTTCAATTATGAAAATTAAGGGAATTACATGATATTCATTAAATAATTAATTTATTTAATAAAAAGGGGAAGTGATATTATATTTAATTAAATAACTTAGGGTTATTTAATTAGATAAGAGGACTTAGGGATTTAAATTAGACAAGTTGATTTATCTAATTTAATAGGATGAAGGGTTAGTATGAAAGGGGTGAATTAACCTAATTAGGTCAATATATGAAAATGACATAATTAATTAATTAATTAGCTAGGCTAATTTAATCAATTGAGCGAGAAGGGGATGGGTTTCAGGACAAAACAATGTTAGTATACCTTGTTCAAGTGCATGATATCATTCAAGACATTTTTAAGTGTCAACATTTTTCCCCTCTTTGAAGCGAGGTATTTGTTATGTTGGTTCAAAGAATGTTGCCTTTTGGATTAAAAAATGCTGCTTAAATCAAAAAATAAATTTTTTCCTAATTTTTGGATGCCCCATTTTTGCCCCAGTGAAAGGAATAAGCTGGTTCTCCGCCCCTTGAGAAATTGGGCGAAAATTTTGAATTTTGGGAAGATTTCTGAACAAAGGTAAAATATAGGCTCAGTTGCCCAAATAGTTCTTGAAATGCCAAAAATGGCCTTCGAAGCGCAAAAAATGGCTCAAAATAAGTTGCACAAGGTGGAAATAGGCCAAACCCTAGCTTTTTGCTCAACTTAGGGCAAATAACCCTAATTTTTAGGCTTAAATAGGTGAGAAGGGTGACATTTCCAATTCATTTGTGCATTTTTCCCTTTGAGATCTTTACATTTTGAGCTCTAATACCTCAGCGAATGGCTTACCATGCGCTACCTCTTCATCTTTTGGATCGAGTTCAAGAGTACCAGTGACATGCAAATGTGGGACCTTGGGTATGTGATTCAAAACTTGTCTCAAATTTTGCTTTTAGGTACATTTAATAGGGGGTGAAAGTTAGGTCTTTAGGTGTGTCGCTATAGAGTGACTCTTTGCAAGCATCAAAAGTGTCAGGATTGATTTTATAGCAACGCACCCTCTATTTAGCGACGCACCTCAATTTTTTGGTTTAGCGATACATCTAATTAGGGTGTCGCGAGGGTAATATAGCGATGCATGGGATTTTTAAGTTTAGTGTCGCCTAAAAGAAGTGGGCGATGCACCTTGCAAATAGTGATGCACCCTGATATTTAGATATAGCGACGCACCATATTGTCGATTCACTATTGAGTGTAATTACATGCATCGCTAAAATGATGACACACCCCCCAAATGGATACAATGACACACCCCTGAAAGAGCTACACTATTGATTTCAATGACACGTTTGATGTTTGGGATGGAAAGTATCAATGTTTGATCATTTTTTTGACTTTTTAGCAAATTGACACTGTGTGTACGATGTGTGTAGGAGGATCCTTCACCATTGATGTCTTGAGAGCACCGATACAATATTTTGGATGTAGTTAGAGACACTGATGATGATGATGTGGAGCGGATAGGGAGGCTAGGGTTAGGATTCGTCAATTTCTTGCCTGAGATCAAAACCCATCTCGCTATGATGACGACACTGGTCGAGAGGTGGCACAACGAGACCTCTTCATTTCACTTGCCCACTATGGAGGCAATCATCACACTTGAGGATGTGTGGCACATTTTATGATTTCCTATCCACAGAGAGCATGTAATTTATGACAAAGATGCTTGTAGAGATGCATGCCTCTCTCTTCTACACAAATGGTAGATTATTCTGATTATGAGATTGATCTAATTTTTTATCGTGGTAGGGTGGATACATGTAGATTGTTCATTGCAACCTTGATTTGTGGCATTATTTCTCTATACCGATGGGGCAAAGATTTTAGTCCCAAATGGTTATTAGCATGGGAGGGTATGATTAGGAGGGATGTGATGTATTCCTAGGGTTTAGTTCTCCTAGCTTCCTTATACCATGATATACACGAGGTCATCTACCATGAGGGTCAGAGCATTGCAGTAGGTGTTACACTACTCCACATATGGACATATGAGCACATTGCAGTGTTAAGGCCCTTGGTTGTTTTAGCAGATATCCATGAGGATTGTAATGCCCCATCTTATAACCTAAGGAATGTTGCAATTGTCTATAAAAGTGAAATAATTTTTTTTTTAAAGTAATAATATTAACTTAATTAGTTGCATACATTCACTAAGTTACGCGACGTCACACTACTTGAGATTCCATATACGACTTTAGTATTTAGCATTGCATGTATTTAATTAACATAAACTTAAAAGTAAACATTGCATAACATTTGAATTCCATTCATGATAGTATAAAGTACAAATATGATTCTTACATTGCATTTGAAATACCATTACATTACTCATTCTTCAAATGAGGTAAATCAAATAATAGTTTACAATTACATTTTACAAATGTTCACCACATAAACAATTGAGGGATGTAACAAATACATGATTTTCAATGACGCAATAAAGAAAGTACATATAAATCCAAGTACGAGCTCTCCATCCTTGAAGCTCTTGTTGCCATGATCATAAACTGGGGACCCAACGGAGTAAGGTGCACATTCCACCCAACCATGTGGTACCCGTAGGTCCACCCCCCGTGCTAGGAGATAGTAATATGGTTACCTAGACATAACCTATTCACCCTAGACACAAGTACATAACTAACTGATGGTTACATTGCTTCCAAAATTAAGACAATCAAATATACTGAGCTCATAAGGTAAACTGTTATTTTAGGTGGAGTGTCATCACAACGTTGCAAATATTACCCTGGTGTTTCTTCCTAGGTTCCGGCCCCCAACTTGGGTTACCCTGGTAACCTCTTACGAAACCCGGCCCCATTGCAAACTATTGCAAAATCAAATATCTTTTAAAGTAACAAGATATCGATTTTCCATTCTAGGCCTTCTCATCTTATACTCAAGATTGAACTAGCTCTAGAGTCTATAAGCGAGGCATAATAATCTTATTAAAGATTTTAAACTAACTAATGTGTTGTTTAGTTTTCATTGACTTACTAACTCTTGTAAGTTACCCTGGCACCACTTTGTGTGCCGGCCCTCACACAGAGCCACTCCCCTAAAAATAACAAAGGAATCTAAGTTTTCCTGACTAAGGTAAACAAGGTGTACAAAATACAACATATAATTCTACACTTTTCATAACGAACATCAATGTCTATGTTCATAAAATCAGGTGTCTAAACACCATGCAAAACCACGTACCCAACCTTAGTCAACAAAAGAATTCTACTTAAACAATCACAACCCCCACGTTATACAACTTGTCTGGAAGACTTGTACATCTAAAACGTGCCCAATTTTCCCAATAAGAATGATTACAATTTTAAAGCAAAATAAAGCTCAATAGAAATCTATTATTTGGATTTACTAAATCCATTCAAATCAATCAAGAATAACAGGAAATAGATCAATTTGACTATAGTTCTATTCTCACACAATAAAAGAAATCATAAAAATTTACCTAATTTAATTCTCTCTCAATTTCATATAAATAAATATATATCAAATTTTCTTTTCCAACATTACTACACAAAAGATAGTTAATCTCATACTTAGTAAGTTATAATCTTTCAATTAATTATAATATAAAAATAAATAAATATATATACATATACATATACATATATATATATATATATATTTAAATATTGATTAATCCATATCTAATTTAAATAAAAATCCGAAAGCAAAGTAATTCATATGAATGCATTTAGGGCTGAGCAATTTCTACAGCCGAAGTCAAAGTTTAAGGTCACTGTTAATACGGACGCAGCCGCACTGGTTTTACTAGTCGGCGCCCCTGCCTTGCCGCGGCGTCACAGCCACGGCTGCCATGGGTGGGGCTGCCTCCGCAACCCTCCCCACAGGGCTCGATCGTGGGCGGCTGAGCCAAGCGCTGCCCATGAAGGCAGTGCTGGGCTCAGCCCTCACTGCCGTCCCCCTATGGGGTCGGCCACGGGTAGCCCCGTCCAGACCACTGTAATTTAACAATTTTTTTTTTAACTAAAAATTCATATATGAAAATATACAGCGAAATTCTCATTTCATTTTTTTTATTTTTTAAATAAAACGAAATCCCTAAATTCGCCTGTACGACAATTTATCATTTTGCACAATCCAATTTATATATGAAGTAAATATATACTCAAATATATATATATTAAATTCCAACAGGGTTATTTTGGTGGGGAAATTAAGAAAATTCTACAGGGTTTTCTACAGATAATTGTGAAAATTATCATTGTACAGAATCATTTCCTCATAAAATTCCAAATTCAACCACAATAGGTTTCAATTCTATTTTAATGATAAACAATTTCCTCCATAGTTTAAAATACTCTAAATATTCTTTTCCAGTAAGATCTTTAAGAGGCTTCATTTCACCAATTGTCAGAGAAGTACTATTTTACAAATCTACAAAGCACACATCTGTTTCCTTTTGAATTTCTTCTATTGTTTTCTCTATGCTTGTTTTCTTGAAATTCTCACAAATATCAACAAGTTTCTACAGAAATATTTTTGGCAAACTATTTACCGAGAAGAACAAGGGTTTTAACAAAAAATTCTTTTCACAAACATTCTTTTCAAAAGAAAACAAATTAAAAACACAAGGGAAATACCTGTTTTCTTGTAGCTTCAGAAACTTGTCTGGTGAAGAATAGCTTTGCCTGTAGCTTCCAAAGCCCTTCCTGAACACAAAATCCCAAATATGCCAAAATCTCAACCAGAGATCTTCCAGAAATATACAACAATACAAAGGAAATCACAAATTCTTAAAAAAAAACAATTTTAACAAAGCACTATTCTTTCATTTCCCGTGAAGTAAAAGGTAATCCTCTATTTTTTTCCCAAATCCCAGATAACATCCCAGAAAATCCTCAACCAAAAAGGCAATTAATTCAACTGGCACACATGTCGAGAAGAAACAAATATCTTTCAACAACCTCACGACAATCATTCATTTCTTCCTTATCAAAAATTGAATGCCTTTTTAAAGAATTTAAAATTTCAATTTTCAAAATACAAATTTCCCCTTTTCTTTATTTAATTTATTTATCAACTAAAATACTATTTCCACATATCAACCAATTTAAAATTTAAATCTATTCACATAATAAAGGTAACTTTAATTTAATTAATTAATCTATTTAATTAAATAATTTAATCGCAATGATGAAATTACTTAACCAAACAATCTAATTAATTAATTAAATAAAATGTAAAACTTATTTTTAACATTTAAAATTAATTTAGATCAACAGTAAATTAAAGAATAACAAACTATCATAAAATTGACAAAATTTTCCTTTCAAGCAATTGATCCAATCAGGGACAAACAAGACCACCTAAGACTCCAAACTAAAACTGATGATGTACTGTGGTTGGGTTTAAGACTAGACCAGGATAAACCATGTTACTACCTCCCAATCAACATTTCTATTGAGTCTTGACACGCTCAGACCTGAGTAACCAGGTGGAGTTGGTGTCATGTACCTGCAATCCTGCAATCACACAAATGACATGCATATATATATAATCGATTGTACAAACACACCGTGTGGAGAAAATCACATAAATCACAGGGCACTCGCAAGCGAGTGATGCAACTTCGTTCTCCACACCAATACACGTCACATCAGACTGACAAATTAAATAACAGTTAGTCCATCATAAACATATATATAGCAATAACATCTAAAGGAAATATCTACGCTAATACAAAGCATGTCAGAAATCAATTATCACCCTACAATGTTTATCATATCACAAAACAAATCCACTGTCACTCAAAACTCAGCGATCAAAATATCCAAACCAAAGTACCAAAGTCTAACATATGTGAAAACATGCTAACAAAAAACATAAGCATAAATGGAGGGGTACTACAAGGATGATCTTGTCGTTTTCCAATACAGGGTGCCGATGACATTGCAACATAGGCTGTCCACAAGTTTTCCATATTGGTGTCATGTAATTGATGAAATGACAGTGTTTGGATGTAGGTCATGACTACAACATCAATGGTGGTACAATGATCAACAACAACTAGATTTTTCTCATCATAATTGGTACATGCAGGGCAGCAAGCACATGATCATTGAGAAATACCTCCTAGACCACATTGCTCGACAATTTGGGGAGGTATAGGATGTGCTAGCAGATGATTCTACTGCCATTTTTGCCAAAGCTCATAGAGAGGTACAATGGGGAGCCCCTATTGATCCCATTCTGGCGATAAATTATTTTAGATAGCTCATTCCATAATTGTGGGCATATGATCAGGGCCTTCAGGATGCGGAAACTACCCCAGCATATGATGCATGGTTTAGGCCACTTATGTGCCTGACAGATCCAATGGGGGCATACCCCAGAGGAAGAGGCAAAGGAAGAGGTCGAGGTCGAGATGGGGGACGAGACAGAGGTAGGGATGGGAGCCAAGGTCAAGGATAGGAGTAGGCATAGGTTATAGGTGATGGGCACCAATAGCAGCAGCAAGATCAAGGTCATCAGGACCCAGGGAATTAGCCGGGCCAAGACAATGGATAGGTTCTAGGGCACCACCGCCTCCTCTTCCACCATGCTAGTTAGATGCTCAGTTGAGGGTATAGATACATGCTCTCACTGCCAAGAGAGACCAGTTATAGGCGGAGAGGGTCTAACCACAACAATAGGTACAAGAATTGACTGTCTAGAGGTATCATAAGGTTTAGTTGAGGCAATAACTGGGCCTGCCACTAGCCTAAGATATTGGGGGAAGCAACATGTTGAGGCAGTGGCAACTGCTTCACATGGACAAACTATATCAACACGACTATATAGAGAGGCAATTACCTAGGCTGTGTACTACCACATGCATTACCACAGGGATTTTCCTCACGCAATGAGATATCCTAACTTTTCACAGGAGAGCGGATCACCACCTAGAGCTGAGGACCAACCATTAGTTAGGGGTGAGTCCAACGGCCATGAGGGTTAGCCATTTTGTAGACACTTTTTTGAGTATTTTCCATGATTATTTTTATATAGATATACATTCATGGGCTCCTTTTTGATAGCCTCATGGATATTGTATTTTTGATTGATATACATACACTAATTCAGATATTGTACCGTGTCAGTCACCATTTTTGATATATATATGAGATGATCCAGATTCAATATGTGATGCACTCTTTATTTCATTCTTATGAATGTATGGATGCATTTGATATGATGTGATGTGATATAATATGCTTATGTATGGATGCACTTCTTTTATTTATGCGATATGTGATGATTTTCTATAATGTGATGTATATGTGATATTACAAGATGGATGCAATGGAATGGATGGATGCACTTCTTTTTCAGTACCTTTTTATGACATGTTATGAGATGGATGCTATGATATGTAGATGATATGCTTATGCAAATGATATGGATGCATTTCTTTTTATATAATTTTCTGTGCAATTTATGAGATGATGATGTATGCATATGGATGTACATTAATGTTCATGATATGTATGCTTATGTAGATGTTTGTACTTATGCTATGATAATGCAACACATGTTTATGCTATACTAATGCAACGATTTAAGATGCTTAGGATAAAAAATCTATCTTATTCATCACAACTTAAATGATAATGATGTTGTAGTGAAATATGTTTTTCCGTATTATGATATGTTGTGATGATGCAAGATGTATGCATGCTGATGCTTTATGGATGCAAGATGGATGCATTGATGATGTTTTTTGTTGACTGTCATGATACTAGGTTAGCGCCCAGAGAGAAGATAGAAGAAATAAGATAAAGGTTTTGACCATCGATTTTGATGATTGATTAAAAAAGTCCAACAAGTTCTTGATCCACCGAGACTTTATTAGATATGGTGATAAGAGATGGTGATGATTATTTGCTCATATCTTGGGATTGGGATTTTCTATCATTCCTTATGTTTGATATAACACATAGACACGATGCATCAAGGTATTGAGATTCAGGATGACGTTGTATCTAGTGACATGGACTTTGAATCTGTAAACATATATGATAGTTCTTGTTCACATCTTGACATACAGAAACCTTGTCAAAATGTAGTTTGGAAGTTTTAGAATATCTTAGACCAAAGCATATACAATAGTCAACAATCTACTTCAAAAAACCTCCCTACACAAAACTAAGAAAGTATGCGCCAAGATTATTTTACAAGAATACCCACAAGCATATCAAATGAAAGAGAATGATTGATGCCCCATTCCTTTCTCTCTAAATCATTTAGACATCATTGAGAGGTCCTCAGAATTGGTCAATAAGATAAATTAGAAGAAAAGATCAAAGACAAACAATCAATGTTATTGATATCTCTTGCCAATTTAGTTTAGCTAAATTGATTTTTGTTACTGATGTCCATCGCAAGAATGATGCATCCTAGGACATGTTATCAGATGGTTTGATAAGGATGAGGTATTTTATAAGCCGTTGATACAAAATTCACTAACTCGTTTACCTATGATCTAGGCTTTAGATTTTTGACACTTAGGTTCTCACTTTACGACTTGTTATAATTTCTTTCTATTTGTTTCACCAAAGGTTGAAGATGATGATTTGATTTATTATGGGTGAAGTTTATTGCAGGTGAAATCAAAATGAGATGGACGGTTTTGGGTTTTCTAGAATATTTCAATGTTTTTGGTAATTTTGAAAATGTTTGAGGTTGGTTTTGGTCTTTTTGAAAGTTTATGTGAATGTTTTGGGGTTTTTGATTATTTGAAGTTGTTTAGGGTTTTCTCCAAATTTTTGATGATGTTTAGTTCTTTTGAATGTTTTCTAATGTTTTGGTATTTTCTAAGTTTTTGAATGTTTTTGTGTTTTCTGAGATTTTTTGATGCTTAGTGTTTTTTCGATATTTGAAGGATTTTGTGTTTTATGAGTTTTCCAAATATTTTTGTGTTTTTTGAGATTTTTGAATGTTTAGGGGTTTTTTGAGATATTCTGACCAAGAACCTAACCCAAAAGACCATCCTAGGGGCCTCAGGGGTTTATTAAAGATGAGCCTTTCCTACGTTATACACGTACATACCACATAGTTTGAATGGCTTGACTTATTGGTGATGAGATATGAATAATCGATGGAATGCCAACTTATTATGATTGACTCCTAAAGGACCGACCCAGGGTGTCTTGGGGGCACATCAATGATGGAATTTCCTACATTCAAGCTCAAAGACTTGTAGTTTGACATGGTTCCATTTTTTAGATTTTCAATGTTTTGACCTTTTTAGTGATTTTGATATGTTTTGGATATTTTTGGATTTTGACTTTATAATTTTTGAATGTTTTTGGATTTTAGCTATATAGGAAATTTGGATGTTTTTGGATTTTTGGCTATACAAGATTTGGATGTTTTTGGATTTTGATGAAATTTTTATGAATGTTTTTACGATTTCGATTAGATTTCTAATAACCTTAACATATACAAGAACTCAATTTGATCCATAACGAATTGCCCCCGATGTGATCTGCAATAGACTACATTGATATAGACAAGACAAGCTGACCTTAAAGTAATATACCAAGTAGTTCTAAAGGGGAATACGTTACTTCACAATACCAAGACATGATACCAATGTAGATGGGTGATGGAATAAATAGGATGAATCATGCGATAGATGGATGCGATACAAAGAATGGTAGGATAAAGAGCCAAAGAATAGATGGAGGCACTTTATTTACACAAGGCATTTGTTTTCCAAGTTTTCACCAAGGTACTTGCCCAAAGCGCCACTAAAGTGGTTTTCACTAGAGGACGATTGTTTTTCTTTACTTTTTCAATCTTTTTTCTCATTTTTTTGGATTTTTGGATCATTTTTTTTATTTTTTTGGATTTTCAGATTTACACCCTTCAAGCGTAGGCATATTTTTTTTTAAGATGCAGAATATTGGTGGGTTCTTGCAAGGGTTCACCTTTATGAATTTACAATTGATATGCTCCTGATCCATAGCTTGTTGTGACGACAAAGGGACCTAACCAGTTAGGCTCAAACTTTCCTTTACTATCCTGATCTAGAAGATTTTTTTGATTCTGCTTGAGAACAAGATCCCCTACCTAGAAAGACCAACACTTGACCTTATTGTTATAGCTCCATTTCAGTCAGTTTTGATATACTTGCAAGTGATTAAGTTCATCAAGATGACGCTCATCTAAAAATTATAGCTCATTTAGTCGAGATACTATGTACTCTCCATTAGTGATTATGTACTACAGTGACACTCATAGTGATAGAAGCTTAACCTCAATAGGAAAGATCTCTTCTGATCCATAGACCAAGGATAACAAGGTTGCACCTATAGGTTTGCGAATACTAGTTTGATAGGCCCAGGGAGTAGGATTTAATTACAAATTCCAGTCACAACCAACTTCATTGATCATTTTCTTTAGGATTTTTAGAATGGTCTTGTTTGTAGCCTCAACTTGATCATTGCCCTTGGGGTAATATGGGGTAGAGAATCAATGATGGATGTTGAATCTTTGACATATCTCTTTCACATCTTGATTCTTTAAGGGTGTTCCATTTTTTGAGATAAGGGCTTGCGAAACACCGTAATGACATATAAGGTAATTCAAGATAAACTTAGCAATTTGCTTCCCTATCATGTAGGTCATAGGAATGACTTCTACCCACTTGGTAAAGTACTTAGTGGCTATTATGATGAACTTATGGACATTAGATGAGGTTGGATTAATCTTTCCAATGAGCTCAAGCCCCCACTGCGAGAAAGGACAAGGTGTGACCATGGGTTGTAACTCCTGAGATAGGGCATGAATAAGATCTCCATGTTGTTGACACTGGAGACACTTCTGCACATACTAATGGGATTCTCTTTCCATGGTTGGATAGTAGTACCCTTTCCTCAATAGTTTCTTAGCTAAAGCCATACCACTAGAATGGGAACCACATATGCCATTGTGTACTTTTGTTAAAGTGGTCAAGGCTTCCTCTTGGTTAAGACATCAAAGTAGTTTTCTGTCGATGCTTCGGAAATATAAGGTATCACCTAGGATCATGAATCGAGATGCCTTTTTTAACAAAGGTATTCTTAAGGTTGGAGGTGATATCAGATGGGAGGGTTCCTCTGCTAAGGTAGGTGAATATATCATGATAGCATGGGGATCCATGACCAACAATGACACACACAAATTTAGATTTTAAGATTTTAAAAGTTGGTACGAGAATTTGTTCTACCAAAAATTCACATTAAAGGATGTTGTGTGGCATATCTAACAATTATCCGATTGTTTCCATAACATCTGTTGCTCATTTGTTCATGCGAGGAATTTTCTCAAAAGTTCTATCTATGAAAAGGTCCTTGAGGCTCTCTACCATCTTCTTGTAAGGATTAAGCTTGTCATCCTTAGTTTTGTAATCATTATTGACTTGGTTGATAACCAGTTGGGAGTCTTTGTAGACTTTCATTTCTTGTATCTACCATTGAATTGCTATCGTTAGACCTATGATTAGGGATTCATACTCAGAAATGTTGTTAGTACACAAAAATGATAGCTTGTATGACTTTGGGATGCAATCACCTTGATAGGTAATGAAAAGAATACCTACACCTGATCCATGTTGGGTGAATGATCCATCAAAGTACATCTTCCACTAATCAATTGCATTGATAAGGAACATTGACTCATCGAGAATTCAAATATCAAAGGATTTTTTGCATAGATAGGTTCATTTGTCAGTTGGTCTATGATCACTTGTCCTTTAATTACCTTGCACTCCATGTACTCTATGTCAAATTCAATCAAGATCATTACCCATTTGGCCATTCACCCAGTGAGAGTTGCTTTTGATAACATGTATTTCAATGGGTCAATCTTTGCAATAAGCTTGATTTGATGCGACATCATGTAGTTTCTAAACTTTTGTGAAGCAAAAACCACCACTATGCATGCTTTCTGAATGGAGGAATAGTTCATTTCATAGCCCACCAAGGTCCTGCTAATGTAATATGTGTCTCTTACCTTTCTGTTTTCATCATGTTGTGCTAAAAGAGCACCTAGTGCTGCTGATGTTGCTGAGATATACAAGATTAATGGTTTGTTTGGTATCAATGACATGAGCACTAGAGGTTTTAAAAAGTGGTCCTTGATTTGTTGGAAAGATTTATCACACTTCTCATCCCACTTGTAAGCTATTCCTTTATGGAGAATATGCGAGAAAGGGTGAATTTTTTCTGATAATTACACTGTAAACCTTCTGATGGACTGCAACCTTCCCTGTAACCCTCTCATCTACTTCAACATTTGCGGTGGTTCCATGTATAGGATGGTTTTTTCTTTTGATAGATCAATCTCTATCCCTCTCTATGATACAATGTAGCCAAGAAGCTTCCTTGATGTAACCCCAAAGACACACTTGTTCAGGTTTAGCCATACCTTATACTCTCCGAGTGTGTCGAAGATGAGTCCCAAGACTTGTATGTGCTCAATCCTTTTCTTTGACTTGGCCAAAATATCGTGCGTGCATAGTCTTCGACTATTTTGTGGATCATGTCATGAAAGATGAAGGAAATTGCTCTTTGATAAGCTACTCTTGCATTTTTTAGCCCAAATGCCATCATGTTCCAGCAATATGCCCCCCACAGACAAGTGAATGCAATTTTGTGTTGATCCTCCTTGGTAATCATGATTTGATTATATCCTAAAGAACCATCCATGAGTGATATCATTTCATGCCCAGCTATTAAGGCCATGTTGATGTCGATGTTAGGAAGAGGGAAATCATCTAGTGGGTTTGGAGACTGGTACTAGGTCTGAAACCCACTCAGGATAATCTATGGGTTGGATGAATCCAACGTCAAGAAGCTTTTGTAACTCAAGTTTCACCAAGAGTGCTATTTGAGTGTGCATTTTTCTTAGTTTTTGATTCACTGGTTTGGCTTCAAGGTAGACTGCTAAATGATGCACAAATACTTCTAGATTGAGCCCTAACATATCTGTGTATGACCATCCAAATTTGGTTCTACACTCTTTTAGGAACATTGCTAGGCTCTTTTGTTCTTTATCCAACAAGGATTGAGCATAGAAAGTGATCTTGGGTGCTTCTTTTATTCCCACATTTACTAGGGTTGTCTTTTCTGCTAGGATTGCTAACTTTTCTGGATGAATTGCACTAACGAGGAGATTGAATCCCTCATCCTTGGGCACCTCAGAAAGGTTTTCACCCTTGGATGCATCCTTTATTTTTACTATTTTAGGATCAGAGAGTGTGAAAGTGTAGTTATCACTCAAAGATCTTCATGCTAGTTGTATGTTATCAATTTTGCGATTGAAAGTTTCAATCGTCTCCCCATAGTATGACCCTGTTACTATATCTATATCAAAACCAACCTTGTGATTTTCCCATGGTTAGTTGTTGTGGAGTCCCATGAATTCTGAGATCGCTTCATCATTTTTCAATAAATCTAGGATCGGTGGTCCTTGTTGGTCCCAGTTAATGAGTTGTGGGTAAACTATGCTTATCTCAGTGGTTTGGTCATTTGGGGTGAAGGATGTTGTGGATGTCATGAAGAGAGAATTATTCTCAAAAAAGTCAGCAAAATCAAGGGGGAAGTAATCTAGGGTCATATCATGGGATGTTGGTAACCAAGAGGAAGTCCCAACCCTTTTAGCGGAAGTACCTTTTCCAATAAGGGTAACCTTGCTAGTAGTACAACCCAAGCCAAGATTCTTTGGATGTCTCTTATAATGATAGGTTCTAGCAAACTGTTATCATTTTGTCCCAGTTTATCATTCTTATTGTATCCCCAACTCTTCATTAGCTACAAGCCTTTATTGTCATCTTCCATGGGAAGAGTAGTGACAGGTTGTTCATCTTGATATAGCAGTTTAGATACATCTTCCTCATTGACATCTTCTTTGTTCAAATCCCCCCAGTTGGTGAAGGTGGCTGCTACCATCTTTATTGTTTTGGGGATGTTTTTGCTAGGTGTAGGTTTCCCATGGTATTTGGGAGAAAGAGGTAGCTCGTCTAACACAAAAGTATCCTTTGTTGGTTTATAGTTTCCAAAACCATCATTTTGGATCACTGCCTTGATGTCGAGAATGTTTTGCATAATGGATGCTTTTACTTCTGAGGTAGATGCAAGGGATGATGGATAAATAAAAAAGGAGGATAGTGTGGGCCCTTCATCATTTTTAGGGATCTGGGGTATCTTATAAAACATAGCCTCAAGGTTCTTGCAGTAGTAAAAAGGTTCAAGATCTCCATGCAAGATGGTAACTTTATTGCCCTCAAAAGGAAATTTTACAAATTCATGGTAGGTCAAGGCTACAAATTTTAGGGAATTGATCCATGGTCAACCATTAGGATGTTATAGGGGAGATCAAGGTATAGCACTTGGCATGTAGTCTCTACAATGATAGGTCCTACTTTGATGGGTACTGCAATGATGCCTTGTGATACTTCTTCTTGATCATCATATGCTCTGATGGTGGTACTCTTTTCTTTCTCAATTGTATCCTCTGAATAGACCAAGTTCTTTATCAACTGAAGGGTGCAAATGTTTATACCAACACCTCCATCTACTAAGACTCTTTTAACCTTGTTCTTATGAATAATGAACTCAAGGTGCAAAGCGCAATTATGAGATGGCTATGATGGTAGATCTTGTTCTGAGAAGGTGAGAAGATGATTACTGAAATGTTGTACCACAACTTGAAATTTTTTTGTATCAATATCCTCAGGGAAAGATGATGAAGATAAAGCTTTCTCTAAGATTTCCTTATGTGCAGGTGATAGCCTCAATAGTTCGAAGATAGAAATTTGTACAAGGGTCTTCTTAAGTTAATCTAGGTGACTGTACTCACTAGGGTTTGATGTTGGAAATGAATGTTGTGCCCTAGGTTGAGATGAAACTCCTTGTATGGTGACTTTTCCACATCGTGTGGTGACTCCACACTCTACACTGGGCCCTTTGATGGTGATGAAAGTGTTGACACTATGACAGGAAGCTACCACATTGGAATATGTATGTTGCACGTTCATGTAATCTTTAGATTTCGTAATGTTTCTCCCTTTTCTATGATCTGGTATAGGGTTCTTGTATATCTTGAGATCCTGGTTACCGCATGGTACTTCAACAGATATGTCTACATTCTTGATAAGATCTTGGATAACATTTTTGAGTCTCATGCAATTCAGTGTTTTGTGTCCTTTGATATTGTGAAAGTCACAAAGATCTTTTTCATTGTACCAGGGTGGTTTATCATGTGGTTCTTGGTAGTTTTCAAATTTTGGAAGTGTTATAAGGTTTGAATCTACCAAATTTTTCATGATAGTTTCAACGAGTTTCAATAACTATGAGTACTTGCATTTTAGATAGTTGTTCTTGTTGGGAGTTCATCGTTGTTGCGTTTCGATGTTGTTGACTTGATTGTTTTGTGATGGTGTTGTTTGTTGCACAGTTGGTTGAATGTTAGCTATTTGATTATTTTTTAGCCTAGGAGAACTTAGGACCATTTTAGCATCTACCACACCATCATTCGTTATGTTCTTATTATTAGCCTAGACACGAAGCTTGTCGTTTAAATTGGTTGATGGGTGGTTGTCCTTGTAGGCTTGAGTATTTCCATGCGAGATTAGAGCTCTCTTGATGTTAAGGGATCTAAGGTAAAGCTCGTCATAATAGGCAATGCACTACATCTTTAAGTGGAAGGATAGATTTGGATGTAGATTAGCTATGATAATCCCCACTTGTTGTTCATGAAGAATGGGCCATTTGATCTTACTAGCTCTTTGGCTCCATCATTGTAAGAAACTAGCGAAGAATTCTTCTTTGTTTTGTTTAAGAGTGTACAACTCTTCTAGGGTCACATCCATGTCAAGATTAAAGGAGAAATGATTTATGAATTTATCAATGATTTCTTGGAAGGTTTTGATTCTAGGAGTTAACTGAGAAAACCAATCAATAGCTAGGCCTACCAAACTTTATGGAAAGAGGTGCATCAAATAGGACTCATTGTAGGTGACCTCCATACACATGATGTTAAGCTCTTTGACATGGTCTACATGACTTCCTCTCCCTTTGTATTTATCAAATTTTGGGACTTAAAAAATGGGAGAGATGGGTACCATTGTGATGTTTTGATCAAATGGATATGGGTATAGGTTTTGTGTATGGGGTTTCTTCATTTTTCCCATCCAGTTACCTTGCATTTCTTGTGTTAGCGCCTTGAGTTGTGATTCCATATTGTCTAGTGGGCTTGGTGGAGGAACATATCGTGGAAAGGTGGAAGAATTGTATGTGGGATTTTGATATGATGAGGTGTTGTATGGTGTGTATGGAGGTGTAGGACATTGTGAAGATGATTGTGGGGGAGGCATATATGTTCCTAGTATGTTTGGGTTGACAATGTTATATTGAGGATTATAGTAGGAACCTTGTTGTTGTTGTTGTTATTGGGAATACTACTGAGCTAGTAAGGCTTGTTGTTGTTGTTGGGCCACAAGGGCTTGCTATTGTTGTTGTGTTGCTAAGGTTGCTTGGTGAGCTTGATGTTGTTGTTGTGCTACTAAAGCTATTTGTTGGGCTTGCTGTTGTTGTTGTGCTACTAAGGCTGCTTGTTGTGCTGATAAGGCTACTTGTTGTTGTTGTACTACTAGGGCTGCTTGTTATTGTTACTATTGTTGTCCTACTAGGGTTGTTTTCTATTGTTGTGCTGCTAAGGTTGCTTGTTGTTGTTGTTGCTTTTTTTGTGCTACTAGGGCTGCTTACTATTGTTGTTGTTGTTGTGTTGCTAGGGATGCTTGTTGTTGTGCTACTGGGGTTGCTTGTTGTTGTTGTTTCTATTGTACAGATTGTTGATAAGCCTGTTGTTCTTGTTGTAAGGCTAGAGCATGTGCTTGCAATGTGGGATCGGTTGGTTGTTGGGATATTTGTTATGGGATGATGTTTTGCGCGGGTTGTGGGTTGTTGATGAGAGGTTGGGGGTTCCCTTGGTTTAAAATTCCTTGCAAGATGGTGGATTGGGGTGGAGGAATGTAAGTTTGAGGTCCAATTTGATTTTACATGATAAGGGGGACTATGGGAAAAGATGATGATGATGCCATTAGATAGTGTGATGGTAATGACACATTAGGACCTTGAGTCCATTGATTGAAAGGATTCCCTTGACCAATGTTTTGGGTATTTCCTTGTGTTTAGGATGTGGTTAAGGTATTACCTTGGTTGATGGGGTTTGTGACCAAGGGGTTGCTTTGAATTGGTTTGGTAATGGATGGGATGGATATGTTTTGGGTAACCAATGGTGATGAAGATATCCCATATGGAAATGAAGATTGATTTTGTGTAAGGGGATTAACTTGCCCTTTTGGGTCTATTTGAGAAACTTGGTCCATACTTCCTTGTGTGATGTTGGGCACACTTGTTGTACTTGTGGGGATGGATGAAGATGGGTGACCTAGATATGTTGAGGTTGTTGTGAAGTAATGGAGTGTAAGTGGTTTATATGGATGTAGGGGATTCTTGGGAATGGGGGGAGCACAAAATGTTGGTGTCCAAGAGGTGGTTTGAGGAGGATTAGTGTTGAGGGTACCCACAAGTGTGTTTCTTTTGAATGGAAGATTATGGTCAAATTCCTTAGCAAGACTACCTACAATACTAGGAGTTGGTGCTTGATCAAGCCCTACTGATGGAGTTGTTTGAATAGTTGATGAAGTTAAGCCTTGTGTCAATGATTGTGCCACAAAAGATGGGGAAATTGGAGTTATGTTTTCTAAGGTTTGATTTTCTTGTTTGTACTCCATGATTTCTTCCCTAGTAAGTCCAAACGGGTTTTTTGGAACATCTTCTATCTCATACGAACCTGATGGAGACAAAGGTTGTTGTCATGGAGTAACTTGACTTCTTGGATCAAATTCTTGAGGGTTGGGATCACTTGAGGTGAATGTGACTTTGGTTTTCTCCATGATTCTCTTGTGTTGTGATCTTATCTTTACCATAAATTTTGTGTCACCTATAGGAGAGTTGTGTTGAGATTTGTTATGTTTGAACTCTCTAGTTGACTCAAATCTAGGTAAAAGGGATGCTCTAAGTAATTTTGGAGAAATGATGGTAATGGGAGATGAAAAGATGAAAGATATTGGGAGTGATTTTTTGAAAAAGTTTTGGGATAACACTTTTGACCTAGAGTTTGATGTTTTATGTTTGGATAAAGGATGTTTATGAACTTGTGAATCTTTAGGGTAGACTTGTGACCTTCAAGATAAATGAGTTCAAAGATGATAACTAACTTAACCAAATGCATGGAAAAGGATTCATTTCACATACAAAGTAGCTAAGTTAGGGGTTGGTTTGATAGATTTCTAAGTCCAAAAGTGTTGGCGTGTTTAAATTTTTTGCAAAGTTTGGTGAAATGAAGTTTGGATTTTGATAAGGGGTGGATGAAATATTTGACCCAATGTTAACCTAGAGTAAAATTTTGCTTACAAAGACCAAGGCAATGAGAAACATGGTAGACCTCTAAAGTTTTCAAATCCTATGATGAAGGAGAGGTCCTTATGAAATGTGTATATTTGGGTTGTTCATGAAGTAGCATAGAAAACATCTCCTTAGTAAATGTTTGACCCAATGTTAACCTAGAGTAAAATTTTGTTTACAAAGACCAAGGCAATGAGAAACATGGTAGACCTCTAAAGTTTTCAAATCCTATGATGAAGGAAAGGTCCTTGTGAAATGTGTATATTTGGGTTGTTCATGAAATAGCATAGAAAACATCTCCTTAGTAATTTATCTCGGTTGCGGTATTTCCTTAAGATGCATCTTCTAATGTACTTTGAACTATGATGTCTAAGTTTGAAATAGCGGTATGTAGACCTTTTCTTGGGGATTTTGATTTTGCATGAGATCATTTAGAGAAGTATAAGATCATAAAAATGAGGATATTTATTGCCATGTGAGAGGTGGTAATATGGGCCTTCCTACCACAATATCAACTTGTTGCTCTTATTCGTCTATGATATATGCTACGTTTCTCCACTGTGTTGGTGTTTCCTTGGTTTCAATAGTGAAGCTTCTCAAACTACTAATTATATCAGTTTGTTCTCCTTCAATTAGCTCAAAGTTTGGTTGTTCAACTAGAGCGATCAGACACCAAATGGTCATGTGGGGTTCAATTTGCCAATTTATCTTGCTTAATGAGTTTCTTTTTACCATAAAAACTCTATCTTGATTAAGTTTCAAACTAAATGTCTATATCAAAAACATCATTCATCTCACAAAGTCCATTTTGTGAAAAGGATGAAGTTAAGGGCACAGTTACCTAAGTTAACTTTGTGAAGTATGGATTGAGATGTAAACCAAAATATTTAGAACTCTAAGAATAAATCCTTAAGACAAGCATTAATATCAAGATTTTGTCAAAGGGTATCCATACTTATACCAGAGGGTTTGAAATTTTGAAAAGACTTGTTTGTGTTTGTTTGCAATTGTTTTGGAATTGAGCAAGTGTTAAAATGACTCTCAAACATTTACAATCCTAGATAGAGTGGGTACATATTTCTTAGTAGGCTTACCATAATCGAAATAGATGATTAATTTGTGAAGATGAAGTGGAAAAATAGGCTATGTCAAGGAAATGTAACATCTTGAAACACCAAGCAAAGGAGTCCCTTCCCCATTTGCTTTATTTCCTCAATGAAAAATAGTACATGGTAAGTAACTTTTGGGCACAGTGACATTACTGCCATGCACTACTTTGAAATATGTTTCAAAATTGTACTTGGTTAGCCACTACAACAAGGTTTTTAATGACCATATCTAGGATAGAGTGGTGCGATACATGTGGTGATTCCTTCAATTAAGAAGCCTCCCAACCCTTAGAAATATCTAAGGGTTTTAACACATCACAAGGATACTAGGGGAGACATTCGTCAGTATGGGACAACCACAACCAACTGGTTAGTGACTTTTGTCACTCCAAATTATTTATATAGTGAGCAAATAGAAAGCACCGCTTAGGTTGTTCCCTCTCACAATTTGGGAGGTAGGCCCTCTAAAGGTAAGACATGTTTGAAGCATCAAATTCTTTTCGTCACCCAAGATTTCAAATATGTGCAAGGGGAGAGGATAATCACTAACAAGAAGAAAAGGTATACTTGCATGTTTCTCTTCACCAAAAATCACACAAAACGCAAGGGGATTGGATATGCACAACAAGCATACTTAAGCAAGTCAAACAAAAGTTCATTTTAATCCATCATAGGAAAATGAGTTGATTATAAACGCCAAACGAAGTATGGAAGTTATATTGTTCAATTTAAAAACCAACAAGCATATAATGATGTGAGTGTTCAGTTTTAATCAATTTGAATGTTCATTTTAAATCCGAAAAGAAATCTAGTTTGGTCCTAAAATGTGAAATAAAAAGTATCATAAATGGGTTATAATTGCCCCATAAGTGTTGAAACACTTGCTACAATTATAATATTTAAACGATGATATGCTCCTTCACTTTGAATGTTATCGTCCAAACCTGTAAAATCAGTTAATCTAAAAAACTAAAATGAGAATTCAGTGAAATGTTAGTGATTAGATAAAGTAAAAAAATTCAAACACGTGTGAATAAATTAAGTTTTGTTATGTTTACCAGTAATTTGCGATGCTGAAATCAATTGCGTCACTAAAATTCATCAATAGTGTCATTGTATAGGATATGCTTCGCTATATTAAAAAATCAATAGCGGCCCTCTGCAGTAAATAGGGAGGTCAATTGCTTCGCCATATTAATTGCATCGCTAAATAAAAATTTATTCTACGTTAAAAAATAAATTTAGTGTCATTATATTAAAATACGCCGATGAAATTAATTATGCGTTGATAAACTGAAATCACAAGTGCATCACTATAGAGCAACACATCATCAAATGCGTCGATGGATAATCAATAGTGTCATTGTACCTGTAAAAGCAAGGAAAATAGACATGTAGAGAAAAAAATGTAAAATTGATTAGTTCCATCCCTCTTTCTAGCACCAAAATGTGACTGACGGATTTAGTATGAGCCAACTACACTTGATTCATGAGGATTCAAAGCATAATTGAGTGACTAAACATTAGTGCAATAAGATCAATCAATGCAAACTAAACTAAGAATCCATTAAAACTAACATTCTAAATCATGAAAGCTTCTAAAACACCTATTCTAATCCATTGAAACTTATCCTATTGGGGGAGTGGTGTCACATTGATGTGGAATGACAACCCTTTCCCAATCATGTGGATAATGTGCCTATTTTGATTGATTCTATTGAAGATAATCGATGAAACTAATGAAAGATGTGTGATAAAACATGATTTAAATGCTAAATTAACATGATGAATGATAAGATGATCGATATGGGTGTATGCAAATCTACTCTAAATGTATGCAAGCTTAAAAATATTGAAACCCTAATATCAAGATATGCTCAATGTATGCATCTATGTTATCATGGAAGCAATTAATGGAAGCTAAGCTAATATGTAAGTTAATTAAGCTAAAAGGATGCTAGATAAGTGCTAAATACGAGTGCAAGTGAAAGTGATTTTAACAACATAAGCTTTGTATTAAAAGATGGATCCATTTGTCTCCAAATAGTGACCTATTTATAGGAGGACAAATGAGAAATGAAGGGTTAAGACTAAAAAAGTTAATCAATGGTCAAAATTGGAGGAAAGATGAAATATGGATCGAGGATTCTCATCAATGGATGAGAATCAATGATCACATGGATGAAGGAAAGAATCAAGGGCTCATATTCTTCCAAAAAAACAAACTTTCAAAACTTGCACAAGAAGTCTTGTTGAAAGTTTGTTATAAGGAAAAATATTCCTTTTTTCAAATGAGTAAAGAAAGAGAATATTCTTTGGAATATTCTCATGGGTGAGAAAACTTAGATATTTAGAAAATTAAAACAAATTTTTAATGTGCAAAAGGGGAAGGAATATTCTATGAGAATATTCCTTTTGAAGGAATGTGCAAAGGAGGAATATTCCCTTGCAAGTGGGAGAATTAGATTTAATTAGTAATTTGATAATTAAATAAAATTTCAATTATGAAAATTAGGGGAATTAGATGATATTCATTAAATAATTAATTTATTTAAGGAAAAGGAGAAGTGATATGATATTTAATTAAATAACTTAGGGTTATTTAATTAAATAAGAGGACTTAGGGATTTAAATTAGACAAGTTGATTTATCCAATTTAATAGGAAGAAGGGTTAGTATGAAAGGGGTGAATTAACCTAATTAGGCCAATAGATGAAAATGACATAATTAAGTAAATATCTAGGCTAATTTAATCAATTGAGTGAAAATGGGATGGGTTTTAGGATGAAACAATGTTAGTATACCTAATTCGAGTGCATGATATCATTCAAGACATTTTTAAGTGTCTACAACTTCAATACTTGGAATGGGTGTTTGATTTAGCCCTAACAATGAAGTCATTTGAATGGTGGATCAGGTCAAGCCTAATTATTGCACAACAAAATATGGGGAAACTGGAGCCACATTTTGTAAGGTTTGATGTTCTTGTTTGTATTCCATGATTTCTTCCTTAGTAAGTCCAAATGTGTTGTTCGTGATGTCTTCTATCTCATATGGCCTTGATGGAGATGAGATGGAGATGAGGGTTGTTTTGATGGGGTAAGTTGACTTGTTGGATCAAATTTTTGAGGATTGGGATCACTTGAGGTGAATGTGACTTTGGTTTTCTCCATGATTCTCTTATGTTGTGATATTGTCTTTACCATAAATTGTGAGTAATCTATGGGAGAGTTGTGTTGAGATTTGTAATGTTTAAACTCTCTAGTTGACTCAAATTTTGGTAAAAGGGACACTATAACTCATTTTGGAGCAATGGTGATAATGGGAGGTGAAAAAGATGAATGATGTGGAGAGTGATCTTTGTAAATGTTTTGGAACAAGAATTTTTACTTAAAGGTTTGATTGTTTGATGTTTTGAAAAAGCATGTGAATGGATTTGTGAATCTTTAAGGCAGACTTGTGACCTTCAAGATAAACTAGTCTAAAAGTGATAACTAACTTAACTAAATGCATGGAAAAAGATTCATTTCACATACAAAGTAGTTAAGTTAGGGTTTTGGTTGATAGATGTCTAAGACCAAAGTTTTGGTGTGTTTGAATTTTTGCAAAGTTTGGTGAAGTGAAGGATGAAAGATGATATGAGGTGGATGAAATGTTTGACCCAATGTTGACCTAGAGTGAACCTTTTATTTTACAAGACCAAGGTAGTGAGAAAGATGCTAGACCCTAAGAGTAACTCAATCCAAAAGATCAATGTTGACTTAAATGAGGGGCTCATATTGGACATAAAAGTTTGGATCATTCATCGAAAGGTGTCTATAAAAACTCCTTACCAAAATTTCCTTGTTGTGGTAGAGATTCACAAGGTGTTTCTTGATGGACTTTTGACTATGATGCCTAAGTTTGAAGTGATAGAATATAGAGATTCTCTTGGGGATTTTGAATTTGTGAGAGATTATTTAGAGAAGCACAAGATTATGAAAAAGAGGATATTTATTGCCATGCAGGAGGTGGTAATATGGGCCTTTTGGCCACAATATCGGTTTGTTCCTCTTGTTTGTCTAAGATGTATGTTGAGTTTCTCCATTGGATTGGTGTTTCCTTTGTTTCATATGTGAAGCTCCTCAAACTACTAATTATATCAGTTTTGTCTCCTTCAATTAGTCCAAAGTTTGGTTGAATGATAGTGGTCATAAGGTTTGGTTGTTCAACTAGAGTGATTGGATGCCAAATAGTCATGTGGGGTTCAATTTGTCAATTTATCTTGCTTAATGAGTTTCTTTTTACCACAAACACTTTGTATTTCTTAAGTTTCAAACTAAATGTCTATGTCAAAAACATCATTCATTTAACAAAGTCCATTTCGTGAAAAGGATGAAGTTAGGGTCATAGTTACCTAGGTTAACTTTGGGAAGTATGGATTGCGATGTAAACCAAAATATTTAGAACTCTCTAAGAATAAATCCTTAGGACAAGCATCAATATCAAGGTTTTTTCAAAGGGTATCCATACTTAGACCAAAGGGTTTGAAATTTTGAAAAGACTTGTTGATGTTTTTTTGCAATTGTTTTGGAACCAAGCAAGTGTTAAACTGACTCACAAGCATTTACAATCCTAGGTAGAGTGGGTACGTATTTCTTACTAGGCTTACCATCATCTCCTAAGAGATGATTAATCCATGAAGATGGAATAGACAAATAGGCTATATCAAGGAAATGTAATGTCTTGACGTGCCAACCAAAGGAGTCCCTTCCCCATTTGCTTTATTGCCTCAACCAAAAATTGGACATGGTAAGTAACTTCTGGGAGTGGTGCTCCTCCCATGCACTACCTCTAAATATGTTTTGAAATTGGACTTGATTAGCCACTACAAACAAGGATTTTAATGACCATATTTGGGAAAAACTAGTGCTATACACACGACAATTCACTCAATTAAAAGGCCTCCCAACCCTTAGAAATATCTAAGGGTTTTAATGCATCACAAGGATACTAAGGGAGACATTCGTTGATATAGGACAACCACAACCAACTGGTTAATGAATTTAGTCACAACCAATTATTTATATAGTAGACTGAAATGAAAGCATTGCTTGGGTCATTCCCTCTCACAAGTTGGGAGGCATTCCCTCTAAAGGTAACACATGTTTGAAGCATAAAATAATTTTCATCACCCAAGATTTCCACTAGGCGCAAGGCGAGAGGATAAGCGCTTCCAAGAAGAAAAGGTATACTTGTGTGTTTTTCTTCACCCAAGATCACATGAAGTGCAAGGGGAGAGGATACCCACAACAAGCATACTCAAGCAATTCAGACACATGCTCATTTTAACTTTTGCAAACATAATGAATTCATTTTAAGCACCAAAGAAAGTGTGTATATTATTTTGTTCAGTTTTAAACCAACAAGCATAATGATATGAGGGTTTAGTTTTAACCAATTTGAACGTTCATTTTAAACCCAAAAGAAATCTAGTTGGTCCTAAAACGTGAAATAAAGCATCATAAATGGGTTATAATTGCCCTATAAGTGTTGAAACACTTGTTACAATTATAAAATTAAATGATGATATGTTCCTTCACTTCAAATTTTATTGCCCAAACTTGCAAAACCAGTTAGCCTAAAAAACCAAAGTAAGAAGTTAGTGACATGTTAGCAATTGGACAAAGTCAAAAAATTAAAGTTACACATGTCAAAATTCATGTTCAATTTTGTTTATTGGTAAATTGCAACGCTGGAATCAATTACGTTGTTGAATTTCATTAATAGCATTGTTATATAGAAGTTGCATCGTTGTATTGAAAAACTAGATGTGTTGCGCTAGAGTAAACAATAATGTTAAATGTGTTGCTATATCAATTGCATCGCTAAACAAAAGTTTATGGTGCAATGAAAAATAAGGTTAGCATCACTATTTAAATGTGTGTTGAAATTAATTATGTGTCGCTAAATTAAACATGTGTCACTGTTTTCAAGATTAAAGGTGTCGTTTTATAGCGATGCGTCTAAGGTGTGTCGGTGAATTTTCAATTGCATCACTGAACTTGTAAACACAAGCAAAATGGAAATTTAACAAGAAATTTGTTAGATTGATTAGTTCATTCCCTCCTTCTAGCACCAAAATGTGATCAAAGAACGTAGTATAGGTTAACTACACTTGATCCATGAGGATTCAAAGTATAATTAAGTCACCAAACATCAATCCAATAAGATCATTCAATGTAAACTAAGCTGAGAAGCCATTAAAACTAACATATTAAAATACAAAATCTTCATAAACATCTATTCTAAGCCATTGAAACTTATCCTATTGGGGGAGTTGTGTCGCATTGATGTGGAATGGCGACCCTTTCCCAATCCCTTTGTTTCGATCAATTCTATTGAAGAGAATTGATGAAATTGATGAAAGATGTGTTGTAAAAAATGATGAAAGCTATTTTAACAAGATAAATGCTTATGATAATTGATGTGAGTGTATGCAATCTATTCTAAATGTATGGAAGATTCATAAGATTCAAACCCTAATTTCAAGATATGCTAAATGGATGCACCTACGTTACCATGGAAGCCATTAATGGATGTTCTAAGCTAACAATGCAAGTGAAATAACGTAAAATGATTTTAAAAATATAAAATGTGAGTGAAAGATGAGAATGATTTTAATAGCATAAGTTTGCTATTAAAAGATGGATCCCTATTCAATAGATGCAAGCTCTATTCATAGAATAGGAAAATGAAACTAATGGCCAAGACCAAAAGGATCAATCAATGGTCAGAATGAGACAAAAATGGAGGCATGGATCATGGATTCCCATCAAGTGTTAAGAATGCAAGTTGATATTTAATCAAGGGCTTACATTCATCCAAACAAACACACTTTCAAAACTTGCACAAGAAGATTTGTTGAAAGTTTGTTGCAAAAAGGAATATTCCCTTTTCCAAATGAGTGAAGAAAGAGAATATTCTCAAAGAATATTCTTATGGGTGAGGAAAATTAGATATTTAGTTAATTAAAACCAAATTTAATCGTGCAAAGGGGGAAGGAATATTCCATGAGAATATTCTTTTTGGAGGAATGTGCAAAGGAGGAATATTCCCTTGCAAGTGGGAGAATTAGATTTAATTAGTAATTTGACAATAATTATCATTGGGTTTGTGATGGGCAATAATTTTTTGCATAAATGGGTTACATATGCTTCATTGTGTTCGCATATGTTGATAACAGTGGGCATGAGTTCTAAGGAAAACAGTGAGCTAAGTGTGCCACAGTTAGTCTATGTAAATTGTACTAGGTGCCAGATGGAATTATATCCTAGGAATTATAGGATCTTCATTCCAGTACAAGAGTGGGAAATGCCAATTGCAGAAGAAATTAGTGATGATGAACTTCTTTTGGTGTTTAAAGATCACTATTCAACTCTCATTAAGCATGTGAAGTGCATTATTGGGAAAGCAATTTTACAACCAGAAGTGAAGAGGGTAATTTATCCTTCTCAATTTATCTCTGTTTTCCTTTCAAATTTGTTGGATTTACTTCAGGATGTCCATTTGCTGGAAATGATTGCTACAAAAGTTGTTAATGAAGAGTTTTTTCCAAATGGTGTTCTAGAAAAAGCTTGTCAAAAATATGATATGTGGAAGGGTCAGGGATATTTTGGGGGTCTCTTTCCAAGGCATTTTTTGTTGAGTCATTCTACATACATAAAACTTTTGTGGCAATAAGCAAGTCCCTCTCAACGCAAAATTCCACTCTCATGCTTAATGTCCTCAGAAGGTATGCGGCTGAGTTTGGGGTTGACTTGGTAGAGAATGTGAAAGTGATTGCTCAGGCTGCTATAGTCCTTCTTGTTCATGTGCATGATCCACTATTGTCATCTCCTACGCCTATGGTGGAAGACAACAAAACCACTTTACAACACTTTGAATCTGTTGAAGTTGGGTCTCAGGTGAATGTAGGTGGGATAAATCTGAATATAATGCCAGAAGTTGAAATAGCAAAAGAGGAGTTCCCAGAAGGTAATTTCTGAGTGTTGTTGAAAATCAAACTGTAGATGTTATGGAAGAATAGGGGTTCATAGTAAATCACAATTTTGGATGATAAAGATATTTGGGTGGCAGTTTTGAAATTTTGCTCGATGGATAGTTGGTGTGGATTGTTGTATCTGTTTATCATCGACGATCATAGAACCTTTTTGATCTGGTATATTGCTTATAAACAATTGACATATAAAAGTTTTTGCTCTCGTCTGTCAAGATGCTGTACCAGGAAACATTGGGCTTTAAAAGATTAATTTATGGTAAACATGAAGGTTGTTCTTAGAGGGATATTAGAAGCAATTAACAAACATTGCAAATTCAAAATGATAAGGTTAAGTATGTAATGCAGTTGTGGCAAAACTTGCAATATGATATGCAAGAGTAGATGATCTTTTTTTGGGTTTTATAAATTATGTAATTTTTCTATTTGGGCGATAACCGGAGGTTTTCTTTCCAAATTCTTTCCTTACTGGTATGCCCTTTAAATATGGAATATGTAATTATAAATTAAAATAATATATATAGTGGCTTGTCTGCTTTTCCAAAAAAAAACAAAAAAACAAAAAAAAAAAGAGTTTCAATTATACAAATTAGGGGAATTAAATGGTATTCATTAAATAAATGATTTAATAAAAAGGGGATGTGATATGATATTTGATTAAATAACTTAGGGTTATTTAATTAAATAAAAGGACCTAGGGATTTAAATTAGACAAGTTGATTTATCCAATTTAACATGATGAAGGGTTAGTGTGAGAGGGGGTGAATTAACCTAATTAGGTCAATTAGGTAAATAGATGAAAATGACATAATTAATTAAATAGCTAGGCTAATTTAATCAATTAAGCAAAAAGAGGATGGGTTTCAGGATGAAGCGATGATAGTACATATCAGATTCGAGTGCATGATATCATTCAGGACATTTTTAAGTGTCTACAATGTTATTCCAAATTATTTGTTGGTTGTTGAATTTTTAAAATTTTCTCTGAGAAAATTTGTGTATGAATCTAAGTGACCATAATATAAGAGGATTGCAAACTATTCATAATAGTGAAGAACTTCCATGATACAGTATCCTTTCAAAGCTAATCAAAAGATATCTTCCAATCTCAGGTCCCTCCTGAACCACACTATACTACACCCCATTTTGATTACAAGATAACCAACTCAACATAGGCTTGACAACTTAAAGATGTATGCCTCTATTTCCTTGCATAACTAATATAGTTCTACACTATGAAAATGTCTGAATAGTCTTTAGTTAAAAGATCAATCTGTGATACAATTTGGGAAAAAAATATAATAAGGAATCAATATAATCTATTCAAATTATACTTTTGCTGTTATCTCCTAATGATGATATACAAGATCAACAAGAATCCAAAGCACTACAAAATAGATCACACCATTCTTGAAAAAAAGCTTGCAGCTACATATATGAATTTGGATTTCCAATCTAAAGTGCCAACCCTAATAACTCATAAATTAGGTTGTCAAACAGTGTTGTATAACTTGAGAAAGGTGAAGTTTTGGCTCAAGAAAAAGATGTTGGCTGTATATATCATGAAGAAATTTGGCAAATGGATGTATTGTTGAAAGAAAACAACCATTAATTCAAAGGTCAGTTATTCAATGTTGAGCAATAGATTTATGAAAAACACCAATTAATTAACATATGGCATGAAACCCTAGGAATATTTAACAATTTAAAAAGCTCAATATCCAATGCAACCCATTATTGAAAAGAAGAAAAGATATAAAATAAAAAAATGTTATGTTTTTCAAAACATACTTAATATAAAATTGAAACAATAGTCTAGTATAATTTTTGTTACTTGGCTTAAGTTACTCATAATACCATTTTCTTTCAGAAATACAATTACGAAAATATATATATAATAAATTCACGAAATGCCATTTTACAAAAAATATACAATTATATTCATTTTTTAGAAATTTTTACAAAGAAGATATCATTAGAGATATCTAATCAAGAAAATACAATGTTATTTTTCAAAGTATGTACATGGGATATGTATGAGAATTAATGTACAAAGAAGATATCTTTAGTGATATCTGATGAATGATATACATTGTTATTTTATAAAGTATGTACATATGAGTTATTAACATAAATAAGAATGCTATACATTGGCCTAGTTAAAAGTAAAAATTGTTTGATAATTACATTGGATGAGCCTTGCTCGTACTATTCACCATAATAGATTTCTTTTAAAAATTAACAGAATCCAACTACTTTTGTACATGTTTTATGGAATTCTTGTGCAATAACTTCCATTTGTTGGACTTCTTCTTCTTTGACAACAACAACAAGGTAGGTTGCTTCTTTGATCTCTTGGATAATATTTTGTGAATGTTTAGAAATTGATTTAATTAATTTTCCAATTGGTGTTTCAATGTACACATTTGAACCCACATAATCGCGATTGGACTTGTTACTGAATTTCCCGTTTGATTTTGTTGAGCTTTAATATTTTCCATTATCTAAAAAAAAGTAAATGAAATTATTTTTCAAAAGTTTTAAAAAAAACGAGGTAACATTATTAGGTGGAGAACAAAGTGTATTTTTTTTGAAAAATAACTTTTCCATGAGCTAGATTACAATCTTCCACTAAACATAAGTACATCATAGAGCTTGAACAAAAAATAGAAAATTGAGTGTTAATTTTTAGGATTGAGGCAAACACCTAAATATAAAAAAGAATACAAATATAAATAAGAAGCAACAAAAATTATAGAGATAATAAACAAAATCTACCAGACCCATTTCCACCCTTATGTGCTAAATTTTTTTTAGTTGTGATCAAAGAGATTGAAAACTTGTAGACTGTCTTGTATGTTTGCAAATTGAGACAAATAAAAATAACTGAACAATCAAAAATCTTTTTTAGGACCAAAAGTGTAAAGATAACAAAAATGATTCCAGCCAAGAAAGAAATCACCATAAATGGCAATCAATATTTTCTGGTAGTAATTTTTCAAGGAATTTGATTAGCTATGAAAGGATACTAAATGTATTCACCTATGATTCCAATAATTGCTATCCACCTAAATGGTACTCTACATCCTTACAGCAACATTGCCAACAACATGCAACATTTCCCAGACAAATATACAACCGAATCATTCATGATAAAAGCTTTCCTCTTGAAGCAGCTTACATGAAGACGTGCTGCAAAAAGTATTGTTGCAGTTGCCATTGCTGTAATTTTTAAACCTTCACAAACAAGCTTTGAATGATTTTGGGACATCCTTTCACTAATCTGCCATGGCAGTGGGGTATTCTTCTCTGAAAGTTACATGGAACTTGCACCTGACCTCATCTTTGGGGTATGCCACATCTAATGTGTTTCCTACCCTATTTTATCCAATTTCAATAGTTTATCATGTCTCTTTTGCTTTAAATCTAGGGCGCTTCTTTGAAAAGCCTATATGCTTTTACTACTTGTTCAAATATGGAATGAGATGTCTTTTGATGGTTAATAAATGCATGGAATTTCATGGCAGCAGAGTTCACCGGTTATTTTTCATAATTGTAGGAGTCGCTTTGTCAATGAAAGAAGCAAGGGAAAGGACATCGTTTCGTAACATTTTATATCTAGCTGCTTGAATACTCTTTGACTACATTCCTGGTGAAGAATGAGAACACACACATTTGCATTTTTCACAACCATACAGTCATCGTGTGTACTTGTTAATATACTTTGAAGTAGAATGCAGTAAGCAGTAAAGAATACCACTATCTGAATATAAGTAGTTTAGTTTCTTTTTATGTATTTTATTATTTATAAATTAAAGTATTAATAAAATGGTTGTATGATTTTAATCATTATTTTAATTAAGCATCTATTTTTTTGATTGAAATTTATGAATGTCAATGCATATATGTTTATGGTTGTTTTAATTTTAATAGACAAGTTGTATGATTTTAATTCTTAGTTTAATTAAGTATAAATTGTTTTCATCTACACTCAAGGAACTTAAATTATATATAATGTCTCATTTTATTTCAAACTCTATGGGTTTTTCTTTAATCAACTCAGTTTATGCTCTGCTATTCAATTTCAGAATTTGTTGTGCAGAAATTTTTGTCTTTCTTCCACATTCAACTTTTTCTTCAATCTTGTGACAAAGAGGTTATACTGTGCTTTAAGGTGAGTTAATTTATAATTCACATATTATTATATTTCTTCAAGATATCTATAAATTAATTGATTGAAATTTGACAACTTTTGGTTTTCAAAATGTTTAGTTTTTCAATGTATTTATATGTTCATGGTTGTTTTAATACAAAAGTTATATGATTTTAATATACTTTAATATTTTTAATAAACTTTAAAAAATTTAAAGTTACTTTAATGATAGTATAATATAATATTATATTTTATATTTTGAACAAAATGAAAGTATATTTTTCCCATATTGTTTAAAATATTATAATATAATATTATATTATATTCTTTGATGATCAATTTATCTACATTTAAACTATCCAAAATTGGATAAATAATAGTTTTTTAATCTAAAATAGTTATGATACATTTCAAATGGTATTAATTTTTAAAATAATTTAATGGTCAAAAAAATTGAGAAGTAATTTTATTTTTTCTACATTTAAACTATTGAAAATTAAACAAATAATAGTTTTATTATTTATCTAAAATGGTTATTTTTGTTATTTCAAACCTCCTAAATTTAGTATTCAATTTTGGTTCTTTTATAGTAAAATGAAACATATTTATTTTGGTATTAGATCTGAAGTGTATGTTTATACATGAACTTAGGTATATTTATACTGCTATTTAATGAGTTCTTCCATTGTTAGGGCAGACTTTTCTTTGGTTTCAATGGGGAGTTTAAAAATTAAGCATAAATAATACCTTGTAAATTCCCATTGTAGTTAATGTCCATCTTAATTGTAGTTCATACCTTGCAAACTAAGTCAAACTATGATGATCTTGATTTAGAGTTTCCCTCTCCTTTTTTTGTTGTGCGTGAAAATTTAAATTTTCCAGATTATATATTTCAACTATTTGAGTTGCAACACTAACATCATAGTAAAAACATGAACTATTTCTTGCCAAAACAAAATTGTTGCTTAAAAAATGATTTTTTTGAAATTTAATAATATTGTATTTTTTAAAAATCATGAGAGAAACGATGATAAGAGGAGCTCCATGGAATTTGTTGTGCCAAGGCAACGATAATTTTTCAAAAAAAATTGGAAGGAGATGCTTTGATTGAGGTTGTCGTCTAGGAAATGGTGTAGGTCCACAAGGGAATGTTAGGCTGGGGTGAGATGAATAGGATCCAAGCTCTGTTGGGTATAGTTTTTCTCGTGATCGCCACCCTGTCAATGTTGTAGCACCATGCTAGAATGGTACATCTGGGGAAAACACAAATCTCTGGAATAGTAGGTTATGGGCACATGGTCATCAACAGACTCAACATTTAATCAAAGTTCCTCAACCACGTTTGGACATTTGTGGATCTAATGAAGAAGATAAGTTTCCATCTTTTCCAAATAATATTCCTCTACTTAAATCTTTTCCAAACAATATACCTTGTGATGATATGGTTTACCATAGGCACCTTCACAAAAAATAGTGTTCGGATGTGGTAGAAAGGCGTTCTCTGTCTTTCCCATCAAATTGTCCTACCTCATTTCCTAACAATATCCTGTTGCGAAAGTGTTTTTCCTCACAGTTCTTTTGTCACTCTTAGAATACTCTATTTGATAAGGGTTTGGTTCATAAGCATCCTGCTTTTGTTACTTACCCTAATAATATTTTGTTGGGTATGGGTTTAAGGCATTTGAAGCAAACAAGGCAAGAGCGCTTTCGTAAATCTAATGATTGTGGGTGCCGCTATTCAAATATTTCACATCATTTTCATAGGCGCGCTTCTTTACTTTTCTCTCACTTGAGGGTCTTCAGAGATAACCCTACCTGAGAATCGTCTTGCTCCACAAATTCAAGATCTATGGAATACAACTCTTATTTGTAACTTTTGGAATCTTTCTCCCCTATCTTTGTCCTCAAAGACTGGATCTACAAGACTTGGGATGGGGCAAATCAGGTTTTTGATGTCGATAAGGGTAATGGGTTTTTCATGGTTTTCTTCTCTTCAAAGGAGGAAAAAGATGTGATTTATAAAGTTAATTTGTGGATTTACAAGGGTTCTGGGCTCTATATTCAACCTTGGTTCCCAAATTTCAATCTCCATTCAACCAAACTCCATTTTATTCCTTTCTGGCTTTAGTTGCCTTCTTTACCTTTGGAATACAAGGAGCTAGGAATTGTAGAATCTTTAGATAATCAGATTGGTATAATTTTGAAGCATGATCTGTAGTTTTTTGAGAGTCCCCATTTATCAGTTAGGGTTTGTGTCCTCTTGGACATTACCAAAAAAATTCCTAAGTTTTTGTTGATTAAATCAAAGATGGGGTTGTGGATTCAGGATTTGTTTTTTGAGTCACCAAAGAATGTTTTCCATATTTGTCACATTTCTGGGAATCAAGAAAGGTTTTGTAAAGCTCAGAGTCTCAACAAGGGAAAATATGATGTATTGCATAAGCAAATGGGTGAAGGTGGTCCTTTACTTATCAGGCAGAACAAAGGCAAAGAAATAATCATTTATCCAGATTCAGGGTTTGTCTCAATTTGGGAGAAGGGTTCCTGTTCTAAATCTCCAAGTACTTATTCATCATCTCCATTTGGAGGTAATTCTTGCAAGACTATTGTTTCTTCTCAAGTTGGTAAATCTGGGGCATATCCAACTTATTCTGCATGTATTGTGTCTTCTTCTCAAGGTGTTTTCAAGAAAAGAAATCTAAAGCTTCATCTCTAGTTCTAAACATGAAATGTTCTATTTTTCTTGGAGCCTCCCATTTCTACATGGGGTCATTTATCTTTCATGGTAAACAATTCATGTTTACATCTATATGCTCCTTCTTTGTTGCCAATTTCAAAACATCAAGTGTAATCTATTTCAACTGCTTTGGTTTGGGGTCAAGAGGGTGTTCACTTTGACAACTTTCTTCAAGAGTCCATGGATTGTGATGGTATTTTTCCAGTGTCTCAATCAAAATTTGTATCTCCCTCATATTGTTTGTCAATGTATCATATTGATCTCATGGATTTACAATCTTTGTTGTCAGATGGAAATTTAGAAGGTATGGTGGATCGAATCTCTAATATGGTGGGATTGTCTATAATTGATGATATTGTTGAGAATTTAGAGAAAGACGATCTTTCCAAAGAACCCGTGTTCACAGATTTACAAGAGGTACATTCAGTAACTAGTCAAATGTCTAACTCTTATATTTTTCTTCCTAAAAGCACCCAAGGATGGTCTTGAGGAGTTTGATTTTTCTACAAATCTATCCATCTCACAAGAGGTTTATGATGCAGTCATATCTAAATGTTCTAAATGGCACTCTTTCCATTTAGTTGCACAAGGTGCATCTGGTGGTTTACTTTCTTTGTGGGATCCTAAGCTAGTTAGTATCCAAGTCATCTCAACTGCTCATCATTGGCAGTTTATGAAGGTGACTCACTTTGATTTATCTTTTGGGCTAATAAAATTTATGGTCCCAATTACACAACTAGTAAGAAGCATCTGTGGGATACATTGGAGGGTGTTTTAGAAAGTTCAGAGTTTACAAAGGTGGTTCTTACTGGAGATTTTAATGTAGTGTTGTCCTTAAAAGAGAAAAAGGGTGGGATTATTCCACCCTCTAAATCCATGGAGGATTTTAATTCTTTTATTTAGAATAATGTCATTTTGGATATCCTTCTAGATAAGGGTAATTTTACATGGACTAATAAGAGGAAATATCTCTATCAAATAGCAGTGCGTTTGGATAGATTTTTGGTTTCTGCAAATTGGGTGTCGAAGAAATTTTTAATGCACTCTCAAATCCTTCCTTGGATTGGGTCTGATCATTTTCCCATTTCTTTATCTATTGAGAGGAATCAGGTATCCACAAATTTTAAAACATCTTTTAAATTTGAAATGATGTGGTTTTAGCATCTTGATTTTCAAAGATTATTGCAATATTGGTGGTTTGAAGCTCCTCAAGTGCAACGCACGTTTATGTTCAGATTTTTTCAAAAGTTGAAATTTTTCAAGTCAAAAATTAAGACTTGGAATGCCAATGTTTTCAAAAATGTTTTCTAGCAAAAGGCAAAAGTTTATAAGAAGATTTCAAATATTAATGAAGGAATAATTGCAAATAGTTTAGACCCTCAATCTTTTGAACAACAAAAATCATTACAAGTAGAATGGGAAGAGTTGTTTGCGTGGGAGGAAATTTATTGGAGATAGAAATCACGTGAACTTTGGCTTAAAGAAGGTGATAAGAATACAAAGTTTTTCTCACAGTTTTTCCCAAATAAAGAAAGCTAAAAGCACTATTTTTTCTATTCTTGATAGTGTTTCAGGCGAACACTTGACAAAAGAGGTAGATATTCAAAATGAAGGAGTCAATTTTTTTTCAAATTTTCTTTTTTCTCCTCTAGTTACTTCAGATCAATCCTTGAGAGAAAAAGAAGAAATGTTAGAATCTATTCCTACGTTAATCTCTCCTTAGGATAATGTGCTTTTACTCAAACCTTTCTCTTTAGAGGAGCTAAAAGAAATTGTATTTTCAATGCCACCTAATAAATCCCTTGGGCCCGATGGGTTTACTGCTATCTTCTTTCAAAAATGCTGGGATTTTATTTGGTAGGATTTACTAAAAGCACTAGAAGAATATAGGTGCTTGGGAACGATGTTGAAACAATTTAATGTCACTCATATTGCACTTATTCCAAAGGTAAATTCCCCAGAGACCTTTGTTGACTTTAGACTGATTTCTCTTTGCAATACAGTCTACAAAATCTTTACAAAAGAAATCTATTTGAGGTTGCAGCATATCATTCCAAGAATCATTTTAGAAGAACAGGGGGGTTTTGTCTCGGGTAGAGAAATTGCTAAGGGTTCTCTAGTTGCACATGAGGTGCTTCATTAGATATATCTACTCACTCTCTCCCAACCCTAATCATTAATCTTGATATGATGAAAGTCTACGATAGAGTTGATTGGTCTTTTCTAATGGAAATATTAAAAAAGTTTGGCTTCCATCCAAAATGGTGCAAATGGGTTTACTCATGCATATCTGGGGAAAAATTCTCAATTCTAGTGAATGGTTCTCCATCGGGTTTTTTCAATTCTACTCAGGGTGTTAGAAAGTAGATCCATTATCTCCTTTCCTTTTTATTATCTTAGCTGAAGCTCTCAATACGGCTATTTCTAAAGCTCAGATAATGGGATTTTGAAAGGGTGTGAAAATTCCAAATACTGATATCATCATTACCCACTCTTTGTTTACGGATGACACAATTTTATTTAGGATAATTGTTGTTGTAGATGATAAATAGATTAAATCTGTTTTGGAAAAATATATGCTTGCCTCAAATCAGAATATCAATGCAAACAAATCAAAGATTTACATTCTAAATATAGGGCTAGAATTGAAGAATAAGATTGTGCAAATTTTAGACTTCCAGCTGGCAAAATTTCCTTGCAAGTACCTAGGTATACCTTTCTTCACAGGGGAAAACAAATGCTCATATTGGGAAAAGTTGCTTCAAAGTATTCAAGCTAGGATCTCTAGCTAGAAAGGTTGATGGCTATCTTTGTCTGGAAGGATTTTGATGATTAAATATGTACTTTCAGCCATTCCCAATTATTATATGGTTGTATTGAAGGCTCCTTGGGCTGCCATTATTCAAATTGAAAAGCTGATATGATCTTTCTTATGGAAAGGAAATTTGGATGGTAAGAAGAAAATCCCTCTTGTTTCATTGAAAAACATTTTTTTAGAGAAATTTAAAGGTGGTGTAGGAGTACATAATCTGTCCGCAAGAAATATGGCCTTAGGTGCTAAACTTGTCTGACATATGTATTCTAAACCAAGGGGAAAATGGTGTAAATTCATGCAAGAAAAATAATTTGATTGTGATGCCTCAGAACACATTTTTTGTCCTAGATCCTCCATTAGGATCAGTAATGTGGACTTTTCTTTTAAGCTACAAAACATTAATTTTGTCATATCTAACATGGGAAATTCATAATGGAGAGAGAGCCCAGTTTTGGCAAGACTCATGGAATGGATATCCTCCCTTGGAACCTCTGCAAATTTTCAAGCCAGCCCAAGAACAGATAATTCAAAGATTGGGTTCCAAAGTTAAGGATTACATTCATAAGATAGATGATCGCATAGGTCAAGTTTATTGGAAGCAGATAGAAGATTCCTCACTGTCACGTGATCAACAAAAGGAGTTAAACAACATTTTGTTGAATCGTATTGTTTATTTTAAGCAATCTACTAATAAAATTATTTGGGCTCCATCTAAATTAGGTCACTATACAGTTAAGTTAGGATATAAAGCTGCAATGAGTATTCAATTTCAAGGTTCACCTCAACAAGCTTTATCCTTTTGTTGGAATCCAATGGTTTTTCCAAAAGCTGGAAGTTTAGCTTGGCTAACCTTAAAGTATAGGATTTTGACAAGTGATAGGTTGGTTAAACCGAATATAGCTCCTCCTTTTAATTTTGTGTTGTGTGGGGAAAGTCTAGATTGTGTTGATTACCTATTCTTACATTGTCCTTTTTCTATTAAATGTTGGGATTATGTTAAATTCAAATTGGATTGGGCTGCCCCATCTCCTAAATCCACATGGGAATTATTTTCAAGTTGGCCAGTCCTCTATAATTTTTCATTATTTTCTTGTATTTGGAAAATCATTCCCTCGCCAGTTCTTTGGTGCATCTGGTGGGAATGAAATAAAAATATTTTTTGCAAAGCCTCATCTCCTATTGATCAAGTGTTGCTGACTTTGGAAAAGTCTATTACTGAAACCAAAAATGCTTATGTGTCAAAAGATAAACATGCAAGTTCCATATTTATAGACTGGGATGTAAAGTAGTTTAAGATTTGGCCCGAATTGGTAATTCCATTTAGGGGAATTCAACAAGTTATTCTTTCCAAAATTGATAGATCAAAAGTGGCTTGGATTCCTCCATCGAAAGGTTATGTGAAGTTAAATTTTGATGGTGCCTCAAGAGGAAATCTAGGAATCTTAGGGGCAAGGGTTGTCTTGTGAGATCATTAGGGGAATCTCATTGGGGCTAAATCTATTTGGTTTCGATTTGGTACCAAAAACAAAGTAGAAGCACGTGGTTTATTGGTTGGCTTATAGTGAGCTCAAAAATTGTAGATTCAACATTTGCAAATCGAAGGGGATTCTTTGTTGATTATTAATGCTTGTAGGAAAAAATGTCATGTAGTTGGAAAGTCAAGTATGTCTTGGATCCTTTTACAATATTTTGTAAGCTTTTAGATAAATCACATCTATAGGGAAGGAAACCATGTAGTAGATTTTTTAGCCAACTTTGGATGCAATCACTTGCAATCAGAAGAGATAGAATATGGTGTTGGGGAAAATAATTTACCAGGGGAACTTTTGGGGAACTCTTGGGTAGGAAATGATAATCTTCCTCAAGAAATGCAACAATTAATCAATAAAGAAAGGAATACTCCATAGCTACATTAAATGTAGCTATGGTTGTATTTTAATGCTAATGTTGAGTTATATAGAACATGAATGGATTGAAGAAGTAGTAGCAGTCATGGAGATTGGTGGGATTGTTGGATCTAAGATATGGAAGGAGCAAATTCAAAGAATGGTTATAGTTATGGTAGGATTTAGTGCAGTGTATGCTCTAGTTCAAGCATGGAATAGTGGCTATTCTCCTTCCATTTGATTTTCTTTACCTATTGCAGAAGTTGGGCATGACCATATTTCCCCCCTATTGTACCTCAAGGTTTAGTGCAAGAATCTGGCAGTGATGCTTCTACGGTTACCAATGCTTTGAGCCCTCAAGGTTTAATGGATGGATATAGAAGAAATGATTCTATGATTGAACAAGTTGTGTCACCTCAAGGAGAGGTGCATGATGATGTGAAAGGAATGTTATTTTAGGCTTAGATGGTGGTTCTAGTAGTGCCAAAGGATCTTTTAATGTGAGTAGAGATGATGTTGTTTCTAACAAATTTTTTGTTTCCAACCAAAATAATGTGAATACCTCGGAGGAGAAGAGTGTGATTGAGGAATTCCACAATTCTACAAAGGATTCCAACTCTTTTTTAGGGATAAATGATGTTAATGGTTCTAATCAAAAGGGATATAATAGGCCTCAACATGACCCGGATTGGATCGAGGTACTTGAGAAACAACTGGCATTTCCAAAAATGAAATTGAAATTCACCAGGTGTAAGTGTGAATGATCTAGATCTGTATGGATTTGTATATCATAATCTCTCTCATTTTAAAAGGGGCTATGAAATAATGGAAAACATCTTTAAAGTATATGTTTGTACCGATGGAGATAAACCCTATTTTCACAATGGACCCATGGAAGCCATATATGCCTCAAAAGGATGGTTCATGAAGCAGATGGAAGAAAACAAGCAGTTTGTGACAAAGGATTTCGGGGAAGCTCACATGTATTATATTCCTTACAATGTGTATGAAATGAGGGTGGGGATTCCTAATCCTCAACATCAAAACATGCCACAAATTACAGTGTACAAAAAAGATCAAATTAACATGTTGGCAAGAAAATATCCCTTCTGGAACATAACCTGTGGTAGAGATCACTTTTTCGTTGCATGCCATGATTGGGGACCTTACACAACAGCTGGACACAATGAACTAAAATTGAATATTGTCAAGATTTTATGTAATGTAGGTCTTCAGATGGGTCTTTTCATTTGGGTAAAGATGGCGGCCTCCCTAAAGCAAACTTACATGGTTTAGAGCAGCCACTAGGTGGGCTTGGTGGATTATCTACAAGAAATGGGTCCATTCTTGCATTTTTTGTAGGGGGAAATCATGGGAGAGTAAGGCCTATGTGATCTTCAAGTACTGGGAAGGAAAGGATCCTGACATTAGAGTTTATGAAAACTTACCTTCTAAAATAGCCAAAAAGAAATCCTATGTACAACACATGAAGGAAAAAAAATTGCATTTTCCGTTTGGGTTATGAAGTAAACAACCCTAGAATGGTGGATGAAATTTACTATGACTGTGTGCCTATTATAATAGCAGATAATTTTTTCCTTCCCTTTAATGGCAATGTTATTCTATTATAGTGATAGAGAAAGATATACCCAATTTGAAAGATATTCTTCTTGGTACTTTGGAGAAAAGATACCTTACAATGTATTTCAGGCTGGGTAAAGTTAGAAAGCATTTTTTGTGGCACAAGGATTCTCCAAAGAGATATGATATCTTACATATGATTATTTATTCTATATGGAAAAGTAGGCTAAACCAAACACTGATGCTTTCTTGAGGAGGATGGGATTATTTATGCATCAGTAAATATTGACTGAAGCCCCATATCATGGCCAATTTTTCCCCATAGGAGTGCATTTATTTTGTCAAGCGGAATTGAACTGTAGAATGTTAGATGTTCCTTCTACATCTATGTTTTAATAGTAGAGGAAATTCAGATTTTTCTTTGTATGCTAGTAGTATTTTTGTAAACTCTTCTTAATTTTGTTGTACCCAGTGCTGAAAAATTACATGGGCATTGCTTTGCTAGCACAAATTTTTTATCATGATGTTGCCAGTACTATAATTCTGGCTTTTTATAATCTCTACTATTTTCATATTAATAAATATAATTAGGCCATGGCCTTTTATCGAAAAAGAAATTAAAAAAACATTTATATTAATTAAATTATTAAACATTAAAATTATATATTTTAAAAAATTCATTTATATTTATAAAATTGAAAACGTGTATAACTATTTATTAATATATCATGTATATGTACAAGCATAATAAGTTTTCCTATACAACCTTTTATATAGTGTCGTATGCTATATAAGTTTTTGATTATAGGTAAAATAGGTTTTGAAGAGACCTTGAAACCCTTTACAAAAGAAAATGCCACTTCAAGAGATAATCAAAAATAGAGCAAGCAGCCAAAAACTAGCAAAACAACAACTGGAAAAAGGAACAAAAAAAACACGTGACTAGAGATTCTTTAGGATGTCCGCCACTTCCAGGTTACTATCAATTATCTTTTGATGAACATTCATAACTTCCACTACCTCTTTAGTAGGAATACCAGCATTAGCCTTCAATTTAGTTTTGTTATGGGTTCTAGTAGAAGAACCCTTCTCACTCGCCACTTTCTGTTGGGCTTCCACACTAGCTGTCACATCTCTCATACCAGAGTCATCCCCCAACCATTTCCTGGCTTTCTTGTTCAACAAACACAAACCTTCGGCTTGATTACACATAGAATGCTTGCTCACCTCAAGAACAACAATTTTATGCTCATAAGAATTTTTCATGTTGATCATCTTGTCAACAATCATTTTAGGAGTATCAAATAGCTAATTGACCTCCAACTGAACCTTATTGACTTGAGCCTAAACATTAGGACCCCTAGAGGAAGAAATCTCATCAGAATTGTTAGTCATAGCTCTAACCCTGACATTGGTAAAATTTATTTCATGGAAAACCCATTTGAAAAGCTTGTACAAGTTTAAGGAACCCTCTTTCGCCATGCCCAAAAAATAAGGCATATCTTCCCTCCTAATGTTGAAGACATCCCTACCAACCACACTATCCTCTTGGGAATCACTATCGGTAACATCTTTGTTCAGGGCCTCCTTCCCTTTCTGACTAGAAAGAACATCACCTTTTTCCAAATCATGCTCCAACATCTAATCCTCAACTCCCTACAAATTACTATCATGCTCTTGCACCTTTTTCCTCTTAAAATTCTTAGGAAGATTCCTCATCTTTGATCCCTCTTTTTTCAACAAGTTAGAGCCAAGGGAAACCCCCGTCTGGACCCTAATACTGGTATCCTCGTTGCTCGTTTTACCCAGAGCAACACCCTTCAACTTCTTTCCTCCTGTCACTTGTACATAGGATAGGAACGGTCCACCTCCTCCTCACCACCGGTATCATACTCATTTTCCATAGAGGTCATAGGAGGGTTTCTCTTTTTTCTACTCTTGTCCTAAAAATAGCCAAGGATTTTGAATCAACATCCATGGATAACTCTGACTTGGGGGCATAATCTTTGTCATCAAATTCATCATTTGACCTCGTAATATACTCATAATCCTTCTTCTTCCCAACATTAGAAATTTTGGGTTAGTTAGGGATAATAAATGACTTAATATACTCAAAAATTAACTGAATTAAACCTTCATGTAGAACAAGGTTCTTGGGGTTGCGTTTGTGATATCTTATCCCATGTTCCAAAGACACCAGAAGATAAAAAGTAAAATACACCTTCTTTTTGTGCCTAAAATGATTAAGCAAAACAAAGTGATGCCCAGAGAGAATAAAGAAGCGACCGTCGAGAGTGAAATACCTTGTAATTTCCTGTGCAACATCTTCCCATATAGCCTTGATTGAGGAATGATAATAACCACCACATTTAGCCCATTACAACTTCTGCCTCTCATCATCTTTGAAGAAGATATCCAGGGCCACACTAAACTCATTTTTGTCTCTGTAGAATTTTCTACCTTCAGTTGACAAACCGGTGATTTCAGCAAAGAGATCCTCCGTAATAGTGAACTCCTTAAGTTCCACCAATTTGTAAAACCCAATTCCGCCATCCTTCAAGAAACACCTGCAAAGTATTCAAATCATGTCTATCCAACTTCTCCATATAGGGCATCACTATCGCTACCTCCAACAATCGCCAAAACTTTTCATTGCTTTTTACAGTATCACAAGATTTAGGCTCAATTCAGTTTCGATCGCCCCTCATCATAGCAATAGGTAAGCACCCCAACAAAAAGAAAAATTTGCAGAGGAGATGAAGAAACCTCGAGAACTTGTAGAACAAACAAGGAAACCTCAAAACCACTTTAGCATTCCAATTACTCACAATCCATGTGGAAATGATAGAATGACAAAGAGAAATAATGAATAGTGAATGCATAGTCATTCGAGCCTCAGACCCATCAGTAAACCGCATGGCCTTACCACATGAGAAATTCTACCTTGAAAGGAAATGCCATGTCAAGAACATGTGAAAAAACCCTACCACAAAATTAACCCCCTTCTCATCCCCTTTGTGAATCATGATAAATTATTGAACATGCTTCAAGGGGAAGGGGATCATAATCTCCCCATTCCTTATAATCATTCACCACATAGTTAGAAAAAAAATTAGCTAAGCTATTTCCCTCTCTATAAACATGGGAGATGAGACATTGTTCAAAAGAGTCCAATATATCTAAGGAATCAATGATAATGGATTCCACATTCCAAGATGGGGAGGAAATATTCTTAAGATTATTGATAATATTGAAGGAATCACCCTCAACCCAGACCTTTCTATAACCTCTAGACTATTCCAACTTCAAACCATGATAGGTTGCAGAAGCGTATGCTATATAAGTGTAGTTTTTTTTAATGTATTTTATTGTTTACAAATTAAAGTATTAATGAAAATGCTCTATGATTTTAATCATTATCTTGACTAAGCATCTATTTTTATTTATTGAAATTTAAGAATGTAAATGCATAAATATTTGTGGTTGTTTTAATTTTAATAAACAATTTGTATGATTTTAATTCTCAACTTAACTAAGTATCAATTGTTTTCATCTACACTTAAAGAACATAAAATTTATATAATGTCTCATTAGTTTATGATGTGCTACTCAATTTTAGTATTTGTTATGCAGAGATTGTTGTCTTTCTTTGACAGTCAACTTTTTCTTCATTCTTGCGACAAAGAGGCTAATCGATGCTTTAAGGTGAGTTAATTTGTAATTCGCTTATTATTATGTTTTTTTAAGATATCTATAAATTAGTCAATTGGAATTATTCAAATGGATTTGCATTTGACAATTTTTGGTTTTCAAATCGTAGTATTTTATTCTCCTAACTTTCAAAATTTAGTACTCAATTTTGGTTCTTTTATTCTTTTATGTTTTTTGTCATCTGGAAAGCAATGCCGCCAGATGGTTCTAATCATAATTTTTCAAAAATAATTATTAAAAATTAAATACAAATAATATAAAACCTTTTATATAGTGCTATATGCTCTCATCTCCCACTTCAAGGGATCTTGATGATCAGAAAATGTTACATAATAAGGGAATTTTTTTTCCTATATTTAGTATTCCATTTTGATTCTTTTAAAGTTAAATGAATGTTTTTATGTCATCTGGAAGGTAATGCCACTAGATGGTTCTAATCATGTTTTTCCAAAAAAATTATAAAAAATTAAATACAAATTATAATATGAAACCTTTTATATAGCACCGTATGATCTCATCGAGCCCTTCGAGGGATCTTGATGACCAAAAAGTGTTACATAAAAAGGAAATAGAATTTCTATATTTAGAATTCCATTTTGATTATTTTATAGTTAAATGAATGTTTTTATGTCATCTAGAAGGAAATTCCGCCAAATGGTTCTAATCATACTTTTCCAAAAATTTTTATAAAAGATTAAATACAAATAATATAAAACCTTTTATATAGCACTATATGCTCTCATCTCTCCCTTCGAGGGATCTTGATGATCAGAAAGTGTTACATAATAAGGGAAGAAACTTTCTATATTTAGTATTCCATTTTGATTCTTTTATAGTAAAATAAATGTGTTTATGTCATCTAGAAGGCAGTGCTATCAGATGGTTCTAATCATACTTTTCCTAATAAAATTATAAAAAATCAAATACAAATATTATAAAACCTTTTATATAGCATCGTCTGCTCTCATCTTGCCCTTCGAGGGATCTTGATGAGCAAAAAGTGTTACATAATAAGGGTAGTAACTTTCTAAATTTAGTATTCAAATTTTATTCTTTTATAGTAAAATGAATGTTTTTCCTTCATTTGGAAGGCAATGCCGCCAAATGGTCGTAAGCATAATTTTCCATAAGAAAGAATAAAACTTAAATACAAATAATATAAATCCTTTATATAGCACTGTGAAGCATTTTTTCCTTGATCATTTTGATTTTCGGCTTGTATAATGTTCTCAGCTTTCAGATGTGCTCGCGCTTGAGTAAATTTATCGGAAAGGCACACAATACGCCATGTGCTGGTTGCACAACTTTCATTCATTAGAGCCTTTTGGCCTTTTTATTTTCTTGGTTTTTGGGATGGAAGCTTTGAGTTAGTTCCATTGGATGATGTGATTGGTCAACTGGACCTTTTACCAGGCTATTTTCTAGGATTTGATCATTTATAGACAACTATCTTTGCTAAATATCTAAAAAGCATTAATGTGGCAGTTAAGAATTGATGAGAAAAGATTGTTGTGCCCTAACTAAAGATCTATGATCACATCATGTGCTATCAAATGCCAACATCTGGCAGTAATTACTTCCATGTTGTGGCGGTGTTTTCTTCTTTTTGTAGCTATAAATGAGAGGCGACGATAGAGAAAAGGGTTGGATTCCAAGTTTTAGTTTCCTTTGCTGAGGAAAAGTTTCTTTAGTTTTCTTACATTGTAGAACTATTTTCAGAAGCAAATGTTGTAGAACTACTTTTCTCTGGCATTTAATATCTTTTAAAGCTCAAACTATTGTTGGATTGGGATCCAACCTTTGTTTTAAATTTCATTTGATATTTAAAGCATGTATTATTGAGAAGAAATATTTGAGACTATGCATGTATGAACTTTATCAAGCTTTCTTTCTTTATGCTTTCATTCTGAATGAAACATTATGTCAAGCTGAATTTGAATAGTTTAAGTGGTTGATTTCCATGTTGTTGCTTGTATGGTAGAATAATAACTCATGAAAACTAGATTATGTCAGTGGACTTCTCTATTTTTTGAAGGGTTGTTGTTTTGTTATATTGTGATGTATTAGGAGAGAGAGTTTATGCAATTTATGAACATTTTTCTGGTAACCTTGAAAATCTTTATGTTTGATCGAACCTTAATGAACACTGCCTGCGAAAAGATATGAAAGTTTGCACTGCGCTTGTTGTTAGCCTTTGTTGTTCATTCTCTTTCCAACAATGAAGTGTTGTGGCATTCTGTGTCTAATTATATCACTCATAGGAATGATTAGGTTTGAAATGTTGTAAAAGATTTGGCGCATCACCATTTTTATGTTTTATGTTTACATTTCCTTCTACCCTTTTCTTGAAAACCCAAAGAAGAGCTAACTTTCTATAAAAATCCTGAAGGTATTCAGTGAGGCGCAAATCAGTTCCCCACTCGCTGAATTTCCCATAATACTATCAAAGAGGCGCAAGCTTTGATGATCAATAGTTCTTTTTCTGGCACACTCGGTGGGACACAAAGTTCTCCCAATTCCTAATTAGAAGTCAGAAATATTTCTTAAATCAGGCTAAGCAAAGAAACTGGAAGTTTCATGCCCAGAGTCCAAATGAGAGCATCTTCAAGAGGCCATTTATAGTACTCCCAATTACTTGCCTCGTTACCTAGGAGAAGAAGACTTACAAGTTTTGTATCACATGTAAGGAGCAATAGATTGAGAAGTAAGAGCCTAATATCCAGAGCCTTATCTACTCCACCGGGAGGCTCAAACTTCCAAATTAGACTACCTATATACCCGATTCATAGGAATCTTTTCTCTATGGCTCATGTACCTTCCCTTGCTCCCAGAAATTTTGTAACCTGGGATAGCGGTAGTCCGCAACAACCACCTACACCCCCAAATGTATGGCCTGCCATACCCGCTAATTCCCTCAAGGCTATTCCAAAAAAATTTGGGGAATATTTCAAAACCCCTTCCGAGCACCTTCAAGATATAGTGGAGGTATGTAGGGTACATAACATAGTAGAGGAAAACATTGCTTTGAGGCTGTTAGCTACCTCTTTTAAAGGAAAGGCCCAAGATTGGTATCGATCTTTGGCCTTGGGTTCTATCATCTCCTAGGATGAGCTCAGAGAAAGGTTGTTTGAACGCTTCTCAGAGAAAGGAGATTGTTCTTCGTTGCTACAAAAAATAATCACCATCAAGAGAGCTTTGCAAGAGGCCATGAGCGATTTCAACACCAGGTTCCACAAGACCTGTCAAAGGATCCCTGCAACTGCTCGACCCCCAACCACGATAGCATTTATGTTCTATTTGAAGGCTCTCAATTCAGACATCACAATAATGATAACATCCATGGGAGGGGATATCTTTCCCAATGCATATGAGTTGGTTGTGCATGCGAAAAATAGTCTGATCGATGTCGGGAAGCTTCCATCATGACCTTTGATGTTTGTATTTGCAAAAATTTCTAGTGGTCCTTGGGGAGAAGTTATTCCAAGATCTTCTATTACATAACTGATGTCGGATACGCCGCAGTCTATGTACGTGTACCTCACTGCCTCGACAAACACGTTGGGATCTTCCTCTATTGTAGCGCATATCAAAAACATGAAGAGTCTCATGTAGACTTTTGCTAATGAGTTGGTTATTATCAAACAAAAACAAGCAACACCTACGAAGCAAACCACGCAAGCCTACGACGAAGGAAAGCCATCTTATTAGCAAAATACATACCAAGGATCCTCCAGAGGAGGAGGTCAAAAGACAGTGTCTGAGAACCATATAGTTCCAATCACCATGCCACTACAGATGGTCAAAGACAACTAGAGTAAAGAGTTAATTCCAGGATAGAACAATTTTACGGAAGATGAGAATGTATGGTGCTTCCTAGGCAGCGATAGTCATGTGCCGTGAAATTGTCCAAGGGGGAATATGCAACAGAAGATAGTGGAACAAAGAAGCAAGGGCGTGCTCCTGAATGCAGATGAATATCAATCCTTTGAAATGGAAGGGTATGTGCAGGATCATCATGGAAAAAATAGGCCATTAAGTGCCGAAAAATTCAGAAATATCAGAGTTAGGCAACTTGACATAAAAATTTGAATAAGTTATCTATATTATTTCAAAAATATGTAAGAATAGAACTTTTAGAAAATTGAATGTAGTTTCTAAACTACAAGGTTTATTTACAAAAAAATAAAAATCTATTTGGTGAAAATTTGAAATTTCAATGCAACAGTACTTAAATTTCAGGGAAAATAAGAAGTAGGTGTCTATTTGACCACCCTAACCACAATAAAATGATAATATTTTTTTATAATATTTTAGATATAAGTAGAGGACTCATGTCCTGATGTGATGCATATTTTGTTGTAATTTTTTTCCAAGTAAATAATTAACTATGAATTTTTTATTACAACTTTTAAAAGATATAAAAAATTGTATGTTTGACCACCTTAACAGCCAAAACTTCATGAAATTCAATTTTTCTTTTTTAATCCTATAGTATGTGAAGCATAGAATGTAACGCATGTTTCAGATTCAAAAAATGTGATATTTTTTGAAAACTATAGATATTTTTCAATCAACCTATCAATAAGGACTTTAGTCATAGTTCAAATAGAAAATGAATAATAATAATTTATTAAATTCAAAATAAATCATAATTTATATTGGTGGAAAGCTGAGAATCTCCTTTAAAAACCCTTTTCGTTTCATCATTTTGAGGTTAAAAAATAGTCATCAGCCACACACCCGACATATACCCATCATATCGCCACTTTTTGGCCCATCATGATCCTACACATACCCAAAAAAATTCTCGTTTCAGAGTGCAAATGCAAGGAATGTCCTTGGAGCAAGAGCTGGCCAGACCAAGTGCTATTTTCATGGATGGAATAAGAAGAAGAGGTGTTTGGAAATGAAGCTCTGACAACTAGTGCCCCACAAGTATAGTCAGATTACAACACGAGATCCAAAAGAAGGCTTACGAGAGAATACATGCAACAAGATTTGCTACATCCTCAGCCACGTCAACCGCCATTGCAAGAAAAGCAGGCTCCATTGCCTACCATCTGACCTACTCCTTAACTGCACACTCTATTGTTTCCAGAGAAGGAGACGAACAAGGCACCAGGCCTAGTCACGACAAAACGTTTTCTTCCAAAAAAAAGAGAAATACAACCATTCAAGCCCAAGACCCAACTAGTCCTGATGAAGAGCACTCAATGTGGTGGAGTAATTGAAGAAGGAAGCTACCAATGTATCTCTGTGGGGTGTCATATCTATCCCCAAACAAAAGATGTTTCTTCAGGAAGCATTAAAGAAAGAAGAACAAATATCGCAGACGGACACAACTTTGTCGTGTGATCAAAGCATAGACAAAGGATCCACATCAGCCCCTCAAGCTATGAAAGTAGCAGCTTATGTGAATGAGGTGGGAAATGCAAAGGAGAAAGAGGTAAGCAAGCCAAAGCTCACACCTTTCTTTTTAACACTTATTGTGGGAGGTAAGCTTTTGCATAATAACATGATTGATTTGGGGGCTAGCACAACGATCATGCCAAAACAAGTAGTCGATGCCTGAAACTTAAGTATGAGCCCCTTGAGAAAGGAATCATGCAATTAGATGGGAAGAAGGTTTCGACTATTGGTCGGATAAAAGATCTATCTCTGACCCTCTTCTCATGTCCAATCCAAATAGTCACACAAGTAGTAGTGATAGACATTCCCCCGGTCCTTAGAATGTGTCTTTCAAGAGATTTCACTACGAATCTTGGTTGATACTTAGCATTCGACTGGTCCCAACTAATATTGAGAACCAAGCACAGGGCGAAGATGAAGATTCTGTCCAAATCTTTGCATCTCAAACACATAGCGGACAATGCAGTCCTATGCTTTGAAGCAGCACATACCTCCATCTCTCAGCAGGAGAGATATTGTGTAGAGATGTTGGAAGATGAAGAAGACATAAGTGATTGAACTCCTGAAGAAGAGGTGCTACTTAACCAATTTATCGACTCTGACCTGTTCAGAAAATTTCATGCAACAGGTCTAGGCACCTATGTGATTTATGACAATGATCAGGTCTTTCCGAAATTGATGAAGGATCGGGAGGAATATGATGATCTAGGTGATAATCGTCTATGGACCTTTTATTTTGATGGTGCCAAATGCAAAGCCGGATCTGGAGTAGGTGTCCGACAGGATCAGAAACCCTCAAATCTTACCATTTTCAGTTCTCATGCTCGAACAATGACATGGAATATGAGGCCTTGGTCCATGGTCAGACCCTTGTAAAACATATGGGCGTAAAGAGAGTACAAGCTTTCAGAGATTCAGAGTTAGTGGTGAGCTAGGTTCGTGGGAAAGCGATCGTGAAGAACACAAGAATGAAGTCATACAAACATCAAATTTGGGATTTGATTGAGAGCTTTGAAGCCTTCAACATACAAGTTATTCCCTGATCTCAAAATAGTATCGTTGATTAGATGGATTTTGTTGGTTCACAATTCGAACCAGTTTCCGATTCAACCAAGCAAAATGTAGTGCAAGTCATCGTTCGACTCTCAATTCTTGACAACGATCAAAACTGGAAAGTTTTTGATGATGACATTCAAATTGTTACCTTCATATAGAAATCGGGAATAGCTTCCAACTATTCACCACTAGGAGAAAAAATTCCTGAAGAACAAATCATCCAGTTAAAAGGGAATAAGATTCCTCGAGGATTAATTTCCCTTGAGAATCTCTTTGATTGTGAGGATGTAAGAAATAGAAAGCAGAGGTTCATTGCGAATGCTAGGGACTATGAATAGCTTGATGTCGGAAGCAATAGAAAGTTAAAGGTTAGAAGGGAAGCTCCCCATAAGGACAAGAAGAGACTAAAGGATCTATGTTTCAAATATGATGGTGTCATTTCCTAGATCTATGATGATCTTAGAGGGTATGACCTAGGCATAATCCAACATACCATTGACTTGGTGGAAGGATCAAAACCCGTTCAAAAAAAACAAAGGCTAGTCAATCCAAAGTTCGAGGCATTGATGGCATAGGAGCTCACCAAATTGTTCAAGTCAAGAATCATATATCCAATCAAGCATTCCTCCTGGGTGTCAAATTTGGTACCAATCCAAAAATAGAATGGTGATATTAGGCTTTGTGTCGATGTCTGAGATTTGAATAAAGCCTCACTAAAAGACCACTACCCTTTGTTGTCGATGGAGCAAATCCTGTAGACTGTGGGTAGATCGAAGATGTTTTCATTGTTGGATGGTTTCTCAGGCTATAACCAAGTATATGTAAAGGAATCTGACCAAAATAAGACAACATTTACCACTAAGTGGGGAATGTTTGCGTACTCAAAAATGTTGTTTGAACTTTTAAATGTTGGTGTGACTTTTCAATGAGCAATGGATATTGTTTTCAGGGGATTGATCAACTTGATTATCTTAATTTATCTGGATGACCTAATTGTCTTTTCAAAGTCAAAATATGATCACTTCGATCATGTAGAGAAGGTTTTCCAGAAATGCCAACAATTCAGGATTTCTTTAAATCCCAAAAAATGTGTTTTCGGAGTACCTCAAGGTAAGCTACTTGGATTTGTAGTGTCTAAAGAAGGAATAGCAATAGACCTCGAGAGGGTTAGATCTATAATGGAATTACCCCTGCCAGTAAATCAGAAGGGAATGCAATATTTTCTATGGAAGATCAATTTTGTCAGTAAATTCATATCATATTTCATAGGCATTGTGAGGCCAATTATGTTGATGCTTAAGAAGAACCTGATTTTCAAATGGACCCTTGAAGGAAAATCAACTTTTGAGTAGATAAAGATAGCTATATCCGCTACTCTGGTATTGGCTAACCCTAAATTTTTGAAGGATTTTCTACTCTATGTGTATAGTGGCCAACATAGTATAGCTTTAGTGCTCACTCAGAAGGATGAGGAGAACAATGGAGAGCATCCCATCGCATTTCACTCAAGAACCTTAAAAGGTTATGAAGCTAGGTATAATTTTGTAGAAAAGCATGCTTTTTCCATTGTTAAAGGTTTAAATAAGTTTCGACACTTGGTGTCGGCCAATAAGATCATTATCCTCGTTACACATCCTAGTGTGCAGGAATATATCACAGAAGGTGAAATAACTAAAAAGAGGGAAAATTGGATCACTAAGATCCTATAGTATGATGTGGACATTAGACCAACCAATCTAGTTCGAGGAAGAGGTTCTTTTGTGAATACACTGCATAGGAATTAAGTTCTGTAGCTAAAACAGAGACCAATCAGGTCTACTCGAACTAGTTCGAGTTTGACAAATCTTGGGTGGCAGATTGGACACTGTATATGAAAAAGGGGTACTACCCAACTAGCCTTCCATCCCATAAAAGGTGATACTACCAATTGCAAGGAACTAGGTATTTGTTAATTAAAGGTTTATTATTTAAGAGAAATTATGATGGTGTCCTGCTCCAATGTTTAGACAAGTTGCAGGCATAAAGAGTTCTTAACAAGTTTCATTGCAATCCTGAGGGTGGACATTACTCCGCCAAGACTACCACCTTGAAGATAATGCATGTAGGATATTATTGGCCCTCTATGTTCTCTAAAGCACATCATCTAGTGCAAAAGTGTACTTAGTTCCAATTCTTTGTTGGAAAAAGAAAGAATTCCACTTTGCCCCTAAGTCCAATTGTAACTGAGGAACCCTTTGCACAATGGGGTTTGGATTTTTTTGGAATGATAAATCCTATTTCTAGCACTGGCCACAAGTAGATCCTTACGGTGACTGACTACTTCACAAGGTGGACAGAGGCTGTAGCTCTAAAAAATTCCAAAGAGGGGGAGATTGTAAATTTCTTTGAAGAGTTGGTAGCTAGATTTGGCTCACCCAAAACCATCATATCCGACAATTCCAAAGCCTTTGGAGGTTTAGGGATGTCATATTTTTCTATCAAACATGGGTTTTTCCTTAAAAATTCATCAAACTACTACCCATAAGGAAATGGGTTAGCAAAGTCAACCAACAAAAACCTAATTAGGTTAATTAAGCGTATTGGGTCAGAACGACAAAGGGATTGGCACAAGCACCTGTCAGTTACTCTATGGGTGGACCGCATTACTCCCAATTAAATTCTGAAGAGCTCCCCTTATGATCTGGTGTATGGAAAAGAGGTAGTGTTACCTATTTCCATAGAAATTCCTGCCTTACAACTACTTAAAGCCCTGGAAATTGAAGAAAGCGGCAGAATGGAAGTACGGTTGGCAGAACTCCTCAAACTAGAGGAAGATAGAGAAAAAGCTTATGGAGCCATGATCAACTATCAACTAATACTAAAGCGATGGTTAAAAAAAAAGACCTCTAACCCAGAATTCAGAGAAGGAAGTCTAGTGCTAAAGTATGATGAACATACTACAAAACCAAGGCAACACACAAAATTTGAAGCGCTATGGAAGGGACCCTTCTGAATTAGCGCATGCAAGGAAAAGAATGCATACAAACTTGAAGATATGGATGGTAAGGCTTTAGATATATTGGTGAATGGTATTTATCCGAAGTTATTCCATTAAAATACATAGTTCTTTAAAAAATTTAATAGTTATGTACCATATGTAATTTTTTTGTAAATACATTCTAAATTTTGAGAATAAGCCATTGAATAACACAAAAGAAGTGAAAAGTTTATATTATATTATATATGCATAAAAAATTTACAATGTAATACAAATCTTGAGGCTTAGGTTTAAACTTAAGGCTCTCTCGAGCAAACCCAAAAAGAGTTACAAAACAATAAGATGCAAAAAGGAGGCAACATGCAGAAAATAGTAAAGAAAAGCCTCCAGCTGTTGTCCAAGAAGCTGAGAGGGCTCATTATCGGGTTCTTCTCCTTCTTCTTCTCTATTAGGATGCAAAAATGGGCTGAACACACAACACATTTGGGCTCCACACGATGTAGACCAAAGGCCTACTTGTCGTGGCTCTGCACCAAAAACTCAAAGTGCTTCCTCTAGGTGAACCCTGAAACACGCTCCATGTCGTACTCCCATAGTAGGTAGGTGGCCACTGGTTGAGAAGAGAAGTGGTGAGTATTAAGGTCCATGGTGGAAAAGTCAAAAAGGAAGGACAACCAGGGTATGCCTATCCCAAAGTCTATGTGCCTATAGAGATCCATGGTGCTCAGGATACCAACACTAGGGATAGTCACTTGCACTATCTCTCCAAGCCCTTCCATTAGTGTAGCGTCAAACATCTGGTGGCACAATTCAAATATCATGGGTTTGGCTACGTTCAGGTTGAGCAAGGAGATGACGAAGTGGGAAAGAACCTTGCAGTTGCTCTAGAGTTGGTTCCTGTCATTAATGAAGTTCTGGCCAACTACCTCCCTGAACGTGACCAAGGTAAGGCAGTCACACTTCTTCACCAAGCACTTAATTTTGTCACTAGTGACCTCTCCCAAAAATTAGTATTGTGGCCTCCGTGGGAGAAGTCGAATGGGAGTACCTAGGCTAGCAGACATTCTAAGAAAGTAGCAAATTGTGGCAGAATGGGAGATAGCGAAAAGCTTGCTAAACTTAAAAGGCTATATTTTTGAATGAATATTGCATAAGGCTGCATAGCTATATATAGAAAAGATGACCCAACAAACCCAACCAATGGAAGGTCTATTTTTGGCCCAATAAAAATGGGAAAATATCAAAGAAAAATGAAGGTAGATAAATCATACGGAGAATCTAACGGAAGGTCTTAAGAAATAAATTTGGGCGTTGGGAGTAAATTCTCTCATATTCTAATTGTTGACATGTGTCCTTTGTCATCATCAACACTAGCCAGCTTATTTATGTGAAAAGATATGGGTTCACACGCTAAGCTCTAAAAAATTAATGGGCACGTCTTTTCAATGGTACCTTGCATCACTTTAGCACGTTTCACATAGAAAAAAGCATGTGTTCCAATGCAACAAGTTTATTTGTAAAAGAGCCGGTGAGGAGAATGTACTCATTCTATTCTTGTGATGTTTTTGGCATTCCCAAGGGATATAGATCTCAAATCCACATGTATCGCCTCGATGGTAGCATTTAATGGACCAGCAGTAATGACATAGCCTTAACTGCATGTACGAGCAAGGAAATTTATTGCACTCAAAAGTAGATTTTTATAAAGAAGCAAAAGGAAAGTGGTTGTTTTCATTAAGGAAACTCTCTACAACTTCTTGATGCAGCCATGGCGGAACCCTCAACCTTTGGTAGAAAAGTTGTAACTTCAAGCAAAAGGCCTAGTTATGCTGATATTTTTGGGCGAAACTCATTTTCCAATGCCCCAGCGCTTGAGGAGCAGCCATTCGAATTCTATAAAAAGGTGCAGCTAGATAAACACATCCCAAGAGAGGCAGTTTAGGATATCACCGACAATGTTTTCGACCCCAGGTTGTCAGCTAACCCTAAAATTTTTAGGGAGGGTGCATTTCAAAGAATGGTGGAGCATGAACTATCTAAGGGTTTTGCATTTTGGCTTTGGAATTGTGATCTACCACAATTCATACTGCCTGCCATACACCAATGCTCAGAGCTGGTTGACGCATGTGCTAGAAGATTCAACAAAAGGACAAAATCCATTGAGGGTAGCAAGATCAAAGTTACCATTTTTGTCGAAGCCACATGGGATATGTTGTGTATCCCTATGACTTGGGGTGCTAAACATTTTGATGAAGAAAAGATGGACATCTTCGGGGAAGAAATGGCTAGAAACAAATATTTATGAGGACGAAGCAAAGGAATGGCCAGAGAGAGATCATCTTCTCTTTCCTCTTTCATAAAGTGAATTCAAGAAGGACACACAGTCTGTGTTCTTGATGTTGGCCTGGGTTTTTGGCCTTGAAAATGATGAGGAAGCCAATCCTTTTCAGTTAGGCCTAGTTTTTGTGTTAAAGAGGGAAAAGAGCCAAAAATATTATGATTTTGTTGAGGTAATAGCTGGGAACATGCTAGAGCAACTAAGAGATTATAGCACTGAATCTAAATTCAGGTATTCTTCTTTCTTGGCTCATTTAGTTTTGCATTAGAATTCTGAGTGGCTAAATAGAAATATACCAGTGTCTAGGTTAGATGTAAGGGGTTGTCGTCAGCCTATTTCTGCATGGACCCATGTATTTTTGAAAATAAGGGATTATTACTGGTTTGTAGATCATTTTTTAAGGCCAGTACTTCAAGATTTGTTGCCACACCCTATTGGTCATTTTTCTCCCGAGATCTTACAATGCATGGAAAATCCACCGACACCAATGGGTTATTTCCTGGGAGAGGATTTTACATTTATTAGATTTCATGGTTTTGTCGAGGAGCCTTTCTGACTCCCCAAATTTATGACAAAAATTCTTCGTGTTGGAGGCATGTCGTCATGCAACCATTGTCGACAATGTCTATGGCGCCAGAAGAAACAAAACAAAGATATATTTGCTTCCCTTCACAATTGCCAATGGTCAGGTAATACTGAACAAGCGAAAGGCTAAGAGTGAGCTGAAAAATCTACTGGCGGCCCTAGGCTTATCTCTCATTTGTGACAAGTGGGATTACAACCCGATAAAGCACTTCAGTTTGAAACATGAGAGTCGGGAATATTTTCAGAGGAGGAATTTGACTCAAGAAAGGTTAGAGGTATATGTTGATTTGGCTCGCATTCCACTCAAGCAACCAAAATGGCTGAGTTCTATGTGCCGCAAGCAGAGTATTAGAAGAACATCCTAATGGGTGAATCCCTCAACACTTAGTTGAAGCATGGGGGGTCGAAAATGGAAAAAGAAGACTTCTGGAGATTCTGACAAGAAATGAGATGCCCCGGTGCCCCGTTCAATAAATTTCAGCCACACAATAGTAGTTCGAGAACATTTATGATCGGGGGGCTGAGTTCGACAATAGAAACCCAGAGACTAGTCATGAAATTGACGAGGATCAATTTTTGCGTCGTGCTTCTCGGCCTCGGGAATCCAACAATCAAAGAGACTCAAAGTGAAGGGAATCACAAGCTACGTCCTTGCCCAGTGCCCAAGGTAAAGGAAAAGGGACCCAACAGTCCCCAAGAGGGTCCGTTGCGGTTGTTGAAGGCCAAGTTTTAGAGGGATTGACTACCAGAGGATCAAAATGTACTAGTTTCAATCGTGCAAAGAGAAGAGGGGTCCAAGATCTAGGTGCACCTAACACGACGACCCGAGGAGAAGAAGAAGCGGAGTTTTCCCTACAAAATGTTCCGACCATTATGTTCTAGGTAAGTTTTTCTCCCTCTCTTCTTCCTGTCTCTACATCTTTGGTTACTCCTTTTCCCGCTCCCATGGAAAGGAATACTTTGTCCTTAGACCCTAATTTTATAGTCCTAAATACACCCCCTGCCACTTTTAATGAATCTTTGGAAGTTACCCTGTGTGCCGAACGAGCATCATCTGCCTCGGCCATTATTGATTCTTTGATTGCCCTATTAAGGGCCCCCATTGAAAGAGAAAAAGCTTATGTGTTGCCCGTCACTCCTAGTCCATCCACTTCTAGGAAGGCACCTCTCCTTCAGCCTGTTTCTCTTTTCACCCCGACTTGTCTTTCCCCTGCCCAATCTCAATTTGGTATCCCACCCTTTTCTATGATAACACTTCATTTTGCATCCCTACATGCTCATACATCCAAAGTTTCTCCTTTTGTCACCCTTTTTAGTCTCCCTCCTAGTGCTTCTATTGTAGCATAGAGCATCAATGTCCCTTAGAGTCTCCAAGAGCATTTCGATGCAACCAAGCAAGCCCAACAGGCCAGAAAGCAAAAACTACTATTAAAGAATGTTGTGTTTCCTGCAACCAAGAAGATTGAAGCTTGCTTCAATGAAGAGCGAAACTCTCCGCTAATGACTAGCATGAAGCTAGTTGTGTCCATGCCCGAAGGGTAGATGTAGATGGAGGACTACAACATCAGAGCCATGGGCCTAGATTTGAATGAAACTCGCTTGTGCAACAAAGTGGTCCTAGCTAAGGCCACTTAGAAGGTTGTATATGCAGACTACAAGAGGTTGGGAATAAAATTGAAGAAGTGTGAGGTAAAGTTAATAAATGTGAAGGAAACAATGAGTAGGTAGCAAATTGAGATACGTGAAAGAGATGTTGAAATGGCCTGCATAAGGAAAATACAAGGTTAGCAAGGAGAAACATCTAAGTTGCTTGCAGAAGCTCAGAGTGAAAAGGTTCAACTTTAAGCTAAAATTGAAAACTTAAAGGGTGAGTTGGCTACTAAGCGCCAAACAAATGCATAACACCGACATGCTCAGGAAAGTATGAAAAGAGAGTTGGATGGTGTCCAATCTCAAATTTACGACGATCTTCAAAAGACCCACGTGGAAGCAGAAAAGTCAAAAAAAGAGATTGAAAGGAAGAGCTCAGAACTGAAAAATTCCCTCAAAGCAAGAAGTCAAATGGAGGAAAGCACAAGAGAAAGAGAGGCTCGGTTTAACCAAGAGCTAGCTACTGCACGAGGATCCAGAACCCTCCCCATAATAAAGAAACTAATATCTACACATTGGGAGTGGATCACAGTTACTATTGCTATTCTCAGGCCCGCTTTGTAATTCTTAAGAGATGTTCGAGAATTAAATGTTAAGATTGGCCTGATGGCCGATGAATTTCTACAAACATGTGCTCCCTGACTAGCAAAATCACAAAGTTTTATTTCCAAGTTGTGTGTGGCCATTGATAAGGCCCTTAAAGGTGCAAGGATTCTCGATCAGAGAGCCGCCTCCATCAAATAAAATGAGATCATCAATTGACACAAGGTTGCAACGAAGTGCAAGGAGTGTCAGACGATGTTGAACAAGGAGATCAATGAAATCAAGGACTTTAGCATCCTGGTTGACTTCGGGCTGCCCCCTCTTCTTTCACTGAATGGAGATGTGTTGATAGTTGAGCTGGTCACAAATGTAATTTGACATAAGGTCCAAACTTCTACAGAGCTCCCAGTTTCAAGCGTGATGCCCAAAATTGATGATGTTGAGCATGATATTTTTCCTCTTTCTTGACTATATTATCACCTTGGGGTGGCTTCTTTTAAATGGGGATTTTTTTCTTTCAAAGAATTTTTCGAGCTAGAGCAAGCATACAGGCACATCCATACTCTCATCCTACCAACTGATGCAGATTGGGAGGTACAAGATTCCACTTTCCTTAAACTCAAGAATTACCAGAGGCCTAGTTTCATGCCTCCGCAAGTGAAGACCCCCTATGATTCGCCAGAAATATGAAGCATTTTTGCCTTGATCATTTTGATTTTCAGCTTGTATAATGCTTTTGGCTTTCGAATGTGCCCGAGCTTGAGTAAAGTTGTCGAAAAGATGTGCAATACCCCACGTGGTGTTTGCACGGCTTTCATTCTTCACATTCCTTTTGGGAGAGATTAAGGAAACTTGTCAGAGATTTTCTCAAGGAGCTATATTCATGAGCTTGAGAGTTTTTGCCTATTCGACACGTCATCTCTTCACTGTGGGAAGATTGCTCTTCTTATGAAGTGATATATTTTAGGAGTTTGTCAGAGCTTGCTGTCCTTTTTCTTTTCTTGGTTTTCAGGATGGAAGCTTTGATTCGGTGTTGTTGGATGATGTGATTGGTCAACTGGACATTTTGCTAGGTTGTTTTCTAGGATTTGATCATTTATAGACAACTATCTTTGCTAAATATCTAAAAAGCATTAATGCGGTAGTTGAGAATTGATGAGCAAAGATTGTTGTGAACTAGCTAAAGATCTATGATCAGATCATGTGCTATCAAATTCCAACATATGGCATTAATTACTTCCATGTTGTGGCGGCGTTTTCTTCTTTCTGCAACTATAAATGAGAGGTGGCAATAGAGGAAAGGGTTGGATTCCAAGTTTCAGTTTCCTTTGCTGAGGAAAAGTTTCTGTAGTTTTCCTAGGTTGTAGAACTATTTTGAGAAGAAAACTTTGTAGAACTACTTTTCTCTAGCATGCTATATCTTTTAAAGCTCAAACTATTGGTGGATTGGCATTCGACCTCTATTTTAAAGTTCATTTGATATTTAAAGCACAAATTATTGAGAAGAAATATTTGAGACTATGCATGTATGGCCTTTATCAAGCTTTCTTTCTGAATGAAACATTGGGTCAAGCTGAATTTGAATAGTTTAAGTGGCTGATTTCCATGTTGTACACTTGTATGGTAGAATAATAACTTATGAAAACTGGATTATGTCAGTGGTCTTCCCTATTTTTCTAAAGAGTTGTTTTGTTATATTGTGTTGTATTAGGAGAGAGAGTTTATGCAATTTCTGAAAGTCGTTTCTATTTACCTTGGAAATCTTTATGTTTGATCGGACCTTAATGAACACTACCCGCATAAATATTTGAAAGTTTGCACTGTGCTTGTTGTTAGCCTTTTTTGTTCGTTCTCTTTCCAACAATGAAGGGTTGTGTCGTTCTATGTCTAATTATATCACTCATAGGAATGATTGGGTTTGAAATGTTGTAAAAAGTTTGGCACATCACCATTTTTATGTTTTATGTTTATATTTCCTTCTACCCTTTTCTCCAAAATGCAAAGAAGAGCTGACTTTCTATAAAAATCCCAGAGGTATTCAGTGAGGTGTAAATCAGTCCCCCACTGGCTGAATTTCCCATAAGATGTTAGAGAGGCGCAAGCTTTGATGATCAACAAGCACCGTATGGTATGATCTTCAACTTTCAAGGATTTTGATTATCACAAAGTGTTATATAATATGGATTCACCAAGTTAATTTAGTTTGGTATCTAGATAAAATTAATTATAATCTTTTAAATTTATATCAATTGATTTAACTCCAATTTTTTTAATGTACAACAACATTACAAGAATATATAAATTAGTTTTTTTAAAATATATTTATTTTATAGATATGGCCCGTTCGAGATTGAATTTTGAATCGGAGGAGCAAATGAGACAATATCAAAAAGAATATCAAAGAGAATATTGAGAAAGGAAATGAGAGCAAATGAAAGATGTTGAAAGGGAATAACAAAGAAGAAGACACAATGAAGATGACAGACGAAGATACATTAGAAGAAGGGTAGAAGTGACGACACAAGAATTAGAATTTTAGACTAGAGATGAAACAAATATGATTATAAATAGCTATCAATGGACATCTAAACAACTCTTTCATTCTGAAAGAGAAGAAAGGAAACAAATCAATCCTCAATCAAGTGAAAGGCTCAACCATGTATTTGGTGGAAATATTCAATTGGATCTTGAAGATGAAATTTTAAGGTCAGTAGATCATGTATCAAAAACATCTCAATGTAGAAATCAAGCTGAGATGAATGTGGGTGTTGAAGGAAATGTATAGTGTTGGAAACACAAGGGCAGACAATTGAGAGCAGGGGTGAATCAGTTGTCACCGAAATTATACAAATTATCAAACTTATTAACCTTATTCTCAAATCTGATAAATAACCATGAAAGCATAAATCATCACAACATCATAAACACACATAACACTAAGATTTTTATGTGGAAACCCTGTTAGGGGAAAAACCATAGTGGAGGTCAATCCACAAGATTATACCCTATTAAAAGTATAAAAAGATAAATGGGGAATGCACATGAATTCAGATGCACTGCATAGAGCTCACTGCTCAGTTATAACAAGGCTTACTACCCAAGGAAGACACATTGTCTTACAAAAAGATTTGGATTAGATCCACAAGATTGAACTGAGAAAATAGCATCTGCTCATGCCTTATTACAGTTTTGGTTAAACAAAAAAAATCTATTGACTCTTCATACTTCACTTCTTCCTTCGAATGATTAGAACTTTATTCACACACAGGACTTGCACACTTCTCACACTCATACATCCAAATGATAAAACAATCACTCTTATATATCGCAACAAGAAATAACATCATCTCCATGTCGGCACCAAATAAGATATAAAATGAATACAAACTATCAGCCCAAAACATAAAACAATTTGCAATGTGAATCAACCAAAGTTGGCCACAATATAGTGATGACCCAAAAAAATCCTTCGAATACAAACACCTTCAATAATTATTCCTCGAAGATCCACAACACGCTACAATCACCAAGTCAGCCAAGAACATAAAAAACATGAACATGCAAGAGAAAATCATCAATCACGAGCACAACGATCAATGTGGACCAAAAAAAAAGATAGAGCATGAACTAGAAACATCCACAATCATCATGAAACACCATAGAAGCATCCACAACAACTCAGATTACTAGAATAACATTATCTTCATTTAGGAACACCAACTAAAGCAATAGAAAAACTGTCGAACACTAAAATTCTTAACTCGATCAAGTCTTAACACAGACCTTTGAGACTCAACATGGATAAACTAGATATAATCTACAAGAAACCCTTTAATCCACAACCTCTAATCATCAACATATTGGGGTGGCCAATGAACTGAACTTGACTTCATCATTGACAACCTACAACTCTCTTTATTACAATTTTCTCAATATCCTCGACATATACAACCTTAAATACATTAATGCTAATAGTGTTGACATCAATGACAACTACATATCAACAACATCCAAAAATCTCCCCCTTTGGCATCGATGGAAACACATGATGTGAAAAACACCATCAACACAACTTACTCTCCTCAACTCTTCTCCCCACAAATATTTTTCACATAACTCTTCTCCCCCTTTGACATCAATGGAAAAGATATACATTGCAAGCTTTGAAGAGATATCTAAACATATGACTACTCCCCCTAAGTATCAGCCACCAAAACATCAATTTGGATCAAGATATGACTATGAAATGCACAGACTAATGCAAGACAATGCATCTTAGTTCTAATTAGGAGGGGTAATCACCCCTAGCTTCCCTCTGGATACTCAAAAGTATCCTTAGGAAAAGGCTTAGTAAAGATATCTACAATCTGCTCCTTAGTAGGCACATACTCCAATCTAACTTCCTTTTCACTCACTTTCTCTCTCTAAAAGTGAAACTTGATAGATATATGCTTGGTCTTTGAATGCAGCACCAGATTCTTAGAAATATTGTTGCACTTGAATTATCATAGAATATAGAAATAGGCTCATCATACACAACTCTAATATCCTTCAACATTTGCTTCATCCATAATACTTGAGTACAATTGCTAGCAACAACAATGTATTTTCCTCTGCAGTAGATAATGAAATGGCATTTTGCTTCTTACTTAACCATGAAATCAACTTCTTACCCAAGAAAAATGTACCACCACTGGTACTCTTTATGTCATCCACATCTCCTTGCCTAATCAACATCAATAAAGGAACTCAAAGTAAAATCATCTTCTTTATTATACCATAGGCCAAAATCAACTGTTCCCTTCAAGTATCTAAAAATCCTCTTCATAGCTATCACATGAGATTCCTTAGGATTAGCTTGGAATCTAACAACAATGCATACAACATTCATGATATCAGGTCTAGTTTGATTCAAATAAAGCAATCCACCAATCATCGATCTATATCTAGTATGATTTTCTTTAGGAGAATCATCATCATTTTGAGTCAACTTACATCCGGTCACCATAGGTGTACCAACTAGCTTTGAATCTTCCATACCAAACTTCTTTAGCAATTCTTTCACATACTTGTACTGAGAAATAAAGATCCTTTTATCTAACTAAGTAATTTGAAATCCCAAAAATAATTTCATCTCTCCAATCATGGACATTTCAAATTCACTTTGCATCTCATCAGCAAACTTGATGCACAAACTATCATCTCCTCCAAAAATTATATCATCAACATAGACTTCAACAATCAAATCTCTATCATGATCAATCTTGAAATACAGATTACTATCAGCAATACCTTTGTTAAATCTGAGCTTCAACAAATACTTATCCAATCTAGCGTACCATGCTCTTGGGGCTTGCTTGAGTCCATACAATGCTTTCTTCAAGTGATAAACCATATCTTCTTGATCAGTCAATTGAAATCCATCAGGTTGTTCAATATACAATTCTTCTTCCAGTTCTCCATTTAGAAATGCTGACTTGACATCCATCTGATAAACCTTGAAATTTTTGTAAGCAGCATAAGCAATAAATAATCTCACAGCTTCAATCCTAGCAACAAGGGAAATTTTTTCTTCAAAGTCAATTCCTTCCATCTATGAATATCCTTTACACACCAATCTTGCTTTGTTTATGACAACTTCACCTTCCTCATTCAGTTTATTCTAGAAGACCCATTTAGTTCCAATTACATTTTTATCCTTAAGTCTAGAAACAAGAATCCATGTATCATTATTTTCAATTTGTTGTAGCTCTTCTTTCATTTCTTCCATCCAATGTTCATCTTTGCATGCTTCATTGACATTATTAGGCTCAATCTTGGATATCAAACAATATTCCTCTGTAATTCTTATCCTAGTTTGAACAACTTTATTTTTATCACCTATAATTTGATCTTCTGAATGATTCAATCTAATATACCTTGGAGTCTTAGGATGTTCTTGAACTTCAGGCTCTTGTGTTCTCACTTCTACACTTTCACTAGTTCCTTCCTCTTGACTTTGTTGATTCACTAGAATGATTTGCACTTGATTTTGAGTTTGAATTGTATTTACATTCTGATTATCTAAATCATATCCATAGGTTCTATATGGTATAACTATATTTTCATCAACCTTGACATTAGCACTTTCAACCACTTTCCTCAATCTCTTATTGAAGCACTTGTAGGCTTTGCTTTTAGTAGAATAACCAAGAAAGATACCTTCATCACTTCTAGCATCAAAATTTCCTATATCATCATCTCTTTTGATATATCATTTACTCCCAAATATTTTGAAGTATCTAACAGTAGGCTTATGACCAAACCATAACTCATAAGGAGTCTTACCGGTATCATCTTTGATATGCACCCAATGGAGAGTGTACACAACAATACTCACAACTTCTCTCCAGTAGATATGAGGGACATCTCCTTCCAGCATCATAGTCCTAGCAACATCTAGAACTAACCTATTCTTCCTTTCCACAACTCCATTTTGCTAAGGGGTCTGTGGTGCAGATAACTGTCTCTTTATCCCATGTTCTTCACAAAAAGAATTAAAGTCACCAGAAATGAATTAACCACCTCTATCCGATCTCAAACATTTAATCTTCAGACCTGTCTTTATCTCAACCTTAGCTTTAAAAATCTTGAATTTCTCAAGAGCTTCAAATTTTTCCCTTAAGAAAGCAACCCACATTAATCTAGAATAATCATCAATGAGTAAAATGAAATACCTGTCTCCTTGTAGACTTCTGACTCTTGAAGGACCACACAGATCAATATGTACAAGCTCCAACACTTCATTTGAACAATGTTGTTTGCTCCGAAATGAAACTCTAGTTTGCTTCCCCAACTGACATTCCTTGCATATGGTATTACTAGGCTTTACAACCTTAGGAGGATCTCTCACAACATGAGTAGAACTTATCTTGATAATATTGTCAAAGTTTACATGACACAATCTCCTTTGCCACAACCAACTTTCATCAACTTAAGCAATCAAACAAATTTTTCTAGCAGCATTTAGGTGAAAGATATTACCTTTTGTTTTTGTACCTAATGCAATCATATTTCTAGAATTTTCCAATATTCTACACTTTCCATCCTTGAATTGAATATTATATCCCTTGTCAACCATCTGTCCAACACTTAAAATAATATGCTTCAGCCTTCAACATATAGGACATCATCAGTATTATTCTTACCATAAAGAGAAATGGATCCTCTACCATGGATCACACCAGCTTTGTCATCACCAAATCTTACAACACCACCATCATACTTATCCAAACTCACAAATTTACTCTTATCACCTGTCATGTGATGCGAGCAACCACTATCAATCACCCATTCATCATTTTCTTCAATTTTAGCAGCAAGAGCTTTCTCCACATTCATACAACTGGCAAACTCAATAGGTACCATATCATTTTCCTTGATAGCAATAAATACCCATTCATATTCACTTGCATTCCCTTTATCAGATTCATCATCTATCACACCTTCATCAACAACATAATAACATTTTCTTTGGAATCTAAGCTTGTTAGGTCTTGGCTTAGGAACTCTTTTAGAACACCTTCAGGAAAAATGACCTATCTTATTGCATGAAAAAAATTTAAGATGAAATTTTCCCTTATACTTACCTTCTCCTCTGGGTACTCTCCTAAAAAGAACTGCTTCAAGCTCATCTAGCTTTATTTCTTCTTCTTCAATCTCTCTCATTTCTTCCTCATACTTGAACACTTTTCTAGAAGAACTTTCTCCCAGATCATATAACTGCTTTTCTTTTCCAGAGACCTAGTAGCTTTGAATGCAGATTATATCTTAGGAAGAGCATCACCAAACTCACTCAACTCAAAAGAAACAAGCTTACCAATCAACATGTCTCTTGTTACATTTGTCACAGTCTGGTTCTCCTTAATAGCAGCAATTTTGTGTTTGTATGCAGTAGGCAAGGATTTGAACACTTTAGCAACAATCTCTGATTCATCCAATATTCAACCAACACATTTGATATTACACACAAGTTCATTCACTCTCTACAGAAAAGCAATGATGTTCTCATCTTCACCCATCTTCAATATTTCATATTTCCCTTTTAGACTTTGCAACTTAGCAATCTTCACATGCACATCACCTTCATACAAATTTTCCAGCTTTTTCTAGATCTCATAAGCAGTTTTCAAATCCATTACATTTTTCATCTCAGAATTAGTCAGAGCACTCAACATCTTTGATCTCATTTGCAGTAGAAGGTCCATTATGTGGGATGATATATCTTTTCTCTGTAATGTCCCAGAAAGGCTCACTAATGCATCTTAGATGACACTCCATTTGAGTCTTCCACAGAGAATAATTTGTTCCATCAAACCTCAGACTATCCTTCTTGTATGTCGCCATCCCAAATCACCTCAAGCTATTAAACTTCTTCTAAGGAACCTGCTTTGATACCAATTGTTGGCAACACAAGGGAAGACAACCGAGAGGGGGGTGAATCAATTGTCACATAAATTAAAATTTAATGACTTATTCTTAACCTTATTCTCAGATTTGATAAATAAGCATGAAAGCATAAATCATCACCACATCAGAAACACACATAACACAAAGATTTTTACATGGAAACCCTGTTAGGGAAAAACCATAGTGGAGGTTAGTCCAAAAGATTATACCTTGTTAAAAGTATAAGAGAATAAATGGGAATGCACATGCACTCAAGAACACTTCCTAGAGCTCACTACTCAATTATAACAAGGCTTACTTCCCAAGGAAGACACATTGTCTTACAAAAATATTCGGATTAAGTCCACAAGATTGAACTCAGAAAATAGCATCTGCTCATGCCTTATTACAGTTTCGGTTAAGCACAAAAAATTTGCTCACTCTTCACATTTTTCTTCTGCCTTCGAATGATTAGAACTTTATTCACACATAGGACTCGCACACTTCATTTCACACATCCACTCATACATCCAAATGATAAAACAATCGCTCTTATCTTTCCACAACAACAAATAACATCATCTCCATGTTGGCTTCAATAAAATATAAAATGAATACAAACTATTGGCTCAATTCAATAAACAATTTGCAATGAGAATCAACCAAAGTTATCCACAACATAGTGACGACCCAAAACAACATCCTTGAATATGAAACACCTTTAATAATTATTCCTTAAATATCTACAACATGCTACAATCACCCAGCCAGCCAAGAACATGAAAAATATGAACACGCAAGAGAAAATCACCAATTGTGAGCACAACGATCAATGTGGACCAAAAACAAAAATAGAGCACAAACTAGAAACATCCGCAAGCATCATGAAACACCAGAGAAGCATCTATGACAACTCAGATTGCTATAATCTCATTATCCTCTTTTAGTAACACAAACTGAAGCAACCGAAAAACTGTTAGAACACCAAAACTCATAACTCAATCCTTTTGTTTTTGTACCTGATGCAATCATATTTCCAGAATTTCCCAATATTCTACACTTTCCATCCTTGAATTGAAGATTATATCCCTTGTCAATAATCTGTCCAACACTTAAAAGATTATGCTTCAAACCTTCAACATATAGGACATCATCAATATTATTCTTACCATCAAGAGAAATGGATTCTCTACCACGGATCACACCAGCTTTGTCATCACCGAATCTTACAACACCACCATCATACTTTTCCAAACTCACAAATTTACTTTTATCACCTATCATGTGATGCGAGCATCCACTGTCAATCACCCATTCATCCTTTTCTTCAATTTTAGCAGCAAGAGCTTTCTCCACATTCATACAACTATCAGACTTAGTAGGTACCAGATCATTTTCCTTGATAGCAATAAATACCCATTCATCTTCACTTGCATTCCCTTTATCAAATTCATCATCTATCACACCTTCATCAGTAGCATAATAAAATTTTCTTTGGAATCTAGGCTTGTTAGGTCTTGGCTTAGGAACTCTTTCAAGACACCTTGAGGAAAAATGACCTATCGTATTGCATGAAAAACATTTAAGAGGAAATTTTCCTTTATACTTACCTTCTCCTCCGAGTACTCTCCTGAAAAGAAGTGCTTCAAGCTCATCTAGCTTTCTCTCTTCTTCTTCAATCTCTCTCACTTTTTCCTCATATTTGAACACTTTTCTAGAAGAACTTTCTCCCAGATCATATCTTTGCTTATCTTTTCTAGAGGTAGTAGCTTTGAGTGTAGATTCTAGCTTAGGAAGAGCATCACCAAAATCACTTAACTCAAAATCAATAAGCTTACCAATCAACATGTCTCTTGTTCCATTTGTCATAGTTTAGATCTCCTCAATAGCAGTAACTTTGTGTTTGTATGCAGTAGGCAAGGATTTGAGCACTTTAGCAATAATCTCTAATTCATCCAATGTTCCACCAGCACATCTGATATTACACACAATTTCATTCACTCTCTGCATAAGGGTAGTAATGTTCTCATCTTCACCCATTTTCAAGTTTTCATATTTCCCTTTTAGACTTTGAAACATAGCAATCTTCACATGTGCATCACCTTCATACAAATTTTCCAAATTTTTCCAGATCTCATAAGCAGTCTTGAAATCCATCACATTAGTCATCTCAGAATCAGTTAGAGCACTTAACAATGCTTCCTTGGCCATGTTGTTGTACTCAGAATCTTTGATATCATTTGTAGTAGAAGGTCCATTCTGAGGGATGATATATCTATTCTTTGTAATGCTCTAGAAAAGGTTCACCAATGCATCTCAAATGACACTTCATTCGAGTCTTCCACAATGAATAATTTGCTCCATCAAATCTTAGACTATCCTTCTTATATGTCGCCATCCCAGATCACCTCAAGCTATTAAACTTCTTCCAAGGAACCTGCTCTGATACCAATTGTTGGAAACACAAGGGTAAACAACTAAGAGCGGGGGTGAGTCATTTGTCACCAAAATTATACAAATTATCAAACTTATTAACCTTATTCTAAAATCTGATAAATAACCATGAAAGCATAAATCGTCACAACATCAGAAACACACATAACACCAAGATTTTTACATGGAAACCTTGTTAGGGGAAAAACCATGGTGGAGATCAGTCCACAAGATTATACCCTATTAAAAGTATAAGAAAGGTAAATGGGGAATGCAGATGCATTCAGGCGCACTTCCTAGAGCTCACTGCTCAATTACAACAAGGTTTACTACCCAAGGAAGACACACTGTCTTACATAAATATTTGGATTAGATCCACAAGATTGAACTCAGAAAATAACATATGCTCATACCTAATTACAGTTATGGTTAAGCATAGAAAATATGTTCACTCTTCATACTTCACTTCTGCCTTTGAATGATTAGAACTTTATTCACACATAGGATTCACACACTTCTCACACTCATACATCCAAATGATAAAATAATCGCTCTTATATATCCACAACAAGAAATAACATCATCTCCATGTCGGCACCAAATAAGATATAAAATGAATACAAATTGTTGGCCCAAAACATAAATAATTTGCAATGCAAATCAACCAAAGTCAGCCACAACATAGTGACAACCCAAAACAACATCCTCAAATATAGAACACCTTCAATAATTATTCCTCGAAGATCCACAACACGCTACAATTACCAAGTTGGAAAAGAACATAAAAAACATGAACACACAAGAGAAAATCATCAATCACGAGCACAACGATCAATGTGGACCAACAAAAAAGATAGAGCACAAACTAGAAACATCCACAAGCATCATGACACACCAGAGAAGCATCCACAACAACTCAAATTACTAGAATCACATTATCTTCATTTAGGAACACCAACTGAAGCAACAAAAAAAATTTCAGAACACCAAAACTCATTATTCGATCAAGTCCTCAGGCAGATCTCTGAAACTCAATGTGGATAAATTAGATATAATCTACAAGAAACACTTTAATCCACAACCTCTGATCATCAGGCTTCTGGGTTGGCCAATGAACTAAACTTGGATGCACCACCGACAACCTACAACTCTATTTATTACAATTTTCTCAATATCCTCAACATATACAACCTTAAATACATTAATGCTAATAGTGTTGACATCAATGACAACCACAAATCAACATCTAACAGTATAGAACATACTAAACCCAAATGGAATTCTTCATGTTGATTTCCAAGGTTTCCAAATGCATTTTTGACATCAATTAGATAGCTTTAGAATGCCAAACATGTGTTATGTTTGTCAAGAATGTTATCTAGGAATTAAAGTATCTCAAACCGCTGAAGGTCCTATATGCACTAGATGTCGAAAAGAAAGAGGAAACAATAGATTTTCAACTTCAAATAATATGGATCCCGGGGAGCAACCAGAGGAGCTTGCTAAATTGACTCAAGTAGAAGAAATGTTGATAGCATGTGTCAGCCCAATACTACAAGTTACACATGCAATAGGTGGTCAATATAAGTACAAAGGAAACACAATAAGTTTCCCACAAAATATAGAACATGTCTCAAAAAAAATCCCATTAATAAATCATTTTCCATTCATTATTGTTCAAAGAAGGGATCAACATGGCACAAATTATAACTTTACAGTCAACAAAGATCATGTGTATAAGGAATTAAAATACAAAGTAGAGAATGAAATTTTTTATACAAATGTCAGAATTGATGAAAATGCTCTCAATGATCTACTGAGAAATTTTGATGAAAATATTTTTGACAGATTATAGATGGGGCATATGGAATTTGATTTTGATGCAAATGAAATCGTATTTGTTGGTCCAGTCATGGAGATAGATCAAGGTAATATAATTGAGCACACAACATCAATGGATTCTAGACCACCTAATTCCATAAGAGAAATAGAGTTGATTCATGCATGGGCTAATAACCCTGATGCAAATTCGACAACATTGATGGATTGGCCAGGAATAGGTGCATCTCCTATGAATAAATATGTCATTTTAGGATTACTTGATATGGCATTCCGAAAAATTTTCCCTGATGGTAGATGTTATTGGTTAGAACCATGAATGAGGCGAGTGCATCTACATGAATTTTTCAAACATCTATTATGGTATAGGGATCATCGCTTTGGTAGTCATCCAAGGTTTAGATATTTCATGATGAACATGATAATGAGGCACTGTGCATAAAATTCATCTGTTGTATATGTAAAAAGAAGTTTTTGAGACATGCCAATCACCATCAATGAGTTGCGTGAGCATATGGAAAACATGAAACACTCCCATCTAGCTGATAGGTTGATGTGGTTTGGAACAACATTAAGGGGTACAAGGTCACATTGGATAAAATTTCGTACAGAATTGACTGACATGCTTCATCAAATAGGTTCTCCTACAATATTCTTCACCTTAAGTGTCATAGACATGTATTGGCCTAATTTGCATGCATTAATGGCAAGAACACAACTAGCTACTCCAAGGGAGGCTCAAAATTGGAAAAAACAAAATGTCATTGACTATCCTCATATAGTCGCACATTACATGCACTTGAGACATTCAATATTGAAAAAATAAATATTGGAAAATGGAATGAATGTTAGAGATTACTGGTGTAGATATGAGTGGCAGCATAGGGGCTCACCACATGTGCATAGATTCATATGGATACATGGAGCACTGAATATGGACAATATTGATTGGTCAAATGAAGAGAAACAAAAAAGTGTTAAAAGATATTTTGATTGTATTGTGCATGCACGGAATCCTAGAGAAGATTATCATCAATAAAACATACATGCATGTTTAAAAAAATTAGACGTATACATGCAATATATTAAATAACCTATTTGTAGTCTATAATATAACTTATATAGTTGTATTTCAAACTGTAGGCATTCCATATTTTTTCTCAACACCCATGTCTTAGAAATACAAGACAACTTGCAGAGATAGATATTGACCATAAATATGAAAATGTCCTAAACTGTGTAGAGCAACACACAATGTGTAGGGAAGGTGCATGCCTACGAAAAAAGAGAGGAACAATGGTTTGCAGGTAACTATTTAAACAAGTTAAAATATTTATATCAAAGTGATATATAATATAATTTTCAAGTACTAAAATTGATGACATATTTATATTGATTTTAGGTATAATTCTCCCTTTCCATTGAATTTGGAGGGATCCAAATTATATGAAGACATAGAAATGGATGAATTTTTTTTTTGATCCAGCCAGAAATGATGATAGAGTAAACTCACACAATCACTACATATTGTAGTTGTGGAGAGAAAATATAGATTGGCAACCTGTTATTTCCAAGCATGTCGTGATCAAATATATTGCAAAGTATGTAGTAAAAGAAGATAAAAGCTCTGGAACATACCACCAGATGTTGATGCATCTTGGAAACATAGAAAACGCTGATGATTTAGCTGCAAGAGCATACAAAAGACTTTTGACAGAGACTGTTATAGAAAGAGACATTGGAGCAAAAGAAACATGCCACTTGCTACTAGAACTTCCATTGGTGGAGAGTAGCAAAATATTTTTCAATCTAAATGTATCACGTGAAGTGTTCAAACCTGTAAGTGTAAATGATGAAAAGAACAATGAAGAATAGTCAAAAACATTCATCGATGGATATAAAACAAGGAATTTTTCTATGGAAGCTACCACACTGATTGATATAGCCAAATCATGGATATATAATCCTAAAAGAAGAAGAGATAACAAATGGGAGCCAAGACAAACAACTACTATTGTAAGAGTATTTCCTAGGTTTTTATTCATTCCTCCATGTAAGTCAGAGAAATGGATTGACTTTTGCTTATCAGAGTTATTATTGTACAAACCATTTCATGACATGGAAAGAGATATTGATCACAATAATGAATCCATAATAAAAAACTTGGATTCACATGACTATAACCCTTGGCATGTGGAGCAAAGAGCAAATGTAAAAAAAATTGAAACCATCAGTGATTCTGAAATTGAAGACAATTAAGCTATTCAAAAAAATATTATAGAGCATGAATGGGAAATAATATCAAGACTACATAATGGTCGACATATCCAAGTTTTTGAAATAGATATGTTGGGTAGAAGAGATAAACAAACCTCAGTGATAAACAAAAAAGACACTCAACATAATTATGGAACACTACTATAATAATCAGAATCCATCGCCATTGTTGATGATAATTCGAGGAACATCGAGAACATGAAAGTCATATATAATTGGTGCTATTATTCAATCTTTTGAAAATGCAGCAATTCCAGGTCGTTCTCCCCTTTTATTACTTGCACCAACTGGAGTTGCAACATTCAGCATAGGAGCATCCACAGTTCATTCAAAACTAAGAATCCTGATAAGATATTTTTCTCAACTAGAAGGAGTAGGACTAACAAGATTTCAAGAAGAAATAACACACATCAAATACATTTTGATTGATGAAATGAGCTTCATCAGTAAAAAAATTCTAGAGAGCATAGATTCTTGACTTTGACAAGCATTCCCACAAAATTCAAACATTAATTTTGCAGGTATACAAATGATTATGATTAACAAAAATAACTACTTTATTTTCTAATACAAGTAATTTACATATATAAGAATTTTATAGATATAAATTTAAATAGTAATGATAATAATTTTCATCGATTATCTTTCAGGTATATCTATAATTTTGGTTGGAGAATTGTGTTAGTTTCCTCCAATTAAAGATAGACCAACATATGATACCAACTAGAGAGATAAATTACTAAAGGAAGAATTCAAAACGGTGGTTACTCTAGATAAAATATTCAGACAAGATGGAAAAAACATCCATCAAAAATGGTTTTGTCATCTATTGATAAATTTGAGAAATGCAAATGTTGAATGTTGTGGTTGTGTTTCTGATATGTGGTTGTCATTGATGTCAACACTATTAGCATTGATGTATTAGAAGTTGAACATGTCAATTATATTGAGAAAATTATAACAAGAAGTGCTTCAGGTTGTCAGTGGAGTAGTGAAGATCTTTTTGTTGGTATGATCAGTACGTTGATGATCAGTTGTTGCGGTCTAAAGGGTTTCTTTTTGAGTGTGTCTATTTTATCCACGTCAAGTTTCAGAGATCCACGTGAAGATTTGATCAAGTTATGAAAATTTGTATTTTGACAATTTTTCTGTTACTTCAGTTTGTGTTCCTGAATGAAGATCATGTGATTTCTGGAAGTTCAGTTGTTGTGGATGTTTCTCTAGTGTTTCATGGTGTTTTTGGATGTTTCTAGTTCATGCTCTATTTATGTTGCATGTCATCATTGATCGTTGTGCTCGTGATCCAAGATTTTCTCTTGCGTGTTCATGTTCTTCATGTTTGTGGCCGACTAAGTGTTGAAACATGTTGTGGATCTTCGAGGAGAAATTAATTCAAGTCTTTTTGTGTTGGATTTGTTAATTTGGGTCTACACTATGTTGTGGCCAACTTTGGTGGATTCACATGAATAATCTTTATGTGTTTTGGGCCGACAGGTAGCAATGTAATTCCATCTTGCAGATATATAAGGGCGATTGTTTTGTCATTTCAATGTGAATGAGTGTGTGAAGTGCGCGAGTCCTATGCGAATATTGTTCAGATCATACGAAGGAAAATTAGAGTGTGAAGAAGAGTGGAGAAGGTTGAAGAAGTGTTCATGTGCTTAACCAGAACTGTAATCAGGCATTAACAAATGTTATTTTCTCAGTTCACAATCCAGATGGTTTTAATCTTAATCTTTCTTGAGAAGTGATCCCTCTTGTAATTGAGTAGTGACCTCTAGGCAGTGTGCCTAAATGCATGTGCATTCCCATTGATTGTTCTTATACTTTTAACAGGGTATAATCTTGTGGACTGACCTCCACCGTGGTTTTTCCCCTAATAAGGTTTCCACGCAAAAATCTTGGTGTTCTCTGTCTTTTTGATGTGTTGATTGTCTATGGTTTATTGTTCATTTATCAGATCTGAGATTAAGTTAAGCTAAGTTGGAAAAGTTTAAATATTTTGTGACAACTGATTCACCCCCCCTCTTAGTTGTTTGTCCTTTTTTTTTCCAACAATTGGTATCAGAGTAGGTTCCTCTAAAGAATTTTAAAAGCTTGAGGTGATCTGAGATGGCATCATACAAGGATTGTCCTAGATTCGATGGAACAAATTACCAGCTGTGGAAAGCCAAAATGGAATTTCATTTGAGGTGTATTGGAGAACCCTTCTGGAAGATTAAAAAGAACACATATATTATTCCTCATAATGGTCCTTCCACTCCTAATGAGATTAAAGAGGCTGAGATGAATATCGGGGCTATTGAAACTTTGTTGAGTGCTCTGACAGATTAAAAAATGACAAATGTGATGGATCTGAAGATGACTCATGAAATCTAGAAGAATTTGGAGACTTTGTATGAAGGAGATACACTTGTGAAGGTCGCTAAGCTAACAAGTTTGAAGGGCAAGTATGAAACTTTGAATATGGGTGAAGATGAAAATATTTATTCTTTTTTGCAAAGAGTAAATGAACTTGTGATCGGTATTAAATGTATCGGTGGTACCCTGGATGAACAATAAATTGTAGCCAAAGTGCTCAGATCATTTCCTCCTTACAAATCAAAGGCTCATACTATTGAAGAGCTCAGAATAGTAACAACTGTGACAAGAGATATGCTGATTGGAAAACTTGATGCTTTTGAGTTGAGTGAGTTTAGTGATTCTTCTCCTAAGACTGAATCTGCATTTAAGGCTTCTGTATTCACAAAAAACAAGCAAAGATATGATCCGAGAGAAAGTTCTAGAAAAACATTCAAGTATGAGGAAGAGATGAAATAACTTGAAGATGAAGAAAGAGAGGTAGAAGAGTTGGAAGCACTGATTGTGAAGAAAGAAGGCAAAGGACAAGGTAAGTATAAAGGAAAGTTGCCTATTAAATGTTTCTCTTGCATTAAAATAGGTCATTTTGCCTCAAGGTGCCCTGGAAGAGTTCCTAGGTCTAAGCCTTACAAATCTAGATTTCAAAAGAAATGCTATTATGCTGAAGAAGGTGTGATTGATTAAGATTTGGATAAAGAGAATGTAAATGAAGATGAATGGGCTTTCATTGCTATCAAGGAAAATGGTTCGGTGGCTACTGAATCAGCTAAAGTTGAGAAATATCTTGCAGCCCGAATTGAAGAAAAGGATGAGTGGGTCATTGACAACGGATGCTCACATCATATGACTGGTGACAAAAGAAAATTTGTGAGTCTAAAGAAATATGACGGTGGGGTTGTGAGATTTAGAGATAACAATGTTGGTGTGATTCATGGTAGAGGATCTATTTGTCTTGGTGGTAAACATAACACTGATTATGTCATTTATGTTGAAGGCTTGAAGCATAACCTGTTGAGTTTTGGATTGATGGTGGACAAAGGTTATGATCTACAGTTCAAAGATGGAAAATGCAAGATACTTGGAAGTTTTGGAAGTGAAATCACTTCAAGTACAAAGACCAAAGGTAATATTTTTCACCTGAGTGTTGATGTAAGTTGTTTGATTGCTCATGTGGATGAAAGCTAGCTATGGAATAGAAGGTTGTGTCATGTGAATTTTGACAACATTGTCAAGGCAAGCACCACTCAAGCAGTAAGAGATCTACCTAAGCTAGTGAAGCCCAGTAACACAATATGCAAGGAATGTCAGATGAGAAAATAGACTAGAGTTTCCTTTCGGAGAAAACAAAATCATTCTAATGGAGTACTAGAGTTGGTACATACTGATCTGTGGGGTCCCGCCAGAATCAGAAGTCTACAAGGAGAAAGGTACTTTATGTTGCTTGTTGATGATTACTCTAGGATGATATGTGTTGCTTTCTTAAGAGAGAAATGTGAAGCATTAGATAAGTTCAAAAGTTTCAAATCTATGACAGAGAATGACATAGGTTTGAAGATCAAATGTCTAAGGTCAGACAGAGGTGGTGAGTTCACTTCTCGGGAGTTCAATTCTTTTTGTGAAGAGCATGGAGTCAAAAGACAGTTATCTGCTCCCCGAACCCCTCAATAGAATGGAGTTATAGAGAGGAAGAACATAACAATTCTGGATGTGGCTAGAACTATGATGATAGAAGGAAATGTGCCTAACATCTATTGGAGAGAAGTTGTAAGCACTGTTGTGTACACTCTAAACCAGGTAAATGTTAATGGTATTTTTGGTAAGACTCCTTTTAAGCTATGGTTTGGTTATAATCCTACTGTTAAATACTTCAAGATCTTTGGAAGCAAGTGTTATATTAAGAGAGATGAGGACATAGGAAATTTTGATGTAAGGAGCGATGAAGGAATCTTTCTAGGTTACTCTATTAAAAGCAAGCCTTACTGGTGCTAAAATAGAAGATTGAGAAAAATGGTTGAAAGTGCAAACATCGGAGTTGATGAGGACTCTGCTAGATCATCCAAATATCGTGGATATGATTCAAATGATCAAAAAGTTAGTACAAATCAAGGGAAGAATGCTTAGACTCATAATCAAACTCAAATTATTTTGGTGAATCAAGAAAGTTAGGAAGGAGAGTCAAGTGGAAGTGCAGAAGAAAGAGTAGCAAAACCAAAAGTTCAAGAAAATCCTCAAGTTCTAAGGTATGTAAGATAAAATGATTCTGAAGATCAAATCATAGGAGATAAGAATAAAGTTGTGTAGACTAGAAGAAGGATTGCAAAAGAGTATTGTCTAATTTCCAAGACCGAGCCTAACAATGTCAATGAAGCTTGTAATGATGAACACTGGATGAAAGATATGAAGGAAGAATTGATGCAAATTGAAAAGAATAATACATTGATTCTTGTTCCCAGACTTAAAGACAAAAATGTGATTGGTACAAATGGATCTTCTGAAATAAGCTGAATGAACAAGGTGATGTGGTCCGAAATAAAGCAAGACTGGTATGTAAAGGGTATTCACAAATGGAAGGTATTGATTTTGAAGAAACCTTTTCCACTATTGCTAGAATTGAAGCCGTAAGATTATTTCTTGCTTATGCTACATATAAAAACTACAAAGTTTATCAAATGGATGTGAAGTCATCTTTTCAGAATGGTGAGTTAGAAGAAGAATTATATGTTGAACAACCAGATGGATTTCAACTGACTGATAAGGAAGACATGGTTTGTTGATTGAAGAAAGTTTTGTATGGACTCAAGCAAGCCCCAAAGCCTAGTATGATAGACTGGATAAATACTTCCTGAAGCTTGGATTCAATAAAGGTATTGTTGACAACAATTTGTATTTTAAGTTGGATCATGACAAAGAGTTGATTATTGAAGTTTTTGTTGATGACATTATTTTTGGAGGAGATGATGATCTATGTATGAAGTTTGCTGATGAAATGAAAAGTGAATTTGAAATGAGTATGATTGAAGAAATGAAGTTCTTTTTGGGATTGCAAGTGACTCAGTTGGACAAAGGGATTTTCATATCTCAATCCAAATATGTGAGAGAGTTGTTGAAGAAGTTTGGTATGGAAGATCCAAAGCCTGTTGGTACACCCATGGTAACTGAATGCAAGTTAACATATAATGATGATTCTCCCAAGGAAAATCAAACAAGATATAGGTCAATGATTGGTGGATTGCTCTACTTAACTCAGACCAGACCTGACATCATGAATTTTGTGTGTATGGTTGCTAGATTTCAAGCTGATCCAAAAGAATCTCATGTGACTATTGTGAAGGGAATTTTTAGATATCTGAAAGGTATAGTTGATTTAGGGCTTTGGTATCCTAAAGATGATGATCTTACCTTGAATGCCTATACTGATGAGGATTGGGAATGAGATGTAGATGATAGAAAAATCACTAGTGGTGGTGCCTTCTTCCTAGGGAAGAAGCTGGTGTCCTGGTTGAGTAAAAAGAAGAATTCCATTTCCCTATCTACTACTGAGGTAGAGTATATTGATGTTGCAAATAATTTTACTCAAGTGTTGTGGATGAAATATATGTTGGAAGATATCAGAGTAGTATATGATGAGCCTATTGTTATATACTGTGACAACTCAAGTGTAATAAACATATCGAAGAATCTGGTGCTACACTCTAAGAACAAGCATATATCAATCAAGTTCCACTTCCTAAGGGAGAAAGTAAGTGAGAAAGAAGTCAGATTGGAGTATGTGCCTACTAAAGAATAGATTGCAGACATTTTCACCAAGCCGTTTCCAAAGGATACTTTTGAGTATCTCAGAGGGATGCTAGGGGTAATTACCCCTCTTGATATGAACTAGAGATGCATTGATTTGCATCAATCTGTGTCCTTCATGATCATACTTTGATCCGGATTGATGTTGGTGGTTGTTACTCAGGGGGAGTAGCCAGATGTGCAGATATGTGGTTCAGAGCTTGTATGTGGCAAGATAAAGCTTATCTTTTCCATTGATGTCAAAGGGGGAGAAGTGCAATGTGAAAAATAATTTTGGGGAGAAGTGCAATATAGAGAAGAGAAGAGTTGAGGAGAAGAGTCAAAACCTAAGGAGGAATAAGTGTTGTTGGGTTTTGAATGGTATTTTTTTCACATCATGTGTTGCCATCAATTCCAAAGGGGGAGATTGTTGGATGTTGTGGTTGTGTTGTGGATATGTGGTTGTCCTTGATGTCAACACTATTATCATTGATGTATTAGAAGTTGTATATGTCGAGGATATTGAGAAAATTATAATAAGAAGTGCTTCAAGTTGTCAGTGGAGTAGTGAAGATATTTATGTCGGTATGATTAGTACGTTGATGATTAGTTGTTGCGGTCTAAAGGGTTTCTTTTTGAGTATGTCTAGTTTATCCACATCAAGTTTTAGAGATCCGCGTGAAAATTTGATCAAGTCATGAAAATTTGTATTCTAATAGTTTTTTCTGTTACTTCAGTTTGTGTTCATGAATGAAGATCATGTGATTTATGGAAGTTCAGTTGATGTGGATGTTTCTCTGGTGTTTCATGGTGTTTGTGGATGTTTCGAGTTCGTGCTCTTCTATGTTGCATGTCCATGTTGATCGTTGTGCTCGTGATCCAAGATTTTCTCTTGTGTGTTCATGTTCTTCATGTTTGTGGCCGACTAAGTGTTGAAACATGTTGTGGATATTCAAGGAGAAATTAATTAAAGTCTTTTTGTGTTGGAGTTGTTAATTTGGGTCTACATTATGTTGTGGCTGACTTTGGTGGATTCACATAAATAATCATTGTGTTTTGGGCCAACTATTTGTAATTATTTTATTATTTCTTTGTGGCCGACTGATAGCGATGTAATTCCATGTTGCAGATATATAAGGGAAATTGTTTTGTCATTTGAATGTGAATGAGTGTGTGAAGTTTGCAGTCCTATGTGAATATTGTTTAGATCATACGAAAGTAGAGTAGAGTGTGAAGAAGAGTGAAGAAGGTTGAAGAAGCGTTCATTTGCTTAACTGGAACTGTAATAAGGCATTAGCATATGCTATTTTCTCAGTTCACAATCTGGATGGTTTTAATCTGAATCTTTCTTGGGCAGTGAGCCCTCTTGTAATTGAGCGGTGAGCTTTAGGCAGTATGCATGAATGCATGTGCATTCCCATTGATTGTTCTTATACTTTTAACAAGGTATAATCTTGTGGACTGACCTCCACCGTGGTTTTTCCCCTAACAGGGTTTCCACGTAAAAATATTGGTGTTCTCTATGTTTTTGATGTGCTGATTGTCTATGGTTTATTATTCATTCATCAAATTTGAGATTAATTTAAGCCAAGTTGGAAAAGTTTAAATATTTTGTGACAACTGATTCACCCCCCCTCCTAGTTGTTTGTCCTTGTTTTCCAACAACAAACCCAACAATTGATGATTAGAAATTTCTTATGAAAAGAACCAGTATTAGCATAGATGCAACAAGCAATGAGGAGTTTGACAATGGTTTTCATTTGTTCTCCACAAATGATAATGTTCATAACCATAACAAGAAAATTCTATACTGATTGAAGCGTCTAGTTACACGTAGTGATGCAAAAAAATTAGGAAGTATTAATGGACCAGAAGGATGCTTAAATGATGAGCTTGATTTGGAATTATTGATCTGCAAGGATGCCAGGGTAATGTTGATCTCAAACCTTTGGATACAAGCAGGTCTTGTGAATGGAGATTTAGGATATATTCGAAAGATTGTATACAAACCTGGAGGCCGTCCACTAGAGAACCACCAACATATGTAATGGTCGAATTTGATAGCTATTCAGGAATACCATTTGATGATCATAATCCAAATACAATTCCAATTATAGCAATACAAAGGGGGAGGACAATCCAAATACCATTAATATTGGCTTGGGCATTGACAATTCATAAATCACAGGGTTTGACCTTTTTGAAAGTCACTGTTGATATTGGACCAAGAGAAAGAACAAGATTGACATTTGTCGCCATATCCTGTGTAAAGTCTCTAGACAGCCTAAGAATTATGCCACCATTCACATATGACCATTATGAGAAAATGAAAAAGGGTAGAAAACTTGCCAAGAGAAAGGTTGAAGAGAATAAAATGAAAATTTTAGAAAATAATTGATGTAACATGTTTTCTTCAATTTTGTTTCAATGAAAATCAATTTTTCAAATGCAATATATTTGTATGATTTTTAGGGTTATTGTACTTCAATTCTTGTGTATTTAATGTATTTAAAATTGGGAAAATAAATGTCTCTTATTTAACATAATTATGATACTTTTGAAATGTTTCTAGTGATTTGTAGTAAATTTAAAAATCATTTCATATCCACATGGATTTTTCATATTTCACATCATAACTAAAAAAATTGGTATGTTTCATGTGGTTCTCACATTTTCAATAGGTGTTAATACTTGAAATATAATTTAATTTGGGTGTCTTTCCTTCTAGGTCATGGAAAATCATGTACAACAAAATGAAATAAATGATCTTCCAGAAATAGCATCAAAAAAATCTACAACAAATCCATTAAATGTTTCAATAAAATCAAATAGATTTATTAAATCTGAAATTGAAAAATTTGGAAGGTCCATTTCAAAAAACTGCGATAAGATTGTTACACAGATTGAAGTGACAACAAGCCAAGCACATGCAATTAAAGAAGAAGTGATCATGATTGAAGAAACTGTCAAAAAATTTCATGCCACGTATAAGAAACTAGCTGCATTTTTTAGCTTCTTGACTGAATTGTTCTACAACGAACAATACAATGAAGGCGATGCCAATCGTATTGTTGAAGAATTTCAAGTTTACTTGGATAATGTATAAACTTCCTACAATTGTAATTATTTTTGGTTCAATGCTTTCATATGTCAAAAACTATTAAATTTTTGAAACTTGGATTCATGTGTAGTTTGATATTAATAATTTTCAATGACATAATCTATGTTGTCTTTATGGTAATTGTTAACTAAATGCTTATGTATATGTGTAGTTATATTTTGTAGCATATATGTGGTTTTAAACTAGCATATATATATATTATTTTAATAATATATATATATATAAAATACATCGAGAGATGTCCTTCTTGAGGTGTCTATTTTATAATGAATTAGTCACATAAAAGTGCGATAGATGCCTTGAGAAGGATATCTCTTGACGTATTTTATATATGTTAAATTATATATATATATGCTAGTTTAAAACCCACATATATGCTACAAAATATAACTACACATATATAAAAGAATTTAATTAACAATTACTGTAAAGACAACATAGATTATGTCATTGAAACTTATTAAAATCAAACTACACATGAATTCAAGTTTCAAAAATTTAATAGTTTTTGACATATGAAAGAATTGAACAAAAAATAAGTACAATTGTAGGAATTTTATACATTATCCAAGTAAACTTGAAATTCTTCAACAATACGATTGACATCGCCTTCATTATATTGTTCATCATAGAATAATTCAGTCAAGAAGCTACAAAATGCAGCTAGTTTCTTATATGTGGCATGGGATTTTTTAACAGTTTCTTCAATTGTGATCACTTATTCTTTTTCAATTGCATGTGCTTGGCTTGTTGTCACTTCAAGCTGTGCAACAATTTTATCGCAGTTCTATGAAATGGACCTTCCAAAATTTTCAATTTCAGCTTCAATAAATCTATTTGATTTTATTGAAACATTTAATGGACTTGTTATAGATTTTTCTGATACTATTTCTAGAAGATCATTTATTTCATTTTGTTGTACACATGATTTTCCATGACCTAGAAGGAAAGACACCCAAATTAAATTATATTTCAAGTATTAACACTTATTGAAAACATGAGAAGCATATGAAACATACCAATTTTTTTAATTATGATGTGAAATATGAAAAATCCATGTGGATACGAAATGATTTTTAAATTTACTACAAATCATTAGAAACATTTCAAAATTATCATAATTATGTTAAATAAGAGACATTTATTTTTCCAATTTTAAATACATTAAATACACAAGAATTGAAGTACCATAAGGTTCCTAAAAATCATACCAATATATTTCATTTGAAAATTTGATTTTCATTGAAACAAAATTGAAGAAAACATCTTATATCAATTATTTTCTAAAGTTTTCAATCTGTTCTTTCCAGCCTTTCTCTTAGTAAGTTGTCTACACTTTTTCATTTTCTCATAACGGTCATATGTGAATGGTGGCATAATTCTTAGGCTGTCTAGAGACTTTACACGTGATATGGTGACAAATGCCAATCTTGTTCTTTTTCTTGTTCCAATATCAATAGTGGCTTTCAAAAGAGTCAAAACCTGTGATCTATGAATTGTCAATGCCTAAGCCAATATTAATGGTATTTAGATTGTCCTCCCCCTTTGTATTGTCGTAATTGGAATTGTATTTGGATTATGATCATCAAATGGTATTCCTAAATAGCTTTCAAAATCAAACATTACATATGTTGGTGGTTCTGGTGGACGACTTCCAGGTTTGTATACAATCTTTCGAATTATCCTAAATCTCCATTCACAATACTTTGTTGTATCCAAAGGTTTGAAGTCAACATTACCTTGACATCCTTGCAGATCAATAATTCCAGATCAAGCTCATCATTTAAGCATCCTTATACTACATTAATACTTCTTGATATTGTTACAATACTACGTGCAATGAGATGCTTCAATGAGTATAGCATTTTCCTTTTATGGTTATGAACATTATCATTTGTGGAGAAAAAATGAACACCATTTTCAAATTCCTCATTGTTTGTTGCATCTATGCTAGTACTAGTTCTTGTCATAAGCAATTTTCAATCATCAATTGTTGGGTTTGCATATCTCAAATTTGTCAATAGATGACGAAATCTTTGTTGATGGATGTTTTGTCCATCTTGTCTAAATATTTTATCTAGAGTAATCACCATTTTGAATTCTTCCCTTAGTAACTTAGCTCTCTGTCATATGTTGGTCTATCACTAATTAGAGGCAACTGGCCCAATTCTCCAACCAAAATCATATCTATATACCTAAAAGATAATCAATGAAAATTATTATCAATACTATTTAAATTTATATCTATAGATAAAAAATGTATATATGTAAATTACTTGTATTAGAAAATAAAGTAGTTATATTTTTGTTAATCATAATAATTTGTATACAGGTCTACAAAATTAATGTTTTCATTTCGTGGGAATGCTTGTCGAAGTCGAGAATCTATGTTCTCTAGCAAGTTTTGACAGATGAAGCTCATTTCATCAATCAAAATGTATTTGATGTGTGTTATTTCTTCTTGAAAACTTGTTAGTCTTGCTCCTTCTAGTTGAGAAAAAAATCTTATTGGGATTCTCAGTTTTGAATGAACTATGGATGCTCCTATGTTGAATGTTGCAACTTTAGTTGGTGCAAATAATAGAAGGGGAGAACAACCCGGAATCACTTCATTTTCAAGATATTGACTAATAGCACCAATTAGGTATCACTTTCCTATTCCCGCTATTCCTTGAATTATCGTCAACAATGGCGATGGATTCTAAATATTATGGTAGTGTTCCATAATTATGTTGAGTGCCTTTCTTTTTTTATCACTAAAGTTTATATAGTCGATACACTATGGTATCTCATCATGTATGAGACACCCATGATCTCTCATGCTTCTTATGAAATTAATTGCTTGATTTGTGTACACTTCACCTCGGTATTCATTACACCAATCTGTTTATCTATCAACATCTCTTCTACACAACATATCTATTTCAAAAACTTGGATATGCTAACCATTATGTAGTCTTGATATTATTTCCCATTCATGCTTTGTAATATTTTGTTGAATAGCTTCATTGTCTTCAATTTCAGAATCACTGATAGTTTCAACATTTTCTACATTTTCTATTCGTTCCACATGCCAAGGGTTATAGTGATATGACTCCCAGTTTGTTATTATGGAGTCATTATCACAACCAATTTCTCTTTCCATGTCACAAAATGGTTTGTACAATAATAACTCCAGGATAAGAAAAAGTCAATCCATTTTTCTAACTCACGTGGAAGAATGGATAAAAACCTAAGAAATACTTTAACAATAGTAGTTTTTTTTCTTGGCTCTCATTGTTTATCTTTTATTCTTTTAGAATTATATATCCATGATTTGGGTGCATCAATCAATGTGACAACTTCCATAGAAAAATGTATTGTTTTATATCCATTGATGAATTTTTTGATGTTCTTCATTGTTCTCTTTGTCATTTACACTTACAATTTTGAACACCTCACGTGATACATTTAGATTGGGAAATACTCTTCTACTCTCCACCAATGGAAGTTCTAGTAGCATGTGGCATGTTTATTGAGCTCCAATGTCTCTTTCTATAATAGTCTCTATCAAAAGTCTTCTATATGCTCTTGCAGCTAAATCATCACCATTTTCTATGTTTGCAAGATGCATCAACATTTGGTGGTATGTTTCAAATCTTTTATTTGCTTTTGCTACATACTTTGTAATATATTTGATCGCGACATGCTTGGAAAGAATGGGTTGTCAATCTATATTTTCTCGTCACAACTGCAATATGTAGCGATTGTGTGAGTTTACTCTATCATCATATCTGGTCGGATCAATTTTATTTTTCACTCATTTCTATGTCTTTATATAATTTGGATCCCTCCAAATTCAATGGACAGGGAGCATTATACCTAAAATCAATATAAATATGTCATCAATTTTAGTTCTTGACAATTATATTATATATCACTTTGCTATAAATATTTTAACTTGTTTAAATAGTTACCTGCAAACCATTGTTCATCTCTTTTTTCGTAGGCATGCACCTTCCCTACACATTGTGTGTCACTCTACATAGTTTAGGACCTCTTCATAGTCATGGTCAATAGATCTATCTCTGCAAATTGTCTTATATTTCTAATACATGGATGTTGAGCAAAATTTTGGAATGTCTATAGTTGGAAATACAAATATATTAGTTATATCATAAACTACAAATAGGTTATTTAAAATATTGCATGTATACGTCTAATTTTTTTAAACATGCCTGTATGTTTCGTTGATGATGATCTTCTCTAGGATTCCATGCATGCACAATAAAATGGAAATATCTTTCAAAACTTTTTTGTTGCTCTTCGTTTGACCAATTAGTATTGCCCATATTCGGTGATCCATGCATCCATATGGATCCATGCACATTTGGTGAGCCCCTATGTTGCAACTCATATTTGCACCAGTAATCTTTAACATTCATTCCATTTTCCAATATTTCTTTTTTCAATATTAAATTTTTCAAGTGCATGTAATATGCGACTATATGAGGATAGTCAATGACATTTTTTTCACCAATTTTTAGCATCCCTTGGAGTAGTTGGTTGTGTTCCTGGTATTAATGCATGAAAATCAGGCCAATACGTGTCTACGACACTTAAGGTGAAGAATATTATAGGAGAACCTATTTGATGATTAAGCATGTCAGTCAGTTCTACATGATATTTTGTCCAATATGACCTTGTACCCCTTAATGTTGTTCCAAATCCCATCAACCTATCAACTAGATGGGAATGTGGCATGTTTTCCATATGCTCATGCAACTCATTGATGGTGATTGGCATGTCTCGAAAACTTCTTTTAAAAATACAACATATGAATTTTATGCACAGTGCCTCATTATCATGTTCATCATGAAATATCTAAACCTTGGATGACTACCAAAATGATGATCCCTATACCACAATAGATAGTTGAAAAATTCATGTAGATGCACTCGCCTTATTCATGGTTCTAACCAAACACATCTACCATCAGGGAACAATGTTGGGAATTCCATATCAAGTAATCCTGAAGTGACATATTCATTTATAGGAGATGCACATATTCCTAGCTGATCCATCAATGTTGTTGAATTTACATCAAGGTTATTAACCCATGCATGAATCAGTTCCATTTCTCTTATGACATTAGGTGGTCTAGAATCCATTGATGTTGTGTGCTCAATTATATTACCTTGAGCTATCTCCATGAATGGACCAACAAATATGATTTCATTTGCATCAGAATCAAATTCCATATGCACCATATGTAATCTGTCAAAATTATTTTCATTAGAATTTCTCGGTAGATCATTGAGAGTATTTTCATCAATTTTGGCATCTGTATAAAACTTGTCATTCTCTACCTTGTATTTTAATGCCTTATACACATGATCTATATTGACTGTAAAGTTATAATTTGTGCCACATTGACCCCTTCTTTGAACAATAATGATTGGCTTGAATGATTTATTGAATGAGGAATTTTTTTTGAGACATATTCTATATTTTGTGGGAAACTTATTGCATGTCGTTTGTACTTATATTGACCACCTATTGCATGTGTAACTTGTAGTATTGGGCTGACATGTGTAATCAATATTTCTTCTATCTGAGTTAGTTTAGCAAGCTCCTCTGGTTTCTCCCTGGGATCCATATTATTTGAAGCTGAAAATCTATTGTTTCCTCTTTCTTTTTGACATCTAGTGCATATAGGACCTTTAGCAGTTTGAGATACTTTAATTCATAGATAACATTCTTGAAAAACATAACACATGTTTGGCATTCTAAAGCTATCTAATTGATGTCAAAAATGCATTTGGAATATTTGGAAATCAACAAGAAGCATTCCATTTGGGTTTGGTATGTTCTATACATTTCCTTCAACACCCACATTCATCTTAACTTGACTTCTACGTTGAGGTGTTTTTGATACACGATCTAATGACCTTAAAATTTCATCTTCAAGATCCAATTGAATATTTCCACCAAATGCATGGTTGATGCTTGCACTTGATTGAGGATTGAATTGTTTCCTTTCTTCTCTTTCAGAATGAAAGAGTTGTTCAGATGTTCATTGATGACTATTTGTAATCATATTTGTTTCATCTCCAGTCTAAAATTCTAATTCTTGTATTGTCACTTCTTCCCTTATTCTAACATATATTTGTCTATCATCTTCATTGTGTCTTCTTCTTTGTTCTTCCTTTTCAACATCTGTCATTTTCTCTTGTTGCCTTCTTCAATATTATCTTTGATATTGCCTCCTTTGCTCCTACAATTCAAATTCAATCTCGAACGGGCCATATCTATAAAATAAATATATTTTAAAAAATCTAAGTTATATATTCTTGTAATGTTGTTGTACATTAAAAAATTGGAGTTGAATCAATGGATCTAAATTTAAAATATTATAATTGATTTTTTATCTAGATAACAAACTAAATTAACTTGGTGAATCCATATTATATAACACTTTGAAATCATCAAAATCTTTGAAAGTTGAAGATGAGACCATACGGTACTATATAAATGGATTTATATTATTTCTATTAAAGTTTTACTCTTTCTTATGGAACATTATGCTTACAACCATCTGGCGGCATTGCCTTCCAAATGAAGGAAAAAAATTCATTTTACTATAAAATAATCAAATTTGAATACTAAATTTAGAAAGTTATTGCCAGGTTATTATGTAACATTTTCTATCATCAAGATCCCTCGAAGGGCAAGATGAGAGCATACAATGCTATATAAAAGGTTTTATAATATTTGTATTTAATTTTTTATAATTTTATTTCAAAAAGTATGATTAGAAGCATTTGGCAGCCTTGCCTTCTAGATGACATAAAAACATTCATTTTACTATAAAAGAATCAAAATAGAATACTAAATATAGAAATTTTCTTCCCTTATTATGTAACACTTTCTGATCATCAAGATCCCTCGAAGGGCGAGATAAGATCATACGATGATATATAAAAGGTTTTATATTATTTTTATTTAATCTTTTATAAAAATTTTAGAAAAATATGATTAGACCATCTAACAACATTGCCTTCCAAATGACATAAAAAAATTCATTTAACTATAAAATAATCAAAATGGAATTCTAAATATAGAAAATTTCTTCCCTTTTTATGTAATTAAGATCCCTCAAAGGGTGAGATGAGAGCATAAGGTGCTATATAAAAGGTTTCATATTATTTGTATTTAAATTTTTATATTTTTTTTGAAAATTATGATTAGAACTATCTGGTGGCATTACCTTCCAGATGACATAAAACATTCATTTAACTATAAAAGAATCAAAATGGAATACTAACTATAGAAAGTTTGTTCTCTTATTATGTAACACTTTCCAATCATTCCCTCGAAGGATGAGATGAGAGCATACGGTGCTATATAAAAGGTTTTATATTATTGTATTTAAATTTTTATAATTATTTTTGAAAAAGTATGATTAGAACCATCTAGTGGGATTGTCTTCTAGATGACAAAAAAACATAAAAGAATAAAAGAACCAAAATTGAATACTAAATTTTGAAATTTGCAACGAGAATAAAATACTACAATTTGAAAACCAAAATTTAAACAATAAGATACATCAAAAGTTAAACAATCTGAAAACCAAAAGTTTTCAAATCCAAATTCATTTGAATAATTTTAATTGACTAATTTATAGATATCTTGAACAAACATAATAATATGTGAATTACAAATTAACTCACCTTAAAGCATTGTATAGCCTTTTTGTCGCAAGAATGAAGAAAAAGTTGACTGTAGAAGAAAGACAACAATCTCTACATAACAAATACTAAAATTGAGTAGCACAACATAAAAATATATATGCATTTACATTCTTAAATTTCAATAAACATAAATAGATGCTTAGTCAAGATAATGATTGTAAACAAAAAAATACATTAAAAAGAAACTAAACAACTTATATAGCATACGTGCTATATAAAATATTTTATAGGAAAAATGATTATGCTTGTATATATACATGATATATTAATAAATAATTATACATGTTTTCAATTTTATAAATATAAATGATTTTTTTTAAAATATGTGATTTTAATGTTTAATAATTTAATTAATATAAATGTTTTTTTAATATTTAATAATTTAAAAAATACAATATTATTAAATTTCAAAAACATCAAATTTTTAGCACTTGTTTTATTTTGGCAAGACACAATTCATGTTTTTACTCCGATGTTAGTGTTGCAACTCAAACAATTGATTTAAATTTTCACGCACAACAAAAAAAGGAGAGGGAAACTATAAATTGAGATCATTATAGTTTGACTTAGTTTTAAGATGGACGCTAACTAAGGGTATTATTTATGTTTAATTTTTAAACTCTGATTGAAACCAAAAAAAATTACGCCCTAAGGATGGAAGAACTCATTAAATAGCCACAAAAATATACCTAAGTGTATAAACATACACTTCATATCTAATACCAAAATAAATGTGTTTCATTTTACTATAAAAGAACCAAAATTGAATATTAAATTTAGAAAGTTTGAAATAACAAAAATAACCATTTTAGATAAATAAATAAATATTATTTGTTCAATTTTGAATAGTTTAAATGTAGAAAAAATAAAATTTCTTCTCAATTTTTTTGACCTTTAAATTATTTTTAAAATTACTAACATTTGAAATGTATCATAACTATTTTGGATTAAAAAAAAACAATTATTTGTCCAATTTTAGATAGTTTAAACCTAGAAAAGATTATCATCAAAGAATATAATATAATATTATATTATACTATCATTAAATTAACTTTAATTTTTTTAAAGTTTATTAAAAAATATTAAAGTATATTAAAATCATACAATTTTTTATTAAAACAACCATGAACATATAAAATACATTGAAAAACTAAACAATTTGAAAATAAAAAATTGTTAAATTTCAATTGACTAATTTATAGATATCTTGAAGAAACATAATAATATGTGAATTATAAATTAACTGGCCTTAAAGCATTGTATAGCCTCTTTGACACAAGATTGAAGAAAAAGTTGACTGTGGAATAAAGACAACAATTTCTGCACAACAAATACTGAAATTGAGTAGTGGAGCATAAACTAAGTTGATTAAAGAAAAATCCATAGAGTTTGAAATAAAATGAGACATTATATACAATTTAAGTTCCTTAAGAGTAGATGAAAACAATTGATACTTAATTAAACTAAGAATTAAAATCATACAACTTGTGTTAAAACAACCACAAACATATATGCATTTACATTCGTAAATTCTAATAAAAAGAAAAACTAAACAAGGTATATTCAGATAGTGGTATTCTTTACTGCTTAGATTCAGTTTTGTATTTTAATGGCTGAGAAGTAGGAATGATTTAAATGTCAATTTATGCATATTTATAGTGGACACTGTGTGTCCAATAATTAACACAAATTTATATAATAATAATGCTATTTATTTAATTAAAGATCTTCTTTTTATTTTTTCATCCATTTTAACTAAAATAAAATCAACATCAATATATTACACGCTTAAGAAGTGCACTGAACTTTAAAAACGAACCGTCTTTCCTACAAAACTCAAATACACCTAAACTGTAAAATATACCCCAACCATTAATTTGTTTGCTTGAATAGAGATATATATAATGTATAATGTGGCGAATTTAAATTTTTGAACATTCTTTGGTAGAGTTTAGCCTCCAAACTCAAAAGCTAACAAAATGAAATTTAAAATTTCATAGATTCAATTATCCGGCTCTAACAAAATTGTTGTGCATTCAAATAGAAGGCTATAGTGATGGTCAAAGTCACAGCACCACAAATGATAGGGTAACATATGTAGCAGACCAATCCCACATAAGATGAAAATTGTAGTAAATAAAGCAATAATGCACTGTAGATATTCGAGATCATTAAAATGAAAGGTTGGTGAAGCAGTACATGCACAATTTTAAGATGGAAGTGCCATCAGGGTCTGTTCTTCTGCTGATTGGTAGGACAATTTGTGCAGAAGATATACCTATATTGTCTGTTCCATAAAAGGGGTGATGTACAATTGGTTTTATTATCCCTTGGGAAAGATAGCAAGTTTATAGGATTCTACGTGTGTTTAAATATCCTTTAATTTTGTCGTTCATATCAGATTGCCAGATAACATTCCTTGTAGGCCAAAGAAAAAAAGAAAAGAAAAGAAAAGAAAGAATGAAATAGGCAGAAATTTGTCTCATGAATAGAAGAATGGCAGGATAAGAGCACAGCAGGGTTCGGCAAAGGTTTTCAGAGGTTGAGTTAAGCATAAGGCTGGTGCACTGCCCAAACCAACGGTTGACGTCCCTCCGACTGATGCCAGAGTCGAGCTTGGAAACAGAGTAAGCATACATGGCAGAGTTTTAGATTCTAAAATCATGTATAAAAAAGTCCAAAAAAATCATTGAAATCCGATATACCATTTAAAATGCACGAAGTTAGAGTGGACGGCTCCAGATCCTTTCCCCTAATGCTCACCAGTTCTCCATGCATATTTATATTTTCAGTAGATGTGGAAATTATTGAGCTCATATGTTTTTTCGATTGTAATATTTGAATGAAAACAGATTCAAGTGTGGCATCAACAAGTAGATAATCTGCAAAGAAAGGTAGTAAGATTTTCTGTTTTCCCCACAATTCTGTATACAATTTGAATTCCATTACGGATGTTAAACAGGTGTATTGTTTATTGCGTAGGAGAGGCAAGTGGAGGACCAAAAAAGTCAGCTAATTTGCCGACTGGTATGCACTAGACAGAATATGCAATTTTTATATTGATTTTTGAAACACGGATAGTTATATGATTTGAATGAATGGGCAATGATAGCTGACAGAGCAAGCAGCAGTGGAAGGGGCGACAGCAGAATGAGGAATGAATATGATGGATATGGGAGTGTTGTATGGAGGAGAGGCACAATCTAGTAGAAATGCGACTTTCATTACAATACAATGCATATGCAGATGCAGAAATGTTGGCATTCAATCTCTGAAAACATTTGCCGAACCCTGCATGTATGCTTACTCTGTTTCACGAGAACATAAAGGGGTTTCAAGCTAAGCACAATCCAGAAGCACAAAGAGGTACAATCCAGAAGTACAATCGTTCAATATGAAGGCCAAACATAATGAAGTTTCAGACTGAAGCAAAACGATTTCAGGACAATATCAAAAAGAAGATATCTAACTTATTCTATGGCTAAAACATCATTTCCTGTGCTCGTAGCCTATTGAATCCTAATCGAAGAAACTTAAATTGCAGTACAGTATAAATCACAATCTAACAGTCTCATAGCAGCGATACATACTCTGATTCCGCAATCTAAACTTCTCTCTCCCAATCCCTTTGCACCAACCTTGCCAGCAGCAATTGAAATCTCTATTCTCCGATTCTCAATCACAATCTAACAGTCTAAAGTTATTTTCAGAGCAGAAAGCGCATCTCGTTCCTTATGCCAATCTTTTCAAAATGATAAGAAAGCGCATCTCTTTTCAATTACGGTGGCGAGTGGAAGAGTTTTTTTTAGAAGATGCTGAACATGCAAGAGTTTCCGTTACAAAACGCTGAACATGCAAGAGTCACCATTCAATGATATCCGTTACATTCTGCACTTGAGCTGGCGCACGTCCTCATTTTGAATCATGGCGCCCATGCGAGACAGTACGGGTAAAACGGTCGAAAGTGAATAACGGTAAATTTCTAATTTGATGGCGCTCTCGCTGCCGCCCGACTGCGACGCCCGTGCCCTAGCTATGGCCTCTCAGGATGATTTTCCGCCGCTCTCTCTGTTTTCTTCGCTTGGTTTGCAGGATAATTTTCCGTTTCCACCACTCTTCTGCGCGTGGTGGCGTGTTACTGAAACTAAAATAGCATCTGGTTATGGCTTTGCTGCAGACTTGTTAGGGTTTCACTCTTTCCCCCTGCTCCTGACTCAGCTCTCAACCGTTTAGGGTTCAAGGACTAATCACTTCACAAATTTGGTACAAACTAACCGTTCTTGCACAAATCACGGCTCGATAGTGCAAATTGAATCGACGCTCCTGTTAAATATAATTTTTCATTCCCTTCAGTGTTTATTTATTACCATCTCCACATTCATTGTCATTTTCAAATGAAGCATAAACTCTTTCTCTGCATCTGTTCCATACATTTAGTTAAGAACAAAGCCTAATATTTTGAAGCAATTTCCAAAAATACAAAGGCGGAAATTGCATCCAGTTCCATTAAGCTTAACTTTTAAATCCTGATACGAATAAGAACTTTTTTATAAATCTAATTCTACGAATTTTTCCATACATAATTCTGCCTTGACAATGCCTACTAAATCGAATGCAAGCACTATGCCTTATAATTCTTTTGGGAGTAATTCTTCACCTGCATGTCCCCAAGGATCTTTAACGAGAAGAACATCTTTACCACTGACTGAGGTGAAAAAATATGGATCTTTATCAGAATATGTAGATAAAAAAGATTTACAAACAATTGGGAAAAACAATTTATCTCAGATAGGGAAAAAATCTTCAAGTCAAACGGATTCAACTCCTTCAAAGAAAGCAAGTTCCAACAAAAAGGTTCTAAGGAATTTATTGGATTATTTTTCATTTCCTTGGCCTGCAATTGAATTATTTAAGATAAAATGCAGATAATAGTTTGATTGCATTGCAGAGAGATTCAGCTGGAGGCCACTCCAACTCTAATAACTCGCATTCAAAGAAAGTTAAACAACAGACTAGTCAAGGTAAAAATAATGGTATAATTTGATAAGTAGGAGGTATTTTCCACAGCATGTCAAATTGTGATATTGTTATAGGATAGCAATATCACAATGGTATAACGATTTTTATTCACATTGTATCATTATTGAGTATTGTTTGGAGAATCATCTACATATTTATGTTGAGTTAATATGTAACTTGTTTTATACAGGTATGCATTTATAAGAAACATTTAGTTAAAATAAAATTAATTGAATAAATTTTAAATCATCAATCATTTCAATTTCAATGTCCTTTAATTTATTAATAGTAAGTATTATTTATTTTCAATAAGAACTCCAATTAATAGTGCATATCTTATTTCCTCAATCAAAATAACAATCTTACTGAGAATGGAGTTAGTTTTTGTGATTCAACATTCAAGAGCTGTGATTCATTAAAATTAAGCAAAAGATTGATATTAGTTGAATATACCATCAATTATTGTGTAGGTATCAATAGTTAAAATTGTGTTGTGATCATCACAATAAATTCAGAAGTACCTTTCACTGTCATGAGTAACAAATCATGTTAATCTATTGCATGTCTAAAATAAGCATCTAAACAAAAAAATTGTTAATTCTAAAAAATTGAAAAATAACAAAAAAAAATATTTGATAGAAAGAAATTGAATTATGAACTTTCCTTCTATAAATACTTATAATTACCATGAAAATTTTATAGATTGTGAAATGATATTTTTTTTGGTTGATTGTAGCTACTCATTCTTCTAAGGATATCAAAACAAGGATGGATCATCATGGTACAAAGACAATCTATGTATCCAATGTAAATATTCTTTTATTTAATTAACTTCCTAAGTATGGCTTTTGATCATTGCTTCAATTATTATATAAAAATGTGTATAATTTCTACAGATTCATCGTAATGCAACAGAAGAGGACATAAGAAAGCTTTTCTCAATATGTGGTGAAGTGCTAAATGTTACCATGCTAAATCAAATATCAACTGAAATGCCAATAAGGTATTCATTATATCTCTTAAGTATATTTATGAACTCATTCTTCTACTTAACATTTGTCTTAAAGAATCAGAACTCCTCTTTGATTGATTTTTAATTAAAACTAAAATGTTAAATATAATTTAATATAAATAAATAAAATTTATAAACCGAAATAAAAATTTACACGCCCAAAAATCATAAGTTATAAAACCAAATAAATAAAAGTATTTGTAGACAAGACATTGATATTAATTTTATTGCAGAGGTGCAAAGATTGAATATAGTACTAAAGAAGCTGCAGATAAGGCGTTGATCTTAAATCATACTAATTTGAAGGTAACTTATCTATTGCCTAAATAATTATAGAAAATTAGTTTCTCATGACTTGCTAAAACTAATAGTCTAAATTGTTTGTTTCTCCAAGATCACACCAGTCTACCATTCTAGTGAAGATAAACGACATGAAGATTTAATATCAGATGTTTTAGAGATGGAAAATGAAGTTGATCATGTGCGATGGAATCTTGAATTAGTAGCTAAGAGGATGTTTGATAATCCTTATACCCCTTCTATTCGTGAAGCAGGACTACATTCACAATTACAAAATGTTATTGTGGAAACACAAAATAATGATCAAGAAGTGCAAAATAATAATCAACAACCACTGCAAACTGGCGAAGAAGAAGATGGTTTAGAATATTATTCAGCAACAAGTGGAGATAGTAGTTTTGAGAGTTCTGAAGCATAACTTAATGTGGATATTTATTTATTTTTATTCCAAAATGTGAATGAAGACATATTGATATGTGAAATTTGTGATATTACAATATTTTAGATGAATTAATGTTAAATTTTATTAGCAGAATAATGTTTATGGTTGTAAGGTAATTGATATTTATTTAGTATTTTAGGTAGGATTATAATATTATCAAAACGTATTTAATATTTGTTTTTAGAAAAATTAAGAATTGTACAAAATCTGAATGATACTGAAGTAATCACATTTTTTTAACTACATTAGAATTTGGATTGGACATGTACCCATGGAATTATGAGGCTCTAACACAATACAAGATTGTGTCATGCAGAAAAAAGATAGCTTCATGATCTTGGTAAGACAAACATAGTGAGCAACATTGTCTTTGATCTATGCAAAGTGATATATGTAGAAGATCTCAAATCAAAGAAACTAAGTGCATAATCTAAGAAACTACATTAGCATTTGTTATTCATTAAAAAAAAGTAACTAAAACTAGTGTTAAGGAAAAATAGAATGGAATGAACATGAAATAGATATCACATGGCTCAGTACAAACTTGTGTGAAGTTGGATTTATTCTCCTTTCCTTCAACTATCATCATATACAAACATTTCCATAAATTAATTTACACCATAATTTTTTACAACCTCCATGGTCAAGCTTTCATCCCTTGCACTTATTAATACATTTCTATAAGTGTGAGATTGATCTATTTTTTATACACAAGTCGTTGCCTAGGGAACAACTCCCTCAAGATATAAAAGAAAAATGGCATATCCTTATTGTAAGATGGATCATCAAATTTTATAATTTATTTTAATTAGATTTGTATCCTCCCTAGGTGTCATTGTGCATGATGTATAAAAATACTTCAATTAGCTCATGAACTCTCTCTATTTGTTGTTGTGATAGAAATGAAGGATTATAGTTTTAAAATCCTCTAAATTGCACATCACAAGCCTCGTTATAAGAATTCAAAAGTAATCCTAAAGTTGGTTATTTTCTTGCATTAACTTCACTTTAAATACACCCCTAGCTTTGTTATGACTATGTTCTTATCAAAATTTAAAATTTCTTTGGTCGTAGCTCCATACAAGGTCTTTTAAGTGTAGTTGACCATTTCCAACTGATGCCACATATTCCACCCCAAAATGTCAATGATGTTTAACAAAAAATCTTCCAATATTTAGTTATTGTGAATAAGCTCATTCTTAAATAGGTTGGAGATGATGATAATCTTAGTTTTTCTCTTAGTGTGTGGGGATCCAACAAAGAAATCATTCAGGCTATTTTGATAGGTCCTCATCTTTGCATTGATAGATGCATTCACTTATAGCAATCCTCATGGCCATAATTTATATGGATTTTGACCACATCAGCACTTGATATAACCTCTCTTGAGAATATATAAGATAGAACTACAAAATCTTGAGGGGGAGATATCCCCCACTCTACACTGACATATAAGCATGGAAAAGCTCATGAGAATGTTGAAATACTCATCATCTACAATATTTTCCAATGTAAATAATCGCTAATAGATTATGTAATCTTATGGATACATACCTCCATGCTTCCTTGTAATTTGAAAGGATGGTTTCTCCCTTGTACAATCTGTGATTTACCTAGGATTTTGATGCCATATTCACCTCCCAAAAGACATAATTTGTGGAATACTCATGTAGACTATCCAAGATGGGACAAATATGCTCCAAATTCTTATTTAAATTTTAGTTAAAAACTTTCATGTTGTAAATGACATTAATAAAATTCAATCTCCTTCTATCTTGATTTCTTTCATATTAATTTGCATGCACAATTTTATATCTTCATATAATGCTTCAATTTTAGTTTCATTTTTAGTTTTCAAAGGTAGAATATTTGACAAAACAAATATGAGCATAGCTACTTCATTTCAAATTATGCAACCTACATTTGAAAACCTTATGTTACCTCTTGAGGCTCCATTAAAATTAAGATTTATTTTGTACCACTTGGTAGGGCTAGCCACTTACCATTCTTTCTCTTTTTCCTTCAATTGGTTTGAAGGATCATTTGAAGAAAAACTAAATGATATTTCCATTTTTTATTACTTGATAATCTCATTGTGTGAAAGATCTAGTATTATGCTTAGATGATCTAAGATTAGAAAATTTATATTCACTTATCCCAAATTGTATTTTCTTTGCTACATCCTCCATGCCTCGCATAAATGGAAACTAATATTGATTTTATTAATTCCCAAAGACCTAGTACCCAAAAAAATTTAAAGTGAAGGCATGACCAACTATGGAAGAAATCTAACAAGTCAATTTAAAAATCTCTAGACCAACCAAGTGTGAAGTGGTATCCAAGCAAAGGAACCTTTCTTTGGAAGGTAATTTGGCCCCCAACATAGATTAGCTAACCATGAATTATTCGTAGGGTAGGATTTGAGGATTTGATGACCATATATTGATAATATACATTCTTGATTTGGCCCTACTTTAAATAATATGGTCCTCCTTATGTGAAATAAGACTCTTTGATTCTAAATGTATTCTATAATTTTCCTTCTTAATGGGAGTGGAATGGGAATCTCATTAAAGTCCTTCCAACCCCATTTTGTACCATTTGGTTTAGCACCCAAGGTCATGCATTCAATCACCTTGTCTCCCAATATATATCTTTCATTTTTTTTTGCATTCACTAAAATCAAATATGCATGTGAGAGGAAAAATTACTTCCATGATTTTAACAAAAAAACTACACTCCTACCATTTTTTATTACCTAGGTGAGATTTTTTATAATGAGAGCATGGTAACTTAACATGTAGTTCGAAATTTGGGAGCCATTAAGGGGATTAGTTGATAGAATTCCCATTGGATCCTAAGAATTGAGGTATTTCCTTTGTATTTAATTTGTCTCCATATTTCCTTTGGTTTGATGTGCATTTTCGAAATCATCTTGGCTCCAAGTGTTGCATTCTACTTTGATAAAGAATCATTGTTATTGCCACCTTCAACTTGGCACTTATGAACAATGTCCATGTTGATGAGTAGGATCTATTTTGTATCATTGGATCCTTCCCATAGGAACCTCTTCATTATTATATCCAAAATAGATAGCACCTTCCTTGTGAGCTATACACAAGATATCATGTATATTAGGATTGCAAATATTGCATCCTTAAATATCAAAATTTTACTTCTAGTATTAACTACCCACCTTTCCAAGATTCATATTTTCTATGATCTGCATTAGCATCCTCCCATAAGTTTATCTTGACAACTCTTTAGAATAAAGATAGACCCAAATATTTTCTTGGGATGAAATCAAAATTGAAGTTAAGATAGGCCAAGATCTACCTTTGCAACACCCCTAGGTGTTGAAGAAGAAAATATTGGATTTTTTGTAGTTTATGATTTGCATAGATGTAGTGATGAATTGATCTAGGGTAATCTCGATCATCTTTGATTCCTCCATTCATACTTTCCCATAGAGGATAATGTCATCTAGAAATTGTTGATGTGTTATTAAGGGAATATATCCATTTGCAAGGTCACAACACAAGCCTTGTTTTCCCTTCTCTTTGATAGCTCATCTAAGCACCTCTACCAATTAACAACAAGAGGAAAGGGGATGAAGTGCCTCCTCACCTCAAACCAAAAAGGAGAAACAAAGGTTAGAGGTACAATTAAATGTGATGACTCAAATAATCCAAATGGTTTCCCATTAACCAAAATGGAGAAACAAAGGTTAGAGATGCAATTAAATAAGCATTTCATCCATTTTTTCCTAAATTTGAATTGCCTTAATATCCTCATTAAAAAATCCAGTTGACTCTATTATATGCCTTTTTGATGTTAAGCTTGATGGTTATATATTTTTTATTCAAGCTAATAACTGAATATATGGATTTGTGAGCAATAATTATACTATCAATAATAGTCCTTCCTAGGTTGAAACCACCTTTTTCAAAATAAATTAGACTTGGGAGCATATGTTTGAGCACGTTTTCTAACCTTTTAAATTTTTTATGCAATTTTTTATAAATAAATAGGATGGAAGTTGACAAAATTCCACTTGAGATTTTATTTAGAATGATATAAATATTGGATGTATTGATATATTTGAGAATCCTTCTATAATTCCTTGAATCCTCAACCATGTTTGGTACATGATGGCCAATAATTCCCTAGAATTTTATAGAAGTATAGAGGAGGGAATTTGCTACCCTCAAGATGACGAGATCTAAAAAAGAAAATTATATCTCAACTACCTCAATTGGCACGACTCAAGTGAATTAGAAATAGAGGAATGTGAGTTTTAACAAAATGCATAAATTATCCTTTTAGACATCGGAAACAAAAAGTGCAAGGTATAGAGGTATTTTGGATAGCTCAAAAACCTCTTTGTCCAGGACTAACACATGACCATCAGATGACAGTGCATCGCATTAGTGTCTTGCATGAACAAAAAACATTAGTCGTCATAGGAAAACTCTAAATACTCCACACAAGGTTTTAGATGTGAAAGGAGTGCAAAATATAAATGTTTAGAAAATATAAAATGACATGAATAAAGATATTAAGTGCAACTTATATGGAAATAACAAAGAGAGGTCTAAGATATTACAAAAAATGTTTGACGAAGTCCAAGATTTCTCCAAGTAGTTCTTTTGTCTACACCTACACGTGCATAAGACTAAAGAGAAAGGTTTGGGTGGTTGTATAGGATTTTTCCATTGTCTTGAACCCTATATTGGTGTTTCCACTTCCACGTGCAATCTTAGACAAGATAATGGAAATAAACATAAAATTATAAAGAGAGCACTATGTTGATAAATGAAGATAATATGCTTTAATAAAAAGACTTGAATAGTTACCACTCCTAGGAATAGAATCTATGTAGCTTGTTGTTGCAATAAAGAAGTAATTTCAATATGACAACGGCCTCTTTGCAAGATAAGCTCATATTTACAATAATAGAGTTTACTTTAGAAGTTGTAGAAGAGTTTTTTGAAAGATATGCAAATAGAAGAGATGGAGAATATAGTGTATGCTCAAGAAGTGTTGTAGAATGACAGAGAATGAGGAAAGAAGAGAGCTATATGTGTTTTTCCCAATAGAGCAAGATTAAATGAATTTGAATCCTCAAGAAAGAGGGATTTTTTTAGTCTAAACAGCTTACCCGAGTGACCCCTGATGAGGTTGCAAGTTGGCAGAGGCATTACACTACCAAAACGCAACAGGTTTAATGTCTCAATGGCCAACTTAGTCACATTTTTTTGTGGGACACAAGTGCATCTTGTGGAATTCTTCATGACACAGATAGGTTCATGGGAAAATCAAAATCAACAATCGAGAAACTAGACATGTCAGATGGTGAGAGGTGGTTTTAGGTTGAAAGAAAGCTTAATTATCTAAATTTATCCAGGGAGTAAGACATATGTAATGGGAAATTGCATAGGATTCAATTTACGGCATTACAAGAAGCATGCTAAAAACATATTTGGACTCTAGGATCCTTTTCTAGGTGTAGTTAGAATACCACAAGTTTGACCTCTTCCTTTGATATTGATTCCATATGATTTCAGTTATCCTCTTCAAAAATTAAGCTTGATATTTTTTCAAGAAAGCTTGACATATTCATCATAATTGAAGCCCCATTTTTTTCCAATAGATCTTTGAAAAAAGAGACAATATTATCTTGAATGTCTTCAATATTTTTTGATAATTTTCCCTTAGTTGATTTGATGGAATCAATTCTATTATGAGACCTTTGGAGTTTATATGCATTATGGAAAATTTTTATGTTCAAGTCCCCCACATCTAACCAAGTTTCTCTCAATTTGGATCTCAGACTATAGATTTCTTCTCTAGTTGGGAATTTAACATGACGTTCCTTTAGATCTTTCACTTTGATGTAATTTTCTTTGTAATGTCATGTGTAATTATATTTTGGTTTAGAGTCTCTAATACTTTATCTATTATTTCCTTTTCCTAGAAAATATTCTTGAAGGAAGTCAAGTTCCACTCCTTTAATTGTGCTTTTAGGAAAAACTTCTAGGAGAAGTTTAACATCTTTGATCCTCTCTAGATCTTATAAATCAACTACCAAGTCTAAATAAGATCCATAATGATTTCACTTATAAACCATATTATTTCAAACTTGAACTTGGACATTCGATCCAAGTCCTATTTTTATTAATAGATAGGAGGACCAAATAGTGATCAAATCTAAAAATGAGGTAAAGAGATGAATCCAAAAGGTGTATAGATTGAAGCTACATTTCTCTATGTAAGAATATATCTAGTCATTTCCAGTAAAACTCATCCTTCTATTGGTCCATGTGAAAACCCCATTCTTGGTAACCATGTCCATAAGATATTCATTTTTAAAAAAAAATTGAAAGTGAGTCTAGGATTGAGGAATGTGAGATAGACTAGTTCTTTTATTTGAGCATAATAAAATGGTGTTGAAACTGCTTCCAATTATACACTTCCCATTAGTATGGGGTTGAATAAATGAAGTGATTTAGTTCTAATTTTTGTGTTTATCATTTTTTTGCTAGGATGTATACATTGAGGTGAGTAAAGGATAAACTAGATATAAGACTGTACATTACAACAACCATCCTATTTAGTGATGAGTGAAGTAACTCTTCTTTGACTCTACTTGACAACTAGAGAAAAATATTCCACCCCAACCATTGCAAAGGTTAATGAAGAGTTTTGCTTCTAAATAACCTTTTTTTTTCTTGTAGTATTACAACATTGACAAAAGTGTCAACGTGTTGATTGATAAAGTACCTTTTATTAGGGGGTTTTAAGCTTATAACATTCCAAATAATTATCTTCATTGATCTCTAAGAGATGATTTTTCTCCCATAGGTTGCAACATATATTGTCCAATGCTTGATTGGCCACTAGTCATCATGTTCTCCTCTCCACTATTTTTTTACCTTATAGCCCTATTTTCCTAGATCTAATATTGGCCTTAAGAATATTTTAAGCTAATTAAAAATATAGTGTGTGTTAGTGATGCCTAAAGTGTCATTATTATCATTTTCTAAATCAAAACATAAGTTTGAATTTGCATCTCCCATACTAACTCTCTTATAGTAAAGGTAAAATTTTAAATGGGATAATTTCCAAATCTATAATTTCCTCTAGGATGTTTATCTGTCCCCTATTCCAATGTTGAATATATTTGTGCAAAGAGGAAGTAATAGTTTTTTCCTTCTTATTTGATTGAAGATAACTTGAAGGTGAAGGGTCTTTGAATATAGTTTGGGAAAACCACTTCTATTATTTTTTGTGGTTGAGACTCCCAAACAATTGATGGAGGAATTGATCAACTTTTGTACCCAAGGAAAAATGGATTTGTAACTTATATATTCATAGACTATGTCCATTCTCCTAATTCTATCTAGATATAATACAATATTTGGTGATTTCAAGAATGTAAACAACACAATTTCCCATAAATTATAGAGTTGTTAAAGGCCTCTTGAAAGATGGGAATGAAATTCCCCATTTTGTTTCCAATTTATGTGATCCCTTTTACCATCCAATACTCCTTAGAGAGATTGTATAACTTGATACAAGAGGGGGTGTTGGACAAAGATCCAAATAATGGATCAAAATTAGGGCACCACTTTTTTATGTAGAGATTGCAATTTCCCATTTTCTAGGGTCCATTATTGAGGACAAAGTCTTTGTATTTTCACTCTCAAAGGTGGCCATGAAGAAACCTTTGGAGAGAAACTTAATTGGAAAATCCAACTTCCAAATTTACTATTTCCCAACCTTGGATGCTACTCCTTGATGTTCAAGCACCATTTTTTCCCAATGATCACACCATTGATGAGAATAGTTTTGTGTTTATGGGATACAAATCAATCAACCATTATCTTAAGTTGTCTACTTTTTTGTATTGCTCCATCTTTTGATTGGTTTCACATGTTAGCTCTACTTACAACACTTAAATGAAATTAGGGTTTTTTAATTTTTGGGAGCAAGCCACTAATCTGGAAGGAGAGAAACAATAGGATCTTTAGGGAAACTGAGAGAAACAATAATGGGTTAAGTATGGCCATAAAGACTCAAATTAAGGAAAATGTGGAAGTAGGGAGATACAACTATTCTAATGTTATGCCTTTATACAAGGAAATGAAAATCAAAAAATTATGGAGTCTACAAAAGGATCTTACTAATATTAATTTGACCACTTATCTTTTAAGGAAGACTATTGTGTGGAACCCTCCGAAGAGGGAGTGGATCAAATGCAATTTTGACGGCTACTCTAAAGGAAACCCTAGCCTAGCAGGGGTTGGTGGCCTTATAAGAAACCATCTTGGTGACTATATTGTTGGTTATGGGAAAAATGTTGGAATTTATTCTAACAACAAAGCGAAGGCCATGGCTACTTGGGGAGGCATCAAGTTGTTAAAAGATTTAGGTTTCCAAAAAGTTGTTTTGGAAGGAGACTCTAAACTAATTGTTGATATCTTGAAGGGTGATAGTGATGTTCCCTGGGAAATAAGAGATATAATGGATAGATGTAAGATTTATATGCAATTTTTCACTCACTATAGAATTCAACATGTTTATAGGGAAGGAAATTGTTTTTTGAATATTACTACTAACGAGGCTCTAAAGTGTAGAACTTCGTCCCATTGGGAGTATGGTTAGTTTCCAAAGGAAATAAAGGATAATGTGTTAAAAAAAAGTTTGAAAATGTTTACAACTTATGAGTTCTAGTTAAGGGGCCTAAGAGGGGTGATAATTAGATACGATGAAGGAATGAGATTAAAAATTAATGATTATAAGGTTGGCATGTTTCAAATCAAGGTTAATGATAAGAAGATTGTCTTTGGGAAAATATTTAATGAGGAAATCATTCTAGAGAACTCTTTGTATCACATGTTGAATTGCAACTACAATACGTGGGTCATTTCAAAAAAATTGATGTGCTAAATGTATTTTCTCATAGCATTTTTGAGGCTTAGCTCAAATTGGAAAATTTGGTAGCATTTATCATGAGGAAGGGTAATCATTCCAATTTTTTCCTTGACTTTGAGTTTGTGGTTTTCTTCATCTAGAAGATTCGTATAAACAATCTAAATGACAACCTTATTCTTACGTATTTTCTCTACAAGTTTGGAGTTTGTAGTGGTGGTGTGGTTGTTATTTGGGGTGGAATGAAGAAAATTGTTAACCAAATGAAAAGCTCCAAAATTCTACAAACTTCTAAAATGGGTGGGCCTAGGAAATGCACTGAACTTCCTAATTGTGCTACTCTTAAGAAAAAATCTTATTTATGGGCAATGTTTAGAAGTGTAATAACCCATCCTAAATTATTACTTAATTAGCATTATTGTAAATGACACACAAATATATTCCAAATTAAAAAGACATAACTAGTGGCTAAATACAATCATAGCTACACATTTCCATTTAAAATAGGTCAATGATTCATATATTCACTTCAAAAGTAAAATTACAATATCAGGTTTGACTTGGATCCTAAGGCCACAAAGTCATTACATTTCACACTTTACATCAATTACATGAATGTATTATATCAAGTTACATTTTAGACTAAAATATTCTTGTGGACAACTAAGGTTCTTCTTTAATTCTCGCCTCCACTAGTGGACGAGAACATGGTTGAAGCACTTTACTGCCCAACCATGAAGCTTACGCTTCCTCGAAATTCTTCCAACTTGAAGAATGTATGACCCTGCATGGAAATTTTAGAAAGAGAACAATTTTCAAGGCGGAATCCGGTGTGTGCCCATACATCAACATGCAAGTTCTATCTACAAGTTAGAAAAGAAAATGCAAGATTTATGCTAGGAATGACAGAGTGATATCACAGAGTTCATACATACAAAATGAACTATATTTCTTGGCCAAGCATATCAAATGTGTTGCAACAACATCAAACAATAGGTTTTGGTAAAGCAAACCTATACTCTTTGAACTCCATTTCAGCACTCGTCCTAGAAGGTAACTTTCTACAATACATCTCATAACAGCTATCTACCCTCTAGCAGCATCTACCTTGAGATGGAATATGGTGTAGAGCAAGGGTGTATAATGAAAAAACAACCTTAGAAAACCACTCACAAGAACTCTTGAACATCAATTAGTGGGCTTCCCTTCACAAATCACCATTCTTCCTTGTAGCCTTTCGAAAAGGCATTTTTGGACATATCTTCTAGAACATAACTAATCTATAGAAAAGGAGACCCATTTAAGATATATATTTGGCTCTTCATACACATATCTCAAAATGAGTTAGAGTTCCTTTGTACGAAAAGGGTCAAAAACTGACTATCCTCCTTTTGACTAGGTCTAATTAGGCACGTAGGCATGATACAATTAGGTTCTGGGATTCAATGGGTCTCAAATCCTACTACAACACTTCAAACACATCACATATGATCTCAAACAACTGATTCTATCACATAGGTTATTCTCTAATAGTCCTGCAACAATTTCTCCAAGTCTCTAAGGTTTCCAAGTTTGATACATGGAGATATCAAACCTTCAATGTATCACCACACGTGCAAAATTCCTCCTCCATCTCTACAACCTTGGGGTATTAGAAATTTTTTTAGCACTGGCCATTCCACCAAGTTTGAGTTTCCTACCGGTGGAATGGGGAATTACAAGTTTTTCTCACTCATTGGTTACCCTACCTAGGGTTTCGACCAGTATGAAGAAAATTCAACACAACTCCTTTGAAACTCAATGAAATTACATGAAATTGGTGGAAATATATAAAGTATAATCAATGCACATTCATCCAAAATTGTTTTTAGATCATTACAAGATCATACAGATCCATACTACACCAAAGAACAACAGGAAAATGTTAGAATTTATAGAAATAACATAATTTTTTATTCCTTCAACTTCCAAAACTTCAACATCCAACCCCATGGTCAATGATACAAGGATTAAAAACATATCCCAACATGTTCCAATGGTCACCAACCAATTTTCAAATTATATACTAACTAAACATCATTATGTCCATTTTTGACAAAAAGTTGCTTGACAACATTATGCAACATTGACAATTTTTGCATTTGCTCATAACCTTACACCTAAGGACTCAACCTAGACTCCAAAAAACATGAAATGGTCTAAGAGGACCTTATTACATTAAAACAACACAAAAAAAAAGCAAAATGCCACTTCTTGACCCTTGGAGGCATGTAACCTTGTGGTTTCCCCTGCACCATACTCCCAAGGGAAAGAAAGCTCAAGTTCCACTTGATGACAGACCTGCAACTATATAACCATGCTTTACAATATCATCCTCAGTCATCCAAGATGCATCCTCCATATGAAGACCTCACCATTTGACCAAATATTGGTAATAGACCTTCCTCCTTTTCTTCTTGAGTTCCTTCTTGACCAAGATGAATTCCAACTCCAAAGGTTGGCTTGGTGGAATATTTTTTATCCAATCCTCATCTGAGAGCACTGATGAACCTGCATTGTCATCTACAACAACATCCCCTTTATAAGGGTAAAGATCAGAAACATTAAAAATAGTAGAAATGGCAACACTAGGGGGAAGCTCTATTTCATATGCATTCTCTTCAAACTTATGCACCACTTTACATGACCCTATCTTCTTCATTTTTAGTTTAGAGTACTGCCCCTTAGGAAACCTTTTCTTCCTCAAATGAGCCAAAACCAAATCTCTAACCTTGTAGTGAACCTCTCTCCTCTTTAGATCAACATTGTGCTTATACTTGTCTACATTCTTTTGAAGATTGTCATTGACCTATTGGTGGATCTCTTGCATGGCCACTACAAATTGTTCACCTTTAGCACTCCCCCTTTCCATCCCACTGACGTCACTCAACTCAAATGCACCCCTAGGCTACAAGCCACAAACAATCTCAAAAGGACTTTTTCCAACACTCTTGTTCACCGAGTCATTGTATGCAAACTCTGCTTGAGGAAAAACTAGATCCCATTGTGTTGAATGCTCCTTTGTTAGACATATTAGGAGGTTCCTAAGGCTCCTATTCACCACTTCAATCTGCCCATCATTTTGAGGGTGATAGGTAGAACAAAAACTCAAATTAGTGCCAAGTTTCTTCCATAAGGTTCTCCAAAAATGACCAACAAAATTGCTATCCCTATTTGATACAATGCTAAGAGGCAAACCATGGATCCTTACCACTTATTTGAAGAGACCTGCTATGTATGAAGCATCATTAGTGCTCTTACAAGGTATAAAATGATTCATCTTAGAAAACATGTCCACAACAACATACACCGAATCAAAACCTCTTTTTGTTCTAGGCAACCCCATCACAAAATCCATACTAATTGATTCCCAAGGCCTATTGGGGATGGGAAGAGGTTGATATAACCCTACATTAGTACTAGATCCTTTAGCCCTTTGATAAATAGTGCACTTTTCTACAAAGTTCCTCACATTAGTTTGCATTTTTGGCCAATAGTAGTGCCTCTTCAACTGCTCCAAGGTCTTATCAAGACCAAAATGACTTGCAAGGCTGCCACTATGCTTTTCTTTGATCAAGTTATCCCTCATTGAACATTTAGGAATACAAAATTGTGCCCCCTTGAATAATAAATCATCTTGGATCATAAAATCAATCCATTTCTCTTTATTGTTGCTAGAAGGATACCTACAACTTGCATAAATGTCTTTGAAATATGCATCCTTAAGATACATACCTTTTAAAGAGTCAACTCCTACACTTTGTAACTAAATCTCCTGCACCATGAGAGCACTTCTACTCAACGCATCTGCCACCTTGTTAGATTTCCCCCTTTTTATTCTTAATGGTGAAAGTTAAACCTTGCAAATATTCAACCCATTTCACATGCCTATGACTGAGTTTATCTTGACTATTAAAAACTAGAGGGCATGATTATCAGTATGCACTATAAACTCCTTAGGAATTAGATAATTTCTTCATTTTTTTAATGCTTGCACCATTATATACATTTCAAGGTCATAGGAAGAATACCTTTTCTTGGATTCATTCAATTTTTCACTAAAAAAGGAAATAGGCCTATTTTCTTGACTTAGGACAACACCTATGACATGGCCACTTGCATCAAATTCAATGGTAAAGAACTTATAAAAACTAGGAAAAGTTAAAATAGGCTACTCAACTACCTTCCTTTTCAAATATTCAAAACTCCTAGCAGCCTCACTAGACCAAACAAACTTCTTCATTTTATCACCCTTAACAGTATCAATCATAGGAGCACAAACATGACTAAAACCTTTGATGAATTTTCTATATAAACTAGCTAAATCATGGAAACTCCTTACCTCAGCCATTGATTTGAGTGTAGGCCAACTTAGGATAGTCTCAACCTTACTTGGATCCATCTTCGAGGTGCCATTGGTGACCACAAAACCAAGATAGACCAACTCTATTTTCAAGAACTCACATTTATTCAAGTTTATCATTAGTTTCTCTTCATGCAATCTTCTCAAAACCAAATCCAAATGCTGCAAATGTTCTTCTTTAGTCCTACTGAAAACAAGGATGTCATCAAAATATACCACAACAAACTTATGAATGAAAGGTTTGAGCACTTCATTCATCAACCGCATGAAATTACTAGGTGCATTTGATAAACCAAAGGGCATTACAATCCATTCATACAACCCTTCATTTGTCTTGAAGTATTTTTTCCATTCATCACTGGGTCTGATTTTGATTTGGTGGTAACGACTCTTGAGATCAATATTGGAAAAGTAGCATGTACCACCCAAACAATCCATTAGATCTTCAATTCTTGGAATGGGAAATCTATACCTTGTGATCTTGTTGATGGCCTTGGAATTAGTGCACATCATCCACTCACCTCCTTTCTTTGGTGCTAAAACTGTGGAAACCGCACAAGGACTCAAACTCTCCCTAATCATCCCCTTATCAAGTAATTCTTGCACTTTCCTTTTAATCTCTTCATTTTGCTGTGGAGTCATCTTATAAGTACCTTTGTTAGGAAAACTATCCCTTGGAATGAAATCAATATGGTGGCTAATGTACCTCATAGGTGGCAAGGTATTGGTAATCTCATCAACCACTATTTCATTATATTTCTTCAACAATGTTTTTACCTCTAAAGGAAACTCCTCTTTCTTTTTTGCTACCATGACAAATCTAGGCTTTACTATGATGGAAAAACCCACATTCTCCTCTTCTAGGGTCTTTAGGAACTCCTTCTCATTGACCAGCATCACACTAGACCCTACTTGGGAATCTTGGCTTTCATCCTTCAATGGTGTGAGGGTGTAATAAACCCCATCCTTTTCTATGGCATATGTATTTTTCCTATCATCATGGATTTCCTTTCTATCATGCTACCAAGGCCTACCCAAAATCAAATGGAAAACATCCATTGGTATTATGCCACACAAGACCTTATCCCTATATCCCTCTATGTGAAAATCTACCCAACTTTGTTCATTCACAACTACCTGTTGCCATTTGTTAAGCCAAGAGACTGTGTATGGAGTGGTATGAGAGATTCTTTTCAACTTAAGCTTTTCTACCATTTCAACTGAAACCAAATTGTTTGTACTACCAAAATCAATCACTACTTTGCAACATTTACCTAGGCACTTACATGTAGTTCTAAAAAGTGACTTCCTCTGTGGTGGTTCTTTCTCCATTGGTACTTTAATCAAAGTCCTTCTCACCATGAGAGACTCACCAACTTCTAGATCAACATTATGTGATGCAGAATTCACACTTTTATTATCCTCTCCTTGTACAAACCGATTTCTTCTTTCCCCTCCAAATGAAGTAGTGGACTAGTTTTTAGTACATTGCCATGCTTGATGGCCTGCAAATTTATTGCACTTATTAAATTTCTTGGTGAATCCACTTGATCCTCCTCTTTGGCCTCCAAATCTGCCCCTATTGTTGGGTCTTCTTCCTCTAAAGCTTCCCCTTGAGTCTAAATTTTGTTCTTGATTGTTACTTTTTTCACCTTGTGATCTTTGGGATTGCCCCCTACTAGCAAACGTCCCTCTTTCTCTAGAATTCCTTCATCTACCCCTGCTTTGATTTTCTTTCCTTCTCCTCAACTTATCTTCAGCCTTTATGGCCAATTGATAGCACTCTTCCACCATTCTTGGGTTTGTGAGGCTTAGTTCATCCTGAAGGTTGTATCTCAACCCATTGATATATCTTGCCACTTTTTCCACGCCATCTTCTACATGTCCTGCCCTTATACTCAATTTGTAGAATTCCTCGGTATATTCCTTCACATCCATATCTTTTTGCTTAAGGTTTTGAAGCCTTCTGAATAACTGAATGGCATAGTCACTAGGTAGGAATTTTCCTTTTAGTTTAGCAACCATCCTATCCCAAGAGTTGATTTTGGATTTTCCCTTCTTTCTCCTCTCATCTTGTACATAATCCCACCAAAGCAAGGCATGGCCCTTCAACTTTGTTTGGGTCAACTTCACTCTTTGTTCTTCTGGCACATCTTCATATTCAAAGTAGTTGTCTAGTGATCCTATCCAATCTAGGAGTTCTTCATTGTCCAATTTTCCTCTATACACTAGTAAATCATCTTTATATTGGGACTTTCTCCCTTGACTACCTTCAATAGCTTTTCCATTCTCAAATCATCAGAATCCATCTCTTCCTCGGACCTTTCTTGGGATTTTTCCTCCTCCCCTTCTTCTCCATCTTGATCACTCAAGTCTCTTTTGACCATTCCTCTTTTCTAACTTGTTTCAACAATAGCAAGCCTAGTGGCAAGGGCTTTTGCAAACTCCTTCACTTGTCTCAACTCTTTTGCATGTTTCTCCTTCAATTCATTCACCTCTTTGGTGACTAGATTCTCTTTTGGAGGCATTCTTGCTTCTCTTCACTTCAACGTTTCCCTCTTCAGACCAACCTACACTCTTATACCAATTTGATGTAGATAAGGGGTGTATAATGACCAAACAACCTCAAAAAACCACTCACAAGAACCCTTGAACATCAATTAATAGGCTTCCCTTCACAAATCACCATTCTTCCTTGTAGCCTTTCAAAAAGGCCTTTTTAGACATATCTTCTAGAACAGACCTAATCTATAGAAAAAGATACCCATTTAGGATACCCATTTGACTCTTCATACACATCTCAAATTGAGGTAGAGTTCCTTTGTATGAAAGGCTCAAAAACTGACTGTCCTCCTTTTGACTAGGCGTAATTGGGCAAGTAGGCATGATATAGTTGGGTTCAGGGCTTCAATGGGTCTTAACTCCTACTCCAACACTTCAAACACATCACATATGATCTCAAAAAATGCTCCTATCACATAGGTTATTCTCTAATAGTCCTACAACAATTTCTCCAAGTCTTTAGGGTTTCCAAGTTTGATACATGGAGATATCAGACCTTCAATGCATCACCACATGTGCAAACTTCCTCCTCTGCCTCTAAAACCTTGGGGTATTAGAAAACATGTTAGCACATGCCATTCCACCAAGTTTTAGAGTTTCCTACTGGTGGAATGGGGAATTACACATTTTTCTCACTCACTGGTTACCCTACCTAAGGTTTAGACCAGTCTAAAGAAAATTCAACACAACTCCTTTGAAACTCAATGAAATTACATGTAACTGGTGGAAATAGAAAGTAGAATCAATACACATTCATTCACAGTTGGTTTTAGATCATTATAGGATCGTACAGATCTATACTACACCAAAGAATTGCAAGAAAACGTTAGAATTTATAGAAATAACATAATTGTTTATTACTTCAACTTCCAAAACTTCAACATTCAACCCCATGGTCAATGATACAAGGATTTTTAAACATCTTCCAACATGTTCCAATGGTCACCAATGAATTTTCAAATTATAGACTAACTTAACATCATTATGTCCATTTTTGACAAAAAGTTGCTTGACAACATTATGCAACATTGATAATTTTTGCATTTTCTCATTACCTTACACCTAAGGACTCAACCTAGACTCCAACAAACATGAAATGGTATAAGAAGACCATATTACATGAAAACAACACAAAACAAAGCAAAATGCCACTTGTTGACCCTTGGAGGCATGTCACCTTGTGGGTGCCCCTGCACCAGTGCTCTAGTCTACTTAGGTATCACTATTTCGTTCAAGTATTAGAATATTATTCTCATATAAGTCTTCAAAAAAGAAGAATAAAATTACAATTTACTCTCTAAATAGAAATCAGATTTAGGATTCAAATAGAGTAATTCAACAATCAGTATGAATATCATTCTCATGACTCATATATACTTTTAATCATAAAGCATTTTATATTTTAAAATGAACTAAGAACAAAAGAAGGTATGTCACAAGTATGTGTATGTACATAGATGAAGTCTATGTGCATACACATATATGTGCCTACTTAGTTTTTGATTTGTGCATACATTCTGAAATAAACCATTAAATCAGATTGCAATCATTAAATAATATTCCATTTGACGTCTCTTTTTTCAAAATACAGAATCCAGAACAAGTCTATGTTAACAGCTTCACACATATTGTTGTTTATTTTGCATTCTAAAAAAAACTATGATACTCACATTGTTGTTTACATATGAACATTCATCGTTTAAACTAAACAAATATTGTTTCCTACTAAACAACAAGTTGTTTCATACAGAATGTTCACAGTTTACATCTATTCAATGTTATTCTAGCTAAACAGTTTAATGAACAAGACTATTTTCAGCTACAAGATAACTTTAAAAAAAATCAGTGCCATTTGCAGCAGATTATTCACTGTTTACATCAATACAATGTTGTTTCAAACAAAATAGTTACATTTTATGACAGACAATGTCGTTTTCCAGCAAAACATACATTGTTTGCAATTACTCAATGTTGTTTCAAGTTGTTTAGATGCTAAATGATAACATTACTATTTAATGTTAATTTTTTTAAACAAAATGGGATTTTTACACAATGAACAAAAAATGAACAATGTTGTTTTCCAATAACAAATATTGTCTACAACTTCTCATTTTTCAATTTCAAGAAATCCAAAAAGATTTCACTAACAAATCAATAAGCCCAGCTTCATACGTGAAGCAGAATACCCAATATTCAAATCTTTGAACACATCCATTATTGGTCACTCTAGAAGCAACTACCCCTTATGTGATTGGTACATTTCTTTCTTAGCAAATCAAGGGTCGTATTCAAGTTTACCCATAAAGGCTTGTTGGGTTTATACCATATATATATTTCAACATGCAAACTCATTTATGTATCTATTTCGAAGAAATAGCCTGTCGATCATGAAGATTGAACCTTACATGGACTCAATGAATCCAAAACTTAATCATTCCATCATTCCTTCTGAACAATGGCAACATTAATATGCAAATAATTAACACATTATCAACAATGGTTTTAGCCCTTTTACCATTATCGGCCCAACCGATAATGGAAAGGTGATACATTTGAAAGAAAACACAAGGGATATAACCCTTCCCATAGGATCAAAATTCCATCCTCTACAAAGTTAGACACATTAAAATACATGTTTGATCATAATGCAATTCTGATAGCCATAAAATGGCTAGCATAATTGTGCGAGCTTAAGTGATAGCCACATTTTTAATGGCTCCAAGCCTCGGCCTACCTCTATAGGCTAGCCGATAAGGCTCTAACTTAAGTTACCACTCATGCAAGGCAGGTCGTAGGCCATGCAACCCTAAAAAGGTGGTCGATATTAAACATCATTCGGCTCAAGGCTGTAACAACACAAATAGAGAAATTACATATTTATTATGCTATCGAATTTTTCAACAGAATGTAGAGAATACCACAAGCATGTTATGAAAATGATAATGAAATCAAACTTGTTTCTAAGGAAGCCAATTTACCTTAATAATCGAGCTTTTTGGTGAAGCTTGCCTTTGATTTTTCCACTTCTACGAGCTCTTTTTTGCTTTTTTCCTTGCTGCCATTCAAATTCCAATTCACAATCCTTTTTCCCCCAGCTATCAATTCTAAAATGGAAATAATGTTTTCATTGCATGCGGCTAGGGGCGTTATCGTTATGGATTTTCTATCATAGCCACCGACCACTATATTTTTAATATTGCCATAATGTTTATGGCAGGCCCACATCCTTCATGGGTCACCTTCAAAAATTTTGTTTGATTTTTACACAATCCGATTTGGGATATCATCGGTTATCGAATTAAATTTCAATAAGAATATATAAATATTTATACGTATATATGTATTTGTATATATATATAATATATATATATATATTTATATACATACACACATATATATATATACATATATATATATGTATATATATATATATGTATATATATATATATACATATATATATATATATGTATACATATTTATATACATATATATATATTTATATTTATATACATATATATATATTTATATACATATATATATTTATATACATACATATATATATATATACATATTTATATATATTTATATACATATTTATATATATTTATATACATATTTATATATATTTATACATATATATATTTATATACATATTTATATATATTTATACATATATATATACATATATTTATATATATTTATATGTATTTATATGACTTCATTCATATTTACCATGTCGTTCTTCATTTTGTATATATATCTATATATATGTATTCATGTGTAGATTGTTTGTTTGAAGGGGCTTATAAGTTTCATATGCTATCCATTAATTAAATAAGGAATTTTGATTGATATATATATGTGTGTGTGTGTGTGTGTGTGTGTGTGTGTGTGTGTGTATTTATATGACTTTATTCATATTTACCATATCATTCTTCATTTTGTATATATATATCTATATATATATGTATTCATGTGTAGATTGTTTGTTTGAAGGGGCTTATAAGTTTCATATGCTATCGATTAATTAAATAAGGAATTTTGATTGAACATCTCGGGCATCCATATATATGTGAACTAAAAGGGATTTCTTTTTACTTAATTTAACATAATGAAACTCTTATCCTTTTAATCATTCTATAAAATATGTACTTTTGTTTTCTTCAAAACATTTAATCTACAAGCCATTCATTTTCAATCACTGAAACAATTCAAGTCATGAAATTACGTTCTATATATGCAAAATAGTTCAAATGCAAGTCATCATGCCATTTATGGTGTGTGCACCTAGATTCCAACTAGCTTACCATTCGATCCGGCTAAACAATCCTACTTCAACTGTGCTCTTGTCCTTCAACCTGTCACCCTGCAACTACACACACTTGCACTTGCAAATTTATCAGTAACATTCAATTCTTGATAACATATAAGATAATTTTGAAAGTTCACATATTCAACATTAGTCAACTTCTTTCAATCTATTTTTCAAAAATTCCAAAATTTCTATTTAATATATTGAATTTCTTTAATAATTCAATTTACCTTTGAGTACTGGTCCCATTGGACCTTAGACTGAGCAATATCTCTACTTTGCAACTTAACGTTGCATCTATCCAGGATTCTAGTGGGATCCACTAGCACCACTCCTAGACCCTGTACCTATAAGGATTTCCAATCAAGCACATGATTCACATCAGGACGATATGGCTTAAGCAAGGAAACATGAAACACATTATGAAATCGAGCCAGAGCAGGTGGTAGAGCTAGTCCATAAGCAACTGGGTTAATCACTTCCAAGACTTCAAATGGCCCCACATATCTTGGGGCCAACTTGGAAGACTTTCCAAAACCAATAGAACTTTTATGAGGTTTAACTCTCAAGAAAACTTTATCCCCGGCAACGAACTTTCTAAGAGTTCAGTTCTTTTCGACATAACTCTTCTATCAATCTACTGCCTCCTTCAGTCTTCCCTTAATGACTCTCATTTTTCTTCCATTTCCTTAAGAATTTAAGGTCCTATTGTGATCTTGTC
>VDFB02270651.1:315123396-315140775 GCA_007258455.2 Sequoia sempervirens | reverse complement strand
TTTGAAATATGCATCCTTAAGATACATACCTTTTAAAAGAGTCAACTCCTACACTTTGTAACTAAATCTCCTGCACCATGAGAGCACTTCTACTCAACGCATCTGCCACCTTGTTAGATTTCCTCCTTTTTATTCTTAATGGTGAAAGTTAAACCTTGCAAATATTCAACCCATTTCACATGCCTATGACTGAGTTTATCTTGATTATTAAAAACTAGAGGGCATGATTATCAGTATGCACTATAAACTCCTTAGGAATTAGATAATTTCTTCATTTTTTTAATGCTTGCACCATTATATACATTTCAAGGTCATAGGAAGAATACCTTTTCTTGGCGTTATTCAATTTTTCACTGAAAAAGGAAATAGGCCTATTTTCTTGACTTAGGAAAGCACCTATGACATGGCCACTTGCATCAAATTCAATGGTGAAGAACTTATAAAAACTAGGAAAATTTAAAATAGGCTACTCAACTACCTTCCTTTTCAAATATTCAAAACTCTTAGCAGCCTCACTAGACCAAACAAACTTCCTTTTATCACCCTTAATAGTATCAATCATAGGAGCACAAACATGACTAAAAACTTTGATGAATTTTCTATATAAACTAGCTAAATCATGGAAACTCCTTACCTCAGCCATTGATTTGAGTGTAGGCCAACTTAGGATAGTCTCAACCTTACTTGGATCCATCTTCGAGGTGCCATTGGTGACCACAAAACCAAGATAGACCAACTCTTTTTTCAAGAACTCACATTTATTCAAGTTTATCATTAGTTTCTCTTCATGCAATCTTCTCAAAACCAAATCCAAATGCTGAAAATGTTCTTCTTTAGTCCTACTAAAAACAAGGATGTCATCAAAATATACCACAACAAACTTATGAATGAAAGGTTTGAGCACTTCATTCATCAACCGCATGAAATTACTAGGTGCATTTGATAAACCAAATGGCATTACAATCCATTCATACAACCCTTCATTTGTCTTGAAGTATTTTTTCCATTCATCACTGGGTCTAATTTTGATTTGGTGGTAACGACTCTTGAGATCAATATTGGAAAAGTAGCATGCACCACCCAAACAATCCATTAGATCTTCAATTCTTGGAATGGGAAATCTATACCTTATTGTGATCTTGTTGATGGCCTTGGAATTAGTGCACATCATCCACTCACCTCCTTTCTTTGGTGCTAAAACTATGGAAATCGCACAAGGACTCAAACTCTCCCTAATCATCCCCTTATCAAGTAATTCTTTCACTTTCCTTTTAATCTCTTCATTTTGTTGTGGAGTCATCTTATAAGTAGCTTTGTTAGGAAAACTATCCCCTGGAATGAAATCAATATGGTGGCTAATGTACCTCATAGGTGGCAAGGCATTGGTAATCTCATCAACCACTATTTCATCATATTTCTTCAACAATGTTTTTACCTCTAAAGGAAACTCCTCTTTCTTTTCTGCTACCATGACAAATCTAGGCTTTACTATGATGGAAAAACCCACATTCTCCTCTTCTAGGGTCTTTAGGAACTCCTTCTCATTGACCAGCATCACACTAGACCCTACTTGGGAATCTTGGCTTTCATCCTTCAATGGTGTGAGGGTGTAATAAACCCCATCCTTTTCTATGGCATATGTATTTTTCCTATCATCATGGATTTCCTTTCTATCATGCTACCAAGGCCTACCCAAAATCAAATGGAAAACATCCATTGGTATTATGCCACACAAGACCTTATCCCTATATTTCTTTATGTGAAAATCTACCCAACTTTGTTCATTCACAACTACCTGTTGCCATTTGTTAAGCCAAGAGACTGTGTATGGAGTGATATGAGATATTCTTTTCAACTTAAGCTTTTCTACCATTTCAACTGAAACCAAATTGTTTGTACTACCAAAATCAATCACTACTTTGCAACATTTACCTAGGCACTTACATGTAGTTCTAAAAAGTGACTTCCTCTGTGGTGGTTCTTTCTCCATTGGTACTTTAATCAAAGTCCTTCTCACCATGAGAGACTCACCAACTTCTAGATCAACATTATGTGATGCAGAATTCACACTTTTATTATCCTCTCCTTGTACAAACCGATTTCTTCTTTCCCCTCCAAATGAAGTAGTGGACTAGTTTTTAGTACATTGTCATGCTTGATGGCCTGCAAATTTATTGCACTTATTAAATTTCTTGGTGAATCCACTTGATCCTCCTCTTTGGCCTCCAAATCTGCCCCTATTGTTGGGTCTTCTTCCTCTAAAGCTTCCCCTTGAGTCTAAATTTTGTTCTTGATTGTTACTTTTTTCACCTTGTGATCTTTGGGATTGCCCCCTACTAGCAAACGTCCCTCTTCCTCTAGAATTCCTTTGTCTACCCCTGCTTTGATTTTCTTTTCTTCTCCTCAACTTATCTTCAGCCTTTATGGCCAATTGATAGCACTCTTCCACCATTCTTGGGTTTGTGAGGCTTAGTTCATCCTGAAGGTTGTATCTCAACCCATTGATATATCTTGCCACTTTTTCCACGTCATCTTCTACATGGCCTGCCCTTATACTCAATTTGTATAATTCCTTGGTATATTCCTTCACATCCATATCTTTTTGCTTAAGGTTTTGAAGCCTTCTAAATAACTGAATGGCATAGTCACTAGGTAGGAATTTTCCTTTTAGTTTAGCAACCATCCTATCCCAAGAGTTGATTTTGGATTTTCCCTTCTTTCTCCTCTCATCTTGTACATAATCCCACCAAAGCAAGGCATGGCCCTTCAACTTCTTCTGGGCCAACTTCACTCTTTGTTCTTCTGGCACATCTTCATATTCAAAGTAGTTGTCTAGTGCTCCTATCGAGTCTAGGAGTTCTTCATTGTCCAATTTTCCTCTATACACTAGTAAATATTCTTTATATTGGGACTTTCTCCCTTGACTACCTTCAATAGCTTTTCCATTCTCAAATCATCAGAATCCATCTCTTCCTCAGACCTTTCTTGGGATTTTTCCTCCTCCCCTTCTTCTCCTTCTTGATCACTCAAGTATCTTTTGACCATTCCTCTTTTCTGACTTGTTTCAACAGTAGCAAGCCTAGTGACAAGGGCTTTTGCAAACTCCTTCACTTGTCTCAACTCTTTTGCATGTTTCTCCTTCAATTCATTCACCTCTTTGGTGACTGGATTCTCTTTGGAGGCATTCTTGCTTCTCTTCACTTCAACGTTTCCCTCTTCAGACCAACCTACACTCTTATACCAATTTGATGTAGATAAGGGGTGTATAATGACCAAACAACCTCAAAAAACCACTCACAAGAACCCTTGAACATCAATTAATAGGCTTCCCTTCACAAATCACCATTCTTCCTTGTAGCCTTTCAAAAAGGCCTTTTTAGACATATCTTCTAGAATAGACCTGATCTATAGAAAAAGATACCCATTTAGGATACCCATTTGACTCTTCATACACATCTCAAATTGAGGTAGAGTTCCTTTGTATGAAAGGCTCAAAAACTGACTGTCCTCCTTTTGACTAGGCGTAATTGGGCAAGTAGGCATGATACAGTTGGGTTCAGGGCTTCAATGGGTTTTAACTCCTACTCCAACACTTCAAACACATCACATATGATCTCAAAAACTTCTCCTATCACATAGGTTATTCTCTAATAGTCCTACAACAATTTCTCCAAGTCTTTAGGGTTTCCAAGTTTGATACATGGAGATATCAGACCTTCAATGCATCACCACATGTGCAAACTTCCTCCTCTGCCTCTACAACCTTGGGGTATTAGAAAAGATGTTAGCACATACCATTCCACCAAGTTTTAGAGTTTCCTACTGGTGGAATGGGGAATTACACATTTTTCTCACTCACTGGTTACCCTACCTAAGGTTTAGACCAGTCTGAAGAAAATTCAACACAGCTCCTTTGAAACTCAATGAAATTACATGTAACTAGTGGAAATAGAAAGTAGAATCAATACACATTCATTCACAGTTGGTTTTAGATCATTATAGGATCGTACAAATCTATACTACACCAAAGAACTGCAAGAAAATGTTAGAATTTATAGAAATAACATAATTGTTTATTACTTCAACTTCCAAAACTTCAACATTCAACCCCATGGTCAATGATACAAGGATTTTTAAACATCTTCCAACATGTTCCAATGGTCACCAATGAATTTTCAAATTATAGACTAACTTAACATCATTATGTCCATTTTTGACAAAAAGTTGCTTGACAACATTATGCAACATTGATAATTTTTGCATTTTCTCATTACCTTACACCTAAGGACTCAACCTAGACTCCAACAAACATGAAATGGTATAAGAAGACCATATTACATGAAAACAACACAAAACAAAGCAAAATGCCACTTGTTGACCCTTGGAGGCATGTCACCTTGTGGGTGCCCCTGCACCAGTGCTCTAGTCTACTTAGGTATCACTATTTCGTTCAAGTATTAGAATATTATTCTCATATAAGTCTTCAAAAAAGAAGAATAAAATTACAATTTACTCTCTAAATATAAATCAGATTTAGGATTCAAATAGAGTAATTCAACAATCCGTATGAATATCATTCTCATGACTCATATATACTTTTAATCATAAAGCATTTTCTATTTTAAAATGAACTAAGAACAAAAGAAGGTATGTCACAAGTATGTGTATGTACATAGATGAAGTCTATGTGCATACACATATATGTGCCTACTTAGTTTTTGATTTGTGCATACATTCTGAAATAAACCACTAAATCAGATTGCAATCATTAAATAATATTCCATTTGACGTCTCTTTTTTCAAAATAAAGAATCCAGAACAAGTCTATGTTAACAGCTTCACACATATTGTTGTTTATTTTGCATTCTCAAAAAAACTATGATACTCACATTGTTGTTTACATATGAACGTTCATCGTTTAAACTAAACAAATATTGTTTCCTACTAAACAACAAGTTGTTTCATACAGAACGTTCACAGTTTACATCTATTCAATGTTATTCCAGCTAAACAGTTTAATGAACAAGACTATTTTCAGCTACAAGATAACTTTAAAACAAATCAATGCCATTTGCAGCAGATTATTCACTGTTTACATCAATACAATGTTGTTTCAAACAAAATAGTTACATTTTATGACAGACAATGTCGTTTTCCAGCAAAACATACATTGTTTGCAATTACTCAATGTTGTTTCAAGTTGTTTAGATGCTAAATGATAACATTACTATTTAATGTTCATTTTTTTAAACAAAATGGGATTTTTCCACAATGAACAAAAAATGAACAATGTTGTTTTCCAGTAACAAATATTGTCTACAACTTCTCATTTTTCAATTTCAAGAAATCCAAAAAGATTTCACTAACAAATCAATAAGCCCAGCTTCATACGTGAAGCAGAATACCCAATATTCAAATCTTTGAACACATCCATTATTGGTCACTCTAGAAGCAACTACCCCTTACGTGATTGGTACATTTCTTTCTTAGCAAATCAAGGGTCATATTCAAGTTTACCCATAAAGGCTTGTTGGGTTTATACCATATATATATTTCAACATGCAAACTCATTTATGTATCTATTTCGAAGAAATAGCCTGTCGATCATGAAGATTGAACCTTACATGGACTCAATGAATCCAAAACTTAATCATTCCATCATTCCTTCTGAACAATGGCAACATTAATATGCAAATAATTAACACATTATCAACAATGGTTTTAGCCCTTTTACCATTATCGGCCCAACCGATAATGGAAAGGTGATACATTTGAAAGAAAACACAAGGGATATAACCCTTCCCATAGGATCAAAATTCCATCCTCTACAAAGTTAGACACATTAAAATACATGTTTGACGAGTAATGTAATTGGAGGAGCTGAAAAAGAGCGGGAAAGTGAAGGACCGAAAGCAGTTTCTGCTGATGTTCACACTTAATGGCCTGCCCCGGCCTACCAAGGAAGCAGCCTAGCAGGCTCTAACTTAGGTTACCACCATGCAAGGTAGGCCTTAGGCCATGCAACCCTGCATGCACTATGATGAACACTGCCCAGCCTGGCCGCAACATGTGAGAAAATTATATATTTATTGAAGCATCGAATTTTTCAAATGCGAATGTATAATGGCCAAGCATGTTAGTGAAAATGATGAATGAAACCTAACTGAGTTTCACAGCTAATTGACTTTAATAATCGCTTTGGCAGCTGCCTTTGATTTTTCCACTTCTATGAGCTCTTCTCTTCTTTTTTCCTTGCTACCAGTCGAATTCCAATTCACTATCCTTTTTCCTAGCTATCAATTCTAAAATGGAAACAATGTTTTCATTGCATGCGTCATGCTTATCGCTATGGATTTTCACAGCCACCCTAATTACTATATTTTAATATTACAATAAGTTTATGCAGCCCAACATCCTCAGCGGGTCACCTTCTGAAAATTCTGTTTGATGTACAACTGCATTTGGATATTACTCACATTTTAACAACTCTTACTAAGAATATATAAATATTATACGATATATGTATTGTATGCATTATTATAATTGACAGATATATACATAATACGCATATTAAAGACATATTACGTATTATTATTATATTACGATGGATACGCTATTGCATACATTACGATACAGGATACGCGGCTATGCATGATGATATTGATAAGAGCGCATACGGGCCATACGGCCATTATTACGCATGCATATATTATTGAGTTATTTACATGACATGATGGATGCATGGATACTCCATACATAATATAATATAATTATTGCATATTATTATTATTATTATTATTATTATTACCTTACAATATTGGTTATTATTATGCATACATTTACATTAACATTATTATTACACATATCCATATTATTACATTATTATTACCTACTCCATGATGCATTAATGATACATTACATATGGCATACATTCACACACATTCATACATTTTGATATTATGATGGTATATGAGGATATAGATACGATAGCGATACATGGATACATATATTATTATATTATTTATTATTATACATTATTATTACATACATATTTCCATACGACGATATTAACCCCATCCCATACTACCAGCGCTGTCTCTTCTTTATCTTTGTATACATTCATATATATATGCATTCATGCAGAATTGCCTAGTTTCGGAAGTCATATAAGCTCTCATACAAATCAAATAAATTCATTAAATAAGGAATTTGATTGATATATATGGATATGATGATATATATATTAAGCATATATATATACATATTATTATATATATGTATATATTATTATATATATATACATATATATATATATATATATATTTATGTATGTATTTATATGACTTTATTCATATTTACCATATCATTCTTCATTTTGTATATATATCTATATATATATATGTATTCATGTGTAGATTGTTTGTTTGAAGGGGCTTATAAGTTTCATATGCTATTGATTAATTAAATAAGGAATTTTGATTGAACATCTCAAGCATCCATATATATGTGAACTAAAAGGAATTTCTTTTTACTTAATTTCACATAATGAAACTCTTATCCTTTTAATCATTCTATAAAATATGTACTTTTGTTTTCTTCAAAACATTTAATCTATAAGCCATTCATTTTCAATCACTAAAACAATTCAAGTCATGAAATTACGTTCTTCTATATATGCAAAATAGTTCAAATGCAAGTCATCATGCCATTTGTGGTGTGTGCACCTAGATTCCAACTGGCTTACCATTCGATCCGGCTAAACAATCCTACTTCAACTGTGTTCTTGTCCTTCAACCTGTCACCCTGCAACTACACACACTTGCACTTGCAAATTTATCAGTAACATTCAATTCTTGATAACATATAAGATAATTTCGAAAGTTCACATATTCAACATTAGTCAACTTCTTTCAATCTATTTTTCAAAAATTCCAAAATTTCTATTTAATATATTGAATTTCTTTAATAATTCAATTTACCTTTGAGTACTGGTCCCATTGGACCTTAGACTGAGCAATATCTCTACTTTGCAACTTAACGTTGCATCTATCCAGGATTCTAGTGGGATCCACTAGCACCACTCCTAGACCCTGTACCTATAAGGATTGCCAATCAAGCACATGAGTCACATCGGGATGATATGGCTTAAGCAAGGAAACATGAAACACATTATGAAATCGAGCCTGAGCATGTGGTAGAGCTAGTCCATAAGCAATTGGGTTAATCACTTCCAAGACTTCAAATGGTCCCACATATCTTGGGGCCAACTTGGAAGACTTTCCAAAACCAATAGAACTTTTATGAGGTTTAACTCTCAAGAAAACTTTATCCCCGGCAACGAACTTTCTAAGAGTTCAGTTCTTTTCGACATAACTCTTCTATCAATCTACTGCCTCCTTCAGTCTTCTCTTAATGACTCTCATTTTTCTTCCATTTCCTTAAGAATTTAAGGTCCTATTGTGATCTTGTCCTCCAACTTATCCCAATTGATGGGGGTACGACACTTCCACCCATATAAAGCTTCAAACGGTGTCATGCCTAGGGATGTGTTATAGGAGTTGTAAGAAAACTCCACCAAAGGAAAATATTCCTCCCACCTATATTGTTGGTCCATACAATACATTCGGAGGAGGTATTCGACTACCTGATTCACCCTCTTTGTTTGTCTGTCAGTCTAAGGATGATAAGCTGAGCTGAGATTTAATTTGGTCCCCAATGCGGCATTTAGGGTCATCCAAAATATTGAGGTCATCTGAGTGTCCCTCTCAGAAATGATAGTCTTTGGCACTCCATGCAAGCGGAAGATCTCTTGGAAAAATTTCTTAGCCAGGGTCAACGATCCATCCTTAAGGCTTCCTGGAATGAAGTTTGCAACCTTAGTCAACTTATCAATCATTTCCAAGATAACATCATGCTTATTCTTGCTCAATGGCAACCCCTGTACAAAATCCATACTGATCACCTACCATTTATGTATGTCATGAGGGTACAGTAACCCAGCTAGATGTGCATGCTCAGCCTTGACTCCCTGGCACTCTAAGCATCTGGCTACGTACTCCACTACATCCTTCTTGAGTTTAGGCCAAAAATATAGATTCTTCATCTCTGTGATCATCTTGGATACTCTAGGGTGTCCTGAATAAGGCACATTTTTGAACCTCTTCTAAAACCAACTTTCTCAGCTCTCTAGAGTTGAGAATATACATTCTCCTTTGATATCTCAAAATACCATCTAGTTCAATCTCATACCCACTGAACCGATGATTTGAAGGATTTACTACTAGGGCGCTCTTCACTCCTTTATAGTGCTCATCCCCTAGAAAATTTTGAATCACATGTTGTCTTAAGTTAGACCTTGTTGAGATCATGGCTACCATATGTCTTCGCCTACTAAGAGCATCAACCACTCTATTCTCTTTTCCCTTTATATATTCAATTCCAAATTCATACTTGCTAAGGAATTCCAACCACCTTCTCTAACGCATATTCAGGTTTGGTTGGATAAATATGTATCTCAATCCCAAGTGGTTTGTCTTGAGTTCAAACGGATTTCCCAAAATGTAACATCTCCACATCTATAAGGTATGAACTATTGCAGCCAATTCTAAATCATGAGGCGTGTAGTTCACTTCGTGTTGCTTGATCTTCCTTGATTCATATGCCACCACTTGTCCATCTTGCATTAATATTTCTCTCAATCCCTCTCCTGATGCATCTATGATTACTACACGAATCTCCCACTAGGATCAGGGATGTTCAACACTAGTGTTGTTGTGAGCCTCTCCTTCAAGATTTGGAATGCCTACTCGCATTTCTCGGTCCATTCAAACCACGTTCCCTTCCTTTGGAGTGAGGCAATAGGAGATGTAATCTGGGAGAACCCTTGCACAAACTTCCTATAGTATCCTGCGAGGCCCATGAAGCTATGGAATTCCAACACATTCTAAGGCACTAGCCATTCCACAATCGTCTTGATCTTCTTGAGGTCTATAGAGACTCCTTCAACTGAAATGATATGGCCTAGATAATGCACCTATCCTGATAGAATGAACAACTTGGAAAACTTCCCAAATAATTTCCTTTCTCTCAATCGCTATAAAACTATTCTAAAATTTCTATCATGCTCTTCAAGAGTCTTTGAGTAGACTATAATTTTTTCAATGAAGATCAGAACAAATTCATCCAAGCAGTCTCTGAACACACTATTCATGAGGTTCATAAAGGTTGCTAGTGCATTAGTCAATCCAAAAGGTACCACTATGAACTTGTAATGTCCATATCGAGTTCTAAATGCAGTCTTCGGAATATCTTCTTCCTTAATTCTCAACTGATGGTATCCTAACCTGAGATCAATTTTGGAGAACTTCATTGCTCCCTTCATTTGTTCAAACAACTCATCAATCCTTGGGAGTGGATACCGGTTCTTGATGGTCACCTTGTTCAACATCCGATAATCTATACACAGATGCAAAGTTCCATCCTTTTTTTTCACAAAGATAACTAGAAATCCCCAAGGAGACATGTTGGGTCTTATAATCCCTTTATCCAACAATTCCATAACTAGGCCTTCAACTCATAGAGTTCTATGGTGGTCATCTGATAGGGTGTCTTGGATTGAGGCTCAGCTCCTAGAACAAGGTCAATAGAAAAATTGAATTCTTGCTTTAGAGGCAACTCTGTAAGTTCATCATGGAACACATCTTGGAACTCCTTGAGAATAGGATAGTCATCTAAATAGGGTTTCTTGTTGTCAGGATTGCTAACATGCACTGCATAAATTTCACATCCCTTTCGATGAGCCTTCTTGAGCTACATCACAAAAATATGTCTAAGTTGTAAGGGTCTTTGCATTTCACAAACCTCAACTGGGTTTCCAAAATCATCCAGATAGTTGACCACCTTATCCTCACAATTCACTATAGTCTTATGCTCGATTAACCAATTTATTCCCAAAATTACATCATATGAGCCTAAAGGTGCCACATACAAGTTGAATTGAGTTTGAAAGGTTGGAAGCTCTAACTCACTGCAAGAGAGATAGGTATCTACCCTCCACTCTACTTGATTACCATACTAGATTGTCCATGAATTTTCCATGTATCTAGGTCTAATGGGTATCTTGGATATTATTCTAGGATCTATAAAACATTCAATAGCTCCAGTATCAATTAAGATAGAGACAGATTGGCCATAGAGCTTACCCATCAGTTGAATTGGTAAAGCCTGATGCTCTGCCTATCTATTATCCACTACAGTGTGGATTTGGTGATGTTCGGTCTGTTGGTAGCTTCCTTCCTTCCACGACTTTGACCATTGAGGAAAATTTGATGCATAATGATCATCTCCATAAGTATAACATCCATCTCGAGGCCCTTTGTGACCTCCTAGCTTATCCTCTCTAAAGCCCTTCTACTTATGGTCGTCTTTACTCTTGCCTTTGTTTTCCTTCTTGTTATTTCCACCATTACCATCTTCACCCTTCTCTTGCGACTCACTTCCCCTCTTAAGATTATGGATCCGATGGCTCTTGTCTCCTTTATGAAATTTCTTTTTCCTGTATCGTGACTTAAAATTTGAGTCACTACAAAGATTGGATAATTATTGCAGTTTTTGTTCCTATTTGGTAGCTTTTAGGAATACTTCATTCATGGTTTGAGGTTCATGCATATCCACTTCAGCTCCTATGTGGGGTCTTAGTCCCATTATGAATTTTTGAATACAGAAACGTTCATCTCCCTAATACTGCGGCACATACTTCAATAGGTTGTTGAACTTTTCCCAATACTAGATCACAGTAATATTTTCCTGGGTTAAGTTCTAAAATTTCATCACTTTCTTGTCAAAGAAAAGCTATTGTAACCATCTCTTCCTAAAATCTTGGAGCAAGAGTTCCCAAGTGATCTCGGCAAGATAAATATTTTGTTCCAACTTATCCTTATCCCACCAAGTCGTTGCTTCACCTGAGAGTTGATACGTAGCCCATGATGCCTTAGTTTGTTTAGAAAGGTTACGAAGCCCAAAGTATTTTTCCACCTCTATAATCCAAGCCTCGGCTCCTACTTCGATAGCCTTACCATTGAACTTGGACGGTGCTACTCTTTTGAGGTCTTTCCCAAGCTCTTCCTTAATTCATCCTCGTGGACCTGCCATTGGACCACCGTCTCCTTGATTGGTTTCTACATTCTTGCAATCTTGGTCCTTGCGTGCCACTCAAACTTCTTTCTCTATATGATCCATGCGACTCTTTCTGATTCAGAAGCTCTAGAATTTTCTCCAACCTCTTGTTAGGTTCGTTATTGGAACCACTACCTCCCATCTCTTGTTTGGTGGTCACCATGTCGTCCCACACTTATCCTACAATAGATTTGTGTTTATCACATCTCAACACAGGGTTCTACGAATATATGTTCTTACTCTACATCACATAATTTTTCATATGCATACATCCCTCATTCTAAAAGACATACATATTCATGCATAATACACACATTTTGGAGTCCTTCGTTTGAACACACAATAAAAAAATATTTAATTTTATTTATATTAAAGGTGAGTCAATAGACCCTTATTTACAATAGGCTTCTTGTTACATCATTCTAATTTCTTGGAATTAGGAAGAGGACATTCCTTTGAGTCCTCATTTGAATTTACATCAAACTTTACTAAAGAGTATGGTTGAGCACGCAAGCTCTCCTTTTCCTCTTTAGTCAACAAGGTTACATTGGGTCCACACCCTAGAGGCCAGTCCCGGATTGCCGAAAGCTTTTTGATCTTAGGTGTTCGCTTCTCCTCAATCTTCAAGCCTCTCTCTAGCTTGAGTCATGTAAGGGCCTGAGCTAGAGTTTCATCATCGATAATTTCTTATTGAACCTCTGTCTTGGAATTTTCTTCCTTTACATCATTCTTACATGAGGTTCTAACAATTTTCCCTTTCCTTCATCTTGCCTTTGACCTTCCCATACCTACATTCAATTCAAGCTCGGTCAATTCTCAATACAACTAAATTTTCGGTCAAGGGTCAACTATCCCTAGTCAAACTATGGTAGACTCAAAAGGCCTAGAGTTGAACCCTAAGCTTTGATACCAAATGTAATAACCCAACCTAAATTATTATTTAATCAACATTATTGTAAATGACACATGAATTCCAAATTAAAAATACATAACTAGTGGCTAAAGTCGATCATAGCTACACATGTCCATTTAAAATGAGTCAATGATTCATATATTCACTTCAAAAGTAAAATTACAATATCAGGTTTGACCTAGCTCCTAAGGACACAAAGTCATTATATTTCACACTTTACATCAATCACATGAACGTATTACATCAAGTTACATTTTAGAATAAAATAGTCTTGTGGACAACTAAGGTTCTTCTTTGACACTCGCCTCCACTGGTGGACAAGAACATGGTTGAAGCACTTTACTACCCAACCACGAAGCTTACGCTTCCACATAATTCTTCCAACTTGAATAATGTATGACCCTGCATAGAAAGTTTAGCAAGAGAACAATCTACAAGGTGGAATTTGGTGTGTTCCGTCACATCAACATGCAAATTCTATCTACAAGTTAGAAAATAAAATGCAAGATCTATGCTAGGAATGGAAAAGAGTGATATCACAGAGTTGATACATACAAAATGAACTTTATTGCTTGGCCAAGAATATCAAATGTGTTGCAACAACAACAAACAATAGGTTATGGTAAAGAAAAACTATACTCTCTGAACTCCAGGGTAAGTGCACAAAGTTGAGTCCACAAAACATGGAAGTTTTTGCCTTAACCAAAAAATTGAAATCGACATTGAGGAAACGAGATCCCGATTTTAATGAACGGGATCAGGAATTTTTAATGCTTGGATCCAGATTTTAATAAGCGGGATCGATTTTTAACTCTTGAAGGATCTGTTATGGTTTGGGATCGAGCTTGAAACAAAGCAGGATCCCCATCTTTAAAATCGGGATCGTTTCCTGTCAGTCTGGTACGATGGAAAAGGCGGGATCTGATTCTCCGCAGCGGTCCGTTATATAGAAAAGCAGGATCCGTTCTATAAAGGCCGGGATCTGTTCCTCTGCTATTTAATTTAAAAAAAAACATATTTCACTGCACAGCGGACGGGACCCTGAGTAGTGGCGACAACGACCCCCACAATCAGCTACAGGTACCCCCCTACATGCCCTTTTTTTTCATTTTTTAATTTTGAATTGAAATTTTAAAGAAAATAAATTAATTTAGCATGTTTTTTTTAAATTTATTTCACGTTTTAAGCATTTTTTAAAACTGTTATAGCAGAAATGAATAATTGTAAAAATAGACGAAAAAATGCAATGAAACCTGAAGGTTTTTTAATAAAAATGAAAAAATGAACCTTGAATTGTGTTTTAGAAACAAAATTTAACTTTTGAAACCTAAATTGTTTGATTAAACCCAAAAAAATTGAATTTGAAAACCCTAATTGAAACAAAACAAAAAAATTTGCATTTCAAAACCCTAGAAATCGAAATGAAATAAAAACATTGCATTTACAAATCCAAATCAAGCTTTTTGAAACCCTGAATTCAAATCAAACGAAAAAAATTGAATTTGAAAACCCTAGTTTGAATTGAAACGAAAAAATTGCATTAAAAACCCTAATTGTTTATATTTGAAACCCTAAATTGAATTGGAACAAAGAAATTGTTAAAACCCTAAATTGGAATCGAACAAATCATTTTGATTTTGAAAACTAGGTAATTTCGAGCTCAAAAAAAATCATTTGCATTGCTTAAATGTTTTAAATTTTATTTGCTTTGTATGGAAAAAACGATATATATTAAACTTTAGTTTCAATGTTAAATTATAATTAGATTAGAAATCAATATGTTAAAGAATAGTTAAAATTCATAAAGTTTATCTTGTTGTTTGTTTGCAAATTTAGTTAGCAAATTTGTAAATCTAAGCCCGTTCAATCGATTCCAATTGACACTAACTTGCAAGTATAAATTATGCCAGAACCTCTCAAACTTCACCCCTAAGTTTGCCTTTAAATCCCTAGACCCTAAACTGTAAAATCTAAACCCTCAATACTAAAGCATTTGAAATTTATGAACCCTAGACCCTAATATTTCATTGGACATACATAAAATTATGTAGGTTCAATGTCAAGAATGGGTCTATTTGGTAGATTTATGAAAACTATTTTGACTATCTAGAATGCCATAAAAGTATAATTATAACAATTCCAATTCGAAACACTTGGGTACATATATATCATATGAAATTTAAATCTAGGAAGGTGTCTATTATATAGGAGAGTTGATAATACATGGAAGAGAGGTTTGTATGGGAATATATGTATTAAGAAAAACATACCACATGACCTCTATAGGATTTTTAAGATGTGATCCTAGATAATAATCCACCCATCCTTGATCATAATGGATTCTTTAGCAATTAAGAGAGATTCAATAATCATAAAATTACCTATATTTTGATACTATATAGATTTATGTGGAAGGATAGAAATGCATCAATAAGGAGACCAAGATGGAACCATTTAACACCTACAAGGTACACCTATTACATGGGAAAGGAAGGAGGTACATGATGATAGTTTGGAGGAACTACATGCTATTATTACAATTTAGAGATAGGAGGATGATTCATATAAAAGAAATATAATTAAATATTTATATTATTTAATATATTATATTTAATATAATATATTAAATAATATAAATATTTAATATCATAAAATATAATATAAGATTACAATTAAGGATAGGTAATGTTACAATTTACTTAGGGTTTTAATGAGGATTAGGCTTAAGATTCAATTAGGTTTGTAGTTTAGTTAGGTTACAATTAGGAATATATAATAAATATTAATATAATTATAATACAAATATAAATTAATTTAAATATAATATAGGAATACATTTAAAGATTAGGTAAAGGTTATAATTTAAATTAAGTTTCAATTAGGTTTGCGATTCAATTAGGATATGGTTAGGGGTGGGGATCATTTTAGCATTCTATTATTGTTAGAGTATGGGTTACATTTAATGTTATTTACATTTATTTTTGTGATATGTATATAGATTATTGTTATGCGAGCTAGATGGAACCAATGAGGCTATGAGTATGACTAAATTTGGACCTCACTGGACATCTAGATCCTTAAGCCATCCTATCACCTTAAATGTGTCGATTTCTTAGAGGTCCCAATATGACCAAAATTTCTTAGGGGATCAAATAAGTTCTCAAAATTTGGTGAAGTTTTCCAAGGCAACCAAATCTAACAATAATAAGATCATGAAAGATTATAATATTAATGAGATTTAATGATCTAGGTTGGTCGGTCAAAACAAGAGCTATCTCAATCAATTGTTCCACAAGAAAATGTTCTTCACTAACTTGCAAGTTCATTAAATATTCCAAGGGGCACCAAAACTTTACCCTAAGTTTTGTAAACCCTAAACCCTGAACTCTAAAATCTAAACCCTAAATACTAAACCATTCATTTTGTCCTTAAAGGCTCTTAATGAAATTTGGTTGCATTGGGAAACTTCACCAAATTTTATTCACTTGAGCCATGTCATTTTCTCCTAGGACCTCACTAGACATAAATCCCCTTAAGCCATCCTGTCACCCTAAATCGTGATTCGATTTTCTTAAGGGGATCAAAGAAGTTCTTAAAATTTGGTGATCAAAGTTGCCATCATGATCTAGGTTGGTCGGTTAGACAAGAGTAGATCTCAATCCAGCTATTCCACAAGAAAATGTTCTTCACTAACTTTTAAGTTCATTAACTATTCCAAATTCTGAAACCCTAAAACCTAAACACTAAACCATTCATTTTGTCCTACCTGACCTTAAAGTGAAATTTGGTTGTCTTAGGAAAATCCACCAAATTTCATTCCCTTACACCATATAATTTTGTCATAGGATCTTACTAAATATATCCTTAAGTTATCCTATTACCCTAAACCCTAAACTCCTAAGTCCTAAACCCCGTAAACCCTAAAGCCATCGTTTTCTTAGGCTCTTAATGAAATTTGGTTGCGCCAAACGCTCCACAAATTTCATTGCCTTATCTTCATGTAATTTTTTCCTAGGATATTACTACATATATTCCCTTAAGTTATCCTATTACCCTAGACCCTAAACCCTAAACTCTAAAGTCTAAACCATAAACCCTAAAGCCATCATTTTTTCTTAGGCTCTTAATGAAATTTGGTTGCCTTAGGGAACTCCACCAAATTTCATTCCCTTATGCCATGTAATTTTTCCTGGGATCTTACTACATGTAGATCCCCTTAAGCCATCCTATTACCCTAAACCCTAAACTCTAAAGTTTAAACCCTAAAACCTAAAGCCATCATTTTTTCTTAG
>VDFB02270651.1:314565330-315123296 GCA_007258455.2 Sequoia sempervirens | reverse complement strand
AAAATCAACCACTGAAAGTATAGTACCAATTGGAAATGTGTTTCTACATGTGTGAAATTGGCCATCAAACCATCGAGCATGTTCAAAGTGCATAACATATTTTGGTACAATTTTATTATTAAATTCACTCATAAATGCATGCACACTAACTTTTTCTGTAACTAAATCACAACGCTTTCCTATTTTTCCATCTTTTAAAGAATACTAAACATTCCTAAATCTTTTGACATCTACTAATTGTTGTCCAAAATCATGATCAACACTTTCATGCAAACAAATTCTTAAAAGTGAAAGATTTCCACAGTTAATGCATTGTCCAGAAATACAAGAACTTAAATAAAATAATTTATCATTAGATTTTTCACAAAACAAACCTGAAATGAACTCTCTTATTACTTCAAGTGGCATGTCAATACCACAATCATGTCTGATCATGTTAGTATGCAAGGTACAACGTATATATCGAAAAATATCATAAAAATAACGAAATTGAACATGTATTTTACAACAACAAGATATTCGTTGTTTATTAATTTTTACATACCAGGGTTTGCATTTTTCAAAAGACCTTTGACTTATTTCAATATTACCAGGTAACACTGAATCGCTACAAAATTTTCTATAAAATTCGTTTGTGTTGTATCTAATAGGTGTTTTGGGTGAGGATCACGAACTTTGGACCCCACCCTTAATTTTAAAACATCTCTAGCATTAGATGAAACCCTAGTATTATCATGCCAATATTTTTCGATCAAAGATTTAATTTCAACATTCAATTTTATATCAAACCTCGGTAGTCGTCCATTGAAACTCCAACATTGATTGATAGGATCATTTTCTATACTTTCTCTTCTTTTTGCCACTCTTAGTAATGTTTTAGGATGTATTTTTAAAACTTCACTAATATTGTTTACCATTCTTTTATTTAAAGTTTCTTTGTTAACTATAGCAGTAGTTATAGCTCTTCTTGCTGCGTTTTTATCTTTAGATCGACTATTTTTCCCAATAAATTGAATGGCACTAGCAACAGTAGACATAGCATGTTTTAATTATTGATCTTTTCTTTTTGGTTTAACATAAAAGCCTAACCTATTCATTACTTTCCTCATTTTTTGCATTCTCATCAATTGCATCATTAATTGACATTAAAATGCAAAATTTTTACAATAAAATAATTTGGTGTATATTCTATTTGCATGTGTTCTTATTTGCCTCCAAGAAATTTGACAAGGAAGATTATCGAAAACACCACTTCCAATTTTAAAAAAAGTATTTTCATTAAATTCAACATCACATTCTAGATTTTCATCTTCATTTTCATCAACAAAACGGTTTTCATTTTCATTTTCATCTTCATCTTCATTTTCATCTTCATCTTCATCTTCATCTTCATTTTCATTTTCATTTTCATTTGCATCTTCATTTTCATTTTCATTTTCATTTTCATCTTCATTTTCATTTTCACCTTCATTTTCATTTTCATTTAAAATACAGGTAAGAAAATGATCATTTTGATTTTCACTTGCAACAAAAGATTTTCTTTTTCGTTTTCAACAAATTCAATAAAAGGTTCGTCTCTCTAAATATAGTCAATGTCAACATCATTAAGTCCAGCATTTTGTAAAACTTCTACATACAAATTTACCATTTCACTAACATGTGGATTTGAAGACGTACCTAGATTTGTGCATATTGAAACATTCTCCATAGCATTCAAAGAGGGATTTGAAGACATAGTAGGACTTGTTTGTATAATCATATTCTTCTCCAAATCGACTCCTTGCAAATTAACTTCATCTACAACCATGGTATCCTCAATGTTTTCATCTTCAATAGTTGTTGAATTGGTTGCTCCACCATCATTCATTGATTTCATTCTTATTCTTCTTTCTCTTTGTCTTTATCTCTCTTTTCCCTATTTGCTTCAACTTCTTGAGGAGTCAATGTCTTCTTTTATTACGAGCTTTATCTCCCATGATTATAAAATTCTCAAGCACAAATGAATGTTAATAGTGAAATTCTTCAAAATATTCAATCCAAATTGGAAGTTGAATACCTATTAAGACAAAATTCTTCCTCTTGTGTTCGTCAAAACAAGTAAAAAACTACCACAATTCCACTTTAAAAATTAAGTTTTGACCTGTAAATACAATAGCTTATGAAAAATCATTCATTTTTAGTGCTCTCGGTCATACATGCAAATTGCAGACTTCAGAAAATTTGTGCACAGTGAATTTAAATCATATAAACGGGATCCCGTTAATAACACGGGATCCCACTTCAAATGAATCGGGATCCCGTTTCATAATCGAGATCCCATTCACCAACTTCGAACGTCGGAGCCGTTGCTTAGTGAACGGGATCCCGTTACGCTGACAACGGTCGGAATGTTGATCAAACGTAACGGGATCCCGATTAGTAAACGGGATCTCATTTTATAAAGCGGGATCCCATTTTTTTAAAATTTGAATTGCCTTTTGCATTGTGGTCGGGTTTTTGCTTAGGTTTTTGGTTTGGGAAAAGCATTGGAAGTCCGAACCTCAACCTTCAACCTGGTTTGACCTGCAAGTTGAAGGTCCTAACAATGTCAAAGAAAAATACCAACTTTGGACATATGGCTGATGACCTTTTTTGCAGAATTTTCTGACAAAATTAAAACCCATTTTAGATGAAACAATGCAAATTCTAAATATGTAATTTTTTTTGCAATTGGATTATTTTTTCTATTTTTCAATTAATTTCTAATAAAATTGGTCCATAAACTTTCAATATCAGAGTTTTTTACTATTTTAATAACTTTTGATCAACATAACATTTTGACAAACGGATTGCACGAGAACAAACTTTAGACAATTCTTTTCAATTTAAAAAAAAATCAAAAAATGATAAGTTTAGGTCATCTTATGCATGTCGTACATGATGATTTTTCAAAATGACAAATCTGCCTAATAAAAATTTAACAAAAAAAAATATTCAATAAAAAAATACAAAAAAATATCAAAAACAAGCTTCAGTGAGTCATAAAACTTATCCCAAAAGGATTTAGAAAAATATGATAATTTAAGTTAAAATACGGATGTCGTACACATGCATGGTATGGTAAAAAAAAATGACTTTTAAACAGTGGTTTTTAGAAATGCCTATTATAACTCAATTTGTACAATCTGGGTATTGAAATAAATTACATATTTGGAAACTAGATTCTAAGCACTACATTTTACGATTAATGACTTTTTTAAAGATTTCATCTCTAAGTGCTTCAAATTTTAAGGTCAAATGTGTCAAATGCTGAAAATCAGATAAAACACTTCCACTTTTTGGCCAAAAAGTGGACTCAACTTCTTGCACACACCCTCCATTTCGGTACTTGTCTTAGAAGGTAGCTTTCTACAATACAACATCTCATAACAGCTATCTACCCTCTAGTAGCATCTACCCTAAGGTGCTCTAGTCTACTTAGGTATCACTTCTTCATTCAAGTATTAGAATGTTCTTCTCACTTATGTCTTCAGAAAAGAAGAATCAAATTACTATTTACTCTCTAAACAGAAATCAGATTTATGATTCAAATAGAGTAATTCAACAATAAGTCATATCATTCTCATGACTCACATATACTTTTCATCATAAGAATTTTCCATTTTAAAATGAACTAAGAACAAAAGAAGGTATGTCACAAGTATGTTTATGTACATATATGAAGTCTATGTGCACACACATATATGTTCCTACTTAAGTTTTTGATTTGTGCATACATTTTGAAATAAACCATTAAATCAGATTGCAATCATTGAATAATATTCCATTTGACATCTCTTTTTTCAAAATAAAGAATCCAGAACAAGTCTATGTTAATAGCTTCACACATAATATTGTTTCTTTTTCATTCTCACAAAACTTCAATACTCTAACATTGTTGTTTACATATGAACATTCATCATTTAAACAGAACAAGTATTGTTGATAGGAAAAAGGTGTTTTGTACACCTTGCATAATATATTTAATGTAATTATTCTTGGGGCCACTTAATGTTGCATGTAACATTGGGACATAAGTTAAGTTGTAAAAATGTAATTATTTAATATTGGGGAAAAATAATAAATAAAGTACCCAATATTAAATAAGGGGACATGGTTTTGTAATCTCATGGTTTTAGTCACATGGTTTTGTGTAATACCACTTAGTGGTTTTGTGGGAGCTTGCTTCTATAAAAGCAACCACAAAGGTAGTTATTGAGAGATGCAATTTTGCATGTTAGCTCTGGTTAGCATTTTTGAGGGTTTGAAGCATGGAACAGGATGTGTGGTTGCATGCTTGTTCACATGGATTTTTTGGAGAGGGCTTGTTGCTTCAATGGTGTTCATGGAGACTCTGAAGATGTATTGTAATCTTTATTGTTGAATAATACATGAGAGATGGATGCTTTTGGAGGCTAGGTTTTTTCCCTCTTGAGGTTTTTCCTGGGGTATATCTTGTGTCATATTTTCATGGGTATGTTGTCTATTCTCAAGTGCATGTGGATTTTGAATACTTAGTTGCATAGATTTCTCTTATGGGTTATGTGGAAATTGTCTTTAATGGCTGCAAGTTTCCAACAATTGTTTCCTACTAATTAGTTATAGCTCAAGTTGTTTCATAAAGAATGTTTACAATTTACATCTATTCAATGTTGTTCTAGCTAAACAGTTTAATCAACAAGACTGTTTTTAGCTACAAGATAACTTTACAACAAATTAGTGTTGTTTGCAACAGATTATTCATTTTTTACATCAATACAATGTTGTTTCAGACAAATGTTCAGTTACATTTTATGATAAACAATGTCGTTTTCCAATAGAACATACACTGTTTACAATTACTCAATGTTGTTTCAAGTTGTTTAGATGCTAAATGGTAACATTACAATTTAATGTTCACTGTTTTAAACAGAACAGGGCTTTTCCACAATGAACAAAAAATGAACAATGTTGTTTGCTAGTAACAAATATTATCTATAGCTTCTCATTTGTGAATTTCAAGAATTCCAAAAAGATTTCACTAACAAATCAATTAGCCCAACTTCATACATGAAGCAGAATACCCAATATTCAGATCTTTGAACACATCCATTACTAAAATTCAATGTGCAACTATATAAGAATTATAATGAAACTGATTCGACATACTCGCATCAATTTGAAACTGAGCAATCATACAATTAAGGAACCTAACTCTGAAGTTTATCGGGGTTCCTAACTTAACATGTGCATTTCAAAGCCATCAATAAAACACTCATTGGTCGCTCTAAGAGCGACTACCCCTTATGTGACCGGTACATTTCTTTATTAGCAAATCAAGGGTTGTATTCAAGTTTACCCATAAAGGCTTGTTGGGTTTATACCATATATAAATTTCAACATGCAGACTCATTTTTGTATCTATTTCGAAGAAATAGCCTATCGATCATGAAGATCAAACCTTACATGGACTTAATGAATCCCAAACTTAATCATTCCATCATTCCTTCTGAACAATGGCGATTTCAATATGCAAATAATTAACACATTCTTAGCAATGGTTTTAGCCCTTTTACCATTATCGGCCCAGCTGATAATGGAAAGGTGATACATTTGAAAGAAAACATAGGGGATTATACCCCTTCCCATAGGATCGATAGTCAATCCTCTATAAAGTTAGACACATTAAAATAAACATTTGATCGGAATGCAATTTTGATAGCCATAACATGGCTAGCATCATTATGTGAGCTTAAATGATAGTCGCATTTTAAAGGCTCCAAGCCTCGGCCTAACTCTATAGGCTAGCCGATAAGGCTCTAACTTAGGTTACTACTCATGCAAGGAAAGTCGTAGGCCATGTGACCCCAAAAAGGTGGTCGATATTACGCATTGTTCAGCTCAAGGCCATAACAACACAAATAGAGAAATTGTATATTTACTGTGCTATCAAATTTTTCAACAGAATGCAGAGAATGCCACAAGCATGTTGATAATGAAATCGAACTTGTTTCTAAGGAAGCTAATTTACCTTTATAATCGAGCTTTTTGGTGAAGCTTTCCTCTAATTTTTCCACTTCTATGAGCTCTTCTCTGCTTTTTTCCTTGCTACTAGTCGAATTACAATTCGCTATCCTTTTTCCCCTATCTATCAATTCTAAAATGGAAACAATGTTTTCATTGCATGCGGTTGGGGGCGTTACCATTATGGCTTTTCTATCATAGCCGTCGGCCACTATCTTTTTGAATATTGCCATAATGTTTATGACAAGCCCATGTCCTTTGTGGGTTGCCTTCAAGATTTTTGTTTGATTTTTACATAGTTCTATTGGGGATATCATCGGTTATCGAATTAAATTTCAATAAGAATATAAATATGTATACACATATATGTATATGTATATATATACATATATATATTTATATGTATTTATATGATTTTATTCATATTTACCATGTTCGTTCTTCATTTTGATAGAATCATTATGTCTCCCAAGGAATGCAATTTTTAAAAGATTGGAAATTTCCATCTTCTACTCATTTTAATTATTTTTCATTTAAAAAAATCAATCTCAATTCCTTTCCTCATTGGAATATCATTTTTCGCTTTAGTCATAAATAAAAATATAGATTTAGTGTCAAAAGGTGGACTAAAATGAGCAAAAATATAGAAATCCAAAATTAATACAAAGAAACAATTATTGACCTAGAAAGTTTTACATCATAAATCACCTGTTGGAGATAGCTTGAAATGCATTATGGTTCAACCAATTAATTGCCCCTTTTGTTTATGTACTGAAAATATGGAACATATATTTTGGGATTTCCCTTCTATTAAAAAATAATGGAATGCTATTTTTGAAAAATTTCCTACTATTTTTCATCATAATCTTAACTAGAATGAATCTCTCTTTGGCTTTGGTTCGCATGATAATGTGATTGTTGATTCAATTAGATAAGTTATTTTAGAGCATATTTGGAAGGCCAAGTGCACTATTGTGTTTTCAAGCAACTATTTTCAAGAAACTAGTATTCTAATATTTTACTCTAACATAGTTTTTCTAGTTGCTTTTTTCTTTTCACAGCTTTAAAAGATTTATCAAGAAAAATTTCATGGTCATGATTCAACTTCAACACATTCAAGATGAGTTTAATCAACTTCAAGAACAACTACTATCTACCTATGTAAAGTGTTTCAGCTCAAGTATTAACTCCTTGTTTTTTTGGATGCTGGCATATTTTGGCCATTGTAATTTGTAAAATTTGTAATGTAAATCTCTTTCAGCTACCTACTTGTAGTTTCCATTATTTGTACTCTTTCTTTGTTCAATATAAAAAAAAAGTAAGACATGATATTGATAATTGGTAGGTTTCAAGAAATTGGAATGTGCATGAATTTGATTAATTATAGTCCAACATTATCCACTATAAATAAGAAAAATAACATACAACCTATTTTAAAAATTAGCAAATATTTTTCCACACACCCACAATATTTCGTATTGAACCAATCATACAACTCCACCATTGATTACAAGTTCTAACACTTAATATTAAAAAAATACACTTGTGATTGTGGCTAAGCACAAAACTAAGACTTTTGGATTATCTACAATCCAAAAATAACTACAATGCACTAGAGTCTACCACATGTATATTTTTTAAATTTGACTAGAGGTTTCTGCTTTGGAACATTTCCTTGACTCCTTTAGATCTAATGTGAGTTTGATTCATGAGATTTTTTTTGGTTCTACCAATTATGTACTACACAATAAAACAAGTGCACACCTAGACTAATGAAATAATGCCATGTTGCTCACTTTATTTGGCATCTTCCTAATCATAAACCTAATGACATGTTAGTTGTGTCTCATTGGTGAGTTAACTTGAAGAAAGAGTTCATCACATAAACTAAATTGATAAACAATTAACACACAATAAAAGGAAAACCACTTAAGTGATTGATAACAAGAAATAGAAATTCACTTTCAAATTACTGCAAAAGTGTATGGTGAAGCCCTAGTTCTAAACTGGTTTAAAACAAAAACATGTATGAATTATCTTGCCTTGAAATCAACACAACTCAAGGCCAAGGTTACATGCCAAAAATGTTCATATAAGGCTTGGGTTTCAATTTATTAAATTCTTAGATTTAAAAGGGGTCTAAGCACCATTAGAGATAACTCTCGAAATTTTCAATAAGGTGTATTTATCCCAAGGGATGGGCACATGAGTATACCAAAGGAAATGGAAGGTTTTCTATTTGAAGAGACAAAAGGAACTCCACTTCAACTTTTTGAATGAGTCTTCAATTCTACAATGTTGTTCTATAAGGGACAAATTCACTTGAGGTCAAAACCATCAACCGTGCTTTGTTTCTATCATGACAAATTCATACATAACCAAATACATTGAATGAGTTTAAATATTATTAAATCTATCACCTCTATACATTTCTTCCACTTCTTCACCTCTTTTTTATCTAACCTTACTTCAAGAATCTTTCCCAACGTAATTGAAACGAAGAATGTTCGTCCACTCTCTTATAACTAATCTTATATAATAATTTATCCTCTTTAAAAATCTAATAATCTTAACAATAACTATTTATGAAAGCCCTCACTTTCAAAAGAATGCTTCATTTTGGAAGATAATATTACCATACTAATTAAATATAATGGCTGATTTTAGTAAACAAAATATAATTGTACTTAAACTATATAAAAATATTTAACTCTTTGTTAATTTGACTGTTAATTATATCACTTTGTAAGAGCAATAGCATGGATTTTATATGAACATGGAACTAAAATGCACAGAAGCATCGACTTCTTTCTAAGAAAGCAAATGTTAGTACTTCACAAAGTAAACTTTGCTTTAGAATTTAGTGTTACTTAATGATAATTTGGTGAAGTACTTCCATAAAAGTTACACTGAATTTCTTTGAAAGGACAGCATATCCTTGTTAGTCTTGAGAACCATCACATTGTATGCAGTTATTTTCTGTCATTTCTGCTTAACAGTGTTAGCTTGTTCTTGTCTTTTTAGCTGTCAACAGTTATATTTATTCATGGCTGTTTGGCTTTGCTGGATTGTCTTCGTTTGTCTGTCTATATTTCTGTTAATTGTATTATTTTTAGCTTTATTGCTTTCCTGGCATGTCTTCTTGTGTCTCTGTTACTTTTAACTGTATTCCTTTTCACTTTATTCCAATAAAAAACATTGTCCCTCTTTTTAACAAAACTGATTATAGTGAATTGATGGTTTTGAATCATAAGAATAGCAGAGTGTCAATAATTAAACATTGAACATAAACAAAAGTATGGATAAAGTAGTAGCAGTGATGACTTAAAAGAAAAGACTTTTAAAAATTATATAAATTTTTGACAGATTTTAGTTGGCTGTATTAAATTTTGTAAAATGTGAATATTCTTGAAAAAAATTAATGTTCTAAGGAATTTTTACATATTATTAGATAATGTTATTTTTATCTGAGGAATTACAAATTAATTTGTAAAACTAAAATTATTTATTTAGGGAATTATCAATTGATTCAAAGATATAAGATAATTTATTGGAAAATTATCAATTGGGTTTTAAAATTTACATGATTTGGATGGCAAAAATATTTTGATACAAAAAAATATGAATTAATTTGTTTGGCAAACTATCAAATTAAATTGTCTTACATTTTACATCATTTGATGAACAATGATGAACAATGGGTAACAACTCAAGCGGGCTTAGCCTTGGAGAAAAACTCCCTGGTTAAGCGCGCTTGAGCTGGAGCAGTACTGGGATGGGTGACCTCCCGGGACGGACCAGTGCTTCACCTCTGTGAGCATCACCTAGATGCAATGAGTGCTAAGTGGACCATTCGATATCATGAGAGATGGGTTCTTGTTGAACCACTACTCATGAAACATGGGTCAATGAGTTTGACTCGAAACTACACGGTTGAATCCTGATAGCAATATCATAACTTAAGTTCTATTCCACGAGAAAACTCTAACACACCTATATTTGGGGATAAAAGTTGTAGGGTAAGTCTCCATTCATTAAATTTATTGATATCAATAGCTAATGTCACACAATCTAATGTTAGACATAACATGTGGTACATTTAAGCCAAACCTTAAGCCTAAGAGTAATTCATTTGAGTTGACTTGCCATTAGAAACAATGTTTGTTTTGGGTTCCATGTTGGAGTTGCAACTCTAAAGTGAGGGGACAAGTGTCAATTGCCAATAGCATTTGTTGTGGGTTCCATGTTGGCCTCCCCACTAGGAAATAATGAGGAGCATTATTCACCCAAGGACAAACTAACATACCATGCATGCAAAACATTCATTGAAATGAAATATTTTAATAATGTCCACAAGAGCATTTATTGATGGTAGTAATTGTGGGTTCCTACTTTGTGGTTGGTGTTTGCATCCCCTACACTATTTGCTCTACATTCTTCAACGTGAATTCTCCATGGAAGGGATCAAGCTACATATTTCTAAATGTGAGATGGAATTCATAGGCCAGATTGTAAAACAATGAATATGAATGTTGAACAATTAGGGCCATGATGCAAAGCATGGGGTGTGATTTCAAGGTAAATATGGGTCCAACAATAGGGTGGAGTGTTAATGGTAACAACAAACTTGGCCCCAACATAGGATAGATTTTTAATGGTAATGGCAAATATGATAGGGAATTGAAATATGTCATAAATTTTCAAAAGATTAGCTATTAATCACACATATTTTACTATGGTAAAACTGCTCCAATATAAATGCCATAAATAATGAGTAAATTTAACCACCATTGGACCAACTTTTGTTAAAATCCTAATAATTTGACCCTCCTTCCATATTTCCCCAAAAATATAAATCTTAAGTTAAATAATTCTATCAATTTGATGCTAAAAAAATCACTAACTAGTTGTTAATGGTTTTTATGAACCAAAACTAATTAATTTGTGAACATCATTTAATGTAATGAACTTTTAAAAAATAGTATCCCCTTTGGAGGCATAAAATGGGAAAATGAATGGAGAGAAGGAAAACAAACATATGCAAGAGATGGAAAAGAATTTCAAGTAGTCAATGTCACTTTGACTAGATAATTGTCAAGGTAGATTTTTTACACTTTGGAATTTCATAACATTTTAGTTCCAAGGTAATGATAGAGATTTTTATTATGTGGTTTGATACTTTTAGTAGGCTTCTATGGCAATAAAAAAATTACAAAACCTATTACTTTTCTTTTGAATATTTCTCATCAAATCAATGTTTAAATTGATAGTTATTGATAAGTTAAAACATTTAAATGTTCACTTTTTTTAAGTTTACATGAAAGATATGAGAAGAAAAAATGATCATGAAGATCACTCTTCAAATTATCACAATGATAAACAAAAGGTAGGGGAAATATCATCCAACATGATGGACAAGAACTATTACAATCATTGCAACATGAGTAAACATTGGCATTTAAAATGTTGGAAACTTCATTTTCAACTTCGTTTAAATAATTGCTAAGGTCAATCCAAGAGGAAAGAGGAATTAATAAAGAAATAAGTTATTCATGCACCTACAAGCCAAGAGACAGCAATGGAAGAAGAAAATCTCTCCAAAGAAGAGACAATTAACACGGAACAATCCCTAGAGGTGTCCTCACTCTAATTACAAAAAGGTGTTTCATGGTAAAAATCATTCTTTGGAAGGATAGTCACAATGATGAAATCTTGATTCACATTCATGTGTACAAGAAGCACTCACCTTGAGTAACTCACTCAAAAAGCATCTCAATTTATTTTCTATGGTTACATTTGTTAATTTAAGTACAAAATTAACTCTACTTGTATGAGGAACTAACAATCTTAAAAACAAGGAAATTGATTCATTTATGGTGAGCCTAGCTAGATTGGAAGCTTAACAATGATTAATATATTTACAATGTGAGAGATCCATGTGGGTAGTAATATTATTGCTTATCTAAAAGATGATAAGTTTCATGGACTTGGAAAATTATGGAGAAAATATTTCATATGGAATTGTAGAAACCAAAACTCCAAAATGACCACCCATGTGATGATCAAAGAGAAAATAAGGCATTCATACTCAACCATATGAAAGTGTTAAGATAAGAGGTCAACATGGGCATCAACACAACATTGAAGAAAAAATGAATTTTCAAAACTTGAACCATGTATGTGGAGGAAGGTAATACTCATAGTTGAGGTCGTGAATGGGGGAAACCCATAGTTACCAATGTGAATTATATGGTCACAAGTCATGAAAGTACTCAATGGACCTTGCTAGTTCCCAAAACCATTGCTCCACAATCCTAGAACATTTCTTACCTTCAGGGCCAAGGATTTGTCGCCAACAAGGTAAAACATGAGTTTATCAATATACTATGGAGGGTTCAAGGCCAATGAACAAGAGTGGGTAATCTCTCCTACACTTTTGGTTCAACTTAAACTCAAGAGGGTATTCTCAAAGGTGTCCTTAATAGGGTTTTGAACCAATTAAGATGTAGCATGACTACAACAACTAATAGTTATAACCAATGTATACTTTATCCCCATTATTTGTTACTAGGTCAAAACAAACTAGCTACATAAAACTTATTAAATAGGTGAAAGAACACCTTGCACATGCACCTATAGATGATAATAGTATCATAACCCCCTTATATGATTTCAACTACTATTGCATACATAGAGGAAAAGTGTAGGCATGCATGACATGGTTCTTTGATGATTTATCTATTCGGGTTTGCTTAGTAAGATTAGTCACTAGTTTGTAATATTAAGTTATGAACATGCATAAATCCTAATCTACTCATAATTTTCAAGGACATAAATTGTTTTATAAATAAAAGTGTTTGTTCCTTCACCAATATGGACTAGTTCCTACTCCACTGGGTAACAAAGCTACAAACATCAATGATGAAAGAAATATCATCAAACAAAGTATCAACATAGTTATATTTCATTTACATGACAGTCAAAGTTTATATCATATGTAATGGGCATACTTAATAATCCATCTAAAAACCACAATGACCCATATGCATAAATGAAAGATCATTACAAAGCATTTGTAATGCATTACAAGTTGTCGCCCTTCATAGATACACCCTATTACAATCACACTAGCAAATATGGTGAGAGAAAATGCATTGCTACAACTATACATATCTTTGAATCATTACAAACTACAAAGGATACATACCACTTCATGAAAACCCTTCCTTCTTTGAAAGATGTATTCCTTCATTTGTAACTTAGACTAGTAGCATTTGATGCCCTGGAATCAACTGTAGGCTTTCCTAGTCCAAAAAAATTGGCTTAGCAACCAATTTGTAAAAAGAGGAGAGAACTTGCACTTATACCAAATAGGAGTTACACCCTCAAAACACCCACAAAGATCTACATCAAATCTCGTATTAACCTACCGCATCAATAGTGGTCCATGTTAGGGTTCAATAAGAAATATTGAAAAAATGTTTGCAATTATACCCAAGAGATCAATTCTTATTTTTGGGTGGAAAAAACACATTTTAAATGTCACAAAGTTCATAATAGGGCCTTAATGATGATATAGAAGTTTTTGGAGTAGCTGGATGAGCGCACATGGCCATGGTGATGGAAACTACTTACCAAGCATCAAATTTATGTTTTTATCTCTACACCTAGTTCCACTAGGGAGACATATACACATTGACCAATAGAAGCTTTGTGTGGTTTTTTCCCTATCTAACTATGCAAGTGTAAATCAAATGCAAAAAGGAAACAATACAACACCTCAAGATTGGGCTTAAAGTTGAAATATAAATAGAACAAGAAATAAACATAAACTTTTACCTTGCTTAGATTTGTTTGAACTGTTTCCCCTTGATCAGTTGATTTGTATGCTCCTTTGACAAGATGATAGCGTGCAACCTAACTTAAAATGATGTGGGATGAATGCAATGCAAGTGATGAAAATGGATTGAAATGCACAATAAAAGCTCAAAAGTTGCAACAATGGAGGTAGTGAGTGCTTGAGAGTGAGTAGGCTAAGTGTTGTAAATGTATAAGTGTTATGAATGAATGAAGTTGGCTAAGTATTTAGCCAATTTGGAGAAAAGAGACTGAATGGCTAGGATTAACCCTAGGTGTAGAGATCAATGGTTGAGATGTCATGAGACATCTCAACACATATGATGGAGACATGTTGCAGGCTAGGTGGAAGGGACAAGATGATGTGGAGATGAGATTTCATCCAAGTGGAGGTACTTTCAAGTACCATGGGGAGAGGAAAAGGCTTGACTTGTCTTATCCTTCCCCAAATGATGGAAGGATGGGACAAGTCAAATCCTTCTAGATTTTGGAAAAGGGCATTGGGAAGAACAAGGGAATTTAAAAATTCCCCCTGTAAGGACATTGGAATAGGGTGAGGAATTAAAAATTATATTTTAATTCCTCCAAGGATGTGGGAAGGATAAAGTGGAATTTAAAATTCCACATGGGATACCTTGGATGAATAAATGGAATTAAGAATTCCAAGTTGGCATGTTGGGAAGATAAAAAAGAATTAAAAATTCCTTAGGGGATCAAGGGTTGCTTCTCCAAAAGGAGAAAGCATTTAATAAGGTTGACTTAGGTACTCATGCCATAAATGGAAAGAGACCTAGGTTAGGGATTAATTAATCATGATTAGTGGTTGTGCAAAGGATTAGGAAAATTAATGATAGGATTAGAGGCAAGTGGAAAATTATGGAGGATGTGACACTAACCACAATTAGTGGTGTGCACATCCTAATCACAGGTTAATTAAGTTAACCTAGATTAAGGAAAAATTATGGAGGATAGTGACATGTAGAGAGAGAAAAATGATGAATTAAAAATTTATTTAATTCATGTGGGCCAAATGACCGAATTAAATAAATTGGTATATTTATTTAATTTGGGGAGGAAAGGAGTAAAGTATTTAATTAAATAATTAAACACTTTAGGGAATGTTAGGAATAGGATAAATATTAATCAAATAATGAATTATATAAAAAATATAGATATGGGGACGAGATAGGAGAATATAAGAATAAATTTGACCATATGGGAGTGGCCAAATTTAGGTGTCTACATTTTGTACCTTTTCGAAATGTTGTTAAAATAACGATGTTTCGAAGAAAAATAAAATATAGATAACTCGATGGAGGAAAAAGACTACAAGATGCCCAAGTATGAGAGGAAGAATGATGAGGAGGAAAATGAAGAAAATATAAGGATTATGCCCCCTCGAGAGGGTAGACAGGGAAAAAGGGGGCCCAAGTGGCATCTTGATAGGAAGAAAAGGATGGTACCATGAGGACGGTGATGAAAATGGTGAAAATGACTTTTGAATGAAGGAAAATGGAGGAACAGGGTGCAAATGGTGGTCAAATGAAGAAATTAGGATAAAAAAGGTAAAAAAAGGAGGTTTAGTGGGGGAAAAATGGTATGTATAAATAGGAATTTAGAAAATTACTATTTACTTTTAACTTTTTTGCACATGTGTCATCGAGCGAGTTGGAGAGAAAAATGGCAGGAAATGGAGACATCGTACACCATTGGGATGTGGCCCAAGAGTATTACCAAGAGGGGACCTTTCCTTGACAAGTACGCCTCAAAAACTGGACCTTAGTAGTTCATTTTGTATGTGTTTTTCAATTTTCATATGGGAGGGTAGACTAGGTGGGGGTGGAATCACCCATGCGAAGGAAAATTTTCCTATCCAAGGTAGTGCATTTTCCTTTGTAGCTCATGGGCGAATGTACAGGCAAGGAGGGGTGATCATGTGTTTGCATGTATGGAGGTGCGATGAAAGGGGCAATTGTACAATCACCCCAAAAGGGATGGGAAAAAATGCACAAGAGCAGATTCACCTTTAAAGAGGCAGATCTGCCCAAAGGGGAAAACAAGCAATCTTGTGTTGAAGTAGGTTCGCCCAAGAAGGGAAATGGGCGAGTTCATGTCTACATAGGTGGATGCACACTCGCCTCTGAGGGAAAGGGAGAGAACTTGTGTTTGCATGGTGGATAGGTGAATCTATGACCTCATAGGGGCGGATCTGCCACCAAGCTGGAGAGGTGATTTTGCTTCGCACAAGGGTGAATGCGCCAAAAGAGGGATGGGTGATTGCACTATGCACAGGGGTGATTATGCAAAAGGGTAGTTAGAAAAAAGATGAAGGGGAAATTGAGAATCTAAAAGGTGAGTTGGATGGATGAAGCTCATAGGGAGTGTGTGGACAAGGGAGTGGCACCCGGCCACTTTGACCATAGAGAGATTCACAGATGAGGACTATGGCACCTTGGACAAGGCAGAGCTCTTGCACATGTCGATATTCCTAATGATTTGTGCCCACTATCCTTTACTGATAGCATTGATCAAGAAATGGAGCTCAAAGACCTGCACCTTCCTCTTCTCAACTAAGGAGATGACAGTTACTTTGGAGGATGTATGGAGGATCCTTTTTTTACCAATCAGAGGACATCTTGTGAGTGGAGTGACCAGGAAGCCGATAGAGTAGATTCTACAAGTTGTATTTGGGACTGCAAACCTTCCACACATGGGGAAGGGTTTGGACATAGATGCTTGCATCAGGTTAATGCCACCATTTCCATTGCACTTGTGTGGATTGATCGGTGGGATCCTCCTCCCAGATAGGAGTGGTTGGTTGTTCAACCTCAAGTTGATTGAGGTTGGTTGGCCTATAGTGAAGAGGAGGAGATGAGTATATGCATGGGGGGCCTATATCCTCACACAGTTGTACAAGGACATGCACGTGGTGTGTTACTGTCAAGCAGTCAACATTACATATGTGACACTGCTATAGGTGTGGGTCTAGCATCATATCTAGGTCACTTGACTGAATATTATGGGAGGAGAGGAGAGGGGATTAGACTTGTCAATTGTGTCTGAGTACCAAGGTAGGAGGCATTATGCAGAGGTCTGGAGTATTTCCTTCTAGTGGTGAGCTCTTGATGATTTGACAGATGATCAGATAGTATGGAGGTTGTATGTGGATTATGATTTTTGGTCATGGAGGGTAGAGGACTGACTATACAGAGGGTACATGATGTGTAGATGTTACCTTATTGGGAAAGATCCATATATCATTGAGATATACAGACCCGACAAGGTCACATGGTAGTTTGGAGTTCTACAAGACATCCTCAAGCCTGAGGAGAGTTATTGATGGATTAGTTGGGAGAGGGGTTGGGGACAGAGCATTCCATCTTACAAAGCACGACAGATGTGGGATCAACTTGTAGACATGGGGTCGGCATGGAGGGGAGGACTTGATGGTACTGGCGTGACAGAGAAGTATGTTGCATCATGGAGGGAGAAGGTATCAGAGAGGGTGGAATTGATAGTGGGGATGGTGCAGTCACTAGTGTAGGCATAAGAGGCGAAGGGAGAGGGAGAGGAGGAGGATGTAGCGAGAGATGAGGAGGAGGAGGAGATACCCCTAAGGAGAGTGCAGAGGAGGATCATCAGGAAAGGCGATGTGGTCATCAAGGAGGAGGAGATACAGGAGGTGGAGGTGGGAGAGGGGATGTAGGAGGGCAAGGAGGACATTCCTAGTAGTTCATTAGTTGTATATCAACCACCACCAGAGGAAGATACCATGACAAGACTGGAAGAAGTGTAGGTCCGGATTGCTATTTTGGAGAGGAGGTAATTGGGGAAGTCGAAGGAGGATACATAGAGACTATAGGTAGAGGTAGAGAGGCTGCAGGGCATGCAACCAGTGATAGAGGAGAGGGTGAGGGCAGAGGTGGATGACCTAAGGATGGAGGCAGAGTGGCTATAGGGTTTATTTGAGGATATGAGGCAGTAGAGGTATGTCATGTAGCACATGGTGGACAAGGCATAGGAGGTGTTTTGAGTCCTCCAGGGAGAGTGGGATGAGGCCCTTTCATGGGCCAAGTAGGATAAGGGACAAGTATAGCTAGCCCAAGGAGAGTGGGATGAGGCCCTTGCACGGGAATAGCAGGAGGAGGGACATTTAGCTAACATGAGGCTAGCTCAAGATGTGTGGGATTTGGAGTGGGGCAGGTTACAAGTACAACAAGATAGGTACTGCAGTGAGAGGGATGTAGCTCAGGCATGAGTAGCTGGGGCATTCAACACCAAGAGGGAGGAAGGATATAGGATGGGGGTAATATTACATTGCAGTGCCAGACCTAGCCTAGAGAGCCCCTCCATATATTTTGATGTATAGCAGGAGTGTAGGGCCCTCCCATTCATGATAGAGGTTGTATTCAAGAGGGTCGGGGGGCCCAATGGATACAGGGGGCCACCAGGAGGAGGAGGAGGAGGGGGTAGTGGGCTAGACAAGTCACTACAACATTCAAACATGTCAAGTAGTGGCAAAGGATGACATGGGGTGATAGGTGTTCAGAGTTTTGATAGATATGTAAGTAGTAGTGTATATACCTAGAGAGCTCATGTACAGATTGTGTCAGATTGATTCAGTGATTCTTTCTCAGATTGATTAAGCGATTCTTTCTATTCTTACTAATTTATGGCACATGATGTGTCTGTTGTATTCATATTACACTCTCCCGCACATGTACACGTTTATTATTTCATGGACATTGATGGACATTATGGACTATATGTATATGTTGGACATTATTATGATATATGATGAATTATTTTTTATGGTGCATTATGTGTGATGTTTATGTGATGCTATTGACGTTTATTATGGATGAATGCATGATGGATATGTGTTTATGATTATGATGGACTTGTTTAGTGTGATATGTATGACTAATGGTTTGCAATGTAGTATGTGATGCATTATATGCTTATGATTATGATATGTGATATGATGTGATGATGTGATGTTTATACTTGCACTAGGTGATTATGATATATGTGACTTACATGTTTGTGATGCAGGATGGGATGTGTATGTATGAATTTGAATGACTATGATAGATGCAACTAACATGTTTGTGATGCAGGATGGGATGTGTATGTTGATGATTATGATGTTGATGTTCATGATATTAATGTTATGGATGTGATTAGGATTGATTATGATATGTAATGGATGTGGAATGTAATGAATATGGACGCATATAATGTTGATGCAATGAATGAGTCTAATGAAATGGTAAAATGAAGTGGATTAAGATGCTTAGAATAACAAATCTATATTACTCTAAACAACTTAAATGAATATGATAATGCAAATGAAATGAATTGAGATGCTTAGAATAACAAATCTATATTACTCTAAACAACTTAAATGACTACGATAATGCAAATTAAAGGGATTAAAATGCTTAGAATAACAAATTGATATTACTCTAAACAACTTAAATGAATATGATAATGCAAATGAAATGGATTAAGATGCTTAGAATAGCAAATCTATATTACTCTAAATAACTTAAATGACTGTGATAATACAAATGAAAGGGATTAAGATGCTTAAAATAACAAATCGATATTACTCTAAACAACTTAAATGAATATGATAATGCAAATGAAATGGATTAAGATGCTTAGAATAACAAATCGATATTACTCTACACAACTTAAATGAATATGATAATGCAAATGAAATGGATTAAGATGTTTAGAATAACAAATCGATATTACTCTAAATAAATTAAATGAATATGATAATGCAAATGAAATGGATTAAGATGCTTAGAATAACAAATCGATATTACTCTAAACAACTTAAATGAATATGATAATGCAAATGAAATAAATTAAGATGCTTAGAATAAAAAATCGATGTTACTCTAGACAACTTAAAGGAATATGATAATGCAAATGAAATGGATCAAGATGCTTAGAATAACAAATCTATATTACTCTAAACAATTTAAATGAATATGATAATGCAAATGAAATGGATTAAGATGCTTAGAATAACAAATAAATATCACTCTAATCAGCTTAAATGAAATGGATTAAGTACATCTTCCAAAATTGAGGTGACCTAAGAGGAAGAATGGGTAGGGGGAAAAGATCATTTGCACAACCAAAATCAATGATTATATGTTAGGTGAATGGATGGGTAAAATGCAATAGGATGATGAATGAAATGCAATGCAATGTTATGCTATCATACTTAGGAGCACTTTGTTTTGATATAGTGTAGGATACCAAGCACTAGGGTATAAGGAACCAAGGAAAATTAGCATTCTACACATAGGACTGACACAACAAACAAATAGGTTAATCTAGCATCCCAAAGTCACAAGGGCTTTGGTCAGGCTGATGTTGCAAAACCACCAGCACAAGAGGTTTCCCCAATGTAACGCAAGATCAAAAAGGTCTTGGTGGGTACTACACAAGACAACCAAGAAGACATGATCACAAAAAAACCAAGAGATGCCCCTATTTCTACCAATCAAAGCACACCATGATATGATGGATTGTGGCAACCTTGACTAGGTATAGTAGGAAGCTCAAAAGATAAACAAAATGCAAAAGCACCAAGAAATCACAATAAATCTCAAATATCCTTTTCCATGGGGATGATAGGTGGACGAGATTGACACGTTATGATATGAGGAAAGATATATCCTACTAATATTGAAGATGGATGGGATGGATCAGAGAATCAACATGACTTGGGATAATTGAAATAGATTGATGTTTCCAAGAACTAGTGAATTTTGTTGGTTGATTCTAGCAAGATAAGGACACTCCTAGTGACACAAAAAAAAGACAGACACACCCTAAAGGATAGACCTAGGCCTCAGGGGTGCATCAAAGATGGCCTTTCCTATGTGAAAGCATAAAGGAAACATAGTTCGATAAAAAGACCAAAGACTGACAATGGACAAAAGACAAATGAGCAATATGGACAGACTCAAAAGGGTGGACTAAAGACTAGGGGGCTCATCAAAGATGGCCTTTCCTACGTGAAAGTGTAGAGGCAACGTATTTTGATGAAAAGACCCAATCAAAAGATGAAGGGTGAAAGATGGGACCTAATGATAAGAGATGCGAAGATGGATCCTAGATGAGGACACAAGACCAACCAATAGGACACTATATATAAGTGATGATAATAAACCAAATCCCAACTTGTATAGGGATATGAGACCAGGGTACCTAGTAAGACTTATATAAGTGAAGATGGATCCTAGATGAGGATGTGAGACCGACCAATAGGACACTATATATAAGCGATGATAATAAACCAAAGCCCAACTTGTATAGGGATATGAGACTAGGATACCCAGTAAGACTTATAGAAGCTCACCACCAACAAGTGAGAGAAGCTCAGAACGTGGGATAGTAAATCTAAATTGCCTAATGCTCAATCAAAATATACCATGGTATAGATGATAGGATGGATGTGATGTGTAGATAGGATGGGGTGGATACATAAGAATATAGGCAAACGAGATGAAAGGTAGATAATCATTAAGCCTTCTACGAATGGTACTTGTTGCTAGGTTTTCACCAAATGTACTTATCCAAGGCACCACCAAGGGTGGTTTTCACCATAGGATGATTTATTTCTCTTTACTATTAATATCATTTTTATTTTATTTTTATATTTTCCATTTTTTTTGTATTTTTTTGGATTTTTTACTCTTTTTGGTATTTTCTAGGTGGGGTAACCCAACTAACTTAGGTGTAAAACCATTTTATATGAACAATGTTGATGGGTTCTTCCAAGGGTTCCCCCTTGGGTGTGGTAAGTCGATACGCTTCAGAACCATACTTAGTCATGATGACATATGAACCCAACCAATTAGCTTCAAACTTCCCTTTCTTCTTTCAATCTTGTCGGGTATGCTAATTTTCCTTGAGTACAAGATCACCAATATGGAAATGACGAGGTCGTACCTTCTTTTTATAGCTTCTTTTAAGCCAATGTTGATAAGCTTGCAAGTGATTATAGGCATTGAGACACTTCTCATGAAGATTTTCTAACTGACTAAGACATGCAACCCAATAATCCTCATCATTAATCAGGTTCTTCAAAGATATGGGAGTGCGAATGGATGTACGGTAGGCCCAAATGGTGAGACTGAGATGGAGGTGCTAGTCTCAACCAATGTTATTGAAAAATTTCTTTAGGATTTTGATTAGTGTTTTGTTGGTTGCTTCGGCCTGGCCATTACCTTGAGGCTAATAAGGTGTGGACCATTGATGTTGGATATGGAAAGTCTCACATAGTTATCTCACATGCTAGTTTCTGAAAGGTTTTCCTATCAGTGATGATGGTAGATGGACTACCATATCTACAAAGAATATGTTATAGGATAAATTTGGATATTTGGGTACCAGTAATGAAGGAGAGTGGAATTACTTCCACCCATTTAGTGAAGTATTTGGTGGTGGTTATGATGAAGGTGTGGCCATTAGAGGATGGAGAGTAGATGTTGTTGATTAGGTCTAGACCCCGCTGCAAGAAGGGTCGCGGTGTTGTGATCAGTTGCAGGTCCTATGCTAGAGCATGAATTAAATCCGCATGTTGCTTATAAGGTACACACTTCTTGATAAATTCACATGCACCATGTTCCATAGTGGGCCAATAATACCCAATTCGAAGAAGCTTCTTTGATAAGGCCATTCCATTATTGTGTGCCCCACAAACGCCACTATGCATTTTTCCTAATGCTATTTTGGTTCTGGTTCATTCAAACATTAAAGAAGAGCTCCATCATACCCTTTATGGTAAAGAGTGTCTCCTAGGATAGTGTAACAGGATGCTCAGTGGATGAAGGATTTGTGTTGATTGTGGTTTAGCTCGGGTGGAAGGATGTCACAAAGGTAGGTGTAAATTTCATGATACCATGGGGATTGGGGACCTATGATTTCACACACCATTTCTATATCTGGGATGTCGTATGTAGGGACCAATAATTTTTTGGCCAAAAACTCACAATCTGTACAATCCTGAGGCATTTCTATAAGAGATTGTATGGTAGCCATTGCATTTGCAGCCTTATTCTGCAATTTGGGAACTTTTTCAAAGTGGATATGATTGAAATATCACTTAAATTCATCCACCATGCATTTATAAGGAAGAAGCTTTTCATCCTTTGTTTGGTACTCATCATTAACTTACTTGATTATGAGTTGTGAGTCCCCATAGACATGGAAATAAGTAATGTGTCATTGGACTACAATTCAGAGACTTGAGATCAAAGATTCATACTCAACAATGTTATTTGTGCATGGAAACGCCAATCCAAATGACTTGGGGATATAATCACCTTGAGGAGTGACAAAGAGGATGCCAACACCAACCCCATTCTATGTGTAGGATCCATCAAAATAAAGTGTCCATGTAGTTGCTTCTAAAATGGTAAGTATTGATTCGTTGGGAAACTCAACCACTAGAGGGTATGCATCCACTAAAGGGGCATCAACCAATTGATCTGCAATGACTTGTCCTTTGATTGCCTTATGGTCTATATACTTAATGTCAAGTTTGTTGAGCAACATAACCCACTTAGCCATATGACCTGTTAATTATGTTCGGGGTAACAAGTACTTGAGTGGATCTACCTTGGAAATCAACTTAATTGAATGACTAAGCATATAGTGGAAAAAAATTTGAGAACTAAAAACAACTGCAAGGAAATCTTTTTCCATACAAGTGTAATTGAGCTCATACCCCACCAATGTGCAGCTGAATAAATTTCCCTTTCCTTCCCATTGTTGCCATGTAGAGCTAAAAGTTCCCCCAATGCAACCGATGTAGAAGAAACATAAAGTAACAGATTTTTTCCCAGTATAGGAGGCATCAGGATAGGAGGGTTGGTAAGATATTCCTTGATTTTATCAAACCCCTACTAACGCTCTGCATTCCACTTGAAGACAATATCTTTACACAAAATATATGTAAATGGTTGGCATTTATCCACAAGTTGAGCTATGAAGTGTTGGATTGATTGTAATTTTCCTTGCAAGCTCTTCAACTGTTTCTAATTTTTAGGTGGGGGAATTTCCATAATTGCTTTGACCTTAGCTAGATCAACCTCGATACCCCTCTTGGACACAATGAAACCAAAAAAATTTCCTAATGTGACCCTGAAAACACATTTCTTTGGATTTAATCTTAGCTTATATACTGCTCTAACATGTCAAAGATTTTCTTCAGGATTGTCGGATGTTCTTCTCAAGTTTTAGATTTTTCCAATAAGTCATCAACATAATCTTCCATTATAAGGTGGATCAAATCATGAAAGATGACTATCATAGCTCGTTGATAAGTTTCCCCCACATTTTTGAGACCAAAAAGCATGACATTGTAGTAGAGAGTACCTCAATATATAGTGAAAGTTGTTTTATGTTGATCTTTGGGGGCAATTTTGATCTGATTATACCCAGAAAAACTTTCCATAAGGGATAGCATTACATGGTCTACTATCAAATCAAAAAGCATATTGAAATGTTTGACAATGGAAAATCATCTTTAGGACAAGCCTTGTTAAGGTCTATGAAATTTGTACAGATTCGAATACCCCCAGTTGGCTTAGCTACAAGGGCAATGTTGGAAATCCAGTCTGAATAATCAATAGGTTGTAGAAACCCTGCTGCTAGTAATTTCTCCAATTCGACTTTGATGAGAAGAGCAACTTGTGGATGCATTTTGTGAAGTTTTTTCTTTACTGGCTTGACATCAGGATGAATGTCAAGGTGATGCACAACTAATGATGGATCCAACCTAGGCATATTTGAATAGGCCCATGCAAAATTAATGATTCCTTCCTGAAGTAGTTTGAAAATTAAAAAATACGCTTCTTTAGTCAAGGATTTAACTATATATATGATCTTTGGCTTTGCTTATGTTCCCAAATTCACCTCTCTTGTGTCTTCGATTAGAAAAGAAGACTGATTTGAAAATTGAGTACCTATGAGAGGAAGATGAACATACCTATGAGAGGAAGATGAACATCCCCATCCTCTAACACCTTGGGGAGGTTTTCATTAGAGGATGCACTCTTTTTTTTCACTTTTGATGAGTTTGAAAGTTCCCCAGGGAGTTTTTCACTAAGAGACCCCTTTTTACTTTGTTTATTTTTATTTTTGTGGTTAAGTTGTTCATCTTCTCTAGGGTAGGCACCATAGTCTTCTTCCAAGCCCATATAGTGTACATATGCCTCTTCAGAAGGAAAGATATCAAGGGGTGTGATGAGACCATAAAACGACTCATTATATCTATGAAATATCATCTTTTTCCTTTGCATATAAAGTGGATCTAAGTGTAGTTTCCAAACTTATGGTTTACTTAGAATGAAATAAAGAAGTTATATTTGGTTATTTCTTTATAAATCATTCTTATCTTATTGTCAACTATTACCATTAAATCTTGGAAAAAGGTGTTAAAGTGTATACATGTAGCTCCAAAGATCATGTTCTGGAGATGCTCCAGAAGTGCTCTGAAGATGCTTCGGAAATCCTTCGAAGATGCTCCAGAAATGCTTTGAAGATGCTTTGAAAATGCTCCAAAGACCAGCACATAATACTTTGAAGATGTCAATATTGCGCCAAAGTATAGTTGGATCCTTTGGGTTGAAGTAATCACTTCCTTGATATCTATAAATAGACATTCTATTTTTAGATATCATGTTTTTAGGCATTACCATTTATGGTAATGTCCTAAATTAATCCAGTTGTATTCATACTTCAAAATTTGTAAATCCGGATATGTATTTTTAGTCCATAGTTTGTTGAGGCGGTTCCAACATCTTCCTAGAAGCGTGGATGTTGTTGCCTATTTTTGGATAAGTAGATTTTGGCATTAGATTTCCTATATTTTTGGTAATTTGTTATTAGGTGTTGAGATGCCTTTAAATACACATCTCCTTCTCATTTTCTAGAGAGTTGGAAGCAGTAAATCAATAAAATATATTCTGAAGTTTGAGAAAAAGCCCGTGTTCTAAATAAAATCCTCTTCCAAGGAATGAGTTGGCCACTAATTCCAGGGAAGATGGATCAATGTATTTTATTTTTTTATTTATTTCTTTATTCTGTAAATTGTTATTCTCTTTCTTTTATGTTTTGTAAACATTTATCTATATAGTTTGTTGTAAACCTGCAGGTGTTTTCTGTGTTTATTATTTTCTTTCAATTCAACAATTTACTTTTTGCAAGTGTGCTCTTTAATTTATGCAAGTGTGGTGTGCTCTTTCAATTCTTGCAAGTGTGTCATTTCAATTTTGTAAGTGTGCTCTTTTAATTTCTGCAAGTGTGAAGTGTGGTAGAAGGGTTGTTAACTATAAATCTCTATCTCCTATTGGATATTTCCTTTGAATGTCATCCTTGGAATGACATGATTAAATGATGTGATTGATGACCTCATCAAGGTGCGCTTCCTCATAGGTCCCAATCTATGAGGTCAGGATGACATAGGGAAATGCTAATTGTAAAGATGGAATTGGATTCGAATAGGGAGGAGACATCCAAATCATCGTAAGAGAGTATGATAGTTTCCTCCTTAGGGATGTCATCAAGGATATTGACTTTCGCACTAGTGTTATTTGAAGCATTAGAAGATGTACCAGGTTGTTTATTATTCTTTTCATAACCAAGACCCAAGTGTTTTGGATGCACGGGTGTATCAATTGGCTTGCACATCTCATGTTCATCGACCCCTAGTCCTCCCCCCTAGTAATTGTATTTTTTTGCCAACTTGGAAGCCTGCGAATAGACTTCTTGGAAATATTCAATGAGAGGAGGTTAAGGTTTTGGTTCTTCTCTATACACCCACTAACTGACATCCTCATCAAGTTGATCTTGTAAGGTACCTGTGGATTGAAATTTAGTGGATCCCACATTCTTGGATCTTATTGTCTTGGTGATCGGCTCTCCTTGTTGTGGAGACTCAATAGGCTATCCATAACTTCATGGTGAGGAGGGAATTGTGCCCACAATGAGTACAGTGTGCATCTCGTATTCTCCACAACCTTTGTCAATGATCTGAACCTTGGTAATGGTAGAATCTAAAGCAGTGGATGGAGTGGATGAAGTGTTATGATTGATATGAGATGGTGATGGTGTGGCATGAGAGGTTCCCACCTCAATTCCTAGGAAATGACAAGAATGTGGGAAGGAAGCCTTAAGAGCACGACAGTACTCAAAAGGGTGTTGATTAGCAGGAATGGTAACCTCAATCCCATTATGGGGGAATTTGAGGCATTGGTGATACATGGAAGGAATGGCTTGCATACCATGGAGCCATGGTCGGCGAAGGAGGAGATTATATGGAGGGTCCAAATCAAGGACATGACACGTTGTATACTGTATGGCAAGGCCAACCTAAATGGGAAGACAAATAGTGCCTTATGAATCTCATTCTACGTTATCATAAGCATTGATGGTCATCATTGTATTATCCGAGTCAGTGTGAGTATACCCCACCTATTTTATGAATTTTAGTGTGCACAAATTGAGGGAAGATCCATTATCAACCAAGACTTTTTTGACTTTGTGCTTAGTAACAAGGACTTCTATGTGGAGAGCACGGTTATGTGCGGGATCAATGGGTGGCATATCATTTTGACTGAACTCCAGTTGATATGAAGATGGAAAGTTTCCTACGAGAGCTTGGAATTGTGTAGGATCTATATCATTAGGTACATGAGTTTCCTCCAAAGATTTGGTGAGGATTTCCTGATGCATCGGGGAAGACTTCAACAAATCTAAAATAGATATCTAGGCTGGAGTCTTTCCTAGGTGATCAAGGATGTTATATTAGGAGTTCACAAGAGTTGGATAGGATGATGCGGAGGGTCCTAGAACTAATATGTGGGTGCAACATGTGGTAATAGCACATTGAGGGTCCTTACCCTTTACACAAATCAGACACACGAGGATCCACTTGTGTGATGCAACCAACTATATTATCATAACTAAAATGAACCTTGGTATAATTAATATTGATGGTTTGGTTATTTTGATTATTGTTGTTGGACCTAGTGTTTGTATTGGAAGAGCTAGAACCATTATTGTGCTTTGGGAAAGCATTTTGGAATATTTACAATTGAGCATCAGATGATTGACACTGGTTTCCCTCAACTACAATGCCTCCTCAATCGATAAGATCTTGGATGTAGCTCTTGAGACCCTAACACTTGCTGGTAGAGTGACCTTTGACCTTATGGTAATCGTAATATTCGTTTTCTCTATACCAATTTGGCTTTGGTTTAGAGTCATCGAAAGGTTTGGTCATAGGATACAAAACTACATTGGCTTTAACCAACCTTCTAAAGACTACTTCTAATGGCTCCCCTAAGGGAGTGAATGTTCACTTAGCATTCCCTTGACTCGACTAATTGGACTGATTAGGAGGACAAGGTACCTCTTGTGGTATAGATATGACATTAGTCATGGGTTGTTGGGGAATGTTTTGTGGTGATTGATAAGCGTTAGCTACTTGGACATGTTTGGTGTCAATGACACCGTCATTGACCATGTTCTTATTCTTGTTCCAGTAGCAGGATTTATCACCATATTACTTGTCCTTGTCTTCCTTGAAGATCTTAATGAGTCCCTTAGTGATCAGAGCTTTCTCAATTCTAACTCCATTTTCGATGACTTCGATGAAAGTAGTTGCACAATGGATACACAAATTATAGGCCAACTTAGGATGTGAGTTTTCAACAAAGATACCAACTAATTCCTTTTTTGGAAGGCTACATTTAAGATGGTAGGCTAAAGCTCACCACCTTTGCAAGTAGCTAGCAAATGTATCACCATTAAATTGATTTTCCTTCATAAGGTCCATGGTGTCTATATCCTTCTCTAAGTTAAAACAGAAGTGTGTTATTAATTTTTCTAACAAATCAAAAAATGTAGAAATCGACCCACGTGGGAGATGTAAGAACCACTCTAAGGCTTGTCCACTCAAACTATGGGGGAACAATCGAAGGATATAATTATCGTTGTATAAGACCTCTTGACAATGCATATAAAATTATTGCAAGTGGTCACACCGGTCTCCCTTTCCCTTATATTTATCAAATTTCAGAATTTCAAAGTGTTTCAAAAAGGGAATGGTGGAAATCGATGGGTCAAATGGGTATGGAAAAATGTCCTCAAACTTGAAGGACTTTTTAGATGATGATGTGCCATCTTGTAACTCTTTCAAGGTATCCTTCATGTCTTCCCATTCTTTTTTTATAGGCATGGATGGGGAAGGACTTGTTGGATTGGATTGATCATGGAGAGCATATTATTGGTATGATGGTGGTGCAAGCGATTGATCGAAAGATGGATTTATGTAGTACGATGGTACCTGTTGATATTGATCAAAGTAATTTTTTTGTTGGTTTGGAAGTGATTAATGGTAGGATGATGCATTTTTTTGTTGGGATGGAACCTATTGATAATATCATGGATTGGATTGATAGTTGTATGTGGGTTGTTGTTGAGGGACATATGGAGGTGGTTGCAAGATTGGATGGCTACTAGTGTGTGTTGGATGTGGGTTGTTGTGGGTTAATATAGGATGTGTGTTGTTGGAATTGTTGTTGAGTGTATTGGTGATTGGGATTAGGCGTGATGTATTGTTGTCATGGGGTGTTAGGTGGTGGATGTGGTTGATAGTAAGTATGTTGTTGAGGTGGTTCCACAAAGGGTGGAGGTGGATGATAGTGAGGTGAAAAGTAATGTGGTGGTTGATTGGTGTATGTATGTGGAGGTTGTGGTTGATATTGTTGGTCATTTGTAGGACTATTTTGAGGTTGTGATATTTATTGCTAAGTTGGAGATTGTGTGGATTATTGTTGGGGAATTTGTTGAGGATCAAATTGTGTGGATTGTTGTTGAGGAACTTGTTGAGGACTAGATTGTGTGGACTGTTGTTGAGGACCAGATTATGTGAATTGTTGAGGATCAGATTGTTTGGATTGTTGATAAGGCAGTGGTTGTGGGATGGAATGGACAAAATTAAATGAGGGTGTTTGTTGCATCAATGGTTGTGTCTAAATGAGGGGAATGTGAGGGGGGGGGGATGCTAGTGGATTGGACATGGTGCCCCTAGCATTTCCTGGTGATTGATTTGATTGATATTGTGGTAGAGGTGGCATAGATGGAATGTATGTATGAACTTGTGGATTAGTGACTTCAGGTGTTTCTCCTCTAACAAAAATTTGAATTGGGGAAGGTGGAATTTGATAACACACATCATTCCCAAATCCAAGTTGATACTAGGTATTTTGTGATGTAACTTGAGGAGCTTGAGAGATGGACACGTCTGGGAAAACTTGATAGCTTTAAGGATCTTGTGATTGAGAAGGAATTCTCATGTTAGTGTATTGCATCATATCAAATCCAAGCAGTGGTTTAGTACCTCTCATGAGTAATGAAGCAAGGATTTTGTTCAACCATTTGGCAATGATACATTCAGTTATTTGCACACTAACTGGACTACTAAGATATTCCTCAATACAGAGCTTGGGTTGATTAACCATTCCTTCCTCCAGGGAGGGTTGAGGATTAGATCATAGGAATTTTTTGGTGTTGGACTACTAAGATCCACCGTTAGTGGGAATTTTGGGAAGGTACTATGATTGACAAACTTGTGACTGTTGTTGTTCCATTAACTTTTTGGCCTATGATCAAGTGGTAATGGGCATGAAAATGTGGATGATCAGAAGATGAGGATGATGTGAATGCTTAGGATGGTGCTAAGTGATGATGATTGGATGCCTGATAAAAGGACTGCCAAGTTGATTGGTTGATTGATTGGATTGATCTTTTAGATGATTGATTGGATTGATCATTTAGATGATTGATTGGATTCATCATTTAGATGATTGATTGGATTGAATAGGTGATTGGATTTGATTGATATTTGGATTGGATTGAGTGATTGGATTAGACTGATTGATTAATGCAGAACCCTATACTTGAGAGCTTGACTAGATCTAATGTTTGGATTTAAGATTGTTACTTAACGTAGACTAACGATCTCAAGCAAACTAGATGATTGTGATGATGATGATGATTGGATAGGATTGGATGTGATGATGATGATGATTGGATAGGGCTGGATGTGATGATGCAAAAGGATGATTACGACACAAATTTACCTCTAGATGGAAGCAAATTGATGAGGTCATAGATAATTAATGACTCGGGACAGATTATGCTCCTAAGTGAACAAGGATGACAACGATAATAGGTTGATTAAGTAGCCAAATTGGATAAAATCTCTCAAATAGACATCTATGGGATTCGGATTGGATGTTTGATGATGATATGATGATTAAGGGTTACCTAATACAAAGCTATGTGATTGAATGGATGGTTTGATGACTTTTTTAAAATTCGAATGCACAAAAATGGCAATTATGGGAGACTGGAGGATGCTAAAAATGTTTTGATCACATGACTAAGCTTGGAATAATGTTGGATTTCACTAGTCAAGAGGATTCACTCATGATTTTTTCTATGGGAAGCACATTCACCTCTATAGGTAGCAGAATTTTCCATCTAGAATATCACATATTCGCCTCTATAAGTAGAATTGTCTATCCAGGACAGACAGAGGGTTGTACGGATCACAAGGATGGATTCACTTATCAAAGCTAGATGTACGAACATGTGAGAAGAATCACCCCTATGTGACACAGATTCATCTATCTAAGGATCATTGTATGGATCTAGATGACAAAATTTCCTATAAAGGATTGATTGTAGGAAAGCGGGATCACCTGTTGAGGTAGCAGAATCTCCTACTAGGGAAAGATAGAATTACCAATCGACTGTGAACTATATGGAGAGGATGGAGTAGATTCATCTATGTAGGAGGTAGAATCTCCTTTTGAGGGAGACTCGATACAGACTTGGGAATATGAACTCACCTATCAAAAATGGATTGTATGGACAAGATCGTGCAAACACCTATCTGGAATACAAGATCGTCTATCTAGGGAAGATTATGTGGACAATGTGGAGTGAATTCACCTCTATATGAGATGCAATCATCTATTGGGGGAACTCAGTACAAACTTAGGAAGACAAAATCGCCTATATAGGGAGTAGAATCGCCTATCTAGGGAAGACGGTACGGACACAGTGGAGATAATTCACCTCTGTAGGAGATGAAATCACTTATCAAGGGTTTGGACACGAACAAGAAAATTCACCTCTCAGGGAGATAGAATCGTCTGTCAGTCCAAAAAATTGACTAAAAGGAACCGAACTAATGACTGACACGGATTCGCTCGTGAGGGTGGGATCGCCTGTCCAGAGTGCATATCTGCCTCTGTGAGAAGCAGAATCACCTCTAAGGTGGAAAGACTGGCAAAGGACGCTGAGAAAAATAACAAACAATAGAAAGTAGGTAGGATGGACTCAAGACTCAATATACACTGGTATCACACATGAAAAACAAGCCAAGCACTTGAAAAAGCCTAAATTAGTAGTAAAGGATTTACAAACTTGATGTAGCCCACACTAGGAATCTCCTTAACTCAAGTGTAGGGACACCCAAAATAGGTTTATGGAATCTTATTTTTGCTTAAGCAGACAGCTAGAGGCCTCCTGGAATGGAAGGATAACCCAATCACCCTCTCCTCAGAAAGCTATGTGTAGCACATGCAAAGCCAAGGATTCTTGTCTCTACTCAAGGGAGCCAAATTGTGGGTGTAAAATTCTTTAAGGTACGATGTTCACCCCTTGCACTGCACCAAGCTGCGATTGAACATAGTCTTATCTAGGCTTAATAGGTGAACTAGGGAGTCCTCGATACACCAGGAGGGTGCATGAGGCACGTCCATAAACACCAAACTGTCACAAACATGGGTTGGGAGCCTCAGCAAAGGTACTAAAAACTTGGATCAACCCTTCACACATAACTAGGAATCACCCTAGTATCAGTGCTTCGCCAGACACGACACAACTTTAGTTATCCCCCCTTTATATACCTTGTCGGTTCGCATAGTTGAGGTTGTCCCTTGGATGATGAAATCCCCAGTAGGCCTCCTGAAGGGAAGGAAGTGTTAGATGTTTCTAATCCCCGGGATCACACGTAGCGCAAGGGGACAACATACAAAACTAACACATCCTAGGTAAACATAAATGGACCTGATTTAACTATGATTTTTGATCCCCATGCTCACCGTACAGTGCAAGGGGAGAGCATACATCAATAGTAACTCCAAACATGGAAAACAATTCTTTGACCCTTTAATTAAATGTGTGGCTAGTTAGTTTGGGAAAACAAACTATTATAAATCTTCAATTGTTTGTCCTGCGACAAATATATTAGAAGTTTTTATACTCCTGTCTTCGACAAATGAGAAGTTACACAAATTGTTAGCAACTAACACAGGCACAACCAAACAAGTTAGCTAGTTAGTATCAAACCTAAAACCAAATAAAAGTTTTAACAAAAAAAATTAGGTTCGGGTTTACCACGCAGTCACCTGTATGGAGGGCAGAATCGCCCCTGTAAGAGGTCGTGGAATTGCCCCTATATGATGCAAAATCACCTGTGCAGAACCACCCGTTAATGTAGCAGAATTGACTATGAAGTAGAATTGTCATTGTGGATACGTGATGTCAAAGGTCAAACACGTATTTTCCTATGTTGCTTGCAGAATTTCCCATTAAGAAGATGGAATTGCCCATCAGGAAGATTCACCTCTGTGTCCCAAAAAGTTTGAATCTGTAAAATAAAAAACAATAAAAAATGTGAAAGATACCCATGACGTGGGTCCCACCAGGCATGCCAAAAATGTGTGCAGTGTTTTTCCTATCTAACTATGCAAGTGTAAATCAAATGCAAAAAAAAAACAATACAACACCTCAATATTGGGCTTAAAGTTGAAATCTAAACAAAATAAGAAATAAACATAAACTTTTAACTTGCTTAGTTTTGTTGGAGATGTTGGCCCTTGATGAGTTGATTTGTATACTCCTTTGACAAGATGATAGCATGCAACCTAGCTTAAAATGATGGTGGATGTGGGATGAATGTAATGCAAGTGATGAAAATGGATTGAAATGTATAATAAAAGCTCAAAAGTTGCAGCAATAGAGGTAGTGAGTGCTTGAGAGTGTGTAGGCTAAGTGTTAAAAATACAAAAGTGTTATGAATGAAGGAAGTTGGCTAAGTATTTAGCCAATTTGGAGAAAAGGGAATGAATGGCTAGGATTAACCCTAGGTTTAGAGATCAATGGTTGAGATATCATGAGACATCTCAACACATGTGATGTAGGCATGTGGCAGGCTAGGTGGAGGGGACAAGATGATGTGGAGATGAGATGTCATCCAAGTGGAGGTACTTTCAAGTACCTTGAGGAGAGGAAAATGCTTGACTTGTCTTATCCTTCCCCAAATGATTGAAGGATTGATAAGTCAAATCCTTCTTGATTCTGGAAAAGGGCATTGGGAAGAAGGGGAATTAAAAATTCCCCTTGTAAGGACATTGGGATAGGGGGAGGAATTAAAAATTATATTTTAATTCCTCCAAGGATGTGGGAAGGATAAAGTGGAATTTAAAATCCCACATGGGATACCTTGGATAAATAAATGGAATTAAAACTTCCAAGTTGGCATGTTGGGAAGCTAAAAAGATATTAAAAATTCCTTGGGGGATGGGGGGTTGCTTCTCCAAAAGAAGAAAGCATTTAATAAGGTTGACTTAGGTACTCATGTCATAAATGGCAAGAGACCTAGGTTAGGGATTAATTAATCATGATTAGTGGTTGTGCAAATGATTAGGCAGGTTAATGATAGGATTAAAGGCAAGTGAGAAATTATGGAGGATGTGACACTAACCATAGTTAGTGGTGTGCACATCCTAATCACAGGTTAATTAAGTTAACCTAGATTAAGGAAGAATAATGGAGGATAGTGACATGTGGAGAGAGAAAAAGGATGAATTAAAAATTGATTTAATTCATGTGGACCAAATGACCAAATTAAATAAATTGGTATATTTATTTAATTTGGAGAGGAAAGGAGTAAAGTGTTTAATTAAATAATTAAACACTTTAGGGAATGTTAGGAATAGGATAAATATTAATCAAGTAATTAAGTATTTAATTAATTATAATATACATATATATATGGAGATGGAATAAGAGAATATAAGGATAAATTTGACCATATGGGAGTGGCCAAATTTAGGTGTCTACAGAAGCATTGTGTTTTTTGAAGTGAATAATGTGGTCCAATAATATCACATCTCACCATTTGTATTGACAGCTAAGCCATAATACATAGTAATATTTTATCTTTTATTCCCATCGCACATTACAAGATGAAAAGCAGTGTCCAAATTCAAAACTATGATAGAAAGGAGCTACACTATTCAATGAAAACTTTTCATTTGTGACCTGCCAACCTAGAAACCAAATCAACATTTTCCTTAGAAGATAAATATCCATCATGCATCATGCATATGAAAGTGGGACCCACATTCAAAACCACAATATGAAGAAATTGCATGATGCAATAGAATACCGCTAGTTGGAGACCATATTAGCATTGCAATATGAAATATGAAATCCCTCACACATAGAGGAAGTGAAAGTAGATTCCACCTTCATAACTATGATGTGAAGGAGCTACAAGATGTAATAAAATGTCACCAACTATCATAAGTCAAGAAGACTTATAATTACTCCATGAAGTGCACTCATAGGCATTAATGGGCCAACCATAACTCAACAACTCAACTCAAGAACAATACAGCATTGCATGAATTAGAAAATATGACTCCATACTCATGGGCACATGGCATAAGATTGCTAACTTGTTTTTTAACAAAATATTTCATATGAAAACTGTGATGTGAAGGATTTTCATGATGCAATAAGAAATCAACATAGGGAATATGCCAATGAGGAATTAAAGTTATAATGTGATCGTAATTGAATAACATAAGGAACAAAACAAACATGGTCAAACACCAATTAATGAAATCAAATGGTTGATAAAACTATGTCATCCAAGGGGATACAACTATAAATCTAAGTGAAATAAATTAGAAAAACTAATCAATGTTAGAATAGAGTAATACAATAGCTAACATATGTAAAGGGCCAAAGCACAAAGTGACTAGGGCTTTAGTTATAAAAAAATAAAGGAAAACCCTTGCAAACCAAAAAGACTAAAACCCTAAGGATCTCATCAAAAAAGATGAGAGCATTCTAGCAATGGCTAGTTTGGGACATTTTGCTCTTCCAAGCACAACAAGAATCCATCTATCTCTAAGACAGTCCAAAAGGGAAAAAGGGACGAGAAGGGAGGGAAAAGAAAAAAGAAAAGAATGTATGTATAGAAGAAAAAACACAATGAGTGTGTATGTAAAAGAAAACACTCATAGCTAATGACATGAAAGCACATATACATTGAGAGGTATGGATGTAAACAAAATTTACAAACACTTGCAAATCAAACCTTATATAAAAGAACCATGACACAAGGTCATGGACAAGATGCTAAAGAACACTTACATCTATCAAAGACAATCCTATTGAAGGGGTTGATCTCCCTCAAACCACAATTATATCTAGACCACCCAACTACAACAAATGAAGCCTTATATTTCCATGCATCAACATATAAACACTACCTCAAAAGTGGAGAACCACTTCACTATCAACCTTTTTACTGTATGGATCCCATAAATAATGTGTTGGACCCATTCCATAATACATCATGCATGCACATAGCAATAGGGGTAGAAAAAATAAATTCAAGTCAACAACAACATGTGTGGATGAAAGCAAACATCCAATATCCAATTCATCAACCTTTCTACATATGCTTACCCCATTGCCTAATTTGAGGAAAAAATAAAATGCCTCCACGTCACATGATAATGAAAATTGTCTAACTACAATACTGATATGCATAAAGAATCTCTTCCTCCTACAAATCAAAACTAAAAAAAATTAAGTTCTACCACATCATCAAGTTGAACAAGTTGATCTTCAACTTGGCACACATGTTTCTTTTCAACCTCACTTCCATGTTCGACCCATAGAAAATATTCCAATTTAGCCACACCAATATCATCCATAATAGTAGAATTCACACCTTTATCACAAAGGAGGACTTCATAATCGACATTATTAAGCTCTAGGACAATAGGTAGCCAACATACAACATTTTCATACATGTTTGCATTCCATGTTTAGATCAAATATTTGATCCACATATTCATCATCATCAATAGGATAAGATTCAACAATATGAGACACTTCATGTGAAGAACCATGTTCTTCACATTATCTCATCATTTCAAGCTCATTTTGGCAATATGTTTTGTCATATATATTGCTAAAATCATACCTATAACACACATATTCTTCCTCAATAGTTGTACTAGCATGTTCTTGTGGCATGCAAGTGACTCAAATGAAGCACACTTTGCATGAGGAAGACAAAAATTCTTGCACCGTAGAAATAGGTTAGCATATGTGTCCACATGATCATCATTAACTACATCAAAATTAGTCTCAACAATCTTATCACCAAGTGCAACCGATTTTATGTTCATTCTCATGTAAATTAATATTAGTAGCTTTAGTTTCATTAACAAAGAAAAAATAGGGCAATACATCAAAAAATAAACTAGTTTCTTGCTTATTCTTAACATCATAAATATGTATGTGATCCACATAATCAGCTTCAAGCACTTATTCTTTTATTTTTTACTCATGCTCATATATTCCTCTTTATCCATCTAGATACCACAAATAGTAGGGTCATCTACCTCATTCTCAAACTAGAAGTCACCATTCATTTCATCATTGCATTCACCAAGGGGTGACCTATCTAGCTGAAAGTAGGTGCATACACTATCATCATCAACATTGTTATCACATGATGCACCAATATCATCTTCTACCCAATTGGGTATACCCTCATACATTTTTGATGGTGTACTCACCCTACATGCTACATCCACTTGATTTTAACTCATAGCTACATTTTTATTACTAACAACACATGCTTTTGAGGGAAATATTTATGCAATGTAGTCATTTCTCATTCTTTCAATGGAATCAAGGCATAAGTAAGCTTTTTGCATATTTTTCAATTTAAAATCTTCTTCAATTGAACTCAAACCAACCTCATAAGCTTCAAGGAACATGTTTTAATGTAGGTGAGTGATTGGGTCTAAAAGCACTTGAGATTTTGGAAAGGGAAACTACAAAACTATAACCAAATTCTTTATTTTACTTTCCATCTTGTCATCTATTATTTGCTAATTTTTAGATGATATCAACAAGGTCAACATTAAGTGTAAGTTCATCTTCAAATGTAGTGACAAGATCATCCAAAAAAAAAAAAATGCTATGGAAAACTTTCATACCACTTATGTGTCTTTCCACATAAAGACCTAAAAGAATCTCATCCACATGTTCTTATCTACAAAAATATTTTTTTTATAAATTATGAAAATGCAGCAACATGTGCATCTCCTTCATGAATATCACACCCCTTATATCTATGAATTTGGTTGTATACCTTGAAAGTCGTGGTTTACCTTTCATAATCAACCCAAGAGAATTCTAGCTGCTTGTAAATGGTGTATAGGGGGATGATATGGGATGGAGTAATTTGATTATTTGTAGTAACAAGGTAGGCTTTGGATTGTAACAACCTAACCATTATACACATTATTTTCCAAGCCTAACAAGCTCATTGTTTTTTTTCTTGTTCTCTAATATGCATGCTTGTAAATCTAGGCATGGGTTTTCATAAGATGTAGGGCTACTTGAATAGCACGAGGAAGCATCACTAAAATAGTTATGGGCAACCAATTAAATGTAGTTTCTATGGGTAAAAATATATGAAGCATATGAAGAAACAGCTAAAGGAGAATTGTATCCATACTAATCCTCCATGAATAATCATGCATCACAATGCAAGGTAGAAAACTAAGATACTATAAACTTATGCCTCAAAATATAGGAAGAAAAACATGTATATCTCAAAAACAACCACTGTATATTTGAGATGTGTTCTCGATACACTAACAAAAATAAGGTATTATAACACCAATAAATTGTTCTTTTTGGACAATAGAGTTACCACCTCATAAAATAAAAAATTCCTTGGAACAAACAAAACCACCAAGGCTAAAAAAAATTTAGGTCTTCACACCAACAAAGTCATCAAGTTTATTTCAACCTAAAAGTATCTTCTTCAATTGGCATCGCAATGGTCAACGAAATTCAACCACCACCAATGGCACCAAACTATTAGCATGAGTTGTCAACTAAGCGAACTCACCCAAAAAAATGCACAATGTTGTAAAAATTGCTTTGTTACTAAGATTTTTAAAATATACATCAAGTTCACACTTCACCAACAACTAAACAATCTTATCCCTAGCAACAACATTATTTTATTGGTGTGAGTTTCCAACTAAGTGAATTCACCCAAACAAAATGCACAATTGCAAAAAGCATATGGAAATTACTAGTCTTCAAAATATGCACCTAATCACAACCTTACTGGCAACAACTAAAACATTTTATCCCTAACAATAGTGTCATTCTATTGGGTTCCATAATTGTTGCTCCACAAACCTAGAACATTTCTTACCTATAGGGGAAAGGACTTATTGTCAAGAAGGTAAAACAAAAGTTCATCAATAAACTATGGAAAATTCAAAGCTAAAAAATGAGAGTGAGTAGTCTCTCTTGCACTTTGAGCTCAACTTAAACTTGAGAGTTTATTCTAGAGGTGTCTTTAATTGTGTTTTGAACCAATTAATATGTAGCATGACTAAAACAATCAACAACTATATCCAATGTATATTTGACCACCATTATTTGTTACTAGATCAAAACAAACTAGCTCTAACATAAAACCTCTTATATAATTGATAAAAAACCTTGCACATCCACCTATAGATGGCATCGGTATCATAATCCCCTAAGGTGATTTCAATTATTATTCCATACATAATGACAAGGTACAAGCGTACATGACATCATTCTTTGATGATTTATCTAACTAGGTTTTCTTAATATTAGTCCTTAATTTGTAATATTGAATCCTGAATAGCAAGCATAAATCCTAATCTAAAAGGATGGAGATTATTTTAAAAGAAAAGTGTTTGGTTCTTTACCAATATGGACCAATGCTTACTCCATTAGGCAACAAAGTCATGAACATAGAGGAAATAGATATTATAAGGTAAAGTATCAACTCATAATTAAATTTCATGTACATGAAAATCAAAGGTTACATCATATGTAATGGACATGTTTAATAATCCATCTCACAACTACAATGATCCATATGCAACAAAGGAAAATCCATTACAAATAATTTCTAATGCATTAGAATTTTCACCCTTCATCTAACCCCTATTACAGTCACACCAACAAATGTGATGAAATAAAATGCACAATTGTGACTATGCATATTACTAAATCATTAAAAATTGTCATAGAGATATACACTACATGGAGATGTGCTTTAACAAACTCTTCATACTCTTCACAAGATAGGATCTTTAAGTTTTTAGTCCAATTGCATAGAGAAAAGAAGATTTTACATATGGTAGAGAATCTAGATGAAACAAAGAATGAGATTTGCTACATTGTCATTGAACTAAGTTTTTTCATTAGATGTTATGATGATGAATTTGAATAGTAGGTACACCCTAATTTTTTTACCCCACATCAATATCCAAACAATGATGGCATTTGGAATATGCATTTTGATGTTGTATGCTCAAAGAAGGAAATGGTCCAAGAGTTGTGTGGTGTTACTAAATAACGCAAACAATAAATTCACTTTCAAACAAACCTCTGAATGCACCAATAATGTGTTGAGTGTGAGGCTCTATTACTTGACTTGAATGTGGCTTTCAAACATAGGATCAAATAAATTAAAGTACACAGTGATTCAAAACTTGTAGTGTCTCATATTGGAGGCACATATGCTCCAAATGAAAAGAGATTGAATATGTATAGGAATGTTATAAGGGATGCCATTGAGATGTATGACACTTTTGACATCAAATGTGTTGAAAGAGAGAAAAATGAAATAAATGATTCTCTTGCTCTATTAGCTTCAAATTTTGGCACTTCCTTGACATCCCCTCATTGAAGGTATGACATAGAAGTTCTCACCAAGCCTACCATTCCTAACAACATTTATTGGCATGTCTTCAATGATGATTAGTAGATATATGAGTTCTTGAATTGCATTAATCATTTTGAAAATCAACTTATTGATTGGCAGTCTATGGAAGAAGGGATGAAGGTACAAAATCTCTCTTTCGAAATGAGGTTATAAAAATCAAAACAAATATCCAAGAGATCTTGTGCTATTAGAAATAATGTTTGATCATACGAATTCTTACAAAAAAAGAAGTAAACCAATTAGGGAAGAAGATATAGAGGATGTGAACTTAGGAACTGAATCAACCCCTGAGATCATTTATCTTGACAAAATATAAAAACCAACATAAGAGAAAATTATTATAACATTATTGAAACCATATAAAAATTGTTTCCCTAATTTGATAATGAGTTAAAGGCTTACAAAGAAGATTTTTTCTAGCACACCATCCCTTTGGAGTTTGGTACAAAACCTTTCAAGAAGAATCAATGTTCTAATAACCCTACTCTCACCCCTCAAATGTAAAAAGAGTTGATAAACTTCAAAGGAGGTATCATCAAACTAATCAGACAATTAAGAGTAGATTTTAAACTTTGGTCCTATGAGAAAGAAGAATGGTGATATTAGGTTATGTGTAGATTTTAGAAATCTAAATATCAAGTCCCTTAAGAACAACTATTCATTGTCTAATATGAACCATTCATTGCAATAGGTGACAAGATTTGAGTTGATGTCCATAACGGGTAGCTTCTCATGTTACAATCAAGTCATGGTAAAAGAATTGGAGCAACCTAAAACAACCTTCACTATGCCAAGGGGAATATTCATATATGTCTTAATGTCATTTGATTTAAAGAATGCTAGAACTACATTCCAACAAACCATAGGTGTTGCCTTTGCAAGCCTCATAAACGAGATCATGGTTGTATACCAAGACAACTTGACTACCTACTCCAAGGATCAAAATGATCATTGCAAGCACTTGGAGTTCATCTTCCAAAGATGTTTGGCATGTAGGATCTCTTTGAATCCCAAGAAATAAATTTTTGATGTGAAAGAGGGTAAACTCCTTGAGCACATTGTGTCTAAAAAAGGGGTAAAGATTGATCCAAAATGAGTTGGTCATTGATGTTATCCTATAGCCCAAAATTGTCAAAGTTATTCAATTAATCTTTGAGCAAGTCAATTTTGTTAGGAAGTTTGCTCTTAACTTGTCAAAAAAACAAAGGCTATTTCTATGGTTCTAAAGAAAGGACAATCATCTAGCTAGAAAAATGAATCAAAGATGCACTAAAGAAAGCACCAATGCTAGTAAGCCAAGATTACTCAAAGCCTTTTTAATTGTTTTCATTTTCCTCATTTTATACTATTGTTGTTTTGTTGCAAAAGAATAGTGATGGATATGAATAGCCAATAGCTTTCTTTAACAAATCTTTAAGAGATGTTGAATCAAATTATTCCATAATGGAAATGTAGAGGAGGGGGACCCACTGCTCAGGACCCCAGGTCACGTGAGGGTCTCTAACAATCAGCTACCCTGATCTACCTCAAGCTAAGGATGAATGAGTTAAAAAGGTCTAAGAAATTGTTTAAGATAAGTTTGGTGTTTGAGGGGGCGAAAAGGAAGGACAACATATATGTCACTTTCCTTCTGTCAACCCAAGATATTTAGGAAGTTAGGTGAGTGGATTTCTAAAGTTTAGACTGTAACTTAGGTAGCTTTCTACCAAGGGACTCCATCATAGAAGATGAATGATAGTGCGGCATGCTGACATCCTAGTTGGGTGTTGGCGTTCATACAAATAGAAAACATAAAGTACAGTCTAAGAACTTAGAGAAACCTACTAACAACCCGACAAGTGCAGTATAATACAATAACAAAAATAGAAAACGACTAAGCTATTGAAATAACAAGAAGAATACTTTAACTTAATAGATAAATTGATTAAGAATGAAATAACGAGCAAGGGTAGTAGAAATCCAACTTAGGGTCGGTCCATCCTCCCACAAGCTCCACACAAACAAAGTACCTACACAGCAAAATGGAGACAAACATTGGGATTGTTTCAGGGCTTATTGCAGTCAAACCCCCATTTCAATGTTCCCACCTCCACAGATAGCCAAAATAGCAACGAGAGAGAAAGTACGATAAATAAAGTATTGAAATGGAAGTGCTATGTGCTTGATAACAACAATATGTTGAAAAATCAATACAACAATGCTAAATGAATGGATATCACCTCCCAACAAGATGCTCTCAAGGCATGTTAAGAAAGATGTGATCTCGCAAGCTTGTGAGTGCCAACATTGCCGCAACAATGAGAGGAGTGCAACCAGTAGAGTGTCAACTTGGAGCTTCAAAGATGGTGAAAATGTTGTGAATGAAGTGAGTAGAAAGTTTCCAAGAGTGAATATGATCAAGAGAGAGTGAATGAATGAAGAAGATAGTCTTTTGAAGATGAAAGAGAGGCCAAAGGAGTTGTTTCAGGTTGGTCAAGGGTGTAGGCACGTTACGCTTCATCGCCAATGGAGAATTATAACACCTCTACAGATTCTAGAGGCAAGAATCATGTCAGGATGCCAACATGCCCTACGGATGTCTAGGCACCGCACTCACATCCTCGACAGAAATTCCCCCACCGACACTACAAACAACTACCAAATGGATGGAGAGTGGACGGAGGACGTGGAATAGCATCATCGGGTTTGATTTTTCTAAGGTAAGGGGTGTAATTGGGGAATTTGCAAGGGGTGCAAATTTACGTCATTACATTTTTCCCCCACTTTAGCGAGCGTATCTACTACCAAATGTGAGGTAAAGTAGATCGAAAGAGTTTAAAGAAACTATACCTGAACCGTTGAGGAAGCAAACCACAATCTGACACACCTGAATGCTCAAAAAGAGATGGATCCACAAGTAATTGATTCTGAGGAGGTTGAACAAAAATGTATTTTTGATCTGCGGACCTACAGAAGGGTGAACAAAAGGCTCTGCAAGTGCTCGGTCATATAGAGTTGAACAAAAAGAGATTACGCAGGATGAAAGCGCTTTACAAGTTCTCATACTTGCAAAGGAGGTGCCCCAGGTGCTCAGTCCTGAGGGAATCCAGATGTGAGAGACTCCACAGAGTCTAATAGGCCTTTACAAGTGCTCAGTCCTACAAGGAAAGCTCGAGGTCCTCAGATCTCCAAGCTTGATTGGAAAAGCAGCTTCACAGGTGCTCGATCCTACAAAGCAACATATTAATCCGCAGACAAAACATGTTAGATAGCAAAAAGCCATGCAGGAAAAAAAAAACAATCAACAATTGAAGGAGAAGCTTTCAAATGGGTCCCTCGGGAACCCTTCAAAAGAAAGGGGTCCACTCAAGGGATGCTCTGTTTAAAAGACAATAGCATTTTTTGCCAATGATTCTAGCATTGAGGAATCCTTTTGAAAGATTTCTTTCATCGAGGAATTCAAAAGAAAGAATACTCCCTCACAAGGGAAATTTTTTAGACTTCTTCATCAGAAAAAGTACTCCCTTCTCGAGAGAAAATTTGCAGATTCTTTCTTTATGAATTTGTGATGAAAGAAAAATTCCTCTAGGGGTCCTTGGTGAAGAATGCAATTTTTGAAAAATAAAGGATTTTCAACAAGGGATTTGTTGGCCACCAAATACACCTTTTAAAAATAAAAAAAACATGATAGCCCCCCCTTAGGATGGTGTTTGCTAAACTCAGAGGCACGTGACATCCTAAGGAGAGAAAAGCAAGAATGAAAGTGATGTTGTGGCTCGTGGAACATGATGAGATGTAATCATGGTAATGTTGTCACACACGCAAGGGACAACACATAAGCACCACAACATCACAAAGCAAGCAAAGAAAAGATAAAAAGAAAGGACAAACAATGACATAACAAACAAGAGACAAGGGGATCTGATATTTCGGGGTTAAAGCTACTCATAAATATAAATAGATAAATATAATATAATAATATATGTGAACTGTCATCAATCCCGTACTATATCGGACCATGTGAAGAAAGGTACGTGAAAACAAAATGAAAGTAAAAAATTGGGTCAACATGGAAGGGATGCCTAAATGCCCCCAACACTTTGCATTATCCCCAATTGTTGAATGATGTGACAAATAGAAGAAGTTTACGAAACAAAACACTTATGTATCCAAGCACCTCCAAGGGTGGCAAGGATCCTCCAACAACATGTAAAACAAGCACGGGGGGAAACACAACACACACACATCTAATCTATAGGTAAAGAAGAGGCGCCCCCTAGTCCCCATCAACCAAGAGGTTGTCATTCTCCCAATCAAGGCACAACAAATAGAAGAATGATGTGACAAACAGAAGAAGTTTACGACACAAAACACTCATGTATCCAAGTACCTACAAGGGTGGAAAGGGTCCTCCAGGAACATGTAAAACAAGCACGGGGGGAAACACAACACACACAAATCTAATCTATAGGTAAAGAAGAGTCGCCCCCTAGTCCTCAGCAACCAAGAGCTCGTCGTTCTACCAATCTAGATCATTATAAGGGGAGGGTGAACAAGCCTGCAAGGGAAAGATATCAAGGGGAGCACCCTCTAACTCTTCAGTGACAAGAGCCAAGGAAGAGGGCCCCTCGAGGTCTCCTTCGCTCAACTCCTATGAGGTAAACGTCATTGATTTTGCAAAAATTGCCAACAGAACCAAGACATCGTCTATCGACTTGAACATGCACTTGACAGGAGTGCCATGTGTCAACTTAGCGGGCGATGAAGGAGGCACCTGAGGTCCATTGCCGACCTCAATGAAAGAATCAAGGGTAGTGACGAACTCATGGGACACTAGGGCTGCCTCCATCACTAGGATGGTGCAGGCCAGAGCAGAACTAGCTTCTGAAGAAAGTGATCCCTTCTTTCGACCCCCATTAGAAGCAGGGCCTTCCAACTTGTGCGTCATTGGAGGATGTGAGATCCCCACAGACGAAGCGGAAGGCGAGGAAGAAGAGGAGAAAACCGCAGTGGACACCACTGGGGTATTCAGCATATCCACAGGCTTAGGAAAAGGTGAGATGTTCGGAAGGGACATCAAAAGAAGAGGCTCAACCGAAGGAGCAATGAACGCTTGCATCGTTTTAGGGTGAGGATCATCCACGCTTGCAGGGGAGCTAGAAGCAAGATTGAGGCAACGAGAACTGAAGAAAAATGGGCGGAAGAGGACACAGCAGAAGACACTGAAACAGGTGCTACTGGCTCCCCTCCCACCTTCTGCAAAGCAACTTGCTAAATGGATAGTCTTCCTCTGATGCTTATGCTCATGCACAAGGCGGTTTCTTCGGCTCTGAAAGCTAGAGGGTGTTGCTTGAGGAGCAGGAGGCTCTTGTTTCATCATCAGAGTATCCATCACAGTTGTTTCCAGCAAAGGGAGTGACTCCTGGACAGGGACATGAGGAAGAGATGCAGGAATAGGAACAACAAAGGCGAGGAAGCAGACTTAAGCACCTTAGCAATGGGCCTCTTCCCATTTGCTACCTTAGGAGTCAGAGCAGTAGGAGGCCACATAGGCCGAGACATAGAGGTGACTCCATGGGGACCCTTCCCCTTACCATGCACAACAGGTTGAGGCATCGTGGGTAAGATAGGAAGGTTGAACACCTAACGCTTAGCCTTCTGCCAAGCAGGCACCATCAGAATCCCCAAGAGATGCATAGGGGCAGAAGTTGAAGGCGTTGCAGCAGAGCGAGAGGCAAAGTCAGGTGGAACTACAAAGAAGGAAGAACGTTCCTAAGTGAACTTCTCCCTCTCCTTTTTTCGAGTGACAAAGGTAGCTTGATGTTGGGCTATCATGGAAGCCTTAATTGAAATAGCATAGGGAAAAGGAGGATAGGTCACTTTTGGCACTATGCCCCCATTCTTGCATTTTACATAAATGCAATACAACAGGTCCATCCTAGGAGGGAGAAGACCAACAAGGGCAGGCTAGAAGTGATCAAGCAAGTAGCCTCCATGCGCCACCATTAGTTTGTAACTAGTGTTGTGGACTACATGCACGAAACCCTCATGAGAGAACTTTAAGAATTTATGGATCACCAAGGGGACTGTGTTCATGGAAACTAGCCAAGGAATGCCTAACTTCACTCTGAACAAGTTGGACCCCGGGATAATATCAAAGAGGGCATTCACAGTCCAAGGCCCAACCAGGACTGACAAGGTGATAGAATCGATGGGAGGAACGGAAGCAGGACAATTCATGTTGGGTTCACCAAAATGTAGCGGAGGGGGACCGACTGCTTAGGACCCCAATTCACGGGAGGGTCTAGAACAATTAGCTGCCTTGATCTACCTCAAGCTAACGATGAATGAGTTAAAAAGGTCTAAGGAACTGTTTAAGATAAGTTTGGTGTTTAAGGGGGCGAAAAGGAAGGACAACTGATCTTTCACTTTCCTTTTGTCAACCTAAGAGGTTTAGGAAGTCAGGTGAGTGGATTTCTAAAGTCTAGACTATAACTTAGGTAGCTCTCTGCCAAGGGACTCCAACGTAGAAGACAGATGATAGTGTGGCATGTTGGGGTCTCAATTAGGCGCTGGCATCCGTACGGACAGCGAACGTAAAGTACAGTCTAAGAACTTAGAGAAACCTATTAACAACCTGACAAATGCAGTCTACTACAATAACAAAAACAAAAAACGACTAGGCTACTGAAATAACAAGAATACATTAACTTTATAGATAAATTGATTAAGAACACAATAACGAGCAAAGGTAGTAGAAATCCAACTTAGGGTTGGTCCAACCTCCTGCAAGCTCCACACAAACAAAGTACCTACACATAGTAGAACGGGGAAAAATGTTGGGTTGTTTCGAGGCTTGTCATAGTCAAACCCTCATTTCAATGTTCCCACCTCCAAAGACAGCCAAAATAGCAACTAGAGAGAAAGTACGATAAAGAAAGTATTGGAATGGAAGTGCTATGTGCTATGCTAATAACAATATGTTGCAAAATCAATACAATAATGTTAAATGAATGGATATCACCTCCCAACAAGATGCTCTCAAGGCACATGAAGGAAGATGTAAGCTCGCAAGTTTGTGAGTGCCAACGTTGCCGCAACAATGAGAGGAGTGAAACCAGTAGAGTGTCAACTTGGAGCTTCAAAGATGGTGAAAATGTTGTGAATGAAGTGAGTAGAAAGTTTCCAAGAGTGAATATGATCAAGAGAGAGTGAATGAATGAAGAAGATAGTCTTTTGAAGATGGAGAGGCCAAAGGAGCCATTCGAGGTTGGTCAAGGGCATAGGGAAGTTACACTTCATCGCCAATGGAGAATTATAACGCCTTTGCAAATTCCAGAGGCAGGAATCATGTCAGGATGGCAGCGCGCCGCACAGACATCTGCACAACATGCTCACATCCCTAACAGAAATTCCCCCACTGACACTACAAACAGTTGCCAAATGGATGGAGAGCGGACAGAAGACGTGGAATAGCATCATCGGGTTTAATTTTTCTAAGGGGTGTAAATGGAGAATTTGCAAGGGGTGCAAATTCACACCATTATAGGAAAAACAAACCTATTCTCTCATGAAGGTGGTCAAGAAATTTAGAACATACCTCATGGGAGCCAAGATAACAACCTTTGTGCCACATACAGTTGTATGAGATATCTTCGTGCAACAAGAGGCATTGAGAAAAAAGTGCAAAAAAATCAACAAGATCCAAGAGTATGATGTGGAGGTCAAAACAACCAAGCTAGTTAGAGGTCAAGCCTTGGCCAAATTAATTGTTGATGCAAACTCGATTGAAACTGAAATACACAAGGTGAACTCTAATCCATCTTTCTTCACATCAATTGAAATATTGTCCTTGGTATAAGGACATTATATTTTATTTTAAATACTTGAGTTGTCTATCGAGATTAGATGATAAGCAAAGAAGAACAATGAGGTTGGAAGCTTAGAGATATCTATTGTTCCAAGGTCAATTAATATAGAGAAACATGGGTGGTGTTCTCTTCAAATGAGTTAAAATTATTAAGGAATGCAACCTAGGATTATGTGATGGACATTTCATGTCAAAAATACTACTCATAAGATCATTAGAGTAGGTTATTGGCGGCCCACATTGTTCAAAGATGTGGCTAAGTTTGTAAAGTAGTGTGATGCTTGCCAGAGATTATCTAGTAAATTAAAACTTACAGGTGCTCTTCCCCTCACTACCATTTCAACAAAGACTCCATTCTAATAGTGGAGCATAATCTTTATAGGGGAGAACAAAAAAATCTAACGAACACAAGTGGATATTGATGGCCACTAATTATTTCATAAAATAGGTAGAAGCAATCTCTACAAGAAATACAACCTCAAAAGTAATAATTGAATTTATGCTAAACAATAATTACCAAGTTTGATGTGTCATCCAAAATAGTTGTTGATGTGTTTTAGGTCCTAAAAATTTGTTGATGTGTGTTTATAATATGGGATCTCATTAACACATCTATCCCCTTATAATACACAAAGAAATGGATTAGTTGAGTCCAATAACAAAAGCATCATGAGTATTATCAATAAAATTTTGAATGCAAACAAGAAATGGGATGATAAACTAAAATGTTTTGTTTAGGAAAATAGGGTCTATAGCATGGAGGCCAAGCTACCAATCAACCTTGAGTTACCAGTCTACAAGTTGTAGCAAATTGAAGGGGACAAAGTAGATAGCATTTCCCAAAGAATGCATGAGTTAATAAAGCTTGAATAAACAAGAAAAGTTGCCCATGAGAGAAGCTTGTTAAGATAGAAGAAAATGATTTAATACCTCTTTGATAAAAATACTATCAAGAGAGAATTTCAAATTGGGGATCTTGTCTTCGTGTAGAATTCTAGGTCAAAAGGCAAGAGAAAACATGAGAAATTTGATGTCCTATGGGTTGGGTCCTGCCATTTGTTGCAATGGTAAAGTCATTGTGCCAAAAGATCAACCTGTTAACGCTCGATACAAACGTTAGATTTATACAAGATCCACGAGAGGCGGTTAAGCCATGTCACAAATCCAGAGGGTGGTGTTGAACAACCAAGGGGACGAAGGCACCAACCTTCCAACAATCGCCCCTAGCGCAACTGCGAGATTCAAACCTGACTTCACTTTGATACCATTTGTTGCAATGGCTTTGTCGTTGCACCAAAAGATCAACTTGTTAACGCTCAATACAAATACCGAATTTATACAAGATCCACAGGAGGCGTTTAAGCCATGTCACGAATCCAAAGGGTAGTGTTGAATGACCAAGGGGAAGAAGGCACTAACCTTCCAACACCAAGTTGCTAAAGAATAGGATCAAGGAACTTTTTACCTCAAGAGTTTGGATGGAGATTTCATGAAGCTACCAATTTATGGTCAACACCTTAAACACTACTTTTGAGAATGTTCTCTAAACCTTTGTATATTATTTGTTTTTTGTTGTTGTCTATTTTTGTCTTCTACTTATCTATATTGTGTGTGTATTGGTGATGATCCTTGTTTGATTGTCATAAAGTGTGTGTTGCATTCTCCCTTTTGTCTTTGTTTTGGTCTGCTCCCAAAAATCTACACCTTTGTTGTGCCTGCAAGAGACACCTCTCCAACTTGAGCCAATATTGGCACCCCATTTTGCTCTTTTTTCTTTGTTTTTCCCTTGTGTTGTATATTTCCTTGTCTACAAAATAGTGATAGCTGACTTGAGACATATCTTGATAGGTGCACTCTTTAGTCAAAGGTTGCATTTGTTGCCTTGTGTTTTCCCCTATGTTCCCTTTATGTGTTAATAGTTGTAAGAAATTAAAAAAAATGAGTCGTGGGTCTGTTTGAGTCATTTCTTTGTGTATTTGGCAATTATCAAAGTTTCAACTTTTTGAGGTTGTCCATCCTAGTATGTCATTGTGTCAATCTTTGTCTCTTCCATATCTTCATCAACCCATCTGACTTCCCCTTCCTGACATACCTTTCCACTCAACCCCAACCTTTTGGTCTTTTACAATTATAGCTTTTGAACCCAACATTTAGATCATCCCTTATCCAAATAACTCATTTAGCTTTTCCCTAATTCTCAACTCCCAACTCATTATTTCTACTAAGTACTTTATTGGAGTTAATGTTGCAAGTTTCCTTTTGCTTGAGTACTTTTTCCCTATTGTCATCAGCATCCTAATTCCCTACCCTCTAAAAGTTTCCTAAGTCTCTTTTTTTGGATTTTTGGATTCGTCATTCCTTTCATGCCTTCCCTAGCCCTCTAAACTCCACTAACCCCCTTGTGTATATTTTTTCAAAGTCAGGGTTTCACCCTTCCCCTCACTTTAATACCTATTATAAGATACTCCTAACTCCTAATCCCCAACACTTTAGAGCTTATAACCTTTTCAAGATTGTTTGTTTAAACTTTCCCCATTCCACATACATTAATAGTATGAGTTCCTCATCATCCCTGATCCTCGACACCTTGACCAAACGCATGGGTCATGAGTTATTCCCAACTTTTGACCCCCAACAATTAAAAAACTCTTGCACTTTTTTCTTACATTGTTTCACCTACTCCCCTATTCATTCTAGAAGGTCATCTATGACCCACTTTGATGCAATGACTACCAAAAAACATTTTTCATCATTTGGGTGTGGATTTGCAGGCAATTTCCAACATTAGGCAAAAAACCACCCAAGTTGCCATTAATAAGCCAATATGGCCCTAGAGCTACCAAATCAAATCCATAAGTGCTCAAAGATCATTGTCTATGTAGGAAGATAGAGATTCACATAAAAAATCAATGCTAGTGGTGATGCCCTAATTTAATGTGACAATTAAGGATTATAGAGCCCAAATCTTTTCAACATTTCCTAGGCCACTTTTTGGAAACTTTTGCAAGCTCTTTCTCAACCCATGCACCAAAAATAGGAGTGCCATTAATGATGACACATGTAGATCAAGGATGAACATTCCCCCACATTTTCCTAGTACATCTAGACAGATTTGCAACACAAATTAGGGAGAAAAACCTCTGATGGATATGGGTATTCACTACATGTCATTTGTGAGTATGTTGCATTATTGCAGATCTGACATTCTTCACAAAAAGGTATTAAAAATAAAAAAGATTTTGATTTGAATGGATGGAAATATAAAGAAACAAACAATTGCACAACAAGCGAGCATAAAATGTTGTAACAAACCTGAGGGTTTCAATTTCCAATTCTGGGTATTGTAGTTTTGATATTGCATTGTGTGGATTTGTGCAAAATATGTAATATGACCACTATATCCTAGAAAAATGAATGTAACTAGTAGATCTAACATTGTTTGAGTGTCTCCAAGAGTTCATATATTATCTTGATGGTTTTTTAGTTGGCCAACAAAAGGGCCATAAAATCATTCCAAACCTTTGTAATGCATCTTTTCAATATCACTGAAATAATATACAAATTTATTGTTGGATTATTAAATAGACTTATAAATTTTTGCAACCTCTTTATTTATCTGTTTGCATGTGTAGAACCTATTTTATGTGTTTTTAAGGAGAATATAGTTTTTGGGTATGCCTTGATCAATGTATCCCATTTGGTTTCAATTGTTACATATTTTGCATAAATCCCATACAATGTGCTCACTGAATATAGGCACCTGTAAGGAAACTATGCAGCCATACAATGACAATTTCCACATAACCTAAATCTGAAAACATGCAAGTAAAATACTCAACATCAACATGCAAGAGAATAGACAACATACCCATCAAAGATGACACAAGATATACCCTGGGAAAACCCTCAAGAGGGAAAAACCCAGCCTCCAAAAGCATCCACACTCCATGTATTATTCAGCAATGAAAACCCATTACAATACATCTGAGACTCCATGAACACTTCTGAAGCACAAGCTATCCATGCATTCCATGTGACCAAGCATGAATCCACACATCCCATGCCATGCTTCAAACCCTCACACATGCACAAGCTCAACCTGCTAACCTGCAACAACTGTCCAACCTTGACCAACTTTTGATCCAACCCTAAACAACTACCCATGTGGTTGCTTTTATAGAAACAAGCTCCCACAAAACCACCAAGTGGTATTACATAAACCATGTGCCCAAAAATACTACATCATGTGACCCCACATTTAATATTGGGTACTTTATTATTTTATTATTCCCCCAATATTAAATAATTACATTTGACAATTATATCCCAATGTTACATACAACAAAGTGGCCCCAATATTATGACTCCTTGTGATGCACGTTCACCTAGAAAACCCCTAGGTGCACCACACACATAATAAATAAATAAAACATTACAAACATTATGCAAGGTGTACAACACCTAATTCTAACAATCTCCCACTTGTTGTATACATTACATAAGGGGGTAACAAATAAACTCCATAGGCAACATGTACTATCCTGGAATCCAAGTGCTCCATGTGCTCCATCAAGATACCTGTAACAAAAACCAAGGTGACCACCATCTCATCCATGAATGCTCCCATCCTCCACCATGCCAACTGCACTAAGATATGAACACATCCAAAGAGATGTCACACTAACTGTCACAAAGAAGCATAAACCTGCCTCAACCTGATATCTCAAAACACAAACACTGAATCCAATATGCACCAATAGCTGTCAAGAATAAATCACCATAGCTAAAATGACATCCACAGCAAATGCCAATACATCCAACTATCCATACCTCCAAGGTATACATAACATAGTAAACTTATGCCAACAACATATCCACCCATAAACCACAATGACAAACTCCATGTGCAAACTTGTCAAAAGTGACATACACATCCAAGGAGCTCCCACTGCATGGGCAATGTCAAGATGAATGCAAACCTGGAATGAGCGCATTCAACGCGTCGCTTCGTTAACATCCCAAAAAAAGGCACCATCACAAAGGCATACCAAGTCTACTACCAGCATCTCATAGAAGTAAACATGTAGTACCAAGGAACATCCACAATGATAAGCAAAACCTGCAAACCAAACACCTGTAGCATGTCCTCCTACACACACACCTCTAAATGCCAACTGTGTCAAGTATGATCTCCTCCATAATACCCCATAACAAAATCCATAACCACATCCATCCATCCAATCACCAAGATCAAAGATAACATATGTAACTAACATGGATGTAAGCATCTCAAAACAAGAAGATCAAACTCAAAGTAACCATTCCCAAACCAAGGAAATCAGCCCAATAAACCATCTCCTAAACCCAACATGTACAAGGAGATAAACATGCCAACACTCCTCAAATGAACCCTCCAGAAACCAAATATCCATGGCTCAAGATCCATATCCATGAGAAGACAAAGCATAAACATAATGCACCTTAAAGAATAATGGGCAATACCTCTCAAGTGAACCACCGAGTAGACCAAGAGTGGGGAATGAGAATGCTCCTCCAGGATATCCAAGTCATCATGACTCAACCAAGAACACTCTCCTCATCGGTCCATGTTGAACTCACGTCCAACCAAGGTGTAGGCTCCCTCACACTTCCTGCTAAAATCTCATCAAGAGTAACCATCTCAAGCAAATGTCTTTAATCACAAGAGAACACCAAGCCTCACCTATGTCTCCAAGTATCCATGAGCACCTGTAACCGATCAATCCATGCTAAACACCAAGCAAATGATCAATGTACTCAATACAAAGAGAACCAACCAAGATCAAAATCATAGCTCCAACTGCAGAATTAGGAACATAAACATGACACCATGATCTCACATCCTCTCAAAGAAGATCACATGAATAAATCATCATAATATGTACCATGCCACTACTCTAAACTAGTAATCAAGAGTATACCATGACATAATAATAGAACCATCCTACAACCAAGGATCACCTGTCATAACCAACAAGTCATAAATAATACCTCAACATCTCCAACACCTGATATCAAAGAACTCTCACTGTAGCACACAGAATCCAAGAGCTCCTCCATGACACCAAAGATCACCTGCTGAAGACAACCATCCATAATCAACAATGGATCCACATCATCTCCAAATGCTCCCACTGAACTGTGATACCGAGCAATCCCATGGCACCATGATGCACACAATCAATACCATATCACTGTCATAAGCTCACACAAAACCTGTGAATCCAAGCTCTCAATGACAACATGATAACCATCCACTAAAGCAAGAAGATACACCGCCAAACCATCATATCTATCACCGCCAAACCATCACTGTCACAAGCTCCCACTGAACCATGTAACCAAGCTATCCATGACATCGTGATACCAATCTCCTCAAACCAGGAAGATACACCGCCATAACCTGAATTAAGATCCAATCCAACACCACCAAAAATGCACTTGCATAAACCATCATAACATGCCAAAGTCTCTAATGCACAAGAAGCATCAATGACATCATGATCATCACCAATTGTACCAACAAATCAACCCAACCGTGTCCACATATATGCATAATCATAGTCAACTACATAGATCTCATATCATGATTGTACCTGGTAATACCATCTCACCTCCTCAACATGACAACCAAATCAACAAACCAAGTGACTAAACCAAGCCACCAAAACTGAACATGCATCAACACTGAAATATCAATGGGCAAAGACAACCCATATCCAAGTCATAGGTGCAACAAGTAAGTATAGACCGCTTACAACATTACACAACTTGTAGATACAACAATGCAACATACATGTTGATAACCATGTCAAAAATATAATAATCTGAGATGTACAACTGATCATACAATGAATCCATCATCAAATATCCCAAATCCGACAATCCATAAGCTCATAATAACACCATAGTCAAAGAGACCCATAAACAGCTCAGATAAAGAAAACAGCAAATAAACCATGCCAAAATATCTCCAAACCTGATCCACTGCGTAGTGATCTGAACAAGTTTTCCGTTGACTACTCGAAGTCCAAAATCCGACTCCGTATGCACCCGATATGCCCTCTCAAAGCTCAAAATAAACATCTGACTTCAACCAAGCAAAACACTGTCAAAACTGTAAAATCATGGAACAAGACCTATACCACTGCGTAGTGCTCGGAACCAGCTTTCCAACGACTATAAGAAGTCGAAAATCCGACACCCTGGACAAAAGTTATATTCGTTTGAAAAAAACTGTTGTAAGAAGCCCTACTGGTGGTGCTTGGGCGGCGCTCCGGTGGTGGGTGGGCGGCGGATTCCAAAAACATTTAAATATAATTTAATTTTTCAAATAAAAAAAATTCTTTCACCTCCCTCCTGGCGGACCCGACCCCATTATCAAAACTGGCTAAATATTTTTGAAGTCCGGGGTTCTTTTTCATTGGCGGATTTTAAAAATTTTCATTTTTTATTAAATTTGTTTTAACCCACATGGGGGTGTGAGTTCCTCCCGCCGGCTGGCCGGTACCACTGCGGACGTGCCGCGGCATTTATCCGCGGCCGGAAGTACCCCCGAAAGGGGCTGCCACCCTGCGCAGGGTATGGCGGCAGGTGGGTGGGGGGTCTGCGGACCCCCAAACTTTTAAATTTTTTTTTTTTTGATTTTTTAATTTCTAATAATTTTTTTTTTGTTTTTGATTTTTGCAGGAATTTTTAATAGCGACGGGCGAAAAAAAAATTTTCCGAATTTTTTTTTTAATATTTTTTTTCTGAGACGACTGTACCTTCGATCCGTACGGCTGAATAGGGGTAGCATTTTTTTTTTGTAACCAAAATAGGGCATGTTATATGTCAATTTTTCTCTCTCGGCCAACCTGAATCCAGCCATGAAGTCCATTTTGTCCTAGGAGGTCATCTGTGAAATTTCACCCCCAAAACCCTCATATAAATGCATGACCAAGAAACCCTAATTTTGCCAAAATTTTCTCACCCCAAATCTGCAAACAACCCATCATAACAGCAAACCCAAAACCTTCAGATCTGCAATAAAACACCTGCAAAACCCTATATCTTGCCATTGTCTTTCATTCTCTCATGCAACCTAGGGTTATCCAATCCAATAACCAAAGCTCTGATACCACTTGTAAGGAAACTATGCAGCCATAGAATGACAATTTCCACATAACCTAAATCTGAAAACATGCAAGTAAAACACTCAACATAAACATGCAAGAGAATAGACAACATACCCATCAAAGATGACACAAGATATACCCTGGGAAAACCCTCAAGAGGGAAAAACCCAGCCTCCAAAAACATCCACACTCCATGTATTATTCAGCAATGAAAACCCATTACAATACATCTGCAGAGACTCCATGAACACTTACGAAGCACAAGCTATCCATGCATTCCATGTGACCAAGCATGAATCCACACATCCCATGCCATGCTTCAAACCCTCACACATGCACAAGCTCAAGCACAACCTTTGCAACCTATCCAACTTTGACCAACTTTTGATCCAACCCTAAACAACTACCCATGTGGTTGCTTTTATAGAAACAAGCTCCCACAAAACCACCAAGTGGTATTACATAAACCATGTGCCCAAAAATACTACATCATGTGACCCCACATTTAATATTGGGTACTTTATTATTTTATTATTCCCCCAATATTAAATAATTACATTTGACAATTATATCCCAATGTTACATACAACAAAGTGGCCCCAACATTATGACTCCTTGTGATGCACGTTCACCTAGAAAACCCCTAGGTGCACCACACACATAATAAATAAATAAATAAAACATTACAAACATTATGCAAGGTGTACAACACCTAATTCTAACAGCACCAATTTATAATTTGTTCCCCATCACATCATTCCAACATGTTAAAACAAACTAAACAATATAATCATTTTCAACTATTTTGTTTTTCCAACTTTCATGTTCAAGTGTATAATAGCAATAGGGTCCATATATCCATATTTCAAACACTTTACCTAGTAAGCCTTCTCTATTATAAAGGTGTATAATCTTGTTTGTTCAAACCAGCACATAGGTATGTTGTGACAACCAAAGTAAAAGTACAATGTGCATTGGTTATGGTGTACAACAAGATAACCATTAAACCCTTGGAATATCATATAACTCAACATATAAGGAAACTCCTCTTGGCCTTGCAAAACCAAAAGTGAAGGTCTTACCTACCTCAAAATTTGGCCCTTAGTTACCCAATCTGAGAATAGGTATTATGATTTTCTTCTCAAGTTTGACACCACTAACACTTTAGAAATTATCCAACTTCAGAAATTTGGGGCTCACAACTTAGATCACCCACACAAGCATTGCACATCTGAAAGTGGAACCCACATTCAAAACCACGATATGGAGCTACACATTACACATAACACTTTGGAAATTATCCAACTTTAGGAATTTGGGGCTCACAACTTAGATCACCCACACAAGCATTGCACATATGAAAGTGGAACCCACATTCAAAACCCCAATATGGAGCTACACAATGCAATAGAATACTATCAATTGGTGACCACATCAACATTGACTTGAGAGAAATAAAACCCATCACACATCATGGAAGTGAAAGTGGGGTCCACCTTCCTAACTACGAGGTAAAGGAGTTGTGTGATGCAATCAAATGTCACTAGCTATCACAAGCTAACAAGACTTTCACAATTACTCTATGTAGTGCACACATAAACATTAATGGGCCCGTCATAACCTATCAACTCAACTTGGGAATAGCAATTGCATGAACTGGAAAGTATGACTCCACACTCAAGTAAACATGACAAGATATCACTAGCTTCTTGTTTTAATAAGAGTTCATTTGAAAACCATGATGTGAAAGAGAATCACGATGCAATAGGAAATCAACACATGGAATGCTAGCAAGGACTTAAAGTTATAAATTAACTATGATTGGATAACATTAGGAATGAAAGAAATGTAGGCAAATACCAATTAATGAAAGCGAAGGGTTGGTAAAACTATGACATTCGAGGGGATTAGACTGTAAACTTAAGTGCAATAAACTAAAAATAATAATCAGAATTAGAATAGAAGAATACAGCAGTGACATTTGCAAAGGGCCAAAACACAAGGACTAAGATTTTATTCATAAAAATATAATAGAAAACCCCTAGAAAGACTAAAACCCTAAGGATCACATCAGAAAAGATGGGAACATTCCAACAGACCTTATGACAAACAAAAGATGCAAAGGAGCACAAACTAAAATATTACAACTTGCATACAAGAAGGTTAAACAAGAAAAGGCATGCTTGAAAATGAAGAAGTCTTATGCTGTGAATATTGCTTGAAAATGAAGAAGTCTTATGCTGTGAATATTGTTCTCTATGTGAAAATCATATGCTAGAAAGGAAACATATTTCCTACAAAATACAAAGGCAGTGCCTTAGTGATTGATTTGGAAAAATCAAGAGCATCACATTTGAACAGTAATAAAAACAAAATGATAGTAATTACTATCGAGTTGATCCAGGAATGAATTACAATATGGCTTTCATAAAGCCTTTCAAATATAACTTCCTGAACTACCAACTTACGGGAATGTAACTAATTAATAAAGAACAAAAATAAGCAAATCACTATGGTGACTTTATTAAGGTAAAGCTTAATATTCCAACATGATTCAGATGCAATAAGAATCTAATCAGTTCTTATGTTGTCTTGGATTTGAAATTATCTAAAAGCGACATCTTAATTTACATAAGCCAGTTTGGATGTGAAATTCATGGAAAGTGTATGTATCTCTCACTAATGTTAAATTTCTTTCACTTTGGATCAATTTGGAGTTTGACGTAGATAAAGTGGTCTGTGATATATTGCCCACTTTAGCTTGTCATGTACTGGGTCTACAATTGAGGTGCTGTTGAAGAAAACATATTCCACCAATGTAAAATAATGAAAAGAAAATCACACCTTCAGCTTGGCTTTTAAGATAGTTGTCACATAACCTAGAGATTGTTATTTTCTTTTTGCTAAAAGGATGGAAAAGAAAGGACACCTTAGTGAAGGGAAGATACAATGGATTTCAGAATTTATTGGAAAAGTAGAAAGGATTTTAACCCAAATAATTCCCCGCTGGGATACTCCCTACAGAATGGGAATCTCATAGAATAAATCTGATTCTAGGCTCCTCAAAAATGATGGTAGAGTGTAATGGATGACCCCTGATTTTTTTTCTTTCTGAGTTTTCTGATTTGCTGATTATGTTTGTTTGATAGATGTTTTTGCATTGGGTTTCATGTGCCATTCATGTTTGAGCTTGCATTGAGTCAATAATGCAAAGTACAGAAAATAGAAGGGAAATACACTAACAAATGAACTTCCAAAGCTTTCAATAATCTGATTTTTAATAACAGAAAATTACAGTCCTTTTGAGATACAATTTTCAGATTCAGAAAATAAGCAATCAGACCTGGTAATTGAGCACCAAACAGCAAGATAAAGGTCTTCAAACAACAATGTACACCTCCAAAGGAAAGCCTGTCAAACACTTTGCAAACTGGGCGCCAAATAACACTATAACAGTCCCAACGTTGGCAGCAACCAAACCCCACTTGACTGTGACTGAGAAATCTGGAAATTACCCTTCAACTAGGCGCCTTGTTGATTTGGGCGATTTGCTCTAATAATTCATTTTTTGCTTGATAAATTCATGTGAGTACTCTATCTTGGGTGCCTTGTCAAGAGGATTCCAAAAAACCAATACCCACTTTGAAGAAACCAACTGTTAAGGAGATATGAATCAAAAACCAGGTTCAGACCTCGACAAAAGTGCCCAGAAATATTTGATAATCTCCACCAAACCCACTCCAATCCACACCAAAATGAAGCAACGCTTCCCAAAGCCAAAATACCACTAACTCACATCAAAAGTATTCAAAAATCTTCATACTGAACAACTGAAACTGCAACCATGAAGCTGAAAATGTCATCTCTGGATGGAACCACGCCTTCACCGGCTAGGACAGGTCTTGCACTACCGAAACCAACTCTCAATGCCAAGGGTTTTCGTTCTCAACACTTGTTACAGACCTTTCTGAAGTAAATCCAGTAGCATCTCCTTATGCAACCAAAATCAACATACTCCAAAATGAGGCTCTAAAATGAAGTTATAATCTCTCAATGAGAAATTAGGGTGAAATTAGGTTTGAACATGAGCTCCCTCCAAAAGCAACACCTTCTTGCCTTGACTTTATTTTAAACTTCATTTTACTCCTTCTAGGCATCCTACTCATAAGGAAATTATTTGCACATTTTTGTAGCCTTCTAAAATGACTTAAAGCTATCACTTAGGCACCAAGGTACTTTTTAATGTCCCCTCCGACCCTCAACTTCAAATTATAAAGTAACTTTATTTTAATTCATTTTCGAAGAGGAAAGCAAATATTTTTATATTCCAACCTTAGCAACCAAGAGCCTCAACTGAAATAATGTTGTTGAGAGAGCCTAACCTGGTCCAACTTCTAAAAATACACTTACTATTTTTAGTAAGTACTATTTTACTAAAAATAGTAAATACGCCAAAAACTCAAGCTAGAAAGAAAACTGATATGTCAATGGGCTTACTATAGACTATAAGCACTGGACTAGTCCCCTACTAAAAATAGAAAGTCCTCCCGAACTCTGAAAACCCATCAATAAGAACTAGAGTTGAGTTCCCTTACCAGAACCGTTTAGTCTACAAGAACTCAAGAATAGGCTAAAGGTCATACGCATTGCTCAGAGGCTAGAAGAGGACATTACAATCCACCCTCCCCAAAGATTGTTTGCCCTCAAGCAATCAAAATGTTGGATGTTGTAAAAATTGCTCACTCTCCCAATTAGCATCCTCAATGTGCCCAAACTACACTCTCCTATCATGGTCCCTCAAAGAGTAAAAATCATCAAAGCCCATACTAAAAATCCTTAGAGGAAGGAAGCCAATGCCATGAAATATAATCTGCCAAAACCACTAAGAGAAGACTACATCAACAAACTCACTCCCAATCACAATCCTGGTCAACATGAGAATCACCCTGCATGACCATAAGAGATAAACCCCAACATGACACCTCATGTTAACCCAAGTACGGAGCAAGTCAACCACTGTCAAGTCTCTAAAATCAGCCAACCAAGTAATGTACTTGTTGTGGCCATCCGCAATCATAACATCAACACTCAACCACCAAGTGTTCAAAGAATGGTCCAGAACACACCAACTCACCCAAACCACTGCAATCAATAAACCATCATCTAAAACAATGTATGCCCTCGCCATGAAGTAATTGTAGTGAGCGTCACTCACCAGAGTGGAAACAACTAATGGGTAAACTAAGTCTGAAAAGATACTCACAACCAGCTACATCAAAGCTTGCCCAAACTCGAAATCAATTTGCTCATCAAAAGATGTCTCCATACCCAACGCAAGAAAGTAAGGGCAGCAGTAATCAAATCGGGATCCCACTAGATACGTAGGAGAGATGAGTAAGGAAATAGCTAAAAAGCCATCCCCTAGTACCAAATCATCATTGTCACCTAGGCTCATCCATGTACTACTCAACTGTTGAACTGGAAGAACCATCCAACTCATCTATGGATTCCAAATCGAAGTCATATGCAAGCTGATCGGAGAGTGGGCAGGGGCACAAAGATTGGATGTTGACCCTGCACTCCAATTCTGAAACATCACTTCATGGCTGGAAATTGCACCTAGGTCCCAAACCATACTAATTTTACCCAATGCATTGCTACAACTAGGAGTAATCCCATCATCCAACTGAAAAAGAGGATTGTCATATGCCATATCAGCTCCTACCTCAAACAAGGGATTATCAGTAAGCAACTAACGACTACCCTCAAAAGCTGATTGTGAATCCAAATCAGCAAGGTTGCTAGGTCCTTGCTCATGTTCAACTACATGCAAAGTGAAATCTGATTTGTTCTCAAAAGCAAAAGCAAGACCATTATCATCATCTATGCCATCAACCATGCATAATTGTGGAGTTGAATTTGGAACAGCTTTATAGTCAAAAGTAAATTCATCCCAAATAGGTTTCTTATCATACTTAGGTACCATCTCACCAAGATCCCATGTATTAAAAGGCCAATTGCTTTGTTATCTGTGCTCCTCCTGTGATGTTGTCTCTCTAAATAAATCATTCACCAACTAATCACTATACATGTCAACACAAGAAACTCCCTCCATCAACTAATCTTGGAAATCAAAACCCAAACCACCTAGGTTTTCATCACTGTAATTATCACTATTTGTTGTTTTGAAGGCACCATCTATGGAGCCTCCCACAATACTATCCTCCAAAGGTGAGTTATTGATTTCAGCATTGTCAAACATGATACTAGTGTCCACGGTTACACTAGATAGCTCTAAGGATGCATTAAAAGTTATGTCTTTTCCCTTTCAATTGATAGACACCACACGTGGCCCTCCATTAGACATCCCCCTTAAGACCACATTCTTCCCTTCAGATTTGAATTTCAACTCCAAGGTCTGAAAATTAAGAGTGATCTCCCGCAAAGAGCGTAGCCACTGTATCCCCATGATTGCACCTGTGTTTCCAATGCTCACAACATAGAAATCATCTTTAATTTCATAATTCCCAAACTGTATACTCAATTGTGGAACCATCTTAGTACATTGAATAGTGAAACCATCAGCTACTAGAACTCGATACCCACTCACCTCTTGTGTTTGAAGGCCTCTACATGCAACCAAGCCCTCATCAATAAAGTTATGAGTAGCCCTTTTATCTATTAAAGCGACCATTCGCTGCCCCTGGAGCACTCTAATGCACAATGAATCGTTTTCATGAAAACTATGAAGTTGGGCTAGCATCCCATCTTGGTCCCACACCTTACCACCCTCTTCTGATGTCATTTCACCTTCACTTTCTTCAGAATCAGCTTTCTGGTCTGCTTTTTCTAATACACCTTCTTCATTAGATTGGTACTCAATTAGAAGTGTTTTAGCCTTGGTTGAACATTTGTGTCCTTGGGTATAAGGTTCCTTGCATGTAAAACACAATCCCTTCCTTCTAAGCTCATTCAAGGTCTCATTGTCTACCTTGGTGTACTGTTTTTTAGGCTGCTCCTCCTCCTTGGTGTCAAGTTTCTTACCTTTTTCTTTCTTTTGCAGCAAGTCCTTAGACTGAAATTTCCTCTTGAAAGCTGAAGTTTCCATGTACCTAGCTTTCTTTATGGCCTCTTGAAGGATAGGTGGGTTGAAAGCTTTAATCCAACCCCTAAGAGGATTGGATAGACCATCTATAAACAGCACTGAGTCTTCTTTCTGAAATATCTGTCACAAGCACTGATAATTTCTGGAAATCTGCGATGTACGAATCACAACTATTCCCAACTGTTTTAAATGTGCTAGCTCCTTAAAATGCAACTCCAGGTCATTCTTATCAAACCTTTCGATCAATCTCTTAGTGAACTCAACATAAGAAGTTATTTGAGCATGTCCCACTATCACCATTTCATTGTACCACCATTCGTGTGCAATACCATCTAGGTGTATGGAGACATATTAAATAGACTCCAACTCCAGCATGGGGTTTAATATGAAGTAGGTATCTATTTTTTGAACCCACGCTCTCCCTGCCATCTTTCCAAAACCATCAAAATATGGAAGAGTAAGTTTTCCAACCTTCCTACGCAAGTCACGATGCTGATCCCTATTACCCCTAGTGTTTGTATGCCTCATTCTTAGATCAATATATTCTCGAAGAGAAATGTCTTGCTGAAACCCAGGCCTTGCATCATGCCAATCCTATCTAAACTGTTCTTGTTGTTCAACCAAAGTAAGCTCATGATTTGCTGGTGCTCCAACTCTCGGTGGAAAAACGGGCATAAGAGGCCTTGCCATTGCTCCCCCATTCTACTGATTACCTGCTCTTTGTTGCCCTACTTCGTTACCCTATCCCCATTGATCCATTCTCTGTATCAACTGTGCTATTTGCTAATTGGTTTCAAGTGCTTGTTGAGCTGCTCTCTCCTTGCCCCCTAACCAAAGCATCTAGCAATAGCATCATTCTATCTGGCGGTGCCTCATTTCTCTCGCCTTCTTCTCCCCTATCACCCATATTTTCAGAACTAGATGATTCTACTAAATGATTTTCTGATCTAGAAGACTCAGGTGAATAAGTTTTTGATCTAGATGACTCACCAGTTGATGGCCAATGCTCCCAACAACTCTCTTCTTTTTTCCTAACCCTCTCTTGATATCTCCTTTCCCTATCACTGATGCTCATGAATTAAATGTACCCACTAGATGGCAGGATCGTATGAGCTCTGATACCACTGTAATGGATGACCCCTAATTTTGTTTTCTTTCTGAGTTTTCTAATTTGCTGATTATGTTTGTTTGATAGATGTTTTTGCATCGGGTTTCATGTGCCACTCATGTTTGAGCTTGCATTAAGTAAATAATGCAAAGTACAGAAAATAGAAGGGAAATACACTAGCAAATGAACTTCCAAAGCTTTCAATAATCTGATTTTTAATAACAGAAATTGGCAATCCTTTTGAGATACAATTTTCAAACTCAGAAAAATAAGCAATCAGACCTGGTAATTGAGCACCAAACAGCAAGATAAAGGTCTACAAACAACAACGTACACCTCCAAAGGAAAGCCTGTCAAACACTCTGCAAACTGGGCGCCAAACAACACTATAACAGTCCCAATGTTGGCAGCAACCAAACCCCACGACTGTTAGAGAAATCTGGAAATTACCCTTCAATTGGGCGCCTTGCTGATTTGGGCGATTTGCTCTGATAATTCATTTTTTGCTTAATAAATTCATGTGAGTACTCTATCTTGGGCGCCTTGTCAAGAGGATTCCAAAACACTAATACCCACATTGAAGAAACCAACTGTTAAGGAGATATGAATCAAAAACCAGGTTCAGACCTTGACAAAAGTGCCCAGAAATATCTGATAATCTCCACCAAACGCACTCCAATCCACACCAAAACAAAGCAACGCTTCCCAAAGCCAAAAAACCACTGACCCACATCAAAAGTACTCAAAAATCTTCATATTGAATGACTGAAGCTGCAACCACGAAGCTCAGAATGTGATCCCTATATAGAACCACGCCTTCACCGGCTAGGGCAGGTCTTGCACTACCGAAACCAGCTCTCAATGCCAAGGGCTTTCGTCCTCAACACCTGTTACAGACCTTTCTGGAGTAAATCCAGCAGCATCTCCTTATGCAACCAAAATCAACATACTCCAAAATGAAGCTCTAAAATGAAGTTATAATCTCTCAATGAGAAATTAGGGTGAAATTAGGTTTGAACATGAGCTCCCTCCAAAAGCAACGCCTTTTGCCTTGACTTTATTTTAAATTTCATTTTAAAACTTCATTTTACTCCCCCTAGGCGTCCTGCTCATAAGGAAACTATTTGCACTTTTGTAGCCTTCTAAAACGACTTAAAGTTATCACTTAGGCACTAAGGTACTTTTTAATGTCCCCCTCCGATCCTCAACTTTAAATTATAAAGTAACTTTATTTTAATTCATTTTCGAAGAGGAAAGCAAATATTTAAATATTTAAACCTTAGCAACCAAGAGCCTCAACTGAAATAATGCTGCTGAGAGAGCCTGACCTGGTCTAGCTTCTAAAAATAAACTTACTATTTTTAATAAGTACTAAAAATAGTAAATACACCAAAAACTCAAGCTGGAAAGAAAATTGATATGCCAATGGGTTTATTGTAGATAGTAAGCGCTGGATTGGTCCCCTGCTAAAGATAGAAAGTCCTCTTGAACTCTGAAAACCCAACAATAAGAACTGGGGTTGAGTTCATTTACTCGAACCATTTAACCTACAGGAACTCAAGAATAGGCTAAAGGTCATACGCATTGCTCAGAGGCTAGAAGGGGACATTACATAGAGGTAAGTGAAGGAAGTTTTGTAAAAGACCTAAAAGCTAACAAAGTGTGGATCCATAAAATCACCATCAAGATTTGCTTTTTGATACCTAACACTAATGAACTTATGGATGGAATTTAAGTATCAAGGTTATCCTCCGAGATAGATAGAAAAGCAGCTGCCACCAAATTCAAATCATGGCAGGAGATGAGTGAAAAATATGGTTTCATACCAAGAATTGTCTAACAGTAGGGTGGATAATGTAGAAACTTGCAGCTGTTGAGACCTAGATTCAAAGGCCTTCCTCCCCCTTCCACACCCAGCAGGTGCAGATCAGACCTGGTGCAAGTCCAGGACGACCTGGAGAGGCAAGTGAATGGCACGTATGAGTAACTGGCAATTTCATCCCAGTTTTCTTGAAGTATCATGTGCCTCGTACAGGAGATATTGTATCCATTTTCTGGCATGTTTTTTGTTGCTTCTATTATGAAACTTAAGTCTGAATCTGCCAATATATTAGAAGTCTAACTTGCTGAGACCTGAAAAAAGAAGTAAAAATCTTCTATAACGTTTAAATGGAGATTTATGATTTTGTAAACACAAGTGCCAGCTGGAACTATCTATCCATATATATATATGGAGAATTCTTCTGCAATCTGAAAATCTGAAAACCAATGGAAATAAAACCTGTAAATCTGATTTATTTTTTTCTTATTTGTATTTTATTTTCTGAATTTACAAATAGAACATCCTAAACAATCTAGACAACAAAAAGGGAAAATACCAGAATGAGACTAAACACAATAAAATTTTCACCTGACATCACCATAGTTTTTCCAACCAGTACAAAATTTAGAAACAATGTACATCAACTTAGGCCGTAGAACCTCCACAAGCCGTAGGAACATTGTGCTTGCCCAAAGTTGGTTACCTTTGCAAATTAAACTCCAAGGCATATCTCACTTCAAGGCTTAATAGTTTTATATATATAATTTTCTCTTTATTTATTGATTGCTTTCGCATTTGGGATGAAGTAACATTTTCATTCCAATATGACTTTATATCCCAGCTATTAATAATTTAAAACTATCATAAAGCATTTTTCCTGCTATATACTCCTAGGCTAGCCCATCTAATACAAATCTGGGCATTTTCATTCAAATTTTATCATAGGATCTCTGTCACTAGTAAAAGTGCATAAATTTCAGGCATTGGGTGCATGCCCTCATCCTTGAATGTTACATATCGATCATAAAGGGGTAATGACTGTTTTGGACCTCAGTTCCATCCCAATCATTGCTTATGCCCTTGTGTGGTGACCACCCATAAGGTAGGCCCTGAAATATATCTGAAACACTGCTAGCTACTTTGTTACCAGATGGATCATCTTCACCATTTGAATGTAAGAAAATCTTTAAGTCTTTGTTGAACTGTCTTCGTGTCTTGAAAAAACTCCCATCTTAACCTTGGGTGTAAATACATTTTATGGCTAAGATGATATTTGAGTTTTTCCAGTGTCATTAATTTCAAATATTTGATGGGGATTGCCACTTTCTGCCTTAAAAGATCCTATTTGATCCTTGTTATATTTGTCAATGTAGCCAATTCACCATGACAACATCTTCCTGACTTGGCGCTAGGAAGCAAGGACTACCAGAAGGTGTGACACTTGTTTGTAATTCATCTCGTGGTTCCTCTTACCATTTTGATTCCTTATTGCACATATACAAGATTCCTCACAACATGGTCACCACACTCTCCAAATCTATTGCAGATGATCTCTTTTATCATTTTAGAACCTAAGATGATGATAATCAGTACCATTCCCCATTTGCAACACGGTGATCTCTGATGATTCAGAAAATTCATCTTTTTCATTACCCACCCTTAACAATCCCTGAAAATAATAAAATCAAAATACTCTCGAGCTCTCAACTATCTGAGAGGACGGGGGTGCCGCTTTACTTTTATGGTCCTTGACATCAAATGCATTGTCCTTGTGTCTTTTCAATAATGAGTCCTATGTGAAAATTTGCTTGTGCCATTTATTGGACAATCTTCCAGGTTCTACAAGATAACCTCCAAACTGTAATAATTTCAAAAATGATATGAGGCATTACTTAAATCTAATTCAAAATCCATTTAAGGAAATATTGATCCAATTGTTTGAATCTTCAATGTAATTCATTAACTATTATTCAGAATACCATTCATCTGTAGCACTTGTATCTGCCAAGAAGCCAAGAGTTTATTTTTGATACAATTATAAATTATTATCAAAGCAACCATGCATCAGCCAATATATTGAAAATCTAACAAGCCAAGGTTTGAAAGAAAATATGTTTGAATTTTTAAATTATCTAAGCATAAAAGTTATGGATTTTGACACAAAAAACAGCCAGCTGAACTATTTATCTAAAAGCTGAAAACTGATGGGTGGACTATAGTACTTAATTGGTCTATTGAGAAGTTGCAGTGATGTTATACAGAGGATTAACCAAACCAATGGTATATGGTGCACTTAAAGTTCAAAACAGAATTTAGACTTATCAATTATATCAATAGTCTGCTGGTTATTAACCTTCCAGGGCCTACATCCTCCTAGAAGGTTTACAAATTGAGGCCTTTGCTTTTTGATGCCTTATGTTTTTACTGATAAGAGTTGATGATGGACATCCTTCAGCTGGCAAAAAGAAAATATTGAACAGTAAAATGAAGCTTATAAGCAAATAGCAGATACAAAAAACTATATGTAATTGGTGATAAGGTAACAGTGTATTTACTGAATGACCAATTTTTCAAACAAACTACCGATGAAAAATTTTGGTCCTTGTCAAATTTTTAGAAAGCTGGGCAATGATGCTTATCTTTTTGAACTGCGAAATGAATTAAATATCTCTTTTATTCTCAATATGTAGATCTTTATCAATATAAGGGTGAGAAGGGCATGATTCAACTAGAGAACATAGGAACCACCAAGGAACCACAGGTTTTCCCAGAAATCTTAGATAGTTTAAGAGAAAGATGACTGCATTACCATCATGATGAAGATCTAATAAGTTGAACCTGGTAAAATGGAGAGATCAGCCAACTCCTCATGTTACTTGGATAACTGACAGAACTAGAAAGATTCCCATGCAAGTTCTTGGAAGAGTTCTCTATGTAGGATGTGCTTGTGGTGATTTTTGAACAGGGAGGTTGTTTCAAAATTGGAAGATGCATTTGCAAATTTTATTAGAGAAAGTTATAAAAAACAATTTTGCCTTATTCGTATTCTATAAACATTTGCTTACTGGACTGTGGAAACTTCATGCTTACAAACATTTGCTTTATAACAGGTTATGAAAAGTCTAGAAAAACATCTAGTAAAAAAAATTTTAGTATAGCGTACATAGAATTAACAGCACATAACTGGAATTTTCTCCATAACATTTTCATCTCAAATAGGAGATCAGTTATTGGCAATGGGAATAAGAGTGTAAGAAAATATCTATATCCAAAATAGTTATCTAGCTAATGAAAGTCCATTTAAAAAGAAAGTTTGTCAACAACTTACGACAGAATATACTAACAAATTTTCCTACCTTCATTTTAGAAATTTTTGTTTCTGTAAGTTATGTGTGTAAGAATACACTTCCGGCAGCAGAAGACAAGCTTTCTGGAAATCAACATGGTTCAAGTGATCCAGAGGGAAACTTCAGGTTGTGGGTAACACATAAATTGCTTCTTCTGTAACTCAGAATATCAGTTTAAAGCTCCCAGAAGCTTCTAATTTTTAAGAGTGGATAATTTCTAGAAGCATTCTAAAAATCAAGCTTGAGCAATTGAAATCTTTATAGAATTATTTTCTTGTTAAGCTAAAAAGGAATATTATAATAAAGAATAGAGTAACTTTACATCAAGACATATCCAGAGGACTACTTTTTAAAGGAGACAATGAGAATATATTAATCATTTGTACAGTTATAGTCTAGTTTCGATAGTGAGAGTTGCGTCAAGCCTGTAATGCCAGATTTGTGCACCTTTCATTCTCATTGATCGAAAGAGTTTTACCATGTGTATGGCAGTTATGGAGATGCCTACACTGAACCCATACATTCCATGAATTGCACAACAAAGCATTCAAAAGACTGAAAACTTGATGGGCCTTTAAGCAGTCAACATTTCACATCATCCACTCCTGGCAACAAAAGAGACTGCTAGTATATAATTTATGGCTTGGCTTCACTATTAATAAAAGTGTTGATGATTTTTTACTACGAGCTTATGTATCATATGCATTATGAAAATGTCTGCTGGTTGTGAGAATGTAGGCAAACAGAACTGAAGCACTAAGAGTGTAAGATTATATGAGTCAAACCAAACAAGGAAACAAACTCAGAATTCTTTTTTTCTGCATCCTTTTTAAAAATGGATGTTACAAGTTTGAAACCCGTGTATTGTTTCTCTTTATGTATAGTAATACGGTAAAGAGGATCTGTCTTTGATTAAATGCTATTCATTGTTCAAGTAAACTTTTATCTAGTAGCCAGAATATTGCAACTGTGAAACCTCAGAAACATCCTTAGAAATAAATTTAATCCCCATGAAGCTGTTAATAGATAGAATGGAATGTACCTGCATTTAGATTAGTTCAAGTACACTGATCAGGATGGTTAACTGCTTAAGGCTTTTAACCATGGTCAAAGAAAAGGAATAGAGCTTCCTCATGCTGGATTGCAAGCAAAACAGACTTTAAACTAAGCCGCAATTCATCATGGATTCGAACATTGTTAGGAACAACTTTCTGCTGCTGCAAATGAAGTCACTTGGAAGAATGCTGATGCTAAAATGACAAAGTGGCTAGGACTTGCTGCGGCGAAACTCAAACCAAATTTCATAGTGGTTAAAAAGGAGGCTGTCATGTGTATGTTTTCCTACATACTTCAGGCCCACTTTTGAAAGTCTCTTAGAACATTCATCCTCCCCATGCAATCGAGTACAAAATTTGATGTTGTGGGAAACAAAGAGGCGCCCATGAATTGGGGCCAGCCTGGGTGCCAGCCTTTCCAGCCCTACCCACACAAGTTCATCAGGCATGTGAAGGAATACTGCACTAGCATAGATTAGATCATACTGCACATGTTCTCCCCCTTCCCTTGTAAGCCTGCTCAGGTCCATATCTTCACTGCGCACAATGAGAGGACGCTTGTGAAGAAGACCCTGTGAGGGGAGCTCATACCTTAATGCTGCCATGAGGGACAATTCATCCCGCTCGATGCAGTGAAATTTGCCAGGATTCAAATAGCGAATGAAATGAAGGGCCACTCTGAGGGTACCGCAGCCCACCTCCAGCACTTGGTGCTCCTGCCTCAGCAGTGTAGCCCTTCCAAGAAACTCATACACATCTCTCCCTCCTGCCCACGGCTCCCCATAGTTGCTGTGATGCTCCTCCACTAACAATTCACCTGGGCACACCATTGCTGTGTGGTTGTTGTCATCATAATGTGAAATTCCTTTGTATCTGTCCACACCAATGGTAAAACTTTAAGGAATGGAAACTTTTTGACGATTATCAAACAGTACAGAAATCTTGTTGGTTCAAAATATGGAATACATGTATTATAAGAGAATTCTCAGGGCATAAATTTAATACTACTCAATGTATATTTGACAAATATAACAAATTTGTTTACATTTTATAGGAAACCTTTGGAAATTTATGAAAAATTATCTGATTTGCAAAAAGTAGCCCATATAAAAGACCCCGTGGTCCACCTACACTTCTGCTCTCAATTCATCAATCTATGTTTACTTTTATCCCAGGGTTTGCAAAGTACCTAGGCATATGAGATTAAGATGCAAATGGATTATGAGCAGTCACAAGTCACCTACCCTATATAAAAAGTAGCCCATATAAAAGACCTCGTGGTCCACCTACCCTTCTACTCTCAATTCATCAATCTATGCTTGCTTTTATCCCAGGGTTTGCAAAGTACCTAGGGATATGAGATTAAGATGTAAATGGATTATGAGCAGTCACAAGTCATCTAATCTGTGTCCTGTATTTATAATCTCATACACCTGAGCACATTATGAGCAGTCACAAGTCAGCTACCTTATATAAAAAGTAGACCATATAAAAGACCGCGTGGTCCACCTACCCTTCTGCTCTCAATTCATCAATCTATGTTTACTTTTATCCCAGGGTTTGCAAAGTACCTAAGCATATGAGATTAAGATGTAAATGGATTATGAGCAGTCACAAATCAGCTACTCTGTGTCCTGTATTTCCTGTATTTATAATCTCATACACCTGAGCACATTACAAGGTTGTTCACACTCTTGCTGTGAAATCAATATTTTATTTTTGTTTCTTTTTCTATTAAAGAGTTTTTTGATGATGTTGACTGCAACGTTTGGCATCCTTCCAACCAAATTAGTCTGTAGGAATAAGAATTTATTATGTAAATGGGTTATTTGTGCCTCAAGACAACTTCTCAACAATCCATTATATGATAGTATGGTATTCCTGGGCATTGGGTTGTTCACAAAGAAAGGAGAAGTAGAAACATTTTGTTCAGAGGTATATAATTCACTATGATGCAAATGCCAATTGGCTTATGTGTGCCACAAGTGCCTACTCCACAACCAATTTACATCATGATCTGATACGCCTGTAAATAAGTTACAGACTGATCACAAAGAAAAGAAAAGGGGAAAAAACGACATTTTGTTCAGCGGTTCTTAAATCTGAGATTTTTGATGTAGCAAAACAATAGATTTAATTTTTTTTAGTATTAAATTAACTAAACAGATTAAAGAATAGAATAAAAAGGCTTGCACTTACTTCCGAAGATCTTGAAGTTGTTGTTCTCTGGTGCGAGGATTAATGCCCTTACGAAGCTGATGCCATCCTTGGCCTTCACCCAAACGATTCTTCTCCAGTTGGGCTTTGGCCCATCTCATGTCATCCTCAGAAGGAGGGCCTACTGGGTCTTCTGAATATGATTGCGCAGTATACGGGATCTGTTGCTGATGCTGCTGCTGCTTCTGTTGAGATATGGCGATATAACATACAGACGGAAGAAGATTATAAAGGAAGAAAAACACAAGCAACAATAGCAGTGAACCTCCCACGATAGGAAGAACCATACCAATGCTCTTCGAACCCATTCCTCTCACTCCTTTCAATCAAGCTAACAGCTCTTACATCTACCCATTAGACGCTGATCTCCCCTCCGAATGTGTGCAGTACCCAGGTTTTAATACAGTGACACCCTAAATCCTACTCTAGATCCACTTCAAACAATCTGCCAAAATCTAAATCCTTAGCTTATTACATAATTAAAACATGTTCCGATGCCTTTCAACGTAGATTGTAAGAGGAGCACCTTTTCCGATATTTGAGTGAAGAAATTTATTACAGCTCTGAAAGGGCTAACCACACTTGTTCTCGTTTGTGTCACAGTGTTGTAACGGTGAAAATAGCATACCCATGCCCTTTTCCCTTATATTTGGGATAGGGGCCCATTCTATTACAGTAGCCTTTATGTAATACCAATCTAATGTTTTTATTGGGTTGTTTATGTGTATTTTTAATTTAAATTTGAGAAGTTAGAATTTCCACTCAAAATTTTAAGTGTGGAAAAATGAGAATTTGGATTTTTTTTATTTAATTGAAAATAGGCTGTGGAAAAAAAGGGATCGAAATAAACAGTAATATGTAAAAATGTCTAAGTGACTCCACAAATTTATTTCCCTTCTTTCTCTCCAAACAATTGCTTTTCATTATGTTCTTAATTTAAGAGAGAAATAAATAAACAAAAAAATTAAATATTTATGGGGTCACCAACTCCACAAGTAACCTTTGAAAAGTTGAGCAGTCGCTATGGCTGGCTACTAGCCAAAATAAGTTAAGTGTTGGAATTGTGAAAAACACACAAAAGACAAGATCAAATAGCAAACAAAAATTTGTTATTTCTTCAAAAAGAAAAACTTACAAAAAATTGTAGAGCTTTCACTCAACTTCTAGAGAGACTCATAATAAAAGGAAGGAGAGTGCTTATAAGAGCATATCCTAAATGAGAAAGGAATTAATTAAAGATCAACTAATTAAGAGCATAAAGTGATATTAGTCTAATAATTAATTAAAGATCAATTAATTATTAGCTAAAAAAATTATTACTCTAACACCCCCTTTAAGTGTAACTTGGGGAGTAACTAAAAACTCTAAAAAGTCAATGCATAAAAAAACAAAGAATACATGAATGGGTCCTAACAACAAGGCTTGATGAGGTACCCATGTACAAATAATCTAATCTCTCATAATTGGAGAAAAGGAGAAAACCTAATGGGAAAAACTCTTTTTTAAAAGAGAGATAGGTGAATGAAAGACTAAGAAGCCTCCAAAATAGTGTCCCAAAAAAATAGGAACATGAAGAACATTGTTGAAGCACGAAAATAGTTATAAAAAACTATCGAATGATGATTTCTATAGTACTAAAATGGAGAACCCCCTCTGAAACAGATGATGATCAAGATCAAGAAGACAAGAATCTGCATGAGTGCCCTCAACAACACTACTCGAACAATGATCAGATGGAAAATAAGGTCAAATATCTGACAATTGAAGATGCAAATAGCACATGAATCTGCATGAGTGACCCCAATGACACTACTCAACCATGCAAGATGCAAGTCAAAAATACATGTACCAATAGTCTGAAGAATTGATCAAGTGAAAATAGAAGGTTGCCTCCACAAATCAAGAATCCAAGAGTGTCCATATGATAAATGTTTCATCTCACTGAAATGCATGGGTAGCCAACCATTGCATCCACCTAGTACATAGGAACAAAAACTAGATACATTGCTCACTCCAAAACAAAACCAAAGAAGAATTAGCTCCAGTAGTAGAAACCCTCTCATATTGCAAACAAGGGAGAGCCATGACAAGTCCACTAAAATTGTGTGTCACCAAGAAGTGCATGAAAAAAAATAAGAACATATGGACACGTGCACAAAAGAGTACCTGCAACTAAATAAGGATGTGCAAACAAGGCATGCACGTGAGGTAAGAATCACTAGGATTCAATATTGTTGTGGAAGGGACACTCATTGACAAAGGTGTGATGGAAAAATAAAGGCACTACACAACCCTCCATGACATTTTATAATATAGTGTGAGTACAAAAGACACAACAAGATGTACAAAAATCCTCAAAAGTAAGTAGTACAATGGCACTTTATCTTAGTGCGTTTATAAAAGAGAAAATTCTTACAAAAGACATCTACAATACCCAAATTGAACAAAATGATAGAAATACATGTAGAATAGCCTAAAAAAAGTCATCCCATGCAAACAAAAAGTTTCCAAGAGCTAAAACATAAAGTAATTCACTAGAATGTAAAAACACAAATGACTGAATAAAATATAATTGGAGAAAAATCCAGAAAAAGTGCATGGATAGTTGTGAATATCTTTGAAAGACCTTTCCAACACCACAAGAATCACAAAAAATGGGGAAACTAGTTAAAAGTTGTGATCTTGGAAGTGAAAATAACACATTGAACTTTGACAGATTGTAGAATGCACCAATAGCAAAAAATGGTGATAAGACCCCCACCACTGGAAAGTACACAGAACTAGCTTTTTGACGGTTTTTTGTTTGCCCAATTGCAATACCATACACCCAAGTTATGGCCAAAAGAAGAAAAAAATTATCTTTTAAGCCAAATGGGGGGCTAGGAGGGTGTTTGTTGGGCATCAACATCACTGATGTTAGTAGAATATTCTACGAAATATTCCCTTCCATTGAAAAAACTGATCCATTGCAAACTAAAAACTCATCGAGATATTTCTTCTTAGATTCGCCTCAAAAAATGGTGCTAGTGTGCAAAATATTTGATAGAATCTTTAAAGATTCCTTGCTACTGCCCAACAAGTGTTCAAATTGAAGCTATCGATTTGAAAGCCTAGCAATTTGTAATGTTGTCAAAAGGTGTTTAGCCTCTCCAGCTAGTGTTATGTATAACATTAGGCACTATATAGCACTTAGCGTTATGTATAGCACACACTTTAAAAAGCACTTCCTTTTTTTTTTAGTTTGTTGTACCTCTAGTCATACAAGGGAAGTATGACCTTTGTATAAAAAAATTTCCTCATAAGCTCTTGACAAATGTTAGACTATATATATAGTCAAAATTTGTCTATTCACCCTCTTGAATGCAATGGTGAGCTCTATTTTGCTCCAATGTGCACCAAAAAAAGGTCCAAGCCCAAAACCTACAAAAAATAGGAAGATTCTAGATTCGATGCCCTATAACCCTAATTGATTAAAACCCTCAAAATTTGAAAAGGAGTTTGCTAAATCCACGCTTTGATACCATGTTGGAATTGTGAAAACACACATAAGACAAGATCAAACAGCAAACAAGAAATGAGAGTTGCAAACAATGATTTGTTATTTCCTCAAAAAAACTTACAAGAGATTGAAGAGCTTTCACTGAACTTCTAGAGAGACTCATAATACAATGAGAAAGGGATTAGATCATGGAAAATGTCAAAATCACATATAATGAAACATAATGATCTAATAATAACTCAAACTAATAAAAGAAGAAAAAACTCCTAAGTTTAGTGATGCAACCAGTGAAACCACTAACAGTATTTTCCCATTATTGCTTAAAAAAATCCACTAAACCAAGAATTTCTTCAAATCCACATTGTTTCATTATTTCTCTCTTATCTACAATGAAAAAGAAAACACACTTATATCTAAAATCTAAATATATGAAAATTACCATTTTTTGCAGTTTTTGACAATTATCATAATTTGACATTTTTGGAAATTTCACATGCCTATCCCTGTAACTTTGGATTTTTCCAAAAATCTCCCTACCACTATGGTGACACTAAATTTCAACTTACAATTCAAATTAAAAACATGAGTTCCAATTTATTAAAAAACAACTTTCTAAAAACTTGAAAAAAAAACACTAAAAGCTTATTTTGAAGGCCCATATGAAAGAATTTGGTCTCGAAAAATGTCAAAATAGGCATCTATCAAATTGAGTTTACTGACAATTCAAACAAATCCTCATAATGCACCCCCCCATAAAAATTTCAGCCCAAATGGACTTTTGAGTCAAAAGTTATGACTCTCGGAAGCCCCTGCATCATTTAGCTTAAGTGCATAGAGTGAAATTAGTCTAATAATTAACTAAAGATTAATTAATTATTAGCTAATGAATTATTACTCTGACTCTAAGCAACCACATGCTCTAAGTGTATAAATGGTGTATTTTTTATTGAGCTTTGAGTCGTATTTGTTTCTATTTATATTAATTTCAAAGAGTCTTGGTTTTGAATTATATTATTTTTGTGTTTTAGATTAAATTTGTGAAAATTTTATATTTGTGGAAGTGATTATTTTACTTTAAAAATTCAAATTTTAATTTAAATTTAATTTTATGTGTCTTTCTGATCATGGTGTGTTGACTCAAGGCATGAAAAATATAATATTTGATCTTTTATGTTGTATATAAAGAAGTAGTTTTAGTTCATTTTAGGCATGCTAGATTTGATCATCTCCTTGTAGCATTCTAAGGAGTCACTATTTACTACTTGCATGCATTATCATGAGTATGCTATCAAAATATCTGCATTACACAAGCATAGTATTCATCTTATCTGTTTAAGAGTGTTATCTTTGATCGTTTATCTATTCATTGAATTAGTACTCATTTTTGGTTTGACACGAGGGAGTAATTATCCTTGCCACATGCAAACCAAGAAGCACCAAAACCAATTTTTATGTGGGAACAAACTAAAGACATCAAGGCAAACTAAAAGCAACATTCTAAAGATTGATAGAGAATAAATCTATAGGCACTAATCAAGTCCATGATCCAAATTAGATCTAAAGTTGCAAGATTGAATTGGTAGTCACAAGATCAAATCCATGATCAAGTAAGAGCTGAAAAATTAGTTCACACCCTAGAGTCACGTGCAAAATAAAAGTTAACCTTCCATAAGAGAGTGTGGCAAGATAATAACTTCTTTGATATAATATGTTACAAATGTACAAGGGCCTTGATTAAATAGACAAGGTCGAATATAAGATTAGAAAAGAACATGACATGTATCTTAATCCTATAATATGAGACAACTAACTCAAAATATTAATGACCTAGGACTCAAGAATTAAATTTCACAAGATAAGATCTAAATTACAACTAAGACTTCTAAAAGGATTTCTAGGACCTAAGTAAACTTAACATGTGAATAGGACCTATTGGTGAATTAGTTAGGTAAAATACCTTATTTACACCAACAATGATATTGGAAGTGATCTAGAGCAATAAACATAGCATTCACCAATTCTAATTATTCAATCATCATTTATATTTATACATTATTAGTGAATTGTCATCTGACATCTATCATAGTCTTCTAGCTAAATACTTTCATTGTTGTATTCAAGTATGAAGCATTTATTTATTTATCATTACTAATTGTTGTTATCTCATGTAGGTTATGAATATCAGTACATTTTATTTATTTACCTAATGTATATGCAAAAGGAATTTTATCCTCCCTTTCATATGCAAAGGAATGTTTATTTTCTTTTCCATTTTGATGAACCTTTCGTCATTACACCCTCATAGGGCTTCCATACTTAGGGTTTTATCTTCTCATATTATGTACTATTTAGATCTAAGAGTGATTCATATTAATTTATCTTTGAATCTATCTTTAGGGTTTATGCATGCCACAAGCTAATTGAAATGTTAAACTTCCTTTACAAAGGAATGCTCATCTTAACCCTAATATGGATAACCACTCAAATGATCATAACTCTTAATCTAATATGAATGCTAATAATGCTCATGTTAAGAATCATATTGAGGGATGTGGAGAATAATAAGATTATGATCATGATGCATATGTTTCCAAGCAAGATCCTTCCCTTATGAGACAATTTCTTATGAATACACTTCTTAAAATGTTAAATATCCTCAATAACTAGCTACTTATTTACATGGTGCATTATTGGGCACCCCTTATGGCACAAAAAATATTCATAATATTGGAACTCTCATGGCTTCTACTAATGGTATATCCTCTCAACCACCCACTCACCCTTCATCTCATTTTAATTTTTTTCCTCTAATCCTATAGTTGCAACTTCCATGGCCTCTACCACCCATTTTATCACTACTATTGTGACCTCCTCCTCTTACATTCCTACTTGAATGTTACCACCACCTTCCCTCCATTAAATTTCAATTTTTTGATCCAAATCTAAAGTGGTATAAATGATAATGCTCTAGATGAGTACTTAAATGTGTTGTGTGCACAAGGAAGCAATATGAAGATAAAATATTAGATAGAAGAAATGAGAAGTGGAACATACTATTTTATTAATCTATGCATTATATATATGGTATACTCTTAAAGGAGATGTATGGTTGTGCATTTTATCATATTTACATTAATTGCATAATGTATGCACATCTATGTATATCATAGGTGTAAATTTACATATTACATGATTGTGAAGACAAGGTCACTATAGAAGTTGAATCAGTTGAGCTTCCATGTGTGATGCTTCATCTCACAAAGGTTATAATTTTAGTTGCACATTATACTAATAGGTGATGTGTTATAGAATGGCTTCAAAAGGCGTACTAGATTATTGTGTGGGGTTTTGAGATGTGCAATATTTTGCTATAATTTTTGGATTGTGCATTCTATGTACTCTAATATATGAGGTACATATTTCAAATCAAGTTACCTTTTAATTTTTGCAACATGATCCTTGGCAATGCTTAGATTGTGCAAGAAGAAAAGGGTTGTTCACAAGATATATGATATCTTAGCAGTTGTGAAACATGGTTACAAGCATTGTGTGAGTGTTAAAGTAAGGAGTTATGTGCATTTACACAACATGGTTCCTATAATCATGTGAATAGAATGTAGTGCAAGGAGTTATGTGCAATATTGAACATTACTATGCAAGTGACTAATCTAGTGTTTTGGCTTCCATAGTTGCACATGGATAATTGTCTCCCATCCTTTCATGTCTACTCATACCTAGATGTGCATACTAGTTATATCCCATATACCTATGTTTATCATACCACTTCTCATCCTATTTCCACCTTACCTAAATGTGTGGCTTCTCCTTCCATTTCCATTTCATTGAATCTTATATCTTATTCTCTTTACACATCCTCCATTGTATCTCATGCTCCTTATATTGTTAGAATGTCCATCTCTACCTTGGATATAATATTGAAGAGACTTGATCAAATTAAGATGAAAGTGGATACCATGCCTTCTAGTTACCACTCTATTACATAAAATCATCCACATTGCACACCTCTTGCATTTGAATTTATTATAATTCATTTCTCATTGGATTTGTGGCACTTTATGAAAAAGGTAATCCTTGTGTTTATTTACAAACCTTTAATTATTCATGTCTAGATTTAGTATATGAAATTAAATTCTTGGCTAAAATATTCCCATAAACTTTAAGAGAGTATGCCACTCTTATGATATCTACATGACAATATGGGATTGAAAAAATTGTGATTGTATTTATTAAATGTGCTCAAGGACATAATAAGCCTATCAATAACTATGTCATTCACTTTTAGACTTTATGTAGTAAAATGAAGAACCAACTAGATAATGATGAGTTACAGTCCATTTTTTGTGAGGGACATCATCCTCCCATTAAGGATGGTGACTTCAATAATTTCACTTCTTTCATGAATTTGTGTGCATATGTGCAAAAAGTTAGACTTAAGTTTCTTGCATCTAATATTTTTAATCATTCCAAGTATCGTCTATAATTATCATGCCTCAAAATTTCAAAATAATAACACCTTAGAAAAATGAAACACAACAAGAAAGAATCTAAACTTGACACCAACCAAGTGGCTACTACTTCCAATCTCTTATCTCTCAAACATCAAGGTACTAGAAAATTTACAAATCTTAGTGAATCATTGGAAAATATGCTTCGAAAATGCTTACTAATAATGTGATCACCCATCCTCTTGTGTGTATGACCACTTGAACCATCCAGAGAACTAATTAAGGTTAGATGCCAATTATTATTATTATTTCTAGAGATTTAATGGACACCACACTTAAATTTTCATAACACTCAAACATAAAATCCATGATCTCACTAATAATAATTTAATTCATGTTGATAGTGTGAATGATATGAGAAATCATTTGGTTGCTCCAACAAATATATTTTTTAAAATGTATACTAATTATTTTCCATAACATACACAATTTAATTATACTAAATGCCAACAAGTTCCCAAGAATCTTATGGTACATACACATATGACTAAACATCTTATGCATATTGAGCATGCTAGTTTCTTTTCCCCACTTCTATAAAGACTTTTGTGGGAATGTCTAAATATTTATCCTCCTTACATCTCTTTGATTATTCATTTTATAAGGAGAAGACACCCAACAATAACTATTATTGTTTGTTGGTGCTTCAAATTTCTCCTAATATTTCTAAATGGTACACTCTTAATGAACTTTAACCATAAGGAACAAGAGTTGGGCTAACATATCAAGTGATCCTTGTAATCAAACAATATATGACAGGCCAATTTATAAGACTAGGTACAACTCTTCGACATGTTAAGCTCTATAAAAATTTGGAGGGTGATCCAATTTTCATCCCACAATTAAATGTAAAAGAAAATTTTTAAACACACTATTAAGCAAAAGTTAAATCTTAATAGCACCAATTAAATCCAATTTTTGTCACTAATTTATTTCTATGTTAGCCTTTGTAATTCCACAAATATATATATAACTTATAGGTTATTAATAAATAATCTCAAATAGAAAATTATTATAATGATCATTTATACCCTTGAGAATAACAAATAGGTTTAGAAACTATAAATTATAGTAACAAACGGATATTCATTTGATTTAAAGTTTTGATCAATTTCTAATTTAAGACTAGTGCATTAATCTTTGAGAAATAAATTTAATATTATGAATCTTTAGTTATATACAAAATATAAATCTCTTATTCCTTTAAACAAATTTCTAACATGTAAAGACTAGTGCATTCATCCTTGGGAAACAAATTTAATATTATGAAGCTTTAGTTATATACAAAATGTTAAATCTCTTATTCTTTAGCTAAATTACTTTCATAGAATATTCTTAGTGATCTATTACTAATCACATCACATATATTATGATTAAAAATTGTAGAACCATCATGATGGAAGGCTAACTAATCATGGTAAAAGTGCAACAAATGTGAAACTAAAAATTTATCAAATGTCCTAAAATACTAAGATAATAGAGGAGATTTGATATGAAAACTAAAGTGTATAATATTAAATTTGAAAGTATTCTTACAAATTTTCATAAAATAAAAAAATAATAAAAGACACATTGCTTTGGAATCCTTAGAGCCTACTATGGACTAAAACAACATCAAAATACTTGATATACCAAAATAGTGATCCCTTAACCACGAAGATAGCTTATATTTATAATAAGAGGACAATGTTCACCTCATATGAATTATTAACATTTATCTTTCTTGCAATACTAAAAGAGTATCATTCATGTTATAAAAAAATCCAAAACAATTTCAAAGGTAGTTAAAAAAAAACTATTTCTTATCATTTGTAAGGGTTGGTGTTCAAGTGGTGTCAAGTCTCTTGTAATTTTTTCTCAATCTTCTCCACATGATATTGGATTTTGGAAAACTAAGAAGAAGTTGATCCACATTAGTTAGTGAATCTCTTCACTAACTATAATGCCCCGCCACAAAACCCTAGAGGACAACATGCTAAAACACTTAAAAACATGACAATTTGTTTTTGAAAGTGCAATATACACAAGATTGCAAAAGAAACAATAGCTAGAATGCTAACCTAAGTCCTCTAAGGTCTGTGATTATCCTACTAGAATCCCATTAACTAAACTAGAAAGAACTATAAATCATCACATTTAATTGAACAATCAAAATGAAATAACGATAACATGTGATCGATAGATACCATTCAAAATCAATCCAATTAACTAACATATGCAATAACATCTTTTACATTATCCATTATATAAGAGAGTTCAACAATTAATTACATCATTAAATCTTTACATCTTGAACTACAATGTCTCCTTGTATACATGTGAGGAGAGTACATTAGAAGTATAATACATGATACAATTGATTTATGGTACAATACAAGTGTATGAAAGATAATTCACTCGATCTGGATCAAGTGCAGGAGTCACATAATCAAGAGTAGCCGCCACACAAATGATCAACAAAGAAGGGAACCCAATGGAATATAAGGCACATTCCACCCAACCATGTTGAACCCTAAGGTCCACCCCCTGTGCTAGGAGATAACACTTGGTCCCACAACAACAACAACAAGGTGACCACATCTAACATAACAAGGCTAAATAGAGAACAACTAACATTACAACAACACCTTGCAAAAGAAAATACATTACTTCCAGAGGACATCACATACCAAGAGGAGAGAAAAAACAAGGGAATACTAGTCTACAGAGGAGGGAGTGTCATCGCATGGTCCCGACATGGGTTACCCTAGCAGTCTCTCACTAGCTACCGACCCCCATCTATGGTTACCATGGTAGTCTCTCACTAACCACCAGCCCCATAGGTTGACACATGCGGAACCAATCTTCCTTTCGTGAGGACAAGAAAGCTGGTCTTGCCAACCAGGCCTTCTCAACCCATCCTTAGCCTAAATGAGCATTACAGGCATGGATGATGCATTCACTTATCTTGATTAATGTGTAGACTACCCAACTCCCTAGTTTATTTTAAGTTATCATTGAGTTAAGAAACTCCCACATGGGTTACCCTAGTGTCACTTTGTGCGTTGGCCCCCATTAAGAGCCACTCCCCCTACTAGCAGCTAAGAGACCCAATAAAATCAATGGGGTAAGCCATCATGCACAAGAAATGAAAACCATAAAATACTAATTCCGAGCAAGGTATGGACCATCTCGCTCTCAAACACAACTGTAAGACAAATAAAAGGTGCATGGCTAAAACCCGCAACAACACATAATAAGTACCATATTAACCAATCAAGGCTCAAACATAACAATCTAACTAATAACATATTTATTCAATCCTCTGGAAGTCCACAGAGCCATGTACACGAATATTCGCATAAAGAACAAAACCATGGTTACCCAATTTCATATAAACAAACATACTTGTACATAGCAACCAATCCACTAATGGGACCAAGAGACACATGATGGTTTCACAACTAGATAACATACAATTAATAAAACAAGCAATATTTATGATTGCCAAGGAAAAAGGAAAATTTCACACTTAACAATCTCATTATTATTTAAATACAATTAAATTAATCTTTCTTTTCATTATTTTATTCCTTTTATTAACCCACAAACCTCTTAATTTCAAACGTAAAATATTTCTTTTACTAACACCAACATAATGCATATACAATTATACTTTTATATATATATATATAAACATATACTCATACCTTGGTATATACTTATATATATATAGTATAACTAACTGTTGTTTTTTCATCTATAAATTATAATACAATAACAATATAATTGCACACACACATATATACATTCAACCGATGAGAACTAAACTTCATATACAATGCACCTTTTAACTATCAGGTAATAACCGCTACATGCACAATGATATACATACAATCCATCGCCATTCCCATCTCAAATTTATCGAATTACATAGTACGAGCAACTAGAAAAACTCAAATACATCAAAATTCTTAATATAAATTCTTAATATAAAGTGTCATTCTATATAACAAGATTCACACATATCTGCATGCCTACATCAATGATTCTACCACAGAAGTTCTGTTCAAAACAAAGTCATGCAACAATTGAAATTCTAACACAAAAATTTAAATCCATACCCAAACACATTACATTAAGTGGTTGCCCAACCACGTAGCCACAAATATGAGGATACGACCATGGAAGACTCACAAATTAAGAATATCAATTACAAGACACAGAGAAAACAATGATGGCTTAACCTATAAATTTGCATCGCAATACACACAAGGTCCACCGACTGGGGTCAAAATGCAATGACAAATAAATAAGGAGACAAGACTTAAGCAGATACAAACATCGACGCATTGCCCAGGCAAGTGATAACTTTGAACATTACTTTCTAAAGTACATGCCTTCAACACAATTCGCATTAAATGGCATTGTTCAAGAATGAAATATAATACAACATAAAGTAAGGGTGAAGATATTCGAAATAAGGAACACTTCAGATAATATGTATGTGAGACATAGGGGAGGCTTCACATTTTCGCAACATTCAATATCCAAAGTTATTTAAAACACTAACACAGATAAATAGGTTTCAAGGCATTCGCCTTTTAGGCATACAATAGGACACCGAGAAATGTTCGCAATGGACAGAGACTGAATGCCAATCATATTACATGCAAGGTGACAACAATCCTGGGGCGATGGAATGAAATCAAGATTTTTCCCTTAATACACACACAGAGCGACCAAGGTGCAAGCATTAACACAATACTCATTAAATAGGGAAATGAGCTTCGTATACTAGAATACAACAGAGCAGCCTAAAAGAAATGACTATCTACAACAAAGGTGTTTCTACAGCAAGAAGAGCAATTTCCAAAAGTTGTCTCAGGAAATAGATGAGCACGTTGGCAAAATTTGTAGAACATACACAATTCTATTTTCAAGAAGAGTTTAAGAAAAAATACAAAGAACATAACTTTTCTTTGTATAATCTAGTAATCCAAAAGAATGTTTTGTTTTCACATGGTACCATCATCCAAATTTCTTTTTCAATCAAAATTGAATTTGATTAAAAGGAGTCCATGAGAACCTAGAATAGCTCGACAGAATGAACTAAAGATTGATGTTGAGCTCTCTACCCCCGCTTGCAGCTTCAACCCTCTTCAAACCCTCAACAAAACACTGCAAGACCCAATTCCAAAACCTTCTAAAACCATAAAAGAGCTTCCTAGAACAAGAACATTCAAGGGAGAGATAAAAAAGATTAGTTTCTAGAAAACATGCAAAAGCCCCCTTTCTTTTTGACCAATTAACTAATTTATTTACTATTCCATAATGTCATTACTTTAATTATTTTATTTTTAATTTCCCCTTCATCATTAACTACCACTCTTCAATATATACTTATTAATAAAAATATCTTTATTTAGTTACACACAATAAACCCACTTTTAAATATTTAATTTATTAATTTTAAATTACCTTTTTAATTCTATTTGCACCATAGTTTAATTCTCAAGGTCATTTTGGTGCTATCGATAATCAATCGAGAGATATCTCAAGAAGCTTGCCAAAGTTAGCAATAATAGATGATGTTTATTTAGTCACCTCACTCAATGTGCATTGGTAATGGGAGGCCTTTGGCATGTGTGACTATCACATCCCCATGTTAGATATGAGTTGGGAAAGGAAGTTCCTAAGTAAGTAAGAGTAGATTTTATTCCTGTTATCCTTGTTTGGATTTCACAGGTGGTTATTAGTATGCCAATAATTATGAATTTGTATGCTTGGTGATAGATGGTTGCTTTTCAAATCCTGAGGCAGAGGCTACCTGAAATCATGATTATTTCAACTGGGCATGGTTTCATTTACTCAAGTGTGTGAAAGGATCTTTATGAACTCCATTTCTACCCAATTTTATCACAATTCTCATGTTCACCAGCTGAAGGGTTTCAACAAGGGAATGCGAAATCTAGATTCATCAGAAGAAGAAAGCAAACTCAAAATCTACAGACTCTATGGCAAAGGAACAATGAAATACTTCCCACACAACAATCGAGTTTCAATTCCAATTGCAAAATGGGAGATTCCATTTTCAAAAATAATTGGAGATTTACAAATAGCCTAGGTATTTAAATCCCACTGCTATTAGTATAGGAAAAGTTTAATTTGAATAATTGGTGAAGAAGTTCTCTATCTTCAAGCTCATCGGATCATATTCCCTTCTCAATTGGTTTATGTGTTTCTTTCCAATGCCTACGACTTGCTTCAATCTTTTCCTAACATACAATTGATAGCTTCAAAAGTGGTGAAGGATGTTTTTCTACAAGAAGAAGTTGCTTAAAGGTGTTCAAGCATATAAATTTTGGAAAGGCCAGGGGAGAGTTGGTGGCCTCTTCCCTCAACATTTTCTACTAAATGGAAATGTTTATGTTTTTGTGCTTGATGCTATTAAAAAAACCCTAAAGATGTGTAGCTTCTGTTATCTACAATCAGCTCTTGAAAGTCATAGGGTTTCAATTGGTGGGGATATTAAAGATGACATTCAAAGGAGGATTAATGCCATCCTCACCTTGCTTAGCCATGTTCACCCCAAACCAACCATTGTGCAGCAGCTGCCTCCTCTAGCATCTCGAGTAATTCCATTGGTGTCAATCTTAGACCGAGCAAGTTCTTCTTCTCCTTTGTGACAACAAGTGAATAGGAATCTTAACATACCACTACATCCAAATGAACAAGGCAATGTTGGTCAGGGAAATGATGAAAATCAAGGGGAAAATGATATTGAAGAAATGGAAGAATAAGGGTTTTGTTTTGTAAGAGGTTGATGAAAGGAAATTATTATCCTACTAAGTAGGGTTTCATCCCCATTTTGAGACATGATGTACATGGTAGTCTTCAAAAGTCTTGGTGGTTTGTAATTTTGATAGATTATTGTCATTGTAAAACCACGATATGGATCTCTACTATTGGGATGATTTTGAAAAGAATTTTGTATCTAATTGAGCTACAACCGAAGGTTTTCTTCCTTGTTCTTTCCTACAGGTATGCTCTTTTGAACTAGGTTTTTGTAATATTCTATTTTATTATAATATAATATATTGTAGTGGCTTGCCACTTTTGCTTTAAAATATATATATTTATTTTTATATCTCTTATTAAATCATAATTTTAATTTATTTAAACCAAATAAAATTTTATTTTATCAACAACACAAATGTATTAAAACATTTATTTAATTATCAAAATACCTTTTAACCACAATAATCTTTTATTATATGCATTTACATTTTTTTATTTACTTATATATCAACTGTATGCCTTTAGCATAATGGTTTATTTTAATGCATCAAATCATCAAAAAACCTTGTTCATCAAACAATTTTAAATTAAACAACCAAACACATAAAACCAAACGACCCAAATCATGAAAGGGTGAATCGAGGAGGGCCACTACACTAACTCTAAACATTCCCTTATGTTTTTTAGGTGGAAAGAGATTTTGTTGATGTCTCACTCTATTTCCTTGAATATTTTTCTAAGGCTCAATGTGTCTACCTTTAGCTCATTTAATAATTCTTTGATCACCTTGATGTCCCTCTTGGCAACTATAAGTTCATACTCTTAAGGTTCCCACATGCATATTGCTTGAAGATTTTGATTAGAGAATTGTTAAGAAGTATTAAGAGAGTATCCACACTAATATAATTTAGACTTTCTTAAAATTTTAAATGAATGATTTTTTAGGTTATAACCACTAAGAGAACCCACATCCATATTACTTTAAGATTGTGAGTAGAGAAATCTTAAGAAGTATTCAAAGAATATCTACACTAATCAAATTTACACTTATTTTACTTTGAATTAATTAGTTTATGGGATAAATATCATTCTTTTAAAACCTTGGATGTTTGATAATTAACCTTCTTAGAACATCACCTATTCTAACAACTTATCTATGGTCCACCAAATTGCTTGTTCTCAAAATAGCAAAAATTGTAATTTAAATCCTCCAAAGTTTTAGTAATTTCATATTGTTCATTTAATTGTACCTAACCCCTTTTCCTAATTTGATATGACAATTGAATAACTTTCCTTGAAAGAATAAAAATAAAATAATTCATAAAACTAAGCATAGGTGTCATTCTAGTGATCCCATTTCTGATGATCTAGAAGATCAACATTAAAATTGTATGTGCAATATTTTTTTTATCACACTTGACATTAAAAATTATTGGTGTGAATAGGGATATTATCTAACTAGTTTACCTCTCAGGTCCTATTCACACTAGTCTAGTCAAGTTCACTTAGGGTACACATAGGATACTTATCACTTTGTGTATCATATCATAATATTAAGACACTTTATGTTATCCTATGTCTCACCTCAGTCTATATAATCAAGGGCCTCCCATACATTGTATATGTTCATTCTATTTGCATTCTTTGATAAAATTCAATTTATTCATGTCATCTTGATCTTTTCGTTTTATTGTGATTTCTATTAGCCTCTAGATCTTGAGTGGCTATCTCCATAGCCAAATATTGCAAAAATATTACTAGTTTCTTTGATGAATTTAGTAACATCATGTTCTAATACCGAAAATTCATTTCAAGCATTATTGGTTGCATCATAATTTAATTTTTCATCTTCGAGCAATGAATATACAAAAATGGTAGTAGTGGTTTGTATTAGGATTAAGATGCCATCCACCTTGTAAATCCTATGTCATGGATCCAATATCCTTGGAAAGTGACTCTAGGCACTTAGTGTGTATTGGAAAAATATTTTGTAATATTAATTCTCACAATTGTTTATAATATACCCATAAGGATGATAGGTCCACTAACAACGGTAAAGTTGACATTTGGATATAAATATTTAATATTGTTTTCCCCACATGTGGATGCCTACAATGGGATAATAAAATATAAGGGAACAAATGAATGAGTGACTATTAGGATTCTCCAAGTGGTAGCTTGGAAAGAGGCAACAAGTGTGACTTGGTTTTCCATCATTTATTACATTTAATGTAATGTTTATCTCTCAAGTTTGGGTGCCCAAGTTGGAGGGAAAGTACATTGGAAGTCAAAATAGGCATCATTTTGTATTCCATGGAGGATTTCCCCAAGGGTTGGGTCATTTGGATTTAAGAATCATCTTGGTAACCTTGTTTTGGGCTTAACACCTCTTCACACATCTATAAAATCAGCTCTTTTGATGTAGAAAATAATGAACAACAATTGAATGTAGTGTTACTCTATAGAAACAAGGATAGGTTGAGGCATAAGGAGGTTGTTCATAGGTACATGGGTGTTGCCATGGTAGATGAAAAGAGTAGAATGGAATTGGTTGTATATTGTAATCTCATTTATTTGATGATAATGTGTACTTGGCCTCTCTTTTTGGTGGAGTATTTTTCCTACAAGGAACCTTTCTCCACATAAATCTTGTGTTATGTGATGATCTTGTGTTTTTTATTTATGCTTCATTACTTCTATCTTATTGTGATGTTATTCTTCACATATTGTTGTTATAAGTTCACATAAGGTAGTATTTATAAGCATGTTATGTTGGTTGATTTTTTGCATCATAAAGAAGATGGATCTAATCATGGTAATTTTAAATTTAAGACAACTTAATTTTCAGATTTGCATATAAGTTTCATATTTTCATGTTGTTTTAGTCCAAGCCTTGAATCTCATCCTTTGAAGTCATATTTGGATAGAGATTGAATTTCTCAACAATTGGTATTGAACTTGTTTATTTCTCATCAGTTTGAAATCTTCATTCTAATTAAAATGATGGAAATGTTTTGAACTATTCCTTTTATATATTTAATTTAGGAATTCCCACTTCATTCTTTGCATTTGGTACCTTTTCCTTTATCAATTTTAAATTTTTTTTTAGATCAATCTTCATCTTCTCTACATATGTTTTGTATCATTAATTAGTTACATACATCACTTACTACATGAATTTTTGGGAAAACTTTTATTTAATCATACTTTATATTTATGTATATCTACTTTGTCTAGTAAACTTGAGAAATCCATATATCTTTTATTTCCATGAGTTTTATGTAACAATCCCTAACTAAATATTCATATAATTTGCTCAAATTTGGAATAATTAATGAAAATAACCAAAAAATTCATACAAAATACCTAGATCTAAAATAGCCACATAAAATAAATAGATCTATACATATAAACTAGTTATAGTATACTATTTTATTCAAATAGTTCATTCAATGATTACAAGATTTGTTACTTCAATTGTTTGTTTTTAATAAAGTAAGCAGGGTCAGGGCCCTTATCCCATGCAAAAGACAACAAAGCCGATCAGAGCATACAATATCCGGTCAAGAATAGATGATCCCAAAGAATAGAAACCAAGAAATGACCCCAGAAAGTAACAAAACCACAACCCAACAACTTAATGAAAACATGCTAACAACCTGATACAAATGTAAGACATTAACCAAACAAAAAGAACATAGCAATCCAAAACCATAATTACATCATTAAGCATAGAGTCACTAATTAAAGTTTCAATATTTAGAGCCATAAGTAGAGATAACAAATAAAGCAAAAGATAAAGTTTAAACAAAAGGAGTTGAAAAGGCTCCAACACCTAAACATCGAGTCATAGACCAAAAAATGACATTAAGATTCATCAATGAGGCTCCAATTATCCTGGAGCTTGTCCACCATATCCTCCATGCTTTCCATGAGATCCATCACCTTGACCTTGTCAGCTTAATTCTTTTTACCTTTTTTCCTTTGTTTTTTTTGAATTTTTCCCTATCTTGAGATTGTACCCATGAACACCCTTCTCAATACACCATCCATGAATTTACAGATATTCTTGATCGTAGTTTCAATAGTTTGCATCCTCTTCAAATTATCAACAACCTCCATCTATTTTCTATTTGATCCATCCTCATAGTCAGAGCTTCCAAGGTAGTATCCATATTTATTTTCTCCTTCACCTTCAAGTTCTCCTTAGTACTAACCCCAAAAGTGGGGGTTTCTAAACCTTCCAACTCTATAGGATTCCTAAAATCTATCACCTTATCCTCATCTTTTCCAAAAATCACATCACCCATACCTAAGTCCTCTTCCTACTCATTTATCCCCTCTTCTAGACGACAACCAACCTCCTCCTTCTCATCTAACTTTGAAATTTACTCCTTTGAGAATACTATGTCCCCAAACTGTTTGGAACATATTCTTCCTCTGATGAATCCATATTTTTTCTTGCCACCACTTTTTTTTCCTTTTTTATCTCCCATCTTTGGAAGAAACCATCTCCTTATCGGCAACAACATTTTTACCTTTTTACCTACCTTTGCCCCTTTTGAAGTAGCAATATCCAAATGAGTCAATCTTTGACCACTAGGGGGAGTCAAACCACTATTAGGACTATTATCTTTGTCATCTGAAATAGTAATGGTTGGAATTTTTGGGCTTGGTTCTTTAATTACCACATTTGTACATTTGATTAAGCCAAAGGAGAGGGGAGAGGGGTTATGTTTCTTTGGGTTTATTTTAAGTTCATCCCATGAGGGTTCTTCTTTTAGAGTGGGGGAGGGCTTATTCTTATTCAACTTAGTTGCTTTCTAAGGGGAGTGGGGTTTTCTTTCAAGCAACTCAATGTGGATGGAGGTCTTAGGGGTTTAAGGATTTTCAAGGACGTTTAGGGTAATATCCTTTTGTGGAGTGTTGGAAAGGACATACTTGCAAATGGCCCTAATAAAGCCTTGATGCAGAGGAGGGTTAGCTCCATTCTCCACAGTTTGTTGGAGAGGCGACATATAACAAAGAAAGGGAGATTGATTTTCTCAAGGTGATGAATATGATTGAGTATAGGGAAATGATACCATGAACTGACTGAAAATGACCTTCCAATGTAAAATATTTTATTACAAACAAACTTACATTATGATATGGCATCCAGAGTTTAAGTCTGGAGTAGCCATTCTGGAACCTTTTCACTTTTTCTTCCACCTTGAAGAATTTCTCTATAGATTGTTGGTAGTTGAACCTGGTGCTCTTTTTTTCTACTTTAATAATTAATTTAGCATCCACAGTGAAATGTAGACCTCCCATAGTCACCTCCCAGTCACTCCAAGAATTCACAAATCTGTAACTTAGTTTTCCACTATATCCCATCACTTCAATTTTTGTTGATAACAAGTATTACAATGATAAATTTTATTTAGAAAAATATTTCAAATTTTGAAATGCCTAAATGTTGAAATGCACTAGTCTTGAGTATAGATGCAACATTTGCGTGAAGTTTCCCTTAGGAATCCAAAGGGGTTTCATCATTTGAATTCTAAGAAACCAATGGGGTTTTATCCATTGATCTCTAGAACCTAAGGCTTTTCATCCTCAAATCTAATAGTGAACACAATTGCTTAACTCTACAATTTTTATTTTGTTGAGATGGTGTCCAAAGATTATCCAAACTAATGAAGCTTTCCACCTTATATAGTGTTTGAATCCTTGGTATAGGAAAAAGGTTTCCTACCATTTTATCACATTAGAATTTGATCCTATTAATGACATTTTTGGTCTGCCAAGGTGATGGATGAAGTCCTTTGCTTGAATGGTGGGGTTTCTTGAAAGTGTATGCCAAAAGGTGAGGGTATGAGGAAATAATTTTTAGAATGATGAAATGGTTGTAAGGATTGATGATCAGGGTTTGGCCATGCCAAATACATGGGGAATAAAAAATTATACAAGTCTACAAACAACAAGGGATTGGGAGATTGAGGATCAAGGTTTCATGATAGTTGATACTAATAAGAAAATAGGGAATGGAAGGAAGACATGGAAATATAATAAATTTAAAAATCCCACCCAAGGTTGGAAAGTGACTTGAATGTCCTCATACTTAGGATAAGGAAAATTACAATTTTTCCCTTCCCAAAATAATTTGGATGCTCCAAGATCTTTGGTCATTTTTAAGTAGCATCTTCAATAGGTAGATTAATAATTTTTAATGTTTCTATTCCTAGACTTCTTAACCCTAGTATTAATAATAGAATTATCTTCTAATATGATTTTTCCCTCCTCATCCAAGGGTGAAAAATCTAGTAGCAATGTGATATGTGTTCAAAGGACCTTTTAAGGTGAGACACATGAAACACAATATGAATCCTAATATTTTCTAGTAATCTCGCTTGACTTTACATCTTTCATCAACATTTGATTTAAAAGTTATAAATGTTTGTGACAATTTTTTTTTATATACATTGTAGTTATGAAATTTATTAGCAACATGTTACTTTGGGGCATTTTTCAAAAGATTCAAATGCTTTGTCTTTACTTAATATTTTTCATAAATTCCTACAAACCATTTCTAACTATAACACTTGAAAAAGTTCCCCTTTCTATTATGTTTTGATAGGTGTCCATACGCAATTATAAATCACCTTTGATGGTGTGTACTTAGAGAGGATATGAGTAAAGGTTGTGAAGTTTGGATTTAATTTTATTAATTGCATATGTTTAAAGTTTTTAAAACCTTTCACCAAATCTATTTTATGTATTTTTACAAACATTATATTTTATGAGGCCCTATTTCTTTGTGGCATTCTATCAAATAATTATCATTCCTTGTCTATGTTTTCATAATTTAGAAATATTTCTTATTTTATTTTGCACATGTAAAGAGGATGCTAATAATGTTTGTAAAAATTGGTTCCACATTATACCTATACTTTCTTAAAGTTCCTAATGCATTTTTAACATATTCATTTAGTGAAAATCCTATAATCATTATGTTTCATGCTAGCAAAAAAATCCATACACTTGTTTATGCCTCCATATATATATATATATAGATACAAAAATATTCTTTCCATTATTTTTTGAATCTTCATACCCTTTTACCAAGCACCCAAGCATGATGATAATTTTTATGGAGTGCAAGTTATTATTTATTTTCAAAAAACCCTTTTTGATATTTCTTATTGCCCCATGAAACTATATCTTGGCATGGGTAGGCTGGATGCTTAGTTTTGCATTCACATGATAGAAAAATCAAGGTAGTGTGCAAATTTATAGAAGTTTTTTTCAAACCTTTTCTATTATGGTTCATAGTATAAGACTTTATTTTACTTTGGAATGTGTGAGGTAAAAATTAGAACATAATTTGCACTCTTTCTTGAGTACATAAATAAGAGTTTTTGAAATTATATAATTGTCATTGAATGTATGTGAGAATCAAGAGTGTCAAAATAATTTACAATCTTTACATTTTTCATTATGACTCCACACCCCCACCAATTAACATAGGATTTTGACTTTCCTTTTTATATAGTGGCAATAATTTAGGAATGTGAAGCATGGTTGTAATCATAAATTATTTACAAATATGTATTGCAAGTTTACCCCCTTTTTTCCTTAAATGGTTCTTGTATGAAACTTCGTAATATTGAAGCATGATTATAATTTTTAGTTTGTGCATTGCAAGCTAGCTTGGGATAAGATTTGTAGTGTTAACATGAAAATAAATAAAATTGGTGATAAAAATATAGTTTGTGTAAAAGGAGAGAAAGCTAAGGAGAAGGGGTAGAAGAAAGGAAAAGAGGAGGATCATATTAAGTAATAGGGTTTCTTAATTTTGAGAGAGAAAATAATAGCTGATAAAGGCAAGGATGGATTTGGTGACTTGGGAAACAAAGGTGAGAATTTAATGAGACCAAAAAATATGAAATTTGTAGTTGGCAATGTGAACCTAGAAGTTGATGATGAATTCCAAATTAATTCCTAAATTCAAAGGTTGAAAGACTATAAAATACCATGGTAATTATGAAATTTATCAAAATTTGGTTATCAATGGAGAGAATTAAGAATTTGATTAAACAAAAATAGCAATACTCCACCCTAGATTTCAGTTTTTTGGCTCTATGGTTTCTATAGATTGTTTTACAAATAGAATATGATAAGGATGTGTCACGTAAAGAGGGGAAATAGTTTGTGGAGAATGCCAACATATATATTCACACTTGGTCACCTAGTTTTGATCCTCACTTAGAGATGATTCAGGATGTCCCTCTCTGGATAAGGATCTACAATCTTCCCCAAGAATTATGACCAAAACAAGTTTTTAAGGTGATTGGGGATCCCTTGGGAGAATATATTTATAGCTCTATTACAACAAGGGGAAATCAATCAGTGACCTATGCTAGAATTTGTGTCAAGATTAACCTTTTTAAACCACCCAAATATCCCATTAAATTAGCCTATGTTTTGGGACACTCAAGAGTTGGATTATGAATTTATTTCTATCAAATATTTTAGTTGCTAGAAGGTTGAACATATTACTAGAGAATGTAAATATTGAAAGAATACCACTCTATTTTAGATTGACTTGAAGTATTCTTCATTGAAATGTACATGTATTGCTTTGTCTTGTGTGGAGGATAAGGTTTTGGGCTCCTCCTCCCTCTCAAGAGCTCTTTCTTCTCCAAATTGAATTGTGCTCAAATATGTCAATGTATTGGAGTCCAACACCCTTGGTACAAAACTTGGTGAAATTAGGGAGTCAATTCATGGTAGGACCTTTAGATATTCAATCCATGTTAAGAATGCAATAGATGGTGTGGAGGAATTAAAGCCCTATAGAAGTGACACTAAGATTATGGGTAACCTACTAGATAATAAGGAGAACATGGAAGGCTAAAGCATCACAACCAAAAGGGGAAGATATAATGGGGAAAAATATTCCTTAGATTGATGTAGGAAATAACAAGGGGAGACAATATGAAACTAGTAAAGCCAAGATGAAAGAATTAAAGAATTTGAAAAATGATACCTAAGTCTCGATGAGAAAATTCATAAAACTTGGAGGTGAGCACCTCACTTATTCAAAGAAGGGATGAAACTCATTAGTTGGAACATTCATAGGCTTAAAAACCCAAAAAAATGTTTCCTTATAAAGTGACTAATAGAGAAAGAGGCCTCAAATGTTGCATCGATTCAAGTGACCAAGATGTCTCAGGTAGATTTAAAGAAAAAATTACCTCAAATTTGGAGGAATGGAGAAGGAGCAATGGTATATGTGGATGGTATTGTGGGGGGCCTCATGATTATTTGGGACAAAAATAGACTTTCAGGTATAGTTGATACTCAAAATCATACTTTCATTTATGTTAGATTAATGGATGCTTTTAGTATGGGTCCCTTCCTACTCATAAACATGTATGGACCAAATAACTCTGGGTATAGAGCTAGAATTTGGGAAGAATTAAAAAAAATTAGACATCAATGTTAAGAAAATAACTATATCTTTGCGGATACTTTAATACCATTCTTTATTTAGAAGAGAAGAAAGGAGGAAAAGCTTATCTTGTGACTAGAGCTTTGGATTTCAAGGGTTTTTGTGTTGAGACAACCTTGACTGATATTCTCCCAAAGTCTAGTTGGTTAACTTGGAAAAATAGGAGAAAGGGGGAAGAAAATATTATTTGTAGGTTGGATATATTTTAGGTTAAATTAGATTGGTTTCTCTCTCCCCTTATCTTCTATTTGAAATTTATTCACTATGGAGGTTCTGATCACTAGCCAAATAAATTGGATATCAATAATGGTAAAAATCCCTTGGGGCATCCCTTCAATATGGACTCCAATATTTGGTATGAACACTCAAAGTTCAAATATGCACTCACAATTTGGTGGAAGGCAGATGTTAAGGGCTATAAAGAGATTCATACTGCATAAAAAAACTTGTGGAAGTTAGGAAAAAAGCTAGGGTATGGAACAAGGAGAAAATGGGGAGTTCATTTGAAAATATTTTTTGTCAAAGTTGTTATATTGGAAATAGAAAATGAGATTACTAACAATGGAATGTTAGAGGAAATAAGGGCTAAGTAAAACAATATTTTAGAGGAGCTCAACAAGTTGTTGAAAATGGAGGAAATCTTTTGGCAACAAAAATCAAGAATAAAATAGCTAAAGGAGGGAGATGGAAACACCACATTTTTTCATATAACCAAAAACATAAGTAGATAAAGAAATAAGTTTGTTAGCATTAATTTTCCTTTTGGGAACAAAGTTGAAGATGTGGATTCTATAACAAAGGTGTTAATTTATTTAAAAATCTTCTGGTTAATGGTTGTTAGGTCCAGATTATGATGTGTAGGAAGCTTGATTAAGGAATATACCTAGTTTAATAAATGAGAAAAATTAGTATGCTTCTAAGGCCCTTCATGATGGAGGACATTTTTATTGCCACCTTCTCCTTGGGAGCTAGAAAGGTACCAAGTTTGAATGACTTCCAAGCCAAAATTTTAAAAAAAATTTGGAAGCTAGTGGTTGATGATGTTTGGAAAGTTGTTAAGGAATGGAAAATCAAAAAATAAACTTCTAAAGCTTGGGATTCAAATTTTATTTCCTTAATCCCTGAAGTAAAAAATCCTAATTATTTTGGTGATTTCAAACCGATTGTTTTATGTAATATGATCTACAAGATTGTCTCCAAATCCAAGGAAGTTAGATTGAACAAATGATTGGATGATATCATCTCAAAAGAGAAAAGTGTTTTTCTGAAAGGTAGATAGATTTTAGATGGAATCCTGATTTCTCATGAGACCATGCACTCGATCAAAATAAAGAAAAAATAAGTTATGATTATTAATTTGGATATGAACAAAACTTATGATAGAGTCTCATTGGAGTTTCTTCTTAAATTCATGTAGAAATTTTATTTATATGAAGATTGGTGCAAGTAGGTTTATAATTTTGTCTCCTTGGTCTCCTACTCACTACTTATTAATGGATCCCCTAGAAATTTTTTTATCCCAATTAGGGTCTCAAGCAAGGAGAACCACTCTCTTCATTCCTTTTCCTTATTGTTTTGGAGGTTCTTAGAAGGTACCTAAGTGTGAGGTGGAGAGAGGAAGTGTAATGGGGCTTCAAGTGTCCTCTAGTGTCAAACAAAGCACTCACCTCTAGTTTATAGATGGCACTTTCTTTTTTGTGTTGTTTCTACTAGAGAAGCCAACTCAATCATGAGTCTTGATGCAATATGATAAGGTCATTGGGATAAAGGTAAATTTTAATAAGTCCATAATCTTTCTATTGAAAGAAAGGTGTCGGGAGAGTTTAGAAGCTTAGATGATTCTGGGGTTTGAAATGAAGTCTCATCCAAGTAATTATTTGGGTATGCCTTTGGTGGATAAAAAATATTTGGATTTGGAGTGGAAGAACATAATTTATAGAGTGCACACTATATTGGATTTGTGGAAAGAGAAATGGATCTCTTTGGCCAAAAGAATCACATTTGTTAAGGCCTCTTTGACCTCTATCCCAATTTACATTTTGTCTATCTTCTAGATTCTCAACAAGGTGGCCAAGATTTTAGAGGATATATAGATAATTTTCTTTTGGAATTGTAGAAAAAACTCACATAAGTATAAATTAGTAAAATGAGAAGATATATGTAAATAAAAAAATAGGAGGCTTAGATTTTAGATAGTGCAAAAAGATGAACAAGGATTTAGGCTCCAAACTTTGTTGGAGAATTTATGAAGAAAAATATAGAAATTGGATTAATTTTATTCAATACAAATATCTTGCTGACAAGATTGATAATCTATTTAAGGAGGTTGATGCTCTTCCCGAAGAATCTTGTAACGCCCCGCTATGCAAACCTCATAGGACAACTACAACAAATACAATTTTTTTTATTTTTTATTTTTTATTTCTAAAAATAACAATTACACAATGCAACAAATAAACATTTATAAAACATAGAGATAACATAAAGCATTAACCTAATCCTATGGGGTACATGGTGTGTTACTTAAATGAACCCAACAATTAACGATAAATGATACTAACTAAAGTGGAAGAAAGAAATGAGAATAAAACATGATATAAGTACAACAAGAATAAGATATAAATTCATAAACATAAATCACATAATACTATATTCATCTTCAAAGTTCAAAGTTACAAATGTGGAATATATTTCCATAGATACAACACAATATAAAATCAGAGTTACATTACAAGGCCACTTCCCTTATAACATTGGGAAGGGTACAATCAATAATACAAATGTACAATAATGAAAGACAACTCTTCATAGCTACAATATTCTCCTTGTGAGCTTCGAGATCATTGCAACTACATCCACGCCAAGGCAAAAAGACTCAATAGTGAAATAAAGCCAGGGCAAAAAGACTCAATAGTGAAATAAAGCTAGAAAAGACTCAATAGCACATTAGAGGTTAAACACAAAGATGCTTAGTTGTCTTATGAGTTCCCCGTGAAATTTGAATTGACTAATTTGAATTATAATTTGATTATCAATACATATGTCCAATTTCTTCTTTAAACAAATGTGCTACAATTGTTAATTAAGATAAGATCAAATATTAAATTTATGTATTTTCTTCACAAAGATACAAGATAAGGTACCCAAACCCTAGTTTTGATTCTAGCGCGTATTAAGAAAATGTAACCTTGCCAAGTTCCAAACCAAAATGAGCCCTAGCACGTCCAATAGACTCAACTTGGGAGACTTTCCATCCCACTCAATAATAAAACAACCACAAATAAAAAGCAATAAACCTTAGAATTGTAAAATAGTTATGCTTCTTGAGGCACCTATTTTTTAATATATTTTTATAGTAGTAACATAAATATATTTTTTATAATATATATTTATACATGATTTTTATTTGTATTTTTTTTTGTTTTCAATAGTGTATTTAATTTAATTTAATTTTAAAGCAGAGGTTTAACTTTGAGTTGGATTTCTCACAGGTTTGGCTTTACATTTTTTTGATTCACTTGAGTTTAGCTGACACAAATTTGGTTTTAGTCCTGGTGAAACCAATTGCATTGTAATAATCTCTTGTTGCAATAAAACAAAACAAAGATTGAAGGAGTTGGGCATTATAGCAGGAATTAATACTATCAGCAATATTATTTGCCAGGTATTTTCTCCACTGTCTACTCCTTGATCTTCTCTCTTCATTGGGTCAATTATCTATGACATATATAGATTGCTCTGATTGGTGGCTTTAATCTCTTTTGGTACCCTACATTTCTAAATCACATGTTTCTATTTTGCTTTTCAATATCTTGTTTATATTTTGCTATTGATTTAGCTTGAATCATATGTTTCCATTAGATTTTTCAATACCATTGGTTTATTTTCTAGTATTGGCTTGGTTTAAGTTCTTTTGTGTGTAAAATATTTGTATTGCTTATCGTCAAGCTGCCTTGGGTATTTTTTCTTCAATTGATCAATGAGTTGGTTTTTGGGCTTTTAACTATGGATTGTACACATGACCTTTTCATTGTAGCAGGATAGTTGACCATCAAATTATACCATATTAATAGAGTAAATTCATTACTAGATTATGTGATTTTTAGCTGGTGAATTTTTGCGTTCAATCACTAACCTACATTTATCAAGACATTTGAGTTAAAATCTCCATCGAGGACAAATTCTGCAACAATAATACACAAAGGTTAACACAGGCCAGACAATCCCCAAGACTTGGAAATTGAACCTAATTGCAAGAGAAATCTGTCAGTTATACAAAAGCTAAAATCCCAATTGTTTCACCTAAAGGTATCCCATAAGAGATTTGTCCCTACAATTATTGGGGTAACCCATACAACTAGGCTTAAGTATCACACATTAAGCCCTAACCGGTCAATGCTTTTTGTCATTTTCTATTTTCCGTTGGGGTATGTCCGACACTGGCTATGTTATGGTCATCCCATGGCTCATGCATAGTCTTAGTGATTTTTTCAGGGAAGTACTGTAACTCGGAAACGAATTTCAAATCACGGTCGTACTCTCCACAGCTAGCAAATTTACTCTGTTGAAAACTCTAAAAGCCGCTTGTTGTTATTGATTTCCACTGTGCCTAAATTGAATTTCAAGCCCACCTAAATTTTCAATATGCTTTTCATTTTACCTTAGCAATCTCCATTCTCTGTTTGGCATGCACAAACTTTCTTGAATGGAAAAAGCACCCTCAAATGGCTTACGACTGTTATCTTAGGGTTAGAAGTTTTTTAAATTTGGACTATGGAAATGCAAATGATCTTGGCTTATTTATTCTCAACCTGTGTGTCCATCAAGGATCAATGGCCTTTTTTAATTCATTCAAAATATTGAATCTTTCTTTGAACAATAGGTGCAAATTTTTTGAGAACAAAATTATTTTCAATAGTTGTTTGACTGTTTCTGAATTTTGATTTTGATTCTGTGGAAATCAGATTCATTGGTTACGTCAGACCATCGAGGATCAATATTTTTATTTGGCCTATGTAGTGATTACAAATATAGCTCTCAATGATAAACATAATAAATATTTTTCACTGTAAATCTGACCGGCTTCCCCATTTGTCTTTTAGTTTTAAGGATACGACTGTCCCCTTGGAATTGCAAGAACAACGTGTTAAAATTTGGACTTGTGTTGCGTTTTGAGATCAATCTATCTTTGGGGCTTCAAGAGGGGTGCAAGGTTTATTAGGTTGGGATCTCTCTAAATGGGGTTTGGGGGCAATAGTCTTTAAAGAAAAAAATTTATGTTAAAAATCTACTTTTTTTAAAGAGAAAATTAGGGTAGTTTAGATCTAATAGTGTTGTTATTTGAGCAAACAGAAATTTGGCCCATCGAGAGGCCATTGAGATAGACTCACTGGAGCTGCTATATGAGGCCAAATACAATCCCTTTTGTTAATTTGATATAGTAGCTCTTGCCCAGGCAACTTAGCGAAATGTAATCAGGGAAGAAGGATATATTTTGTTTTTTGTGGCAAATTGGATATTGGTCAAAATCTTGTGTCAAAGCAAAATGCCAGTTGATTTACAGATGATAAAGTGTTAGTGATTCTGTGAATAGTTGCTCTAGAAGAAATTCAACCCAATTTTAACTCAACCTTCAATCGTAAATCTTATGTCTTGTTTAATTCCCCACAAATGAATCCTAAGTCTAGAAAAAATGAAAAAATGAGATTGTCTTTAAGATTATTTCTATAAAAATTTCCTTGCTTGGAGCTGAATTGATGTTGTTTGGCCCCTGCTACATCATGTGTGTATTCTTTAAGCTCAATCCATCTATATTTTCAAATTATAGTCTCAAAATACAACACTCTCGTTTAAGTTAATTTTTTTTCTACTTTGATTTCATCAGCTATAAAACTCCTCATCACAAAGAAAATAAAATTTTCTGCAAGAATTCACTCTACACTATATCTTTATAAATTACAGTCTCAAAATGCAATGTTCCCATTTAAATTAAAAAAAAAAATCCCTAGGATTTCATTAGCTATAAACCTTGGCCCCAACAAATAAAGAAAATTAAATTTCCTACAACAATATTCTTTGCACTTTTTCTTGATATAACATGATTGAAATTTCTAGAGAGAAATGTTCATAATTTAAATACTTCATGAGATTTGCCATTAAACAATTTTAAAATCTAACTGGAGTTTAATTCTTTATATTTTTGAATTTAGGATGATTTATGGGCTATAGAGCTTTAAATTCAACCATTATGTTTCTAGAATTTCTTCTTTACCAGTCTATCATAAATTCCTATAAATTGTACTTCAAAGGAAATATGTCCTTAACTATTCGAGTTGAAATGGAATAAATTTAGCTAAATTTGATAATTTGCACTCATGAATTGTTGATTTATTGTATCTATTTAGCTTGTTTGGTCTTCATAAATCTAATTAGAAAATCTAACAGGTATTTGTACTTTGATGAACATGGGGCAGGATTATTTGCATACAATATTAGTGTGGATCATTATCAAGGTTTGTCTCACTCCCCAAAGCTAGTTAATCATATGACATACTCTTAGGTTTTAATTCTCAATTAGTTATCAATTATCACACAAAAGAACCAGACACAAGAACTGCTCCATGCACTTGTGATGGAGCTTTGGAAGATCCTAAGGAACCATATTGGTATAGGGTACTTTACAAAGGAGCAAAATACAGTCAAGGTATTTACATATGGCAATTTTGGTGGTAGTATGTGTGCCAACATTTGTTTAGATGAATACTTAATGACCTTAGTGACATGGTTGCTGGGTGATCATAGATTTGAAGAGGGAGATACATTTCTTGCTAGAGTTGGTGTAAGAACATGGAGGAAGGAGCTATTCATTGATTGTTCAACTACATCAAACTACATTAATGAGCATCCAATGTTTCAAGATCTATTTGAGTATCAAATTAGAGATTTTAAATTTGAAGGAGATGCACAAAACATTTATATTGATCACCTTCGTAGTAGATTGATAAGAATATTCAAATGCCTATTTTGTTGAAAATAAAAACACTATGAATTCAAAAAACAGAATCTGAAACAACTAGATTGATGCAGGTGTGGTGATTTTGGACAATATCAGAGAGGACATCAAATGCTAAACTTGAATGGGAATCAACATTTTCATGCAATCTAACAACCATAGAAGTGAGACATCCCTGTAGTTGTCTCTTGATTCAACAATCTATAATTCACCCTTTGAATCCCTTTGCACCTACCTTGATAACAAAATCTGAAACAAAAACTATGAAAGCAGATTAGCTGATTTTGGACAATATCGGAGATGACAACAAATGCTAAACTTGAACAAAAATCAACATTTTCTTGCAATTGAACAAGACATACTTGTACTTCTTTCTCCATTGGAAAATCTACAATTCACAAAGTGAAATTGAAAGAAAAAGCCTCTTTTAATAGAGGTCTTCATGAATTGAAAGATAAGAACATGTGAATAAAATAGCTTTAAAACTTATTTAAAAACAAAGAAAAAAAAATAAAAACTATTGAAAATTATAAAATAAATGAATAAATACACTATTGAAAAATAAATAAATAAAATTACAAATAAATACATTGAATTTTTTATAATTATAAAAAATATATTTGTGTTACTAATAAATTTCACCCTAAAAGCTTAAAAAATTATTAAGTATTTAGTTTTTTTTTTTAATTAATTTGATTTTAAAATCTGGAAAAGCAAGATTATCGTCAGTTTTATTTTATTTTTTAAATAAAATTGAAAATATTTTAGAGTGAATAAGATATCAAATCGATTTAGATCTACTTTAAATCTGCTTGAAAAAATGTCTACATACAATGAATGAAATTATGCTAGTTGAAAATATTTGAATGCCAAATTGAAACTAAAGAGTTTTTCTTTACGTTGAATTTTTCTTTTTGATGGATGCCATTGTAATACGCCTCTCAGCGTAATAATATATATATATTAATTTAAAGATACTAAATTGATTAAAAACCAATTATAAATCACTCACTAATTTCAAATTTTTAACTATATTTTATTTTCTAATTTTAAATCTTTTCCACACAGAATATTCTAAATTATGATTTTTCTGAGATAATGGAAATCTAATCTTTCTAAATTCTGATTTTTCTAAGATAATGGAAATCTAAACTTTATTCTAAAAATCAGTTCAAAGTAAAAAGCAGATTTAAGATATTAATCTTCTAAGTTCAAATTTTGATTATAATATTTATTTATTTTATACAACTATTCTGATATATCACAATACAGTATAGTTTGACTGGAAAATAATGAAATCAAATCTACAGTATATTTTAAATCACAAATTTCAGTTTCCTCATATTCTAAATACAACTTAAATAAAAAGACATTTTCAAACAAAATTTACAAATAACATTTTTCCCCTTTATATATAATTTTTTTCTAGAGAATAACTTATTTTTTATTTTTCATTATCTGCTCACATTTCCTGCATATACACTATCTATATATACATACATATATACATATATGTATATAAATACTAAAATAAATATATATCAATTCGTCTAATGCTGCAATTGAAGCACAAAATAAACTGAATATATGCACATAATATATACACATACATACACATATATATATATGTGTGTGTGTGTGAAACCTCCACATTAATATTTAAAAACTATAGAACATAATAAAATATCATATATATGTTCATTTTATCCAACAATTTTCCCATGAAAGAAATACATTGACAAAAGAGAAGTGTAAAAATTTCCAAGAGTGATCGAATAGGGAAAATATAGGGAACGAAAGGGTTCTTAGACGAGAGAGATTTTCAGAGGCTTAAAGCTAAGAAGATTCCAAAGATAGAGGGAATTGAGATTTCAATAGGAATTCCAGAATGAAAATTATAGAGAGGAAGGAGAAATCTACAGACAAGAAGAAATAATTACAGAGAATGGAATTTTCCCAAACACACACAAAAACATATTTTCTCTTTCAAACAAATTTCCTTTCTCCTTTTAAAAACTAAATCTACAGAGATCAAATTATGAAATTCGAATTACCCAGAGTCCTACGCAAAGCTCGATTCGAGGACGAAATGATGCGCGACTCTAGCCAACTGCAATCTTCTCGTAATCTGGAGATTCAAAACCCCAACAACAACAAATTCGACAACAAAACCCAGTGCAAGCCAAAAATCAAATCTTCTTAGATCAAATTGATGAAAAACCACATAGATTACTAATCCTCAAAAAATTTTCAACAATTTTTTTGAGTTGCAGACATTTTTTCATTTTTTCATTTCCTCCCTCTTGCTTTTTCGAAAAAGCAATATTTGGAAATATACTTTTTCCAAAAAGCCAAATCAGAAGTTGTCATAATTTTCTGACAACTTTCCCATGCAAATTCCACTTAACCCACCATTTCTGCCATTTTCCAATTTTGGAAGAAGAATCTTCCATAATTAATTTACACCAAAAAATATGCCTTTTAAATATTTTAATTTCATTTTAATAAAATTAATTTTTTGAAAAATAAACAATTAATTAATAATAATTTTAAACAACATTTCACTTAATTATAATTGAAGTTTAAAATTTATTTTATTAAATCACCTTTTTCTAATTAAAACAAATAAGATAATGATTTCCTTAACTTTATTTCTTTTAAAAATAAACCATAATAATTTATCTAACTATTTATTTAATTTAATGATTTAAATTAAATGATAGCTTCACATTTCAAAATAACAATAAAACTGCTAATGTACACCATAATTTTCCACAGTATTAATATCATAAGCAATATTGAACCTTTCATTAATTTAATATTTTGCACCATTGACTATCATTTAATTTAAATCATAAAGCTCTAAACCAAGCCATAAACACACTTATAAAACTCATGAAATAAAATGATTTAATTAACAACCATACCCACATGAACAAAGTACAAACACGACATGAACAATCCTTGGACCAACCACTAACATAGGCGGGGGTACTTTCTTACCAACTCCCTAACCACATCAACCATTGGGTCTGTAGGATGTGCTCAAACCCGACAATGCAAGTGGAGTCGGAACCTGGTACCTGTATTCCCGCATAACACAAAACGTTGAAAAACATATACACATGCAAATAATTCATAGTCAAACACATTGTGAAGGAGGGTTATGGTGAGGTAGGGCGCTCACGGATGAGCAATGCTACCTCATCTCCTTCACTCGAATCAAATACAATAAACAAAATCTAGGCATCACATCATCAAAATAACTCACAAAGTAACATCGTCATAACATGAGTATCCCACACATAAGTCCAACTATCATAAGCAAATAAGCATAACTATTTTCCACGCCCAACACATGGTGGAAAAGTTGTCAAATAGAGTATCAAATATGCATTAGAACATAACCAGAAATCACATTGAAGCAAAACACACACACCAAAGAAATATCAGAGTATTAAAACATGAGAGGCACTATATCCCCCACTAGAAATAGGATTACTCCTGGAAGCCACAAAACAAACAAGGAAAAAAGGCTTAAATGCGGGATGCATCCTCCCATGTCGTTGAAGTCTCTTCATTCAGGTCCCATTGGACTCGCACCTGATCAATCTCTCTGCCATTGAGCATGAGTCTCCTCTGCTACAGAACATCCAAAGGCTCCAGTGTGAGCTTCCCATCCTTGACCTGAAGAGCATTTCAATCCAGTACATGAGATAAATCAGGAAAGTAAAGCCTAAGAACAAAAACATGGAACACATCATGAATGCATGCAAGGATGGGCGACAAGGCTAAACGGTAAGCAATGGGTCGAATCCTCTTTAGAACCTCAAATGGACCCACAAAATGAGGTGCCAACTTAGAGCCTTTTCCGTAATAGATAGGGATCTTTCATGGATGCACACGAAGAAACACAAGATCACCCACTGAAAACTAACGATCAACCCTATGAGCATCGACATATTTCTTCTACTGATCCTAAGCCGCTACCAAGTGCTCTCTGATGCAAGCGACTTGCTACTCCATTTCCTATAACATCTCTGGCCCAAGAAGAATCATGTCCTCCAAATGGTTCCAACTCAGAGGTGTTCAACACGGGCGACCATACAAAGCCTGGAATGGTGGCATCCTGATGAATTGTGGTAACCATTATTGTAGGAAAACTCAACCAAATGCAAATAGTCTTCCCATCGAGACTACTGATCCATAACATACATGCAGAGCATGTCCTCGAGAACTTGATTGACCCTTTCAATCTGATCATCTATTTCTGGATGGTAAGCATAACTGAAGTTCACGCTACAATGAGGTGCACAATGTAGAAGTGAACACTAGATCTCTATTAGAAATGATTCTTTACAGAATCCCGTGCAGCCTTACAATGTCATCCATAAAAAAATTAGCCACAAACGATGTAGTATAGGAAGATCGAATAGGGGAGAAATGTGCCACCTTGGTCAACCTGTCAACGATGACCATGATAGCATCATGCCAATGTGCAGTCATCAGCAACCCAACAATGAAGTCAATAGATATAATATCCCATTTCCATTCTAAAATGAGATTGGGCTACAAAAGACCTACTAGATGATGGTGCTCTACCTTCACCCTCTGACACTCCAAGCACCTCACCACAATATCTGCTATATCCCTCTTCATCCCTGCCCAAAAGTACAATGAACGAAGATTTGTTTACATCTTTTTAACTCCTAGATGAGCCGAATAAGGAGCCCAGTGAGCTTCAAACATGATTAGGGTATGAAGACCCTCTGAGGAAGGAACATATATGCGACCCAAACATTGCAAAATTCCATCAGACTCGAGATTATAACCAGTAAAACTTCCCTGAATCACTCTACCCGACTCCATCTCTGACTTCACCTCCTAGAACCAGCTGTCCGAAGGAAGTGCTACAAGAATCTAACCTTTTAGATCAACCTCAAAAGTCATAGAGGATAACTCATGGCAACGAAAACTTAGAGCATCTACCACTACATTCTCCTTGCTCTGAATATATTTCACTTCAAAATTGTACTCACAGAGGAATTCCATCCATCTTCTATGTCTAGCATTAAGATTTGGCTGTGTGAAAATGTATTGCAAATTGCGATGGTCACTGTACAGCTCAAACCTGTGGCCCAACAAGAAATGCCTCCACCTGAATAGGGCATGAACAACTGTGGTCAACTCCAAGTCGAAAGTAGGGTAATTTAGCTCATGGTCCTTGAGCTTACGTGACTCATATGCTATCACCCTGTTGTCCTGCATCAAAACAACCCCTAACCTTCCCAAGGATGCATGTATGCAAACCGCAAAATCCTGAGTCAGATCAAGAACAACAAGAATAGGCACACTAGTCAACTTCTCTTTAAGAGTTTGAAAAGCCAATTGCACTTTTTTGACCAATCATATTTCTTTCCTTTCCTTTGTAGAGAGGTGATGTGATGTGCAACCCTAGAGAAACCTTGTACAAACCACATATAATAGCCCACCAATCCCATAGAGCTGCGAATTTTTGGAACATTTTTTGGAGTAGGCCAATATATAATAGCTTGGATCTTTGAGGGATCCACGGTGATGCCTTCTTTAGAGATCACATGTCCCAAGTATTTCACTTCAGACTTATCAAATTCACACTTTGTGAAGTTTGCAAATAATTGGTTTTCTCTCAAGCACTGTAACACCAACTTTAGGTGTTCCTCATGCCCCTCCATGGATCTAGAGTAGATAAGTATGTCATTGAGAAACATGAGCACAAAACAATATAGATAGGTCCTGAAAACACCATTCATTAAGCTCATGAAAATTGAGGGTTCATTAGTTAACCCAAATGGCATGACAGTAAATTCATAATGTCCATACCAAGTGCAAAATGAAGTTTTGTGAATATCCTCCTCAACAATCCACAACTAATGACATCTTGATTTGAGGTATATTTTAGAGAACACCTTTGCTCCCTTGATCTAGTCAAACAAATCATCAATCCTCAACAAGGGGTAGTGATTCTTCACTGTCACCTTGTTCAATTATTTGTAATCAATACACAGATGGAGTAAACCATACTTCTTTTTCATGAAAATGACTGGTGCTCCCCAAGGGGAAACACTAGGAAGGACAAACCCATTTTCAAGCAATTCTTCCAACTGCAACCAAATTTCTTGAAGCTCTTGAGTTGTCATCCTATAAGGATCCTTAGAGATAGGCTCAACTCCTGGAACAAGATCAATTCAGAAGTTGATGTCATGCTTAGGTAGCATCCCAATATCTCACTTAGAAACACATTAGAAAACTCCTTCAGGAGAGGATAATCATCCAAAGTTATCTCTCAACTCTCCTCCATATCCAAGTCACTAACTAAGATAGCAAACAACTGACACCCTTGATGGAAACACCTCTTCAACTGCAATGTGGAGATAATCCTCAAGGAGATAGGCTTTTGAATGTCAGCAATTTCAACCTCACCTCCAGAATCATCCCGACAATGAATAGACTTACGATGACAATCAATTGTCTCCTAGTGTGCACTCAACCAATCCACCCCCAATATGTCATCATAAGAACCTAGGGGAAGAATTTGAAGATCCACCAAAGTCACAACTAAACCAAACTCCAAATTACATCCTAGAATAAGAGACTACACTAACACTTTTTCCCTAGAAGCTAATTCAACATGCCACTTAATGCCTTGCTTTGCCGCAACCAAATTACAATACTTAACAACTAAAGGGGAAATAAAGGAATCTGATGCACCACAATCAAAAAGTATAGAAATAGGAGTTCCTTGCAACAAAACTGATACCTCCACCATAGTGCCTTGGTGATTGGCCTAATGATTATCCACCATGGCGAAAACCCAATGAGACCTGCCAGTGTCTCTAACAGTCGACTCAAATGTTGCCAGCCTCTGACTAAACCCTGTAGTGCTCCTCTGTGGACACTGGTTGGCAATATATCCCTGCCGCCCACAACTGAAACACCCAATACCATGGCCAAACCCTCTAACACCAGATGGAACATTAGACTGCTAATAGCTACCACAACTAGGTGCAGGCTGTGAGGACTATGCTGGCTACTCAACCTAGTTATGTTGCGATCCCTTCCAATGATGGTTCCTCCTAGATTGAAATCTATTTCTTGGATGAGACTTCGAGGGCTTATTGTTCGATTGAAACTACTATTGTCCACCCTTAGCAGGTGCAGAATGAGCCCTGGAAGGACCTGCAGCTTAAGACTGCCCACCACATGAACCAATGCCTACAACAGGCGTATTACTGATCTGAACTCCAACGTGACCTCCTAAAGCTAAGGTCAAATTCTCCTCTAGAAGGCAAGCTTTCTCGACAACAACCTCCATTGTCTTCAGCTCAAAGACTCAGATACCCCCACTAATCCTGGCATTTAGACCTTTGAAAAAATGTTGTACTAGCATAGCTCATCATTAGCAATTCTGACGTACTGCTTAAGCTCAAAGAAGTTGCGCTCATACTGCTCTACAAACATTGCCATCTATCTCAAGTCATGTAATTCATCTGCCTAGTGTTGTCTCCAGTGATTAGATAAGAAACGTGCCTTGAACCATTCTAAGAACAATTCCCATGTCACTGAACCAACGTCAAGGAGTAATTTTTGTTCTTCCAGTCACCACCATGTGGATGCAAATCCTCTGAGGTGCATGATGGTGCACCTTTCCTTAGTATTATTGCTGTAGGGATGCATAACAAAGCATCGATCTAGATCAATAAGCCAAGTTTCAACTTCCAAACCTCCACCAAAGAGATCATAAATAGGAGGACGTGTGCTGAGGTCTCTCATATGTCCAACGACCACTGCATCTTGATTTGCTAGTATCTCATTCCTCCTCGACGACCACTCTCTCTCTTTGATCACCCGCTGCTCATCCTGCCTAGGACCCAGACGACCAAGAACATCTTCCAATAATTGACGCAACTGCTCACCACCCTGAATTTGCTACTCTGGATTAGGGCATTCACTCAGAGGGTTCTTCTAGGAACCCTGATTTTCCTCCTACTCCAATTCATGGGAGCTATGAGGTGGAGAATTGTGACGGCCAACTCTGCGACCACCACGGCCACGACCGTGACCACGTCCACGTCCTTGACCCCTAGGCATGATTCTATGCAACAAGAAAGGGATTACATAAGTTCAAAGCTACAGAACAAGATTAACATAATGGGTTTACTTAACCTATAGTACCCAATGTTGTTAACCTTGGCTCTGATACAAAGTTGTAACACCCCGCCACACAAACCCCATAGGACAACTACAACAAATATAGACTATTTTTAAAAAAATAATAACAATTACACAATGCAACAAATAAACATTTATACATCATAGATATAACATAAAGCATTAACCTAATCCTATGGGGTACATGGTGTGTTACTTAAACCAACCCAACAATTAATTATAAACGATACTAACTAAAGTGGAAGAAAGAAACGAGAATAAAACATGATATACGTACAACAAGAATAAGATATAAATTCATAAACATAAATCACATAATACTATATTCATCTTTAGAGTTCAAAGATACAAATGTGGAATATATTTCCACATATACAACACAATATAAAATCAGAGTTACATTACAAGGCCACTTCCCTTATAACACTAGGAAGGGTACAATCAATAATACAGAAGTACAATAATGAAAGATAACTCTTCATAGGTATAATATTCTTTGTGCGAGCTCCGAGATCATTGCAACTACATCCACGCTACGATCACAACTGGGGACCCAATGGGTGCATTGCACGTTTCCACCCGACTGTGTGGAGCCGAAGGAACACCCCCCGTGCAAGGAGTCAATAAGAAAGAACCCTCAGCCACAAAATCAAACATAAAGGACACACATCACAAGACTCAAGCCCATGAACAACATAAACATCGACAGTAAATAAATAACTTAAACAACTAAAACAATTCTAGAGGCACAAGAAGAAGGGAAATAAAGGGGCATAATGGGAGAGTGTCAATGCATGGCCTTCATGGATTCACCCGACTACCTATAATCTAGGAGCCGCCTCCATTTATGGTTAACCATACATTCTATTTCAAGGTGCCACCCCATAGGGTCACTCATGCGGAGCCATCTACCTTTCGTGAAGATGAGGTAGTGACCTTAACGACCAGGTCTTCCCACCTATCCTTAGCCTTTGGGAGCGCTAACAACAAGGGTGAGGTGTATATTTTTATCTTGTTATGTGATAACTAACCCAACCCACTAAGTAAATTAATTAGGTTTTCACTTAATTAGGGAAACTCTTTCAAGGGTGACCACTTGTACACTGGTTCCAAGAAGAGCCACTCTCCCCTATGGTTTCCCTAAAACCAAAACCAAGGAATGGGTACTAGAATGTTCAACCAAAAGAATCATAACTCACAACAGGGTACCACCCACAAATTCCCACATGGTATCAACATGAACCAAAAAGATGCAACCATAGAAATGCATTCACACTTTCCCTAACCTCTGGAGATAACACTAATTCATACAAGAACAAAGTAAAATATCACATCCAATTAAATAACACCATATCATTAACTATAAGGAATTTAAATAATAAATCATCCAATTCTTAATCAAATAACCATTTTCATCAATTAAAAATCAAAGGAAATTCACTAATACTTCTATTTATCCCAAGCACAATAACCAATTTAATAAATATCTTCCTACAATTAAATAATTCATTTATTAAATATCTAAGTCTATAAACTTGCTAAAAAACTAATTAAAGAGCAACAATGATAATTCCATGATTTATCTAAACATAATAAAATAAACTTTTTTTTTTTAATTTAAAGATACTAAATTTATTAAAAACCAATTATAAATCATTCACTAATTTCAATTTTTTAACTATATTTTATTTTCTGATTTTAAATCTTTTCCACACAAAATATTCTAAATTCTGATTTTTCTGAGATAATGAAAATCTAATCATTCTAAATTCTATTTTTTCTAAGATAATGAAAATCTAATCTTTATTCTAAAAATCAGTTCAAAGTAAAAAGCATATTTAAGATATTAATCTTCTAAGTTCAAAATATGATTATAATATTTATTTATTTTATACAACTATTCTTATATATCACAGTACAGTTTGACTGGAAAATAATGAAATCAAATTCTATAGTATATTTTAAATCACAAATTTCATTTTCCTCAAATTCTAAATATAGCTTAAATTAAAAGACATTTTCAAACAAAATTTACAAATAACATTTTTCCCCTTTATATATAATTTTTTTCTAGAGAATAACTTATTTTTATTTTTCGTTATTTGCTCACATTTCTTGCATATACACTATATATAATATTGAAATAAATATATATCAATTCATCTAATGCTGCTGCAATTGAAACACAAAATAAATTGAATATATGCACAAAATATATACACATACATATATAGATATATATGCATATATATTAAAACCTCCACATTAATATTTAAAAGCTACAAAACATAATAAAATATCATATATATGTTTATTTTATCCAACAATTTTCCCATGAAAGAAATATAGTGACAAAAGAGAAGTGTAAAAATTTCCAGAGTGCTCGAATAGGGAAAATATAGGGAACGAAAGGGTTTAGAGATTTTTAGAGGTTTAAAGTTGAGAAGATTCCAAAGACAAAGGGAATCGAGATTACAACAAGAATTCTAGAATGAAAATTACAGAGAGGAAGGAGAAACCTACAGACAAGAAGAAATAATTATAGAGAATGGAATTTTCCCAAACACACATAGAAAACATATTTTCCCTTTCAAACAAAATTTCCTTTCTCCTTTTAAAAAACTAAATCTATAGAGATCAAATTATGAAATTCAAATTACCTAGAGTCTTATGCAAAGCTCGATTCGAGGACAAAATGATGCGCGACTCCAACCAACTGCAATCTTCCAAATCCGGAGATTCAAAACCCCAACAACAATGGATTCGACAACAAAACCCAATGCAAGCCAAAAATCAAATCTTCTCAGATCAAATGACGAAAAACCACACAGATTACTAATCCTCAGAAAAAATTTCAACAATTTTTTGAGTTGCAAACATTTTTTTTCATTTTTCATTTCCTCCCTCTTGCTTTTTCGAAAAAGCAATATTTGGAAATATACTTTTTCCAAAAAAGCCAAATCAGAAGTTGTCATAAATTTTTGACAACTTTCCCATGCAAATTCCACTTAACCCACCATTTCTGCCATTTTCCAATTTTGGAAGAAGAATCTTCCATAATTAATTTACACCAAAAAAATATGCCTTTTAAATATTTTAATTTCATTTTAATAAAATTAATTTTTTGAAAAATAAACAATTAATTAATAATCTAATTTTAAACAACATTTCACTTAATTATAATTGAAGTTTAAAATTTATTTTATTAAATCACCTTTTTCTAATTAAAACAAATAAGATAATGATTTCCTTAACTTTATTTCTTTTAAAAATAAACCATAATAATGTATCTACCTATTTATTTAATTTAATGATTTAAATTAATTGATAGCTTCACATTTTAAAATAACAATAAAACTGCTAATGTACACCATAATTTTCCATAGTATTAATATCATAAGCAATATTGAACCTTTCATTAATTTAATATTTTGCACCATAGACTGTCATTTAATTTAAATCATAAAGCTCTAGACCAAGCCATAAACACACTTATAAAACTCATGAAATAAAATGATTTAATTAACAACCATACCCACATGAACGAAGTACAAACACAACATGAACAATCCCTGGACCAACCACTGACATAGGTGGGGGTATTTTCTTACCAACTCCCTAACCACATCAACCATTGGGTCTGTAGGATGCGCTCAGACCCGACAATGCAAGTGGAGTCGGAACTCTGTACCTGTATTCCTGCATAGCACAAAACGTTGAACAACATATACACATGCAAATAATTCATAGTCAAACACATTGTGAAGGAGGGTTATGGTGAGGTAGGGTGCTCATGGATGAGCAATGCTACCTCATCTCCTTCACTCGAATCAAATACAATAAACAAAATCTAGGCATCACATCATCAAAATAACTCACAAAGTAACATTATCATAACATGAGTATCCCACACATAAGTCCAACTATCATAAGCAAATAAGCATAACTGTCTGCCACGCCCAACACATGGCAAAAAAGCTGTCAAACAAAGTATCAAATATGCATCAGAACATAACCAGAAATCACATTGAAGCAAAACACACACACCAAAGCAGTATCAGAGTATTAAAACATGAGAGGCACTACAGATCTAGCATCTAGAATTTCATCAAAAAAATTACAAGATGATTTCCCTTGACATCAAGTGGATTTTTGGGAGAGGAGAAAAAATCATATTTTGGAGGGATTATTCATTGGAGGAAAGACCAAGCTTCACAAGATTCAAATATTCTCTCCCCTTGCTTATCATTTCAAAGAAAGCATTAACATCTTGGTTTGTCACTATTGGGATGGTGGTGGTCCTACCTAGAAATGACACCTCCTTACATCCCATGTGTCAAAGTTTAAGGATGTTTGTGATGATATTCAAACAAAGTCAAACAATTGGAGTATTTTGACGAGGGATTGTGAGGATTGCTTGGCCTGGGATGGTGATGGAATTAGTTGTGTTATTGTCAATTCTACCTTCCTTAAATTCTCTAGTAATTTGTCTACTTCCTCATTTATAATTGACAAGAAAATTTAGGTTGTGTAGGGGCTAGCGAAGGTTAGTTCCTTTTGTGTAGGTTACTTTAAAAATGTGCACCTTCACTTAGGATAATATTTAGTTGATGGGTAAATAGGGTCCGTCATGGTGTACTTTGTGCAAAGTCAATTATGAAACAAATGATCATTTGTTCTTGCATTACAAATTTTCTTATAAGCTTTTGGAGGAGGTTCATAAAAAGGTGGTGTTGACACCTTCAATTTTTTGCAAATTTGAAGTGCTTATGCACTTTCAATTTGGCACAAAGACTAATTTCACTTCTTATCACATCTAAACTAGAGCCCATCTTTGCCAAATTTTTTTTGCAAATCAGAAGTCATTGTGCAAATTTATGTGGTAAGGAGCTTTTTGGGACATATGGTAGTATGCTTGTTCAGTTTCGTTCTTCCAAGATGAGTTATATTGTGCCTTTTAATGTATTTTTTACTATGATTGCGCTAGATAAGTTACAAATTTGAAAAATACGAGGGTGACCCATTTCTTATTTTTGTCTCAAATGTCTCAAGTTTCAATTTTGTTAAAATGCGAGGTGAATTGATGCATTAATGTGAAAATTTTCCATTGTGGTGCACACCTCTGACGGGCCAGATTACAAAGAAAGTACTAAAGTTCAGCTTGCTAGGTGAAATATGATTACAAACTGGTGCAGGAGCACCTGGGAAAGTAATAGGTTTATAAAAGTTTTATTTGAAGTTCAATTTTGTTGTGTTGTTTTGAGGTCATGTTGACCATTGTGTTGATGCTTAGGGATGTTTTTTCTCTTTGGGAAAAAGTTTGTCAAGAGTTCATAAGTTTAGAAGCTCATTTTTGCTGAATGGTAAAAAAATTGCCAAAGTTTAGAAAACACACTGGGTTTTATAATTTGCATCTTTAGGTCATCTAAAGGCTCGACCCAAGAAGCTCAACTATTTGAGAAGCATATTTAAAAGTTGCCTCAACCTTTATGGAAGGTTGGAAGTTCATTGTACGGACTGTGTTTTTGGAAGTTGAAGAAAAACAACGTTTTTGCCATTATTTTTCTGGTTTTTGTTCAAGAATAGTGCTAAAATGGATTGAACAAGGAATTTAGGCTTGTGTAGGATGTAGAGTAGTGTTATTACAAGATTTGTGTGTTAATAGATAGTTATTTTATTCCTTTTCAAGCATTGTTTGTAAATATTTTGGAATTCACCCTGTTGCTGGCCTAAAACGGGTAGTTTTTAGAAAATGGAGGTTTAGAGCACCTTCCCACCGTACAAATTGTATGGCCTTTTGGGAAATGTTCCTAGACTCCATGCCTGTACATATGGTAGAATTTAGGAGTTGTGTGGTTGCAGGAGTTGCTAGCAAGATGATGCCCTAGGCGAGCCAGTGCAGGTCTGGCTAGGGAAGGTAGTGAGAAAAAGTCTCATATCTTGCAGGGGAATTGAGATTTTTGAGAAATTATTTTTGGTGAATTTTGTTGAGGGTCCTGGCAGTGCATGGAAGTCAGGAGGAGGTTTTATCAATTTATTTGGTGGGAGAAATTTTTGACAGTCTGAAACAGCTTTGAAAAGCTTAGAAACCCTAGGGTTTTTAACCAGTTTTGTGTTTGAGCAGCGTACGGGCAGTGCTGCTCCAAAACCTTGAAAATCCCTGAGGTGTAGGCATGAGAATCACAAACCCCAAATGAAGAGTCCAGGTCCTTTGGTGGGTTTTGAAGAAAATTTCATTTTACCTCTATTCAGAGACCTAATTGGGGGCTCAAGGCTTGTAGCCTTTCAAACCCTAGAAAGGAATTGTGTGAGAGTGATGGAAATTTGGAAACTTGTGGTTGCTTAAGGACCCTAGATAGGATATTTTGAATCTTTGCAACACCTTCACACCCCTGCAAGAATCTAGTAGAAGGTTGTGGATATTTGGTCTTTAAAGAGGAGTAAAGGCCAATGGAGAGCATATGGCAAAGCAACAAGGTTGGCTTGGTAGAAGAGAAGCTTGTTGATAGAAGAGGGGTTGGTCAGAAAAACCAGGGCACCTAGTCATGAGTAGGGACCTATAGGTTAGATTGGTGAAGCAAGAAACCAAGGAGGTCTTACAAGGAAAGGCCTAGAGTAGGAATCAATGATTGATTCCTCCAACCCCTCTCCCTATCAGATTGGTATCAAAGCAAGTTAAAGAATTGGGAAAGAAACTTGTATGTCAGACCCTGAGTCTAGTGATTCTTCCACCATGGTGAAAAATGCAGAACTGGCCAAGATGGTTGAAGAGCAGGAAGAAGACAATAAACAATTGAGGGAAAGAATAGCCCAACTTGAGGCAGCAGTGAGGAGTGCACAATTTGAGGGAAGAATAACAAAGGAAGAAGAGATTGCAGAGGAAGATAAGACCCCTACACCTGACCCTGTTTTGAAGGAGGAGCCTTTCTTGAAGGCATTGAAAGCCTTGAGTGGAAAAGCACTTGAAGGCATACCACTTTTTAGTGGAAAGATGGAAGCAGGCCTAGTCCTGGATTGGATAGAAGGCATGGAGAATCATTTTGAGTGTGATGGAGTCATTGAAGCTTAGAAGGTGAAGGTTGCTAAGTCAAGATTGAGAGGATCAGCCTTGACATGGTGGAAGTTTATTTAGACAGAAAGGGAAAAAGAAGGAAAACAACCCATATCAACTTGGAAAGGAATGGTTGCTAAGGTAAAAGAAGCCTACATGCCAGATGACTATGAGATTCAATTGCACAAGAAGAGGAAAAGTCTAAGGTAGAAAGACCAAGATGTAAACACTTACACTGAGGAGTTTCAAAAACTTTGCATGAGATCTAATGTGACAAAGGATGAGAGTCTTAAGGTGGCTAGGTACCTTAATGGCTTGAAATGGAATATCCAAGAAGAGATGGCTCTTCTAAGTCCCAAGACAGTACACCAATGCTATCAGTTTGCCATAAAGATTGAGGAAAGGAACAAGAGGAAGCAAGATCAGACTTCTAAGTGCAGAGGAAAAGTTAGAGATCAAAGAGGATAGCGTGGTGGCTACCAAGGAAGAGGTAGTGACCAAAGGAATCAAGGAGAAGCAAAGCTCACTGAGCATGGAGGTGAAACATCTTCTAGAGGTGGATATAACAAAGGAAGAGGACCTCAAGGAGGTTCAAACAGAGGAAGAGGAGCAGGAAGGAGCAGTTCCTATTTTGCAAACATGAAGTGTTACCATTGTAATCAAGTAGGTCACCCTGTTTATAGGTGCCCGAAGAAAGCATCTTCATCAAGCAATGAGAAGAGAGTGGCCTATGCACAAGAGGACACTTTGAGTCCTAAGGCATCTGAGATCAGTCATATAGAATCTAAGGTAGGAGAGAATCTGATGTTAACAGAGTCTTGATCAGACAACTGATTAGGGAAGAACCTAAACAAAGAAGAGCTCTTTTTAGAGTAAGGTGCAAGATACTTGGTAAAGAATGCAAAGTCATAGTGGATTCAGGTTCAACAGATAATATCATATCAGAGGAGGTAGTAATGAAACTGAAATTAGAGAAGTCATCTCATACTAATCCTTATAAGGTCACATGGCTCAACAAAGGGCAGAGTGTTTTAGTGAATGGGCAAGTAACGGTAGAGTTTTCTATTGGAGGATATAAAGACAAGTTAATTTGTGATGTTTTACCCATGGATGCATGCCATATACTACTGGGCAGACCATGGCAGTATGACAGAAGTGTTATGTATGATGGGAAGGAGAATACCATTTCATTCAAAAAGGATGGAAGAACCTTCAAGCTGCAGTCACTATTAGAAGAAGAAGAGGGACAGTCAAAGGCACCAAACATCATGTTGAGCAGTGGAAAAGAGTTCCTTAAGGACTTACACCAAGGGAATGAAGGATATGTGGTTGTGTTGCAACCTAAAGAAGAAGACAAGGCTGAAAAGATAGTCTTACCAGAAGCAATCCAAAAGTTACTTGATAAGTACAAGAGCATAGTTAGTGATGGTACACCTGCAACCTTACCACCAAAGAGAGCAATAAGTCATCAAATTGACTTCATACCTGGAGCCTCATTACCTAACAAAGCAGCATACAAACTTACACCTGAGCAAAACCTAGAGGTAGCTAGGCAAGTGCAAGAATTATTGGATCAAGGATTGATTCAAAAGAGCATTAGCCCTTGTGCAGTGCCAGTGGTTTTAGCAACCAAGAAAGGAGGTAAGTGGAGACTTTGTACTGATTCTAGGGCAATAAATAGGATCACCATTAGGTATAGGTTTCCTATTCCTAGAGTTGAAGACTTGATGGATTGTCTTGGAGGTGCTCAGTTCTTCACAAAGTTGGATCTCAAGAGTGGGTACCATCATATCATAATTAAGGATGGTGATGAGTGGAAGACAACTTTTAAGACAAATGATGGGTTATATGAGTGGAAAGTGATGCCATTCAGCCTCTCAAATTCCCCTAGCACATTCATGAGACTCATGAATGAAGTGCTTAAGGATTTCACAGGGATCTTTGTGGTAGTATATCTTGATGACATACTAATTTTCAGTAAGACAACAGAAGAACACTTCAAGCATGTGGAGATGGTTCTTAAAAGGTTGCAAGAGGAGAAGTTGGCAATCAATCTTGAGAAATGTGAGTTCTTCAAGCAAGAGCTTGTCTACTTGGGCTTTGTAGTGTCCAAAGGATCATTAAAGATGGATCCAAGCAAGGTGGAAGCCATCCAAAACTGGCCTACACCAACCACAGCAACAGAGGTAAGAAGTTTTCATGGTTTGGCTCAATTTTATAGAAAATTCATAAGGAGCTTTAGTGGTATATGTGCACCAGTCCTAAATACTATCAAAGGTGGTATGAAAACAAAGTTTAAGTGGACTCAAGAGGCCGATAAAGGGTTTGAGAAACTGAAACAAGAAGTGGAAACTCAACCTATTCTATTATTGCCTAGTTTTGACAAGTTGTTCACTGTTGAGTGTGATGCAAGTGGAGTAGCAGTAGGAGTAATTAGTCAAGAAGGTAGGCCTGTGGCCTTGTTTAGTGAAAAGCTCAATGAAGCCAAGCAAAAGTACTCTACCTATGAATTAGAGTTATATGCTTTAGTGCAGTCCCTTAGGAAGTGGAGGCATTATTTGTTACCCAAAGAGTTTGTGGTCTTTACTGATAACCAGACACTTAGTTATATCAACACCCAAGAGAAGTTAAGTAATAGGCATTTGAAATGGATGGAATACATCCAAGCTTTTAATTTTACCATCAAGCACAAGAAGGGACAAATGAACAAGGTTACAGATGCATTAAGCAGGAGATTACTGACAGTGCAGGAGATACAGCTAAAGAGCATTGGATTAGAGAGTTTCAAAGACCTCTATGGTGAAGATGAAGACTTCTCAGAAGCTTACAAGGTTTGTTCTGATTTTGAGAATCATTTTCATAGCCAATATTCTGAGTATACATTGCAAAATGGACTGTTATTTAAGGGTAATCAGTTATGTGTTCCAAGAGGGTCAATGAGGGAAAATATGATTCAAGAAAATCATAATGGCAGTCTTAGTGGGCATTTTGGCATCAATAAGACCTTAGAGTTAGTACAAAGATTCTATTATTGGCCTAAGTTGGCAAGAGATGTTAGAAGGTATGTGGAACAGTGTGTTGTGTGCATGAAAGCTAAGGGAGCAGCTAGCAATGCTGGTTTATACCAACCCCTACCCATTCCTAACAGACCATGGGAGTGTGTGAGCATGGATTTTGTGGTAGGCCTTCCTAAGACCAAGACTAGTTTTGACAGTGTTTATGTTGTGGTAGACAGATTTAGCAAGACGAGTCATTTTATTCCCTACAAAACTACTCATGATGCAAGCTACATAGCTCATCTTTTCTTCAAGGAAGTTGTAAGGATCCATGGATTACCATTAAGCATTCTTTCTGACAAAGATGTGAAGTTCATGAGTCACTTTTGGAAGACTCTATGGAGCAGATTGGGTACAAACCTGTCTTTTGGATCAGCTTACCATCCTCAGATTGATGGTCAAATAGAGGTGGTTAACAGAGTGTTAGGTAATCTCTTAAGGTGTCTAACCAAGGAGTATGGACAAACATGGGATATGGTTATCTCACAAGCTGAGTATGCTTATACTGACAATGTCAACAGAACTATAGGGAAAAGTCCTTTTGAGGTTGTGTATGGAATACACCCAAGAGGAATTTTTGAGCTCAAAGACCTTGGATCTATGGAGAATGGGAGTGGACATGCAGAGGAATTCACTCAGACCATGAAAGAGATTCAGGAGCAGGTCAAGAAAACAGTCACAACAACAACCCAAAAGTTGAAGGAGAAAGTTGATTTGTCAAGGAAGGATGCACAATTTGCAGTAGGGGACTATGTCATGGTCCACCTTAACAAATGCAGATTGTAGAAGGGGATGTCAACCAAAATCCAAATGAAAAGAGTGGGACCATGTAGGGTATTAGCCAAGTATGGACATAATGCTTACAAGGTGGAATTACCAACAGACCTAGGCATATCTCCAGTGCTTAATGTGGTTGATCTGATCAAGTATAAGGGGACAGTCACTGCCATGGATCAGAGTAGCAGGGAGATATTCAAGGATGTCAGCAACATGACACTACCAACTCCAGACAAGCTACAAGCAGAGAAGATCTTGGAGTCAAGAGTGAAGAAGGCTACAAGGCACAAGGTGTACATGGAGCATCTTGTCAAATGGAAGAACAAGCATGAATCTGAAGCTACCTGGGTAGAAGAAATATAATTTAAGAAGCAATGCATTGATATGTCTCTGATCTCTCCTAAAATTCCTTAGTTGTTTGTGCTGAGAGGGGGAGAATGGTGCAGAAGCACCTGGGAAAGTAATAGGTTTATAGAAGTTTTATTTGAAGTTCAATTTTGTTGTGTTGTTTTGAGGTCATGTTGACCATTGTGTTGATGCTTAGGGATGTTTTTTCTCTTTGGGAAAAAGGTTGTCAAGAGTTCATAAGTTTAGAAGCTCATTTTTGCTGAATGGTAAAAAAATTGCCAAAGTTTAGAAAACATACTAGTTTTATAATTTGCATCTTTAGGTCATCTAAAGGCTCGACCCAAGAAGCTCAACTATTTGAGAAGCATATTTAAAGGTTTCCTCGACCTTTATGGAAGGTTGGAAGTTCATTGTACGGATTGTGTTTTTGGAAGTTGAAGAAAAACAACGTTTTTGCCATTATTTTTCTGGTTTTTGTTCAAGAACAGTGCTAAAATGGATTGAACAAGGCATTTAGGCCTATGTAGGATGTAGAGTAGTGTTTTTACAAGCTTTGCATGTTAATATATAGTTAGTTTATTCCTTTTCAAGCATTGTTTGTAAATATTTTGGAATTCACCCTGTTGCTGGCCTAAAACAGGTAGTTTTTAGAAAATGGAGGTTTAGAGCACCTTCCCACCGTAAAAATTGCCCGAACTTTTGGGAAATGTGCCTAGAATCCATGCCTATACATATGGTAGAATTTAGGAGTTGTGTGGTTGCAGGAGTTGCTAGCGAGATGATGACCTAGGCGAGCCAGTGCAGGTCCGGCTAGGGAAGGTAGTGAGAAAAAGTCTCATATCTTGCAGGGGAATTGAGATTTTTGAGAAATTTTTTTGGTGAATTTTTTTGAGGGTCTTGGCAGTGCATGGAAATTAGGAGGAGGTTTTATCAATTCATTTGGTGGGAGAACTTTCTAATAGTCTGAAACAACTTTGAAAAGCTTAGAAACCCTAGGGTTTTTAACCATTTTTGTGTTTGAGCAGTGTACGGGCAGTGTTGCTCCAAAACCCTAAAAATCCCTGAGGTGTAGGCATGAGAATCACAAACCCCAAATGAAGAGTCCAGGTCCTTTGGTGGGTTTTGAAGAAAATTTCATTTTACCTCTGTTCAGAGACCTAATTGGCGGCTCAAGGCTTGTAGCCTTTCAAACCCTAGAAAGGAATTGTGTGAGAGTGATGGAAAGTTGGAAACTTGTGGTTGCTTAAGGACCCTAGATAGGCTATTTTGAAGCTTTGCAACACCTTCACACCCCTGCAAGAATCTAGTAGAATTTTGTGGATATTTGGTCTTTAAAGAAGAGTAAAGGCCAATGGAGAGCATATGGCGAAGCACCAAGGTTGGATTGGTAGAAGAGAAGCTTGTTGATAGAAGAGGGGTTGGTCAGACAAACCAGGGCACCTAGTCATGAGTAGGTACCTATAGGTTAGATTGGTGAAGCAAAAAACCAAGGAGGTCTTACAAGGAAAGGCCTAGAGCAGGAATCAGTGATTGATTCCTCCAACCCCTCTCCCTATCACAAACCCACGTTTTACTTAATTAATTATGGATCCTTGAAAGTTTTCATAGCCTTTGGAGGTCATGTGCACCCATGGTGTTGGTTTAGTCATTTGGCTTGCTCAAAAATTAAATTTTCCATCTTGCAATCTTTAAATTTTTCAAATATTTCAAGCATTTTACATGTTTAAAATATGGGGGGGACTTATACTGTATTTTAAAATTCTTATTCAAGTTTTGAAAGTTTGAAAATTTCCATTCAATGTTAATTTCGTGATTCCACAGGACAAAATGAGGGCATTTTTGAGGGGTGCATGGAATTATGAAAATTCCCCTTTTTAGGAATTTTTAAGGTTGTTAGGAGATTGTATTATGGTTAAGAATATTTACCATCCATTTTTGGATGTTGGGGGAGGTTTTGGATCATTTAGAGTGAGGAAATTTGTTGTTATATCACCTTAAAATGCTCAAAAACTTCTTTTCATGCCCAGTTACAACAATAACAACTTGCACAGTTGCAATTGAGTCAACATCCATTTTTCATGACTTGGGAATGATTTTAATATTGTTTGGAACATTCTCAAAATGTCATTCACCACTAAAATGCTTAGCAATCATTTGTCATGATTTGCACATGGTTATTTTGCAATGGCAACCATTTAAATGTTTTCTCTCTATTGCAAAATGAATGAAGGAGGTTTCAAATGTCCAAGTATTGAATTGATTAGTGTTTTGAATGGTTTCTCAATTCTAGTCAATCTAAAAATACTTTTGCAACCACAAAAAACATCCTCCCATGGAGATTTGGAAAAATTGGTTGCAGGCTAAATGTAGCAAGAAATAGTTGCAAGATAATTATTTGACAAAATACCAAATGTTTGTAGAGATGAAAATGAAAGTTTTAGCAGATAAAATGCATGCTAAATGGCATTTTTTTAACTACTAGTAAATGGGTTTTTACTCAAAAGTGAAAGAATTTCACTTACAAAGTGAAATGCAGGTGGTAAAAATGGTTTTACAAGTAGGTGAAGGATATGCATGAGAATGAAAGCAAGCAAAATGACAAAGCAAATTTTAGTTGCAAATGAGAGGCAAAATAAGGGTAGGGTAAAACATGGCATATTCCAAATGCCAAATCAAAGGGATCACAATGTACCAAGTGTCAGCTGAGTAGAAGATCCGAGTCTTCTTCTCTTCTTTGTATTGTAATCTCTATCTCATTTGTAAGGGTTCTTGAATTTTGAAGAAGCTATAAGGGGTAGGTTATTGGTTTTATGCATGGAAATATAGATTCATGTTGTGCAAATTTTCTTATTGTTGCATTATATATTTTGATTGTAACTTACATGAATGCATGCTTTTGCATGCTATCAATGTATCTTGTCTCCAATTTATAATGAAGTGTTTCTTTTAGTAATATAATCAAGTATTGTAGAGCTTTCCTTGCAAAAATTTTGCATCTAGATTATTTTCATGGTTAGTGTTTGTTCAAGCAACAATGTAGATCCTTCCAATGAAAATAATGAGAATATTGTGTTGCAGGTTGGATTTTTAATTAGAAGTTACATTGTTAGTCACTGGCTAGTCTCATTAACATAAGGTATTAATGGTTGAATGATCATCAAGATATGTTTAGGATATGGTGAAGGATGTGTACATGCATTGTGACTCTGTAGCCCTAGATAAACACTAGTTTATTTTGAATGGTTTTCCTTCAATCTCATAAACACACTTCAAATATAAAACCAAAAGCTTTATTTTCTACAATATTTATTCCTAATTATTTGCATGCTTCATACCTAGGCTTCAAATCCAACAAGGATAGTGCCTTCATTTTTTCAAACATATAAACCCTTGTTATTTGTATGAAGTTTATTTGCTAGGTGTTGCAATAAAACCTTATTTCATATCCATATTCAACACCATATAGGGAGACCCACCTAGGTTTTGCAGAGCCTAAAGTTCAAGGGAGAAAAGTGTAAGATCACTCTCCCATTTGTTGGCCAGATTTCTCATTAAATCTAAGGATTATATTTGGCACACCTTTAGGGTTCAATAATGTAGAAAATTTGGGAACCAACAGTTGGTGGTTGGTGTGAATTATTCCTCAACATCTTCCTATCCTTTTGGCTAGATGAGAGTTAAGTATTAAGATTCTTGGTTTGAATTTTATTTGGAATTACTTCCCTATCATGGTGGTGTGGAACATATGGTTAGAAAGGAACAAAATAATTTGTCAAGATAAGGAAAGAACAGTGGAAGAAATTTGGGGTAGAATTAAAACCAACAATAATGAGTTGGAAGATTTCCACAAGGAGGATTTTGAATTCATCCATCAAGCTAAAGCATTTTTAGTTACCAAGTGACCTAGATTAAGATGGATTGAAGGGAAAAATAAACATGTGAACTCTTTCAATTTTATTTTCTCTTGGGTGTGTCCTAAGGATGATTGGATCAAATTTAACTTTGACGTAGCTGCCAAGAATAACCTTGAGAGAGTGGGGAGAGGAGATGTATTTCATGATATAGATGGCTAGCCTTTGGGGCTCTTTGCTTGTGATTTTGGAAAATATTAAAATAACATTTTAGATGCCAAAGCCTTGTTATGGAGCATGATGAAATGACAAGGAAAAAGGCTAGAGAAAATCATAGATTAAGAGAGACTCAAAATTGGTGATGGGGTAAATGAAGGGAGGTTGCATTAAGAATTAGAGACTAGACTTTATCTTAGCTAAAGTTAGATCTAGAACTTAGGAATTTGACGAGTTTAGCTTCTCACATATAGGAAGAAACAAAAATATGATAGTTGACTAGGCTTCTAATAGGGTGTGGAACTTTGGAGCCAAAGTGACAAAACTCTAAACATTGGTGGAATTATTTCCCTAATAAATCCATCTAATTAATCCAAAAGGATCTACAGGAGAGGCCTCCCAATAATGGGACATAGTGACATTTGACTAGACAATTGGTAGAGGGAAAAGTGTGGGAAGTAATTATGAGTTGGGGTGGTGTTAGTTCATTATTTTATATTAATTTTTGGGGATCCTTTTATCCTTATTATTTATTTGTAAGTTAGTAGTCTTCGTATTGGTAGTTTCCTATGGCTCTTATTGTCATCATTTGTTCTTAGGGAGGTAAAATGGTGGGTGGTGTGTGTGGTAAAGATAAGTGGGAGGCATGGGCGTTGAAGTTGAGGAAGAATAAAGTGTCTAGGGAGGAGGTTGTGGTGAATTTTATGATGTTTCTTGACGAAGAAATCAAAGACCTTGTGTTGTGGAAGTAGGTAGATCCAATTTCGAAGTTGGTGAAGGGATTGGATGGGTCTCCTATTATGTGCATACATGATGCAATTGGAAAGTTATTTTTGGACTTGTAGTGTACCAAAGGGTGGTGGACCTTTGATTTTACTTAGTCTCTATTGTGTGCGGTCATCCTCTCCACTATTGCTAGTTCCTTTTTTCTCCATTACAATGTGGAATGTTCTCAAACAATGTCAAGTTTATTTTATAGTGTTTTGGATCACTTGCATGTTAGAAAAAAGAGACAAGTTTTCCTTTAGATTGTTGTGGAGGCTTTAACCAATAAATTGTGGGTATCCGTTCTTGAGGAGGTAATTCCTCTATTTTTTGGGTGTTGTGATTCAAAAGAAGAAGATAGGGATGAGGTGACAAATGTTTCTAATGCCAAAGTAAAATGTACTAATTGGAACTATGAATTCATCAGGGATGGCGGGAAGGAGCCTACATAATTTTCACTTTCCTTTACATCTTTGTTCTAAACTATTAAGTTTTTTAAGCTTTTGGTATGGGTAGAGTTAGATTTTGCAATGGCTTTGACCTTTTTTTGGTAGATAGGATGGTTAGGTTTATTGTAAAATATCTTTATGTATGTCTAGATTTATGTTACAAAATATAGGGTTTTCCCCAATTTTTTTGGTTCTTGGACCTAAACCAAGTTTTATAATTAAAAAATGTTTCAGCATTACGGGCTAAGTTTGCACAAGTATAAAATCCACACAGAGTTTGTAAACTTCTTAGTGCATAAGAATAATTTTTTTGGTCAATTTAACGCTTCACAAGTTTTTGGAACCATGCTACATATTTACAATTTTTGTAAATGCAAATTTCAACTCCACTTCCCATTTCCATATTACCATATATAATAATTCACTTTAAGTATATCTTCTATTGCTTATAGGGTAATGGGAATCATGTGCATGCTCACAATTTTTTGTATGCGAAATTCTGAATCAAACCCAAAAATTCTATTACACTAAAAATTAATAATTTCAAACATGTGAACATACCTTACATCTCTTCTTTGAATTTTGGCAAGATTATGAAACTATTAGACACATCTATAACTTGTACGTGAATGTGTAAATCAAGCCCACATGTCTACCTTTTGATGTTTTGTTATATTTTGACTTGAATTCATGCATCTAAAACCTAATTATTTTCTTTTGATGCTAATCCAAAATACTCAAGATTCATAGAAAATATAAATTCATATTACAAATCCATATTTTTGCTAACTAGATGATCTCTACATGCAAATTTGTGAATCATGACCACTATGGACCCTTTTTCAAGCTTTCCAAGAAGAGCATGTATTATGTGATAATTTGTAACCATATTTCAAAACATTGAATAATTGTTGATTAGTTGTTTGAGACATCTTGAAACTTCACAAAACTATGAACTATGGAAGGAAAAACTTGAAACTATGAACTTGTGAAACTACATGTGAAACCTGTTTGTCATTGATGATTTGATAAAAAAGTTAATCACCTTGGCACAAACTAGACCTATAGGTTGATAGGAAGTTACATGTTAATTTAGATAATCTTGTGACATATTTAGTTGATTAAACTTGACTCTAGATTAGTTATGACTCTGAACAATGATTAATGATTTTGAATTGATAGATGATTTGACAACTCATGATGATTGAGGATATATTTGTGACCAAGACTAATTGATGTAGACATTATTTTTTTCGACTTGATCAACCCAATGATGAAAAAGAATACTTACATATGCCTTGGAATAATGACACAACTTCTAAGAAAATGAATCAATGACATGTTAATTTAAGGAGATCAAAAAATTTAAAATTTTCCAAAGTGAAAATCAATTATAAAAAATATTGATTTTGGCTTATTATATAATATGATAGAATAGTAAAGGTGTATCACAACTCTTGGGTACTATCACCATGCCCTATTTTGAGAAACATAGTTAGTAGATAATAATCAAGTTATAAAAAGGAAAGAAAGTGTGAGTTGGCATATTATGCTAGTTGAAGGCCTATAAAACAAATATTTAACATGATCAAAATTTTGTTTAACACTCTCCTACACTTGTCTCCTAGAAGGTTGGGAGAATTTATCTTCTTAGGAATATAGGAATAAAACAAAATTTATCACCATAAGAATAGGCATGAAGAACTAATCTCTTGAATGACAACCAAAATTAGTAGAGTTAGTTAGGAACAAGTGTTATTTTATTAGGAATCTAAGTAGAAAAAAATTTCATCACCTTTATAAAATAGGAATAGGCTTACATTCTTGGTTCCTTCAGTACTAATCAATTTTAAGTAGGCTAGTTAGGGAGGCTCTATTATAAAATATAACTATTTCAGCTCTTGGAAATATAAAAAAATAAAAAAAATCAATAGGGAGAAAGAGAGTTTATGATAGTTGAAAAATATTTGTAAGACTTTTTATTGATCAATGGGAATTTGAAGCATATGAACTCCCTTGTTGTTCTTGGTCCCACTCAAATGGAAGAGTAAGAGCCCACTCAAGTTAGGGAGGAAATATCATTTTATAACATTTTTAGATTATATTTATTTCAATAATGGTTAACTTTGAATTAATTTCACTTTCAAACTATCGACTTATGAGCAGTTAATGTATAATCTATAGGAGTTTAGTGTGGTAGTTGCATTCTTTATATTTTTTCTAATGGTTTTGTGATTACTTTATTTTGAGTCATTTGCTTCATGAGTTTAAAAATGACATAGTTTAATATTAATTCTATATTTATATTTGATATGATTTGATATTGACAATGTAGAATTATAAAAGTAATTCATTTTTTGTTATTTCTCAATAAAAATATTTGTTAACCAAAATACTTAAATTTCCCTATTGGAAATAGCCTTGGACACAAACCTAGATTGACATTATTAACATTAAAGTGGATGTTCAACAACCCTCATCACCAAGCATAGGAACCATCAAAATCCATGATGTAAAAATAAGGGTCTATCCAAGAATGTGGGGTTCATAAGAGTGTACATAATAAAGATGTAAAATCCTAACAAGAATAAGCAAATGATATAGAATGAGATTCAATTATTATAATGATAAAATCAGTTCTAAATTAAATCTTAAATAAATATAAACCCTAAAGAAAAGGAAAGAGTGGACCTAGGTTGGTTTGAAGACAAGATAAGTGAAGAAGTGCAATAAACTATAAAAGAAAGATCAATGGAGCACAATGATGAAAAAAGAAGACCAAATCTAAACATAATATGTAAAGCATAAAACATAGATTTGAAAAACTCTAATATATAAAAGGAATCCTTAGAATAAAACTAGGTTGTGTAAGACAAGATAAGTTAACCAAAAATGTATAGGAAAATAAATTTTCCCTAAGCTTAGTTAGGCTAAACAAATGAAAAGCTTAAAAGTTAGTGCAAATAAAACTAGTGTATTATGAAACAATACATGTTAAATATGAAGAGAAAATGAAATAAATAATGATAATCAACCCTATCACTAAAGAATAAATGATCTATATGAAGATCTAAATTTGTAATGTCTCACAATCAAGGAGAGATCATGACAACTTGTAACTTTCCATATAATTGGATTTTTTTGTTTGCATTGTGAAGGGCTGAGTATATATATCTAAGCTGAGTATGTCATCACATAAATTTCTTGCACCTCTAAAATGTTCTAGTAATCTAAATAACTTTTCTTACTATTTTCCTACTTTGTCTCTACCTATTTTTCCCTTTTGATATTTGAATACTGGTGGTATATGAAAATACCTTTAAAGGATTGATGTTGTATCACTAGGATGCACATTCTCTTAGTTCAACCCACATAAATGTCTATAAAAGGATTGAAATTAGCATTCTTCAATCATGCACATTCTCTTAGGATGATCATGCAAATGCATATTCCTTTTATTACACCAACTTAAGTGTTTCATTCTCTCAATATTGATAATATGCCTTGGAACTTGGAATTCTTGGAGGAGATAGGATGATTTGAAACAATACATTAAATTCCTTTAACTAGTATCTTATAGTTATCAAATTTTTAAAAATGTGTAGTTAATCAAGTCATAGTGGGAAAACAAAGGGGGACTGCTAGCTAACAAATGTATTTGAATTTTAAAAGGGTAAGGGTCAAGTCTATGAATACAACATTGACCATGTGAGAGAAACAATGACCTACAATGAGAAAATGATTAGGTTTATATAGGTAATAACTATACTAGGGTAGGTGTATATATGTAAGTGTAATGAACACAAAGCTTAGGTGAATGTATCATATGCATATAAAGATAAGGTAAGGGTTAAATATGTGGGAACATGTGTGTGTATGGATGAGTAAAGGGTAGGAGGATGAGCCTAACTTTGCACAAGACTATGTCATTTTTGAATATGTAAATGTATTAAAGCCATCTCCCAAGATAAAGATAAAACTAAATGATAAATAGCATAGATATAAGCAAATTTCACCATTATAATAATATAATATTTATTGATATGTATAATGTTCCTAGATTCAATTGTATAATAATTTTTATCAACAACATTTTGGATCACAATTTGTGATCTAGAAACACTCATACCCAATATTAAGGACTGGGAATTTTATGTCTTTAATCTTAATTAAGTTAAAAATATTTAATCTTTCAATATCTTTTAGCTTAATTTTTTTTTATAATGAAAAGATCTATATTTCTTCAAATAAATATTACAGAACAATCACAAAAAAAAGGATAGGAAAAAAGGGATCACACCTCAATGTCAGTGGGTTGGGCTAAACCAAGGAGACAAGACAACAAGAGACAAGTTGATAATGCTACAACAGGAGTAAATCAAAAGTCAAAGAATTAGAGCTTTTTTAACAAGTGATTTGCATGTCATCAACCTTAGTCTTCTTCTTGAGAAGAAAATTCTTATAAGAGGAATTCTCAAGGCACCTATTTACACCCTTAGTCTGTAGATTAAATAAAAAGAGTCATCCAAACCCCAAATTAAGAGATGGGGAGTGGGGTTGAAAACACCCTCTATTGCCCATAGTATTAGAAATCATAGAACTAACCATATTTTCCATCTTTGGAGGATTTGAATTTTTTTTCATCATTTATTATCTGTCATTTTACCTCATTGTGTTTTGCTCTCAAAACAACTTTAGGCTCTCCTTCCAAGGTCCAAGGGGCTTTGTCATTCTTCCTCTCTATGCATTTATCTCAAAATGACTTCAAAATGATTGCACAAATCCTCTTCCAAAGGATTTTGGGAATTTTTTCACAATATTTGAAACCTATTTGAAACAACAATAACTTTACCTATATTGATAGCTTGATTTTGTTGACCATTCTTTTGTTAGACATGCTTGTTTTCTTTGACTATAATGAAGGTGTACTAAGAGTTTTAGGGTGCATGAAGTATATTTTTTTTAATAATCTTTAGCAAAGTAAGTCATATTTATGGCATTTGTTACATTTGAAAGGTAACTGATCATAGTTGAATTCTAGCATATACGATCAACCATCTAGATTTAGCTCAATAACTTTAGGAAGACCTTTTTTCCAAATCTACTTAGATTTGAGCACATGCAAAGTTGTCTTTTTGCTCCACCTTGTCAATTAAACCACCCAAAGCATCATCAATAGCAGTCAAAGATTTATCATCCCAAAAAATAAGAGGTAGACACAAAAGTTTTACCTAAACAGGACTGCATTAGGTATATTTTCTGCTCAATTAAAATCTACGGACCAATTATTGAAATATAATCTTTTGCCCCCATAGAATATAAATCACTCGTAAAAATCAGATCTTTGTCAACCTTTAACTTAAAAAAGCAAACATAAAATCTTCTTCCATAAAACCAAATAATTATTCTACCCTTCAACAAGAATTTCCAATAAAAATTGATCTAATCATCCACAATTTTGAATCTTCACGAAAGACCCATAAACTTTCCATCTAAAACCTTCTTAAAAAATAACTGAAACTTTTTTCCTTTTCAGTTATCATATTCATTAAATGAAACTTCAGGTATGATATTCAACTTTTTAACAAAACGAGAATGAAAAGATTTAGCTGTGAGCTTACCAACAGTTGCAAAGAGACTTTAAAATCAAACAACTATTTTGCAACACTATTTTGTTTAAAGATGACAAATATAGAAAAGAGTGTTAGTTAAGATGACAGGACTCCGTAGATTTAGAAGTTACTGCTAGCCATAGAGATAAAGAGAAACTGACTTCAAAATGACGAATGCAAAATGAGCAAGCCTTGCTATAAGTAATATGATGATATTTGGAGAGAAAAACAATGTAAAAATCCTATAACTAAACTATCTATCTTCATATACTCACACTGAACAAAAAGAGTACAAATAAAATAATCTAACACTAGATCAAGATTTATGTTAGATGGCAAAACACTTCTCAAATGTGGTTGAATATGAGATAATTATGAAACATTTCAGTGCTTAGAACTACGAATCACTTTGGAAATTTGAATTCTCAGAGTCATTTCAATCTTTTTCATTTGATTGCCTTGTTGATTTCTTTGAATGAATTCCTTATAGCAGAGGCTGATACATTGCCATTTGTTGCAGGATTGATGGCCTTTCTAATCTTGACTACGTTCATTGCAGTCCCAAGGGCATGCCCTGCAACTTCAAAGGCTTCTTGTGTCACCTCCCCTGCATCTTCTCCAAACCTGCATTGCATTTTATAACAAAATAGCAAGATTTATAAGTAACAGAGAAAATTTTTTATTTCCATATTAGACTTTTCCCATTCTAATGCCCAGTTTTTTTTTTTATCATTTATGTCAACTAGTGGCTCTAGTTGCCTCAGTTTAGGCCCAAGAAATGGTATGTTATTTTATCATCACAACAGTTTGGACTTCTTTAACATATATTAGAAACATTGATATTCTTATTAAAAAAGGCTGTTATTTTTTGCTGTTCTTACCTGTGTGCCATAATTTCAGAGGTCACCTCAGAAGTGGCTGACAAAGCATCCTTCCCTGCTACTTCAAGAGCTTCCATAAGCTTGTCTGCCATTCACAAAATGATATTAGTCCTTATTAGAACAAGGATAGTTTTACTAGCTGTTACAACTTACAGTGTACAGTGACAGGCAATAAACAAAACATACTGATAGCATCCAATGAAGCAAGCAGGACTTCTCCTGGTAGCATGGCAAAGAACTTTCGGCCTGCCTTGGAAGTGATTACAGGACCTGTAACAGCTCCACTTGCTGTTACCACCCCTTTCAGCACATTATTGCTCATTTTCTCAGTCATCTTTGACAAATTCTTTACCCTGAACAAAAATTGAATTGCATCATTTAATCTTAAAAGGTAAAACCTTGCAAGTTGTGAGAACTAAGCTGATAATTTATTTACATCTAGCCCATTTTAAAAAAGGATATTATAGTCGAAGGCTTTATGAAGGGACCACTACACACAATCCACTGTTTCAATGATTGAATTTAATTTTATAAATATTAATATTGATAGTTATTTAAATATAATATTTTGTTTTATTTTAAAATAAATTGATTATTTAATATTTTTTATATACAAATGAAGTGATTAATGAAATGAGCTGTAACTCAATTTTAAGAATGCAAAACTTTAATATATATTTAGCTCATTCTACAAGAATAAGGTTTATTAATTTCAATTAATGAACAAGTTGAATGACTTTTTCAATTAAACAATAAACAAGATCAAGCTTACATTACACAATCTACAAAATTTGGAAAATAAAATTAATATAACAAAATCTAAAATTAATATTTTTATTTTTCCACAGACGAACATTTTAACTTATATATTTAAATATTATTAATTCTTTTCTTTTTAATATAATAATTTTATCTTTTAAATATATTTAAAAAATCTAATCTGAAAGATAAATCCAAACATAAATAAAGAAATATTGAAACATATATATGATTTTATAAAAAGATTATAATTTAAAAAAAATAATTTTATAAACTGTAATTACAAAAAATTTCTAAATAAAATAAAATAAATACATTAAAAAAAAAACTTCAATGGTCAAACTAAGAAGGGATGGAGATCAACGAACTGGTAATGTAGCCCTTATTATTCTATGACTTCTCCAGAACATTCACTCATATTATTATTCTATGACTTCTCTAGAAAATTCACTCATATAAGCTTATAATTATTACCTGACCACTAAGATAATATCACCTTTAACACTAATCCATTCATAATATAGTGTCTGTTTATCTATCAATTAATTAATCAATTTCCCTTGGCCTAAATCAAATTAATGTTGTAGAAAGGAGAAAGTCATATTGAGAGTGTATAAGATTATAATTTGTGTTATACAGTTTAGAAAGATGTATAAAAGGGTAAACTTGTAATGTTTGGATTTAAATTTTTTTTTTTAATAATCTACAAAATTTTATATGATTGAGATGAATAAATATTAATTAATTGTATATATAAAAATATTATTAATATATAATTATTCAATCTGTTACGGGGATGTGGTTTAGTAGTTGAATCTTTTGATTTTAAAATGATGTGTTTTCTACTGTAAAATATTGAATTAAGTACATTTACTGTTACTTTTCTCTTTTAAAATTGTTTTGATAATTATATTAATTGAAATGGATAAAAATTAAAAAAAAACACATCTTTTAATCAACAAAAATTAAAAGAAATCATTAAAAATTTCAAACATCCCAATACACAAATAAAGATAATAAACCCATCCAAATGTTTCATCATAGATCCCCATCTAATATAATTTAAAAGTAAATAAAAGCTTAACCAAAGTTTCCTACCTTTTGATGTTTCTCTTAGTGCGAGGACTAATCTCTGAATTCCTTTTAGCCCTAACATCACAAGGCTTTCCCTTGGCCTTGGTCATACTCCTCACAAACTCTCCACCTTTCTGCACCTGTGAAGCATAGGTATTACTACAAAGAAATAACCCCTTGATAATCTGCCCTGACCCAGAAGCTATAGCCTTGGCCAAAATAGAATTATAATCCTCTACTTTAGGAGCCAAATCAGCCCAATAAGCTGCCTCTGATTTTTCTCTGTCACTAGCTGGCTTGCCCCCATCTTTAGGAGAAGAAAAACAAGCATGCTGCTCAAGGCACTTGTCAAGCAACTCCAGCCCTTCTTTATCTTCAAAACTGACTCCATAGTTCAAGATTCCAGAGCCACAGTTTCTGTCAAATTTGGCAGGCTCTGTTGTCTCCTCCTCCAGAATTGGCACAGCTACTGAGAACAAGTAGTGACAGGAGTCAATTTTAACAGTAGGCTGGTCCTTAGTTATTGGCCAACTTAGATCATCTCCAACTCTGGCTAAGATGGCTAGTCCTGTATTTCCATGAAGAAGCCTGATTAGAGTAAATTCACCATTATCCAACTCAACACTTTCATCTCCTTCCACCAAATGGGCTGCTGCCCTTGGAATTCTAACAAGCACTTCATGACTGCCAAGGTGTTCCACAGGATCCTCTTGAAGCTGAGGCTCTGAACACTTTTGTTGTTCATTATTTTCATTGAGATTTTTGGGCTTCTCTTTCCTCAAACTAAAGGGGTTTCTTCCTACCCACTGCATTTTTTCTCTTCTAAATCTCTGAAAGGGAACGCTCGCTCTTACAATTGCAATTATTTGATGGTTTTAACTTCAATTTGTATTTGAAGGCAAGTGGGCAAAGTTGTTTTACTCATAAACTCCAGATTATAAATTTCTAGAATTGTAATAAAAGGTTGTAATTCAGATTTCAGAGTAACTTCAATTGATCAGATACTCTCTGTTCTTAACACTAAGCCTAGAGATATAACATTTAGACCTTCTCCTTTCTCTGGTGTAGACAGAAATAACATATAGGCCTTCTCCTTTCTCTGGTCTAAATAGACATAACGTATAAGCCTACTGATTTGGTGAAGCAGTTTCATGATTCACAGCGAGCTGTCTTCCATGAAGTGGTAAAGCATATTCTTTTCATCACTATGGACGGTACAATATCACTAAATTCAAAGAATCTCACTTTCCAACTTTACTCATGAACGGCTCATAACTTTAGACTTTTAATGCATTTATGAGATTGTAGGATAAGAACAGGGTGCTGTCCAAGTCAAGATTATTCTATCAGATTTACATAATAGACACCTACGATACATGTTTATAATCTAATTGAAGATTATTTTTAAGCAAATTTAACTATTTTATCATTTTTAAAATTTTATTATAGAATAAAAGTGAGTTTTTGAAAGGGTTCAAACATTTTCAGTAATTAAAGTATAGACGGTAGAATTTTATATGGATCAAAGGAGCAAACAAGATTGAAAGTCAACACCCAGAAATTGGATGATAGCAAACTAATAATGAAATAACAACATAATCTTGAAGTTTATGGCTGGGCAGCAAAAAGATCCTTCAAAGAACTAACACATTTCATCAATAGTTTTTTTGATAGAGGATATAAGGTGGGTTTTGAAAGAGCCTCAAAACCTTCTACAAAACTAATACAAAATGTATCAATGAAGACCACCATACAATAAAAGCATCACACACAATGTACAACCCATAGGTTGGAAACAACCCACAACACTCACATTACAACCCAAAGAGAGCAAGAACAATAAAAAATCAACCAACTCAAGACAATTTGAAAGTGAATTGTTCCAAAGAGGTTTGAAACTACTAATTGTCCCTACCCAAAAATAATGATGTATTTATCCTTCTCAGTTGGTTGTCTCTCTTGGAGGCCAACCCAAAACCAAGAGAAACCATATGGGATCTATGAAGACTTACATCAAATTCCAATTTTCTTTTATCTAAAGGTGTGAAGGTTAATAGTTAGGGCTCATTGGTGGGGCTAGTAACTCAAGTTCTTAGGATCACAATCTATTCGGTCCTTGACAATCTATTTCCTAGTAGTCATCTTTGAACCCTGCACGACTATACCCATGAGCCACAACAAAGGGGAAGGTGCAATAGGATCACACAAGGCTCCAACATCTAGTAATGACTTCGCCTCATTCCAATGATAAATATACACCTTGTTAAATATTTTTTCTTCTAAGAATTTGGTGACCTCCTTTTGGTCTAGCAGTCAAAGGTAAGGTGACCAACTATATGACATGTTAGACACAAGACCATGAAACTTCCTCATACACAATATGTTGAACCCGATCGCCCACTTTAGAGTATAATGTAAAGGAAGAAGGTAGAACCTTACCCACGTCTATAAACACACAAATTATAACAAACAACTATTTTCTGGAAGTGGTCACTAGATCAACAATGATGAGTTGGCCAACAAAAACAACTATACCTTCAAGATATCAACCTCCCTATATTCCAAAGGCATATATGAAAGCTTCACTAGAGTCCACCTCTTAAGAAAGAGCCCATTCTTGCCTAGGAACCACGAGCAATCTAAAAGGATACATACATAATCATCATGGTTATCACTTATTAATTATATAATCACCATAATATATATATTATCAATCTTCACTAGTCCACCTCTTAAGAAATAGCCCATTCTTGCCTAGGAACCCAAAGCAATCTAAAAGGATACATACACAATCATCATGGCTATCACTATTAAATATAATCACCATAATATATATAATCAATCTAACTATATTAAGGGGAAATTGTATGTAAAAAGAGGAGATTTTTTTTTCTTCTAATAATTTAATATGTAGGTGAAATATAGGAGATGTAATAACCACCCCTAGTTATTAATATTATTCTTGTTCTTTTATCATATTTTTTATTCTACCTCATCAAATCATGGCAATGATAACAACTCTATACTAAAAACCTACATTCTTGCTCTAGATAGAGTAAGTTTTCTATATCATGGCATATCCGTAGACCCAAACCTATTCCTTGAGAAACTATTTCTTTGACCCTACCTTTTTATCCACTTAAGGTAATTAGAGGATCAATAGTTCATAGCACAATAATAGAAAGAATTCATCATTGAAATCAGGATGAGATCTCCAACCTTTCTTTTGAATCAAACCACTAATTGAGCTTATACTTACAATACAATCCATTTACTATAGTATGATAACAATGTATCCTAGACAAATGTTAGTATGATTTCAACAATAATGTATGAACACAAAACCACATAGTGACCAATTGATACATACATCATGTATACACACATCGCATATTGACAAGCATCACATACTAGTTATCATAAGTTATGTTGTATACTGTGAACGTCACTGTTTAAAGATGGTGTTTACTGTTAAAAACTAGTTTTTGAAGGAGATGGAAAAAGAAATGCAATCTGATTCCAAAAAAATTAAAATATATATATTTAGAAACTATAGAAAAAATGCAACAAATCACTAGTTTGCATCATCTTCAAATTCCTCATCATTTAACAACTACAGGTGCCTAAAAGTGAAGATTTAGTTAAAAAAGTTTAGTTCAATGTCAAGTTTGGCCAAAAAGAGTAACCCATTATTGTGGGATCACCCTACACATAGTGATTAGTTAGCAATGAGAAGTGGATGCAACCATACTACATGCATTTTTCTATTATTTGGTTCACTAACACATAAGATCTTTGTAATAGGTTGACAATATAGAAAGGAAAAATAGTGCATCTCAAGATACATTGTGGGTTTGAATCCTTTTCTTGGTTCACAATCATTTATGAAGATGAGACAAGCATCACATACTAGTTATCATCACTTGCAATAACATACGCATAATAACACAATATATGCAAGTATTAAGAAGAGCTCTACAACCTACTAAAACTCATCTTAATGGATCATGACATCTATTGCTTGCATATTATTGAAAAAATCCAGTCCAACCTAATATGGGTAGCTCTTGAAATTTATCACCTTTGTGCTATTGGTGATTTCCAACTAAACCAAGGATACAACACTTTGCTCCTAACATATATGTCCTAGATGCTACTAATGAAATCTAGCTAGACCACACATGTACTAGACTTGGTCCCAACAAGCGGATTTATATTATAGCCAAATCAATGTAATCAAAATTTCTTATGGTTTTACTTCATCTAAGACTAATGGCTATACTATTATTCATCTATATAGGTTTAAGAACTTTTACATTAAGAATCATACATCAAGCATGAAACCACATTGGTAACACATTGATTCCTTTGGATATACCAATGCATTTATTGAACTCTTGAAACATATAGATCATGACATCCATTTCTTGCATGTTATTGACAAAATTCAATCCAACCTAGTATGGGTAACTTCTAGTATCTATCATATACATGCTACTAATGAAAGCTATCAAAACATGTGACACATAAATACTTTTTGTAAATCATGTTTCTTGACCTTTTTCATGCTAAACAAAAATATAATGATATGTGAGCAAGTTGTAGGGTTTATAATTTTGGTAATCACCTAGGGATGAGTAGGATGAGCTACATTTTAAGAGAATCATTTTCCTCTGCCTATGCCTTCATAGTGTCCCTCTCTCAAATATTATTGTGATGTCATAGAAGTTGGCTCAAGTTGCTATCTCAACTCTAACATTTTGATATTCAAATAGTACATGGCAACAAATCCAACACATGGTATCCTAAGGGCTCACACCTTAGAATAGTTGATCTTGTTATAATACCACACAGATTTATCCTTTAACCATGTACATAGCCCTATAGGTTTTGGAAGTCAATGTACCAAGATGTTTAAGTAACACATTAATCCCACATGAATTGGCCTTCAACCATTCACACATACATAATATTATACAAACTTATAAATTAAATAATCTTACATACCATACACTTACTTTAAGTACAATTCTAGAATAAAATTAGCTCATATATAATCATGACATGTATCATAAGGACAATATTATTCACATTACATTTCAATTTGACCTCCCATCAAAATCATTCATTATTACTAGGCATGTAGAAGAATAGAGTTCTTGATGAAATACATTCACACGCTTGGAAAGAACTATACATAACCCATTCATTGATTTAAACAATTATGAGGACCATAGAAATTTTACATATGCAATCCCAAAATGATACCCAATCATTCATAGACCCACGATAACTGCTTTCCAATCATTTGGAAACCCCTTATACCTCACTATAATATAATAAGTTATTGAGCTCACATTATATTTCACTCGCATTCCTAATGAAAAGATTCATAGTATGATAGATATACCCATTACACTTTATTATGTGAAAAACACAAAAATAATATCATTCAAGATATAACTTACTTACTTCCACCAAGGGGTGAGTGTAAGATATAATACTAAGACAACCATATCATAAAATAAAATTAGCAAGAAATCACTTAGAACCTTGATCATATGTGTCTTCTTATAAGATAGACATGTTATAATATCAAGGTAAATCAATAACTATAGATTGGATTATTAATAATAACAAAATAATTCATTTGCCCACATTCAAATAAATTTTCATAGAGAGAAGAAAACTTGTTCTCATTGAGGTAAACAAATTTACCATATAATAAATATAATGGGTTAAAAGGCATTGCAAAATCACTCCAAATTGTATTGATATCAATGGATCCATTTATCATAGTTTACATATTCTTTATAGTGTCATTATTGTCCACTATTTTCTTCATCCATAGCTAGGTTTCTTAAATCCACTATTTCTATGTATTTGTATATAATTGTGTGCATATAGGTATGTTCAAATGTCTGTACTATTATGTTTGTACATTTGATAGTTTTTATGCTACCCCTAATAATGAACCAATGTAGCTACCTTATTTACATATATATTATAACATAATATAATACCACATTGCTGCCATATTATTAAGATAATTTACTCTCTAATCATTATATTATAGTGATAGATACAAGGTTCATACAAACCTTATGTATTTTATCCAGTCATATTTTTTCAATGGCCAAACCTATCAACCTACACCCACTAAGTAGATGGTGAGGACATACCATATACTAAAGAGATTAATATGGTCCATGTACAAGTGGTCTAATAAAAAGAAAGTAAAATAAATTTGTATATGGATAGATATGAAATAATTAATCACTAGATCAAATCATGTAAATAAATAGAACTTTATTTAAAAAGTAATTATTTGTTGGAAGTGGGAATTACAAAGGGTAGATGAAAAACTCAAATAGTAAAGGATAGATGGGTGGTTAGAACAATTGTGAACAAGGGGAGTAAAGAAAAATAAGGTATACAAATAGGAACACTAAATGATATTATAAGAATTTGTGTTGATATATATAAAATTCTCTCATGTGATGAAAATATTGAGAAACACATAGAGCAATATTTTCATGGTATTCATTGTGACAACAACTATTTTGTAGGAAAAGGGATCCTAGGTCCAATATCTAGATCACTAGGATCAAGTCTTCTCCACTAAACATGGGGAATTCATATCAACAAGGGTATGAGATTGACTTACAACCTAAATGGTGAACCAATCAACCTTGGATTTGAATTACTTTTTGGGGGGTTGAGGGGCTTTAGAGATTTAAATTTGATGTGATACAGTGATGTAATCAAGGAAACTATGAAAATTCAACGTTATGTTATAAATTATAACAAAATGAAAAAACAGACAAATTCCAATTCTAAAAATGAGGAGAGTAGACACAAACACACTTGGAGTTTAAATTTGAGCAGGATCTAGGTGGTCTAGGGTGCAAGGATGCTCTAGACTAAGGACCTGGCTATTGAAAATTGTTGGTACATGCTTGATGTCCCTAGTCTATAGCTTCTCTCTTTCAGGTTTGGCTTTTGGAACTGTTGAGAATATGCAAATTTCGTGACTTGTGTTGTAAGGTTTTGATGATGCATGAATGAGAAAATTGTCCTCAATTTTTCTCTAATTTACTTTAGATCTATAACCTATACATATGAAAAGAGGGGAAAGGTTGTGCAATATAGGGGCTTGCCTAAGTCAAACCCCATGTTGGTATTTCTACCTCCACAATGGAAAATTTGATGACAACAAAGATCTTATCCTTTTGAGGGATAGATGCTAAATGATAAATAAGTAATGAATTGACAATTTGCTACAAATCACCACTCAAATCCAATCTCCTTGGTGGATTGAAGTCATGTTCATCACCTGATTTATTGTTGCTTAGATTGATTTGATTTGAAGACCTACAAGTGTTAGTGCTCAAAAAAACAATGTATGAAAAACATAAACAAAACTCACATAAAACTTGACATGATGCTTGGATGACAAAATTCAGCAATAGTCTTGATAATTATGCTCTTGACTACTCTTGAATTGATTTTTGAAGTATTTTCCTCAATAGTCTTTCTCAATAATTTCTTCTATCTTTAAAATTGTGAGAATACTATGTATTTATATCCAATTAATCTAATTTCCTAAAAATTAAATCTCGATTGTCAACAATCAAAATTTGAATTTCAAATAATAAATTACCAACACTAACATACTTAAATTTGGATTCAAAATAGGTAGTCTAGGGCACCTTGTGCCCTAGACTGGATTCTTGCTTTTCAAGGATCTAAAGTTTCGGGGGAAAATATTAAATGCCTACTTTGATTTCTCATGTATGATTTTTTTGATAAATGTTTTACAATGGGAAATTATTTGCATGATTAAGAGTTAGGTGCATAATTAGGTCCAAGCACATGGGGGGAGCAAAACCTAGTATGAAATTGTCAAGAGTGAAAATTTTTTACTCTACAAAAACCATCATTCTTAGTGTGTAAATGCTATGGTACAATTCCTATATATAACATTTTGAGTTTATAGATAGCCCTAATTAATAGGATTCCATACACACTTGTCATTATATTTCTTTATATTAGCATATATTTTTCATGCTCATACATTATTTTACATTTCTTTATACACCACTAATAAGAATATTATTGATTCTATCATATTTCATATTTGACAAACTCTACCTCACAAGTCACTACATTTTTGATAGACCAAATTCAAGTCCAATTTAAATTCAATATACAACAAATGGTGATAAAAACATCTATCACACCATTGTGGCATTTTATCGTATGCTTCACATGCATCAAATATGCCCGCACATTTATAAAGCATGATAATGACATGTTCTAGGAGAAATATATGGCATTCAAATCCATTCTAAATGGTGTGGGTATTAATCATCTTCCCCATGCAAGGGTTTTTTCACAACCATAGGATTTAAAGAGATGAGAATACACTTCAACTTATTCATTGCAAATATTTAATTGATTTACATGTATTAAAATATAATTATTATAATATGAGACCCAATTTAAAACCATGTTGGCTACTAAATTTATTGGTTTAATTTAGTCTACACACATTTGATATGGTTAAAAGTATTATTATTTTATAAGGATCCATTAAGACTTATCATTCTTAGCATTCTAGGTGATATCAAATACCTAGATATATTAAAGTGAGATGAATAAAAACCCAAAATACAATATATTTTATGCTCAATCAATTACCAAAATAACATTTGAAACTTAATTCACTATCAAACTCACTATTATATATAATCCTATCATTCAAGGGTAAAAATCTAAGCTACCACAAATTTCCATTAAACCAAATTTGTAGATAGGATGTAAGAGACAAACTATCAACATACCTAGTTAAAATGAGAGTTCAAAGTATGAATTGGAAATGGCATGTGATTCCAACCCATGATCTCCTTCTAAAAAGCAAACAAAAACACAAATATAGTGAACTAGCAACAAAGGAAGATAAAAAACTTGAGGAAAAAGCATCTAAAAGTGGTGGCCAAAGTAAGAATATATATAGAAAAATTGGAACCTAATAATTTAGTAGCATTTAGCACCTCCACAAATCATCAATAAAAGTAGCCATAGTGTGTAATGTACCTTTCTTAAATTCTTAATAAAAAACAATATATTTACTACCAAAAAACAATCTTCACTGAACTTGAAACATGAATGATAGTCTTAACCCAACTCTTTCCAAACATCAACAATTAATCATACTCAAGTAGCATAGATCAATTAGTTAGTCAACACATGAACTTGCACATAATGAATCAAACATACAACAACAATTGACATTGATTATGATAATATCTCTGCAACTAAGGGACTATTATGATAGTCTATTTTTTATCGTGTGTGTTGGACAACAACAAATAACACTTACAAATCTATAAAAAATGACACACTCATAGAATGATATAATCATACTAGAAGCTCCAATGCACTCCCTAAATGAGAATACACTCAAGATCCAAAATAATTTTTTTCCTTTGATTCCAACAATCAATGGGTTTCTATCCACTGATCACAATCTTCTATGGGGTTTCGTTTGAAGAAGATTGAACACAAAGTGCCCAAAATTACATAAAATGACATGATCATTACAATAGACAATGTTCCCTAATTTATATGCTACCCTCCCAAAATATTAACAAGTTGGCCAAGATCCAAAATAGGACCAAGGTCCATAATTAAACCCCACATTTCACATTGCATATTTTCCCACTACTCCACACACTACAGATTTTCCAGCCATTCCACACACTACAATATTTTCATTGTCCCTCTTGCTTTGGTATGTATTGACCATTCCCACCATTATTTTTTTCTTGGGACACATCAACATGCACCGTTGATCTATGGGTATGCATCAAGATGCAACCCTAACCCTCGACACTTGATTTGCAAAGGGGACATGGCATAGTGTCTTAATTATTTAGTTCATATCTCCATGATGGTTAATCCAAAAAACCACTTGCCCATTACTTGAACCCCTTCTAAAACAAAAAGAATTGCTCCATAATGTAAAAAATTCATAGGAATGAAATTCAATAGCCTCTTATTTTATCCTTGTCATTATAGCAAGACATTTACCCTCTCCTCATGGTGGTAAGATTAAACAAAAATCCCATTTCCCATTGGAGACAACATAATTTCCTTCACCCATCAATTTTTATTGGTAGTGATTATAGGCCCACACCATCTTTAATGGAGTTTGCAGGGATTTATTTCCTCCTAAAAACCTATCATTCCCTACACCTATCTATGTTATCCCCTCCTTTAATAATGAAATGTTATTATTCTAGCATATAGTATGGATGCTATATTAATCAATAAAAACAAGGAATTGAAGTCAATAGATCAATCAAAATATTTTAGTTTTCATCCCTCTAAAGTTTCAAATTAATTTTTTAATGTTATGATAATGTTTAAATGCAACTCATATTATTTCAAACGACTTGACATGTGTCCCTAAAATTTTGGTATATCTTTTTCATTTTTTTATTACATTTAAAAATTAATTAACACACAATAAATTTCATCTACACTTCAAAATGTTTAGGTTATTCTATGTACTATGTATTATTTCTCAAGTAAATTAGATTTATTCTCCAATTGATAAAAAATCACATTTCTATTAATGGATCAAGGTATTTATTTGTTTTTGATGAGGAAAAGCAGGTTTTGATGGGACCCGAAACCCATTATAGACTAGTTTTGAAGGGACTAGAAACCCTATCCAAGAGAAACATGCTGCACCAAAGATAATCCAAATACCATTAGCATCAACACTAAGAATAATACTAGAAAGCACCAGCTGCACAAAGGTTTATTAGGGACCTTGAACCCATAAATCAACTAAAACTAGGACCTTAAACCCAAAGGTTTTTGAAGGGACCTTAAACCCTTAACTAGGTTTTTTAGGGACCTTGACCCCATAATAGGTTTTAAAGGGACCATGAACCCTTTACAATCAAGTTTTGGCAGGGACCTCAAACCCAAAAGAGAGCCATCATTAGGTTTTGATAGGACCTCAAACTTAAAATAACAAAAATCTGAAAATCAACAACCATCTTGCAACTCCGTCCAAACTGAGCAGCCATCCCACACTCCACCTTGATAGGACAGGGCCCCCCTCTAAAGGAGAGGAAGATGCATGAGCTCGAACAACTAGAGAAACTAAACTTTTCCACTAGACCTGCAACAAACAACTTCACCTCAAAAGGAGCTGGCTTTACCTCAATGAATTTGCAAACAACTCCATCTCAAAAGGAGTTGGCTCTACTTGTAGCAAGGTATTTATTTGTTATTCATGAATGAATTTGCTTCTTCTACAAATATGATGTTCATTTAGGGGTTGGGAAAGAAATTTAAATAATGATATTCAAATCATTAAACCAACTAGAATTTTTTTGATGTAGGAATCAAGGTTATGTTGGCAGCTAAGTAAATTGAAAGTTTAGACCTTGCAAAATAAATCATAACATGACATCTATTTTATATAGAGAGAGAAAGGCAAAAACATGAAATAAATTTTTAAAGGGATGATTCATCATAATGTAAGTCTTTTATAAGAGGGGTCTAAACATGATTCAAATAAATGAGAGAATGAATTTTTTATAAATATTTGACATTATATTTATTCCTTTATAAACCCTAAAATTTAACTGCTTTTTGGAATTTTACTAAAAAATCTCATCTAGATGTTTGTTATACATTATTTGTTTTGGTTGATTATTTTATCTTATTGTGCTAGAAATTGAAATTCATTTTGATAAATTCTATTATTGTAGTCATTTTTGATATTCTATTATTATATTCCATTTTGTTATGTTGCAAACTTTGTACTGAAAAATGTTAGGGCTACTAGTTGATCATGTGTTTTTTTATCACTTCTTCACTTATCCTATATGATTTTCTATGGTGGAAAATGTGAAGTCATCTTGTTGGTTGATTTGTCTTAGTTTATTCTTTTTGAAAGGAAGAAAATGTGTGGAATATGCTTCCTAAACTAATATGTGAGAGGAGGTATGCACAAAAATTAAACTTATCATATAATTAACAAGGAAATAAACACAAAATAAATATACTATAACACAATTTACATTGGGATAAACATTACAAGAAAAAAATCCATAGTCAAAAGTAATTAAATGTGTTATTTAGTAATCAAATGGTTACAATACACTTGTAGAGTCCAATCCTTCTCAAGAGTATCACCAACAAGAGATCTGGAGCAATTCTAGTAGCATAACTATAAGAGTTGGTATATATAGAATGCTCTATACCATGCAAATTTTGGTTTAAGATTGTGGCCACCCAAAATGTAGGAACTTCTATGAAAGCACGAGAGATATAAGATATGAGAAAGCAATTTTATTCTATCAAAGGACACAAATATACAATGATGATCTAGATTAATATTTCAAAGGGAAGTCTTGGTTATATAGACCAAGGTGAGACATAGGATTGCAAAAGATTATGATAGGTATCGTAATCTTATGCATTAAGACATAAAGTGATAACTATCCTATGTATAACCTAAGTAAACTTAAGGAAAGTTAGTGTGAATAGGACCTAGGTGATGAACTAGCTAGGTAAAACATCATTTTTACACCAACACTCCCCTAAGTGCAACTTAGGGATAATGTAAAATATGAAATGATGAATACTAGAGACTATGCCATGCTAGGTACCCATGTACAAATGAAATCTCTCACAAATGAAGAAAAGGAGATAACCTAGTGGAATAAAACTCCCCCACAAAAGATCAATAAAATACAAAAAAAATACTCTTTAGAAGATGAGAAGGAAAAACCCCACGTGAGAAAAAAATTAACCTATAAGAGAGAAGAACAAGAGAGACCATGCATCCCCCATCAAAGTAGACTCTTGCAATGATGGTAGATGCTCAACATTGAATGTTGAAGATGATCTATTGTTTTTAACAATATTCCTTCCCTTTGGAAGAAACAAAACTAAGAACGTATGCATGATGCATTCCCATTCTTGAAAGGAATATGAGGGAAGAATGATGAATATGTGCGATGTATTTGAATTATTCTCAAGTGCCCCTGTAGACACTAAAAATTGTCCTAGGCTCGTGAACACTATTTTATCCCTTTTACGTCCTTAATAATTAAATAATTTAATTATTTGATTATTGTCTAATGCCATAATTCATCTTTAAATTAAATAATCTTAATTATTTAATTAATTCAGTTCTATCTCTTTATTTCTTATTTTGATTAATTAAATAAATTTATTTATTTAATTATTATCATCTTCTCCACTATAATTAAATAGTTATTTTAATTATTTAATTATTCATTAGCCTTTTCTTCTATAAATTAAATAAATTTTATTTATTTAATTGTCTACTAATTTTTCCCTTTTCCTCCACTTTAGAATTAAATTGTTATTTAATTTAAAAGTCAACTTGTCACATGTCTGAACTATAATTAAATAATGATTTTTTTATTTAATTATTCACTTTTCCTCTCAAATTAAATAATTTTATAATTACTTGAATCCCTCCAACAACCCCTTTTTTTGTGCCAATCTCATTATCCTTGTCAATCTTATCTCTTGATGTGTCTCATTCAATTTCAACCCTTGATTGAATTATTTTATAATTCCATCTTAGCCATTTATTTCTTGTCATTGCCTTAATTTATCCCTAACCTTATTTCATACTACAACTTTCATTTTTGGCCATTGATTGGAATATCTTATTGACATTTAATCTCATTCCTTCATTCCAATTTTTCTTTCTATAAAAGCCACCTATCATTGTCATTTCTACCAATCTAGCTTATGCACAAGTACATGCTACTTAAGGAGACAACTACTATCTTCAATATTTTGCTATCATAGACATTAGACTACTATTGCACACTCAAATCTGAGGGTATCAAGTACATTCAAGCAAAATAGAGAAGGAAAATGGAGGCCAAACAACCATGACATAGGTAATATATACTTTATGTTTCTGTTTCTATGTTGGATTGTACTCTATTATTGGTTTAGGGCCTTTTGGTTATAGTTTTGATGTTCTATTACCTCAACCTAAATTTTACCCTAGATTACATTAGTGAACCCAATGTGAAGCTAACCAAATCTTGAAGAATTTTTTAGAAATTTAGAAATTTTAGGTCGACACCACAATCATGGGCTCAAATGACATAATCACTAGCTAGAATGATGCATCTATTCAGAATTTGGGAGCATCATTTTGTTGCATCTATTTTTAGATTTTTCTGTTATTTTTGGTCTTTGATTTCAATTTTTATCTTCTAACATTAGTATTGCATCGTATTAGTTTCTGGTTTTATCAAAATTGGTCGTATTTTGGTGTTTTTGTAGCTTCAGGTGCATTCACCACAACTGATTAGGGCTTCACCACAACTATTGATTAATTCACTGCATCTACCTAACGTAGTCAACATTCTAGAAATTGTAGTCACCAGTTCCCACACCGCATCTGTTAAAAGTTAGTGAGCCACAACTGTAATTTCTTATGATGCAATTGCCGATTTATTTTGAAATCTAGTTTTTAGTAGGAATTTTCATATTAGGTCTTTTGCATTCAATAGTCTAGGGGTTTTCATGTTACTGATATATGATTTACAGTGTGTGGCTTAGGTAGAAGGAGGTATTTACATTTAGGATTGCTTACTTGTTTTGATTTTGTAATTTCATTTAGTTCATTCACACTTATTTGGCTTAAAATTAACTTGCATTTACACTCATTTGGTTTAAAATTTACCACAACTTGCATATTTCACTCATGGATTTAAAATGAACACTATTTGTATCCTCACTCATTTGGTTTAAAGTTTACAATAACTTTGCATCTTTCACTCATTTGGGTTAAAATTAATCTTGCATTTTCATGTTCATTGGTTTTAAAATTAACAACAATTTTGCATCAAGTTTCTTTTGCAACTCTCACATTTGGATTTGGGACTTAAAATAAACCATTGTCTTCATTGTCTTGTGGTTTTGTATTTTTTTTGAAGTGTGTATGCTCTTCTCTCCCACCTTTGGTGATCTTGGGAATCAAAAACATCTCTTGAAATTTGCATTATAATCCACATATTTGGTTTTATTAAGGTTAATGAACACCATGATAGTGTGAGTCAAGCACATTGTGTATGCTCTCTCCTCACACCTTGAGTGATCATGGAGATCAAAAACATTGTTTTTTTCTTGCTTTATCTTTTACCCCATTAGAGGCACCTACTAAGTGAGATACATTCGTACAAAGAACTCCTTGGTGACTCCAACTGGTTTTTCCCTTGAGTCGATATATAAAAGGATTAGATGAAAGTCAAGTCCAAACTACCATTAGCCATCACCAAATAGTGCCATTCAGAATGAGAAGGTACCTTTGCATATAAGTGCCCATAGCAGGAGTGATTAAAGTCTTAAGTGGTTTGTTGGACACTCGTGAGGTGGTAATTCCATGAGTTGTGACTAAAAGACAAATTAGTTAGAGGCCCTCCTTTTATGACTGAATTTTATTGGTGTCACGCTTAGTGCAAGGGTGTAGCACCGCACCCTAAAAGATACTCACCATATGGCTCCATTGAGTGAGACAAGAATCCTTGGCTTAGTATAAGTTACTTGTAAACTTGTAACTTTCCAAGGAGAGGTTGATTTGGGTCATCCTTCAATTCTAGGAGGCCCCTATCCATCCACTCTTGTAGACAAGAGGTGATACATAACTTGAAAGGGTGTCACTCCCTTGTGTCAACGAAGATTCCAAGTTGTGGGCCCGAGAGTTGCACCATTGGCCATTGACCATAGGATAGGAAAGTGTTTTATGTGTGTGATTTTTTTTCAATTTATGCTAGATCTGTGGAGATTGAGGTGAATAACCTCCAAAGATACACATTAAAAATACACATTTTGACACTTGAGACTAACCAAGACTACTATTTTCAAACTCTTTGCCGTGTTTTCCAAAAATATTCACAAAAACCAGCTCAAAAACTAGTCAAAATTAGTCAACTTAGGAGAAAAACAAGTTGTTCATTGTAACTTTCACTATCAACCGCAATTTCTTCCTAGAACGCCACAATTTCTAAAAGCCAGAACACCACAATTGTTGTCTAGAACACCACAACTGCTGCTCAGAACACTGCATTTTCTAGTTGATCAAATTTTTAGGGAAATCTGGAAGAGTCTCATTTCTAATCAAATCTCAACTATTATCTTGTTTTTAGACCACAAACTTACAATTTTTCAAACCTTTCATTCCATTTTATCCATTTGGCTCACCTTTGCATAAGTTGCCTACATCATAGGTTAAGCTATAGGTCATATTTTAGTTGCATATACCTTTTGTAGACCTCAAATTAGGAAATCTATCAGACTATAGATCAGACCATATCTACAAATTCATATTACTTTGACCTTATCTTTCAAATCAATCAAATTAGTCCTTTGTCTTTTAGGTTGGTTCCTCAACTCACAAGTCTAGTTTGAGATCACCTTGACAACTTGTCATCATTTTATTCATTATCCTCTCAAGTTCATTAGTAATCATATTTTTCACTTTGGTTATCTTAGTTTGGTTGACAACCTTTCCTTAGGTTGACCAAAGAGTATTTAGTCTTCATACTAGTTAATATTACACCCATCCCACCACAACATCATATTGGCATTACATCTTGCATACCTTAGTCATAGACATACCATAGATTTTGAACATTGTGACATTGCCCTATCTACACTTTGACTCTTTATCTTGGTCCATCATCATTTGGCATCCCTTATATCTTGAAAAATCCAAAAAAATAGTTTATATTGCATACCCTTAGTCATAGTCATACCTTGCATTATCATCCTTTAGGTATCATATCCCATTCCCCCCCTTGCAATTCTTTTATGGTCAAAACAAGGTCACAAAGTAAAATAAAGGAAATGGATTTCTTCTGTGATGATGATGAACTTTACAACTACACTAGGAATGTCAACTTTGGCTCCTCTTCAAATGAAGCACCTAGACCTCCCAATCCTTTTGAAAAATATAAGACCAAAGACATAACTGAGGATGGGATAGAGGCAGCTGCCCAAGATCTTGATGTGGGATGATTTATTGATGAGATAGTGGTATTAGATCCTCAAAGATTCCTAGCAAATTTTTTTAATAATGGTGCCAAACTACCCCATGGATTTGATGTGAACACACTTCAAGAAAAAACATCACCAAAAAAACAAAGCCAAGGACATGATACATCTACTTCTAAAGGTCCTATTCCACAAATAAATGTCCTTATTTGGCACACAAGCTATGGCACAAGAAATGAAACAATAATTTTAACAACCTTTTGGCACTACATTTAATCCATTTGGAACATCTCATGCTATGGACCATGTCTCGTCATCAAATCCTTTTGGAAAATATAAGAGGACAAGGGTTCATATTCGTGGACCTAAGAAACCAATACACACTTCAAACACAAACACTTCCCAAGGTCCTAATACAAACATTCCTCAACAAAACACAAGGGCCCTTCACACAATATGGTAACCAAAATACACAAGTTCAACATACTCCCAGCCCATTCCAAACACAATCCAATACCAACAACTCACACATTCCAACTCACATCCCTCAAGTACAAACTCACATTCCAACTCACACTCCACATATCCAAAATCAAATGTTGTCATACACTCATAACATCCCAAATCAAAATATACCTAGAGGAAATGTCACCTCATCCAACCAAAACATTGGATTGCAAAATACAAACATGGGACCTTATCACAATGCAATTGAAAATTTCATGGATATGACACACTCAATATGATGTCTTGGCCAATCAAATTCTCACCTTGCAAAAATAAGTGGAAAACATGACATTTTCAAACAAGAAGACTGCTACACAAGATTTATACCCATACCTATTTGACAATAGTTTATACATGCCTCTGTTTCCTCCTCATTATTTCATGCCAACTTTACCCAAATATAGAGGAAAAGACAATCCCATTTGAGCATGTGAGAGAGTTCCACATGACTTTGATTGGCATTGCTTATGTTCAAACAGACATATCTAATGAGACTTATGGACATGAAAAAAGTAACCCTTCTAGTTTTTCTCGTGTCAAGGTCCTCCTAGTGGATTTTGGCTTGATTTTTCCTAGATTTAATGTTGTAATGTGGTCAACACATTCACATTAGGTCTTGAACCCTTGATAATCATTAAGAATGATAGGGTGTCTTGTAAAAGTGTTGTACAGTGTTGTAACCCACTTTCACACTTTTCTAGGACCCTTTCATTATAATTTACCTAAATAACTCCTTTTTATCACTTACCAAGTCTTATTTCAAAGTGTTGTAAAGAGTTGTAACAAACTCCCACACTTTTCTAGACTTTTCATCACAAATTCACCCCTTTCTTATGTTTAAATGACCTCTTAATGCACTTTCCACCCGTACTCAAGTGTATTTTTTAGAATATTCCTATTAAACCTTATTAAATACACTTTAATTTTTGACACCCAGTAAAATTTCCTTGGTGGGACTAAGTCGCCACCTAGGGCGACTTAGTCCCATTGGGCACAAAAATTAAAATAATTTCAAATTTCTGGTAGAATTTAATTCTCTTACCCTTGAGGTCGGCCTGCAATGTGTTATTTTTAGGAAATATTGGAAAATCAAGTATAAATAAAAGGTTTTCCCCTCATTTTGCATCTCCTAATTCCCCAATTAGTTTAGTGCATTCATTCACACTTTTGCATACAATCAATCACTATTCTCAAGCATTCAAGGCACTTTCAAGCATCAATTGGAGCATCTTCATTACATTTCTTTAGATTTCAACATCAAGGGTTTGGTGATTTTATGACTTTGAATTTTATTCATTCATCATTCTCTCTTTATTTCATTTCATTATCTAGGGTTTGATTACCAACTTGGGGTTTGACCAAGGCAAACCCCTATATTCTAACCCTTAACCCTTTTCCCCCTCTTTGCATGTGTGTTTTCAAGTCTTGTATGCAGATTTTTCAAAGAGGAAAGTGTCAAAAGGCGTTTTCAATCCATCAAAATCATCAAAGTAAAAAAAAATCCCTAATTGAAGCTTGGAAAAAAATTTCATCCCGTTTTCTGTAGAATCTGAACCGGGCACCTATCAGGAAGGGAAGTGCAAACCGAAAGCTACAGAATCCTGTCTTGAATTTCCCAAGATTCCCAAGTGGACTAAGTCACCATATATTCTAGGCCTGAAAAGTGGTTTCTACATTTTTGGATACCCATTTGGCAAAAACATGTTTCAACAGATTTTCTCTAAAACTAGACTAAATCACCCAGCTTGGCATAAGTGTCCTAGTTAGTATTTCTAGTCAATTATGCAGGATTCCAAAGCCTCTCTACAATAGACTTCAGATTCCAGGTGCACCTCTCCAGTCTTGTTTAATTTTGTTATTGTTTACTTGCATTCTTAGGTGTTTTTGCATACATCACTGTGTTTTCAAACAAGTTGCATTTCTTAGGTATTGCATTAATAATCATCTTTATTTTTCATTTTGTTGCATTTAGACATTGTATTTATGCATGTTTCATCCATCCTTGTATTTATTTTGAGTGTTTACATTGCATTTTGGCCCATCTTTCTCCTTTTAGGTGAAAAACCCTAGAAGTGCAAGAAAGCCATTAGAAGGCAAAATCATTGTTTACATTTTGGTGAACCCGAATTTTGCACATTTTACTTTTGATTTCAAGTGCATCCTGGGAATAACTTGCATCAACATTGCATTAGGTGTTGCATTGTTTAATTTGAATCCTAGGATTTTTTTAAATTGCATTAGTGAAAAAGCTCATATAGCTTGCATTTTTGTATTATTTTCATTAGAAAACAACAAAATTCTGAATTTTCACATTGTAGCTACATCTAAACATCTAAAAAACATCAAATTTCATTTAATTTTTTTGAAAAATCATAAGAAAATCATCACTGGGACTAATTTTCCACACTGGGAAACTTAGTCCTTCTGCACATTTTGCACTATAATTTTTGGCATTTTCAGAGCATTTTTCTACATTTCTATTTTTTGTTATTGCATTCTATCATAATTTCCATATTTTCTATTTTTCTTGCATTTAGTTTGCTTCCATTCATTTGCATCATGGATTTCTATTTTAATAAGTTTTGGGTGTCATTAAAATATTTAGTGGACATGTCAAATTGTGTCTTTGGAACTGATCCTAATGACCTTGAGATTCTTCATGCTCCTTCAACTCATGAATTTCCTCCTCATGATGTTGACATCATTGGAGAAGATGATAGAATGAACACGATCTTAAATGAATGTCTTGACAACCTTGAAGATAATGCATCATTTTATACATGCATGAAACAACAAGGCCTTCCTACAGTCTCACCTCCTGATATGTTTGGTTACCTACATCCTGAAATAAACAAAGGACCTAAGTTCCCTCCATTAGGTGGACCTAGTTCCTCTAAACAAGCAACCCCTCAACCATTCTCTGATAACAAAGTTACAAAAACACTAATCAACCATGAAGAAACTTGTGGAAAAGGTTTTACCATCTTAAGCAAACAAGGATGTGACACAAAAAATAAACATAACATTCATCAAATTTTAGAACAAAATCCAAAAGATGAAAACACAACCCGGTTAGGATTTCAAGATCCTCCTCATGACAGCAAACCTCCTTTATAATATTGGAGACTTCATGATGATGGCATGGTGATTTTCGATTCCCCTTCTGATTTGAATCTCCTCCTTCCATGTGAACAACCCTTACATGCTACCGATGACAAGGATGATAGGATCCCCATGGGTCCTCTTCCTCCTTCAATTCATTAAAGGGTGAATCTAGTAAACACAAACGACCTTACGAGTTGAAAAAACTAAAGTTTCCTCTCCATCCACCACCTGAATGTGAAAGGAAACTGCAAATGCTTTTAAACAAAGGTCTCATCATATTACCACCTATGAATAGGCTAGTAATATATCCTAAAGATTCCAACGTACCCTATTGTAAATACTATCGTGTTCTTGGACACTGTAGCAATGAGTGTCAGACATTGAAGGAAATTCTGAGTAAGTACCACTTTCATGACACCGACTGCTATCCCATAATCCCATAGTATACTTTCCCACTCCTTAACATGCAATAGTTGTAGAATCTTCCATTCTCACCATTGCATGACCTTTCCCATCACCTCTCTTGGCTCATTCTTGTCATGCACTCAGTGGGGGAAAGAAGTTGTTAGCCTTGTCCTAGTAATGCATTTTTTCTTGTCCCCTATCCATGTTTTTGACCTTTTGCTTATCCTGACTGAGATTGGGAGGTGGATGATTTGCTTGACGGTTGACTTGCATTTTCCTTACTAGTCTTATTTTTCCTTTTCTTTTCTATGTTTACATGTGCGTATCATGTTCCTCCATGATGTGAGGTTTGATGTTCTTCTCTCTTCATGACATTCTTCTATATGTACCTTCATTCTTTTATATGTTGTACATCACTTTTCTTGTGTTTTCCTTTTGGGGATGACGTAAGGCATTGCTACCGCAATGTCTCTTTCATGTTGACCCAAAAGGACCCTTTTCCTTTTCTTTGTCTTTTGTCTTTTGGCTTGTGTTTTCCTTTTGGGGAGGATGCAAGGCATTGAGACCACAATGTATCTTTCATGTTGACCCAAAATCTTTTCCTTTTCCTTATTCTTTTGCATTTTCATTTTCTTTTTTCTTGTGTTTTCCTTTTGGGGACAATGCAAAGCATCAAGAATCCTATGTCTCTTCCATGTTGACCCAAATAGATCTTTCTTTTTCTTTGTTTTCGCTCTCTTTGTGTCATTCTTCTAGTTCTATGTATTTGGGGAATGATGACAGTTCCAAGCTCCTTACAAAACATTGTAGAAAGAACATACTGACCCCAAATCCATAGATCCCTTATGTGTTTGGTGTTTTCATTTTGGGGGAAATCCCTCTTTATTTTTCCTTTCTTTCACATGATGTAGCCTTACTTGGAAACACATGACTTGGCATAGAGGAATTTCAAGTTGGCTCTCATGTCTTCTTTTTTGCATTTTTCCTTGGCTACTTTAAAGTAATTTCTCACAAAACAGTGTGTAGCAATTCCTTTAAAGTGGGGGCATACATTGGCATTATTCATTTGCATTTTTCTTTTTCTTGGTTCTTAGTGTAGCCTTCTTGTTTCATATGATGTGTTTGTCACTTTGTGGATGACATTGGGTGCAGTGTCCTTCATGAACGTGATCCATCTTAGCATATTACATTCCTCTAAGTGGCTTGATGTGACACACTGCATCCCCTAAGTTGTGAATTTTCTATCCTTTGATTGGTCCTCTCTTTGTGGCATTAGACACAATGTTCCCTAAGTTTAAGACCTTGCATGAGCTAAGCAAGACTCCTTTGAACATATTTTGCATGTTACATTTTCAATTTGTTATATGGCCACCTTGCATAGCACAACTTGCATGCCTGTAGTGCCATCGTGTTTGTTCATGAGTTCTAAGCATACAAAGCTTTTCTTGTCTCATGAAGCTCAAAATGTCATTTTCCTTTTTGGTTCCTTATTAAAGTTATCGAGAGGTATAACTTTGGTATGGTTTAGCGAGAAGCCCATTCTGAGGCATGACTTTTCCCCATAGCCACTTGCGTGTGTGTGAGTGCATACCAACCATGAGTGTATGTTTCTCACCTTTTTAGGCCTTCTCATCGAGCAAACACCCTTGAGTTCCATTTTCTCAGAGTGAGTAAACATTTCTTTTTTTGGACAAACAACCTAGATCTGATCCACAATGGGCTGGATAAACGATCGAAGCTTGATCTTTCTTTTCTTTCCTGATCTCTCTCTCATTATTTTTCATCATTTTCATGTGTGTTCATTTGTGCTTATGTTTGATTTGCCATGGGATCTTGATCTTGGGGGCTTGATCATCCCTCTTGATTTTTGTTGTCTCATCTTGTCAGCATGAGTACATTTGGATCCCTCCTAATTGCATGTTCGACTACTTTAGTGCGAGTTTAAAGCAAGTTCATCCTCTCACTAAAGTGGGCGCTAATTGTGGACATGGAAAAAGTAACCCTTCTAATTTTTCTCATGTTCAAGCCCTCCTAGTGGATTTTGGCTTGATTTTTCCTAGATTTAATGGTGTAATGTGGTCAACACATTCACATTAGGTCCTAGACCCTTGAGAATCATTAAAAATTCTAAGATGTCTTGTAAAAGTGTTGTGAAGTGTTGTAACCCCTTTTCACACTTTTCTAGCACCCTTTCATTATAATTTACCTAAATTACTCCTTTTTATCACTTACCAAGTCATGTTTCAAAGTGTTGTAAAGAGTTGTAACAAACTCTCATGCTTTTCTAGACTTGTCATCACTAATTCACCCCTTTCTTATGTTTAAATGACCCCTTACTACACTTTCTGTCCATACTCAAGTGTATTTTTTTGAATATTCCCATTAAACCTTATTAAATGCATTTTAATTCCCAACACCCAGTAAAATTTCCTTGGTGGGACTAAGTCGCCACCTGGGGCGACTTAGTTCCACTAGGCACAAAAATCAAAATAATTTCAAAATTCTAGCAGGATTTTATTCTCTTACCCTTGAGGTCAACCTGTGACGTGTTTTTTTTAGGAAATATTGGAAAATAAAGTATAAATAAAGGGTTTTCCCCTCATTTTGCATCTCTTAATTCCCTAATTAGTTTAGTGCATTCATTCACACTTTTGCATACAATCAATCACCATCCTCAAGCATTCAAGGCACTTGCAAGCATCCATTGGAGCATCTTCATTACATATCTTCAAATTTCAACATCAAGGATTTGGTGAGTTTATGAATTTGCATGTTATTCATCCATCATTCTCTCTTTATTTCATTTCATTATCTAGGGTTTGATTACCAAATTGGGGTTTGACCAAGGAAAACCCCTATACTCTAAACCTTAACCCTTTTTCCCCTCTTTGCATGTGTGTTTGCGGGTCTTGTATGCATATTTTTCAAAGAGGAAAGTTTCAAAAAGGTTTTTTCAATCCATCAAAGTCATCAAAGTCAACAAAGTTGTAATTGAAGCTTGGAGATATTTTTCAACTTGTTTTCTGCAGAATCTAAACTAGACACCTATCAGGGAGGGAAGTGTAGATCGAAAGCTACAAAATCCTATCCCAAATTTCCCAAGATTCCCAGGTGGAATAAGTCATCATCTATGTTTAATTAGTCCCACTTCCAGGCCTGAAAAGTGGTTTCTACATTTCTAGATACCCATTTGGCAGAAACCTATTTTGTCATATTTTCTCTGAAACTGGACTAAGTCGCCCAACTTGGCACAAGTGTCCCATTTAGCATTTCCAGTCAATTCTGAATGATTCCAGAGCCTCTTTGCATTATAATTTAGATTCTAGGTGTACCTCTCCAATCTTGTTTAATTTTGTTATTGTTTACTTGCATTCTTAGGTGTTTTTGCATACATCACTGTGTTTTCAAACAAGTCGCATTTCCTAAGTATTGCATTAATAATCATCTTTATTTTTTAGTTTTTTTCATTTAGACATTATATTTAGGCATGTTGCATCCATCCTTTCATTGATTTTTAGTGTTTACATTGCATTTTGGCCCATCTTTCTCCTTTTAGGTGAAAAACCCTAGAAGTGCAAGAAAGCCATTGAAAGCCAAAATCATTGTTTACAAGACTATTTCCTAGGAGTCTCATAGGACAAGCACCAGAATGGTTCGCCCATGTACCTACAAGAATCCAATCATAGGATGAACTAGATGACAATTTTATCACTCACTTTTCCTTTAACATTAAAAATGACATCACCATTGCAACGTTATGTCACAAAAAACTTGAGAAGAGGGTGAATCATTCATAACATTATTCCAGAGATGGAGGAGCTTGGATATCCGTTGTCTCGTTGACATTCTTGAAAAACAAAAGATTGTATTTTTTGTGGAAAATTTGATTATAGACTTAAAATTTCAACTACAAACCCATTGTTGCACCATATTCGCTAACCTTGTGGAAAAAGGCACCATCCTAGAAAATACCATCATCACTAAAGGGGAACTTAATACATACAATAAGACTCAAAATTCCTAAGGGACATCAAATGAAAAGACTAAATATTGGGCCCACAACAAAAATGTCACCAATGATGGAGTCGTTGATGCAAAGGCAATACACACCATTCCTACACTAAAACTTAAAGGACCTAATACACCAAACAACCCACCAAATGATCCTAAACAAACAAAAAATTCCCTTCAAAACAATCAAGGACAAAGACCTCAAAGGAAATTTCCCACAAGACACAAGTATATCCCTTTAGGGGAACCAATTGAATCAGTCCTCAAACAACTCTTGCAACAAAACATCACACAACTTCTTGAAAAAAATATGATCTAGGGTAGTTTAAACCTTCTTGGTGGGATGACAAGGACTTTTGTGATACCATCTTGCTAAAGGACATTCAAATTTGTCATGCAAAAAATTGAAAAACCTCATTCAAGACCTCATTGAAAAGGGTATTATAGAAGTATATGGACAACATCAAACCCCTAACAATGACCATAAAGTCTTTATGGATCCATTGCATGACCATGTCCAAAGGGAAAGGCCTCCAATTCAAGGTCCAAGACCAATAATTATTTCAACTATACCAATGAAAAATATGACTACACTACCATATATCACATTCGAGCCGCAAATGATTATGTCAATATCATCCACATCAAGAAACCACCAGAATGTATTGTAAATATCCATCAAACCAAATTGACTCTACAAGGTGCTCCCCCAAAGAAACAACAAAAGTATCAATATAACTTACTAGACTAGTTGGGGAAAACACCTGCACAAATCTCTATCCTCGAGTTGTTTCGTATATAACCTGAGCATAGGGACATTTTTGAAAAAGCTTTACAAGACACTATCATTCGCACTAACCTTGATGTCAATCACTTCCAAGAAATGGTGGGCTACTTTCCTAATACTCACCATGTCACTTTCTCAGACCAAGATTATTCGACCCAAAAGACCAATCACAATGACCCTTGCACCTTCAAGTGTTCTTCCATAAACACAAATTCAAATGAGTCTTGGTAGATGATGGAGTGAGGTTAAAAATTTGCACCCTCAAATTGGTTAAGGCATTAGGCTTCTCTAAAGCATGTACATACATGACAAAGATAATTTTTATAAAAGCTTATGGCAATGAAGAGCACTCCTCCAAGGGTGTTATAACAATACCAATCAAAGTTGGACCTACAACAATGGACACCACATTCCAAGTCTTAGACCTAGATCTTCCATATAACCTCCTCCTTGGCCAACCATGGATCCATGCCATGAAAGTCATACCATCCACCTACCATCAATGCCTCAAATTACAATATAATGGCACTGAAATCATAATAGCTAGTGATCCTGACCCATTTCTATATTGTAGTAATCTGAGAGGGACTACACAATTCCAAGAACCTGTCAATAAGGAAGCTTCATCCTCCGCTTCGTCAAGCTATATTGATCCATATTCCTTGACTAATTCATCCACTTCATTTACCACATTGTCAAACACAAAATTCCAGGTCCATGACATGGGATGTGGAGAATATTGTATGGATAATTTACCCATTAGCAACAATGTTAATAATGCTAAAGATGTTTCAACTTCCAACAACGATGTTAGGACAAATTTGAAAGGTATGAAAACATATGGCCATGCTTGGATTGAGACCTTTTGGGATTTTGATGACACTTTTATCTTTGCCATCCAAGATCATCCATCTCCATCTTTTGACTCTTTTCATGTCACTCCATCTTTTGAACCATCATCTTTTCATTCTGACCATCCTGGCCTAGGGTATGTACCCCCTACTGTCACCTCTACTAAGCCATATTTCCCACTCATTAAGGATGTGTAAGCCTCCTTTGAAATTAAAAATACCAAAAAGGATAGTCATACAAACTCCATTGATTTCATCACCAATCCCTTTCATCCACCACACACTCCTATCATTCCATCCATCCCATTCAACTCACTCATGTCCATTCACATCATAGACACAGATCAACAAGTCATATATGAAGAAAATAACAAGGGAAAAGCTCACAAATCAAAGATGAATGTGTCCTCTTCAAAAGGAGATCTAGCATCAAAAGAAAATATGCCAAGAAAAAATGATCAAGATAGGTCCTCTAGTCAAAATCAAAGTCTATTGGACAAATAAAAAATAAAAGTAAAAATGAAGATAAGAAAAGGTTGATCTCCTATTATGTCTCTCCATCAAAAATCACTGGGGACATCTATCAAAGCAAGAAGTTAAAAGAAGAGCTTGTTGATCCAAGGTCTCCATCCTTAACACTTTCACTCATCCCATACACTCCATTAAATCCCCCCATATTCACACACCCTTCATATCATTCCGCCTCCATTGGTGATGTTCTTTGATAGTACTTTGACGATGACTCTTTCACATACTTTAACTCAATGTTCACCCAAACTCCTTTTTGAGTGAATCCTAATGGCCTATGTAATATGCACATTAGGGATCCTACCATAGCCTCCTTTGTGTGCTACATCTACCACCCTTCATATTTTCCACTTGTGGCACTCCTCATTCAGATAAGATCCCTTCATCCAACACAATCATCCAAACAAGGTCAATGTATTGTCATGATAGCCTTCAAATCAAGAGTATATCAACTTTCAACTCTTGAAGTGGAATCTTTGTTAGAACCTATCAATAGTTTTCACTTGTGGAAATTCTATACTTAGCTTTAGAGAGCCATGTCATAACCTGAAAAAATACAAAAATAAAAAATAAAAAATCGTTACCTTGATGAAAACTTGGCAAACAGGCATCTTGGTGACACCAAAAAAATAAAAAAATCAAGATAATAGTAAAGAGAAATAATCCTTCCAATAGTGAAAACCACTTTGGATAAGTACCATGGTAAAAACATGGCAAGTAGAAACCATGTGTAGTTGATATTTTCTTCGTCAGCTACAATCATTCTATCTGATTTCCACTATCCATTCATAGTTCCACTATGGCATGACATCCATAATAATTCTTGGTTGTCCTTCCCATTTCCTAGAATGATTGACATTATGCATCTTTTTTCCTTCCATATCATACTCACCATAATGCCTATCCCATTCCCCTCCTAATAAACTGGTCTCCTACCTACCTGACTAGGGGAAAATACTTGACCTATGTCTTCATTGGATCCTACATTTGCTATTGAAGGTCTCTATGCCCAAATAGACAAAAAAAATCAAATATTCTCAAAAAGACAAAAAAATCACAAAACATAAAAAATAAAAAAGAATCAAAACATGTCAAAAACACAAAAACATCCAAATAACTTTTAAAAATCCCAAAATCAGAGTCCAAGTTAGTCATTTCAATCCAAATCTAGTCGAACTACTATGCCTCTGCATGTATAACATAGGAAAGGCCATCAATCAATAAGCCCCCAAGGAACTAGGTCAGTCCTTTAGGGTTTGTCAAATACAGCCAAATCAAGAGTCAGTTCGTAACAAATAAAACAAAGTCAAGTCATGTCAAACTACAAGGTCTCTATGCATTGTTACATTGGCGAGGCCATCTATCAATGAGCCCCCAAGGCCCTAGGTCGGTCCTTTAGGGTTTTTCGATTAGGTCAATAATTCAAGCATTGTCATCATACACAAACAGTCATCAAAATGTCAACCAAATCACAAATTAATAGAAAAATAATCCAACAAGTCTTCACGCCAAATTAGTAAATTTTCAAAATAGTCAAACATCAAGTCAACCTCAAACATTAAATTAGTCAAACATTTGTCTCATATAGGATGTTCCCTTCCTACAAATCAAACATTGTCACTAATCAAGCTTTGTCATTTTCCTTATATAGGTGGTCACATGATTGAAACCAGACATGATGTCTTATATGACATGTTTCTTCTCCTAAAACCAAGCCTGGTCAAACAATCTACTTATCAGTCACCTAGTCAATTAAACATCGACAAATAATTATTAGTAAACATTCTAAATGGTTGTTGAGTTTGCTGGTATATTTGTCTTATCTTTTCAATTTGTCCTTTGGGTCATGTTACTAGCTGCCTCGAGGATATCCCACGAAGGATTTAGAGGAGCGATGATCTCATGAATCATCTTTTCTTTGATTATTATCTATCGATTGTCTTGGAGAAAAGACTAGGGTAACTTGGCCCTTAATATGTGTCAGGACATTCCTTGTCCATGATTGTCTATTTTCGCAAATGGATGACTTTGCACACCTTGGTCTATCTCATACCATGGTGTTTATTGTCCATTTTCCATATTTTACTACCTAATGATGATTAAATTCAAAGCCTTGCATAGCGAAATATTCATCTTTAAGTTGTATCCACTAATGCCATGCTAACATCCATATCCTCCATGCTAACATTTCTCCTATCTGTATCTTGATGGTGCATTGTGACATACAAAAATATACTACATACATAATCATGTTAGGAGCATATGTGCATCATTTAGTTAATCCATATTGCATTAGAAAATTCAAGAATATAGTTAGCATACATGCATTTTCACATCACCATTTTGCATTTATCATTAACATTGTATATATCGCATCACATATATTCAAACATAATCATAGCATAAGCATTTCTGTAAGTGCTCATACATAATACATATCCATGAAATCTCATAATCATAATCCGTTATCATATATTACATCACATGTCCATCGAATTTTATAAGCATTGCATAAGATTGCATTCAAAATTACAAAATAAACATCACATTCCATAATCACATCATATCATTTTGCATCCATAATTCATTAAGAACAAATTATAAGACATATACATTCACATTGGATGGTGTGTCTTTATAGGCTATGTGGACCTCATTTTAATATTGTAAAGTGTATTTAATCTCACTTTCACATTGAAATTTGTGTCCCTATCCCTAATTACCCTTTACATCATCATTAATAGGGCCCTGTGGCCCAATATTGTGCATCCTGAGGCTTAATTTGATCAAAGACCTGACTAGAACAACATAAAAATTGAAATTCGTCACTTCCCAACAATCCAGCTAGCAAAAGAGCCCATATGGGACCAAGTTTCCCATCTGGGTGAATTAGTCACATTCAGGTGGGACTAAGTCACCTAGCTTGGCGACTTAGTCCCATTTGGGCCATTTTTGAGGTTCAGGTGGGAAATTTTGGATTTTAAGTTTATTTTTCCTTCATGTCGGCCTTGGGGATCAAATTAATGAGAAAATTAGGTGGATTTCCTATAAATACAAGCTTATAAACCCTAATTCATTATTCATCCATCATTCATGATGTTCTTAAGTCAAGCAAACTAGGGTTTTAGAATTTAAGTCATCAAGATAGCTTTTTTCAGACATTCAAGGGAAAATTCTTCATCTATTGCCATAGAAATTCAAGATCTATCATCATGGAAAGTCTCTAATTCCATTATTTTATGCTTCATTACATTATGTCTTCATTTTGGTTTAATTACCTGAAAAGGGGTTTGACCAAGGCAAACCCCCATGCCCTAACATTCAACATTTCTCTCTCTTTCATTGTGTGTTTGTAGATTTAGGTATCTTGAAGGTTTGGAAATCATTGAAGGATAAGTTGAAATTTTTTTGAAGACATCTCCTTGTTTTAAAAGCCAAAATATCAACAAAAAGTCACTCACAAGCCCAAATTTGACAGTTTCAGAATTAGACACCTAGAGGAGTAGAAAGTGTAAATTGAGGGGTTTCGTTTCCACTTTTGCATTTTTAGAAAATCCAAAGTGGATTAAGTCACCAACAATGGAAATTTAGTCCCACTACACATTTTTTTCAAAGTTTTATGTAGATCTGGATACCCATTTGGCTGAAACGGGCTTCAAAGCTATTTTCCAGATCTGGGACTAGGTCGCTTAGAATGGTGTAAGTGTCCCAGTAGGAAAAAATTCTAGTATCAACAACATTCCTAGTCTCCATTCCAGTCTGCAACATATTTCTAGGTGCACCTCTCTAGTTTCATTCATTTCTATTATTGTTTGTTTACATTCCTAGGTCTTTTTGCATACATCACTGTGTTTTCAAACAAGGTGCATTTCTTTAGTTTTCATTTAATAATCAATATCTTTTACCAATTTTCTACATTTAGATCATTTAATTTAGACATATTTCCATCATACTTGCATTAGTTTTGAGAGGGGACATTGCACATTTTGGCCTACCTCTCTCCTTTTAGGTGAAAAAGCCTATAAGTGTTAGAGAGTCTTGTGGTGCCAAAATCTTTGTCAACATTTTGGTGAACACACCTTTAGAACATTTTAATTTTTATTTCAAGTGTATTTACATCCTAGGAATAGCTTGCATCGACATTTCATTAGATTTTACATTGTTTAATTTGCATCCTAGGGTTTTAAAAATTGCATTAGTGAAAAGCTCATATAACTTGCATTATTGCACTTCATTTCTTTGAAAAATAGTAAAATTCTACTTTTTCACTTTACATATGCATCATACAAAACAAAAAACATCAAAATCAATCCAAAACATCTCAAAATTCTGAAAAAAATCCCTACTGGGACTAATTTTCCACCTTGGGCAACTAAGTCCTTTTTCACCCCTAAAATTGTCATTTATAGAACTAAAAACCCTATTTTAAAGCTTTTGTTTGTTTCCATTACCTATCTGTATAAGGTTGTTGAGTTTTTGTAACATGAATTTCATTAGATCTAGCTTAAATTAGCTCATTTCATGCATTGCTTCATTTCAATTTTCCATTCACAACATTTCATTTTCAGATCATTGCATTGTGTAACTAGAAAATTATCTTGCTTGAAAGCTAAAAACTGCATTTCATTTTACATCATTACATTGCATTTCAAGTTTGCATAGATTACTTTTTCCAAATGTTAATTTCCATCTTGTCCAAGTTTTTAAAGAAAAATTTAGTAAATAAACATGATAATCATTCATTCAATGCATTCCCTAGTTATGAGAGTCTCGTAGTGGAAGGGAGTGAAAATGATACTTTCCTTAAACTTATACCCCCTCCTATCTCTCCTACTTGTGTGGATGATGTGATAGAAGAGCATGCAAACATAGATAACCATGATGATCATATTTTTTCTTTGCACAATACCTCTTCTTTTAATGATGAAGGTATCTTGGAAAAAGAATATACAATTCTTGAAAATCATGAGGATCTTGTTTGTCCTTCTCATCCCCTTTGGGAAGATATTTTAGCACAAGAGAATGAAATCATAGAAACATTCCTAAACATCACCTTACCTCAATCCCATTCTCCTTTGACCTATGAGAAAGATGTGATTATAAATGGCGAGGATATGTTGGTCTATAACAACCCTCTTTATGATCCTTCCCCTACCTCTCCTATTTTAGAAGACATTAGGGAACAAAGGAATGAAGTCGTAAATGATCATGATAATCATATTTGTTCTTATCCTAGTATCTCCCCTAGTTATAAGGAAGATTCTTTGATGTTATAAAACACAACCAATGAGATTCATGAGAATCTTAGTTGTCCCATTTCACCTAAGGAAAACCTTATTGAGCAAGATAATTCAACCATTGATCATACCCCTACTTGCAATGAAGTCATTTTAGAAGAACCAGTCCATGAATATCTAGAACATTTGATTTGTAGTTCTCCTAAAAAATCTCCTCCTAAGGGGAATATCATGGTGCTCAAAAATGGAAACAACAACAATGTGTCTTCTTTCGATAATGATAAAAAGGTGATTCTAGATTGACCTTTATTAGAGATACATCAAACCAAGACTATCGAGGTTATGAATGCACAGTTTCTGTTCAATCCCCCTTGATTAATGGACCTCCTACATACCCCATTGGACATCCTAAGAATCCTCTAATTCTTTACCCACCATCATACACACCTCAAGCTCACAACAAACCCAAACTTATCCTTTACCCACCTAAGAATAATGTGTCGCAATAGCTGAGTCATAATACCATTGCTTATACATATAACACTAGAAATAATCTGCAACCAAGTCATCCAACCCAAACAACCTTACCTCTGCCTAATACCATCTTACCCGGTCCTCCTTGTTTGAAGGAGTATGATCTTGTTGAACAATTAAATAATACTCCTAATAAGATATCATTATGGGATTTACTTCATAATTCACCTAACTATCACACTATCTCTTCAAACGACCTTCCAACAAATTCCTATCCCTTCTAATGCACAATTGAATGAAATAGCAGCACTAATTCAAGGATTGAATGTTGACATTGTTTTCCACCAAAGAGAACTCCCCCCTTTAGAAGTGAAAAAACAAAAGGAAGCTTTCATAATAATATCTCAATATAAAAGAATAGGGATAAAGCGAACCCTTGTTGACAATGGCTCAACCCTTAATGTGTGTAGTGAAAATATTTTGGATAGGCTTCATGTGGATAAATAAAAAATTCAACCTGATTCCTTGTCTATCCATGGCTTTGACAATGTAGGCAAACAACCGCTCAAGGTGTGATCACTTTTCCTATTATAGTTGGTCAGGTTACATTGGATACACGAATCCATGTTATGCCTAACGATCTTTCCTATAATCTTATTTTAGGCAGACCATGGATTCATGCAATGAATAGTGTGCCTTCTACTCTTCCTCAAAAAATGAGATACATTTACAACAACAAAGTGCACATCCTTGAAGCTAGCCCTGATCCAAATAGTTGTTTGAACATTGAGAAAAACAAAGAGAATCATTTAAACATAGTGTCACCAACTACACAAATGGAACCAGTCCAACAAAAAGACAAACAACAACATATTGAAAAATTCATGAAGCTCTTTGAAGATGATTGGGTTTCCTTATATTTCGAGCATACATTCATTGGTGACTACAAAATCCTAAACAAAGATTCAAATAAGGGACAAAAAAAAATAGTCATGTCAACAAAAAACTTAGAAGACCCTTCACAAGCATCCGCCTCAACCACTTTAGATAAACAAGAAAATTACACAACAAACTTTTAAGAACTTAAAAACCAACCACCACCAGATCCAAAAGCAATGAAAAAGCTTTATGGAAAAGGATATGAACTTGTGAAATAACTTGTATATAGTGGAAAAGGATGTGATGCTAATGGACAAGGTATTCATGTCCCCATCGATCCTAACATGCAAGAAACAACTCATGGTCTTGGTTACTGTCCTTTGATAGAAATAAACAAGCCTTCACTTAACATCAACACCATTACAAAAAATCCTTCTAAGATGACTTTAACAGTAGTGCATCCTAAACTGATAGACACTCATGGTCTTGATTGTTCTTCTTTTCTTGACACAAAACAAACAAATACATCTTCTCCTAATGTAAAGGTCATTTTGCAAAGCATCAATGATTAGAATACATTATATTTTACACCCTCCTATAAGGAGAGAAAAAAATCTTGCATTCTAAAGAGTCTTGTGTAAATATAACATCTTGCACATCTAATCAACAAGTACCTTTGTCGCAAAATACAGGACCACCATCTAATATCTCTCCCTCCATGAACTCGAAAGAAATTCTATTACAAGACTTCATTTTGCGTATATCATAGAGTTCACGGCCATTCCACTAATGAATGTAAGGCTTTGAGTAGTAAAATAAAACATCTTAAGGAGTTTAATGCTCTCCCTTATGTGGGGGAACCTAATTCCTCTAATTGATACTGAGTTTCACTCTAGCATGCATATTATCAATCAGTTTGGCTCACCCTTGTCCTGCACTAAGTGGGGACAAGGGGTTGGGTAGCCTTTTCCTCGTATGTCACCTATCATTGCCTAGTTTGGCTAGTCATTAAACTTTCATGAACATATAAGAGCAAGCTTGGGATGTGGATGACATGCCTTAAGTTGGCTCGCATGTGACATACTCCCTTTTTCATGATGTAGCTTATTGGAAACATATGACTTGGCATAGGGATTTCCAAATAATCTCTCATGTCTCTTCTTCTACTTTAAAGAAATTTCTCGTAGTAATGGTGTTAGCAACCACTTTAAAGTGGGGGCATGCATCGACACTCACATTTCATTGTGTGATTTTATTTTTCTTGCGATTTACTCTCTTGGAAACATTAGGTACAATGTTCCCTAAGATGAGATTTTGCACCTTTCCTCTCTTGGAAACAAGATGAGACCATTTGCACTTTTCCTCTCTTGGAAACATGATGAGACCATTTGCACTTTTCCTCTCTTGAAGACATTAAGCATGATGTTCCCTAAGATGATACCTTGCATGAACTAAGAAAAATCCCTTTGAACAAATCTTACACTATTTTACATTTACAATGTCTATAAGTGTCAACCATACAAAGTTTTGCTTACCTCATAGAGCTCGAAGACCATTTTAGTGTGGTGACTTATTAAATTTATAATGAGGTATAACCTTGGTATGTTTGAGAGGGAAGCCCATTCCAAGGCATGAATTTCCCCATATCCACTTGCATGTGTGTGAGCACATATCGGTCGTATGTGTCTCACGTCTTAGGACTTCTCACTCGACGAACAACCAAGAGTTTCGTCACCTCAGAATGAGTATGCATTTTTGGACAAACAACCTAGATCTGATCCACATCATGTTGGAAAAATGGCCGAATCTTGATCCACCTTTTTATTTATACTTCTCTTCCTTCTAGTTCTTTCCATTGCATGATCGTGTATCTTGTATTGCTGAAAATCATTCACCTTGTGTGTGTCCTTTTGTGCTTGTGTCGGTTTGACTTAGGATCTTCGATCCTGGGGGCTTGCGAAAACTCCTTTGATCTTTCTCATCCTTTGTTTCCCACATTGGTACAATTGGACCCCTCTTGAATGTCTACTTTAGTGTGAGTTTAAAGCAAGTTCATCCTCTCACTAAAGTGGGGGCTAAATGTGGACATGGAAAAAGTATCCCTTTTTCTTTGCTTGATTTGGGAATAATTGATGATAAATTGGACTTAATGGGGCCTTGATTTAGTGTTGTGAGGTGTCTTACACATCCACACTAGGTCTTTAACCCTTGCAAACTAAATAAAATGCATTTATCGATGTCTTGTAAAGGTGTTGTAAAAGACTTTCACACTTCTCTAGACTTAATGGACCTATTTTCCCCCTAATTCAATATTGTAAAATGTATTTAATTTCATTATCACACTAATCTAGAAGGCTTGTAAATTAAACCTAATTCTAATCTAGTGTTGTAATGTGTCTTACACATTCACATTAGATGTTGTGTCTTTCTAGGCTATGTGGACCTCTTTTTAATATTGTAAAGGGTATTTAATCACACTTTCACATTAAAATTTGTGTCCCTAACCCTAATTACCCTTTAAATAATCATTAATAGGCCCCTATGGCCCCATATTGTGCATCTTGACACTTAATTTGATCAAAGACCCAACTAGAACAACATAAAAATTGAAATTTTTCAGTCCCAACAATCTAGTTGGAAAAAGAGCTCTTGTGGGACCAATTCACACATCTAGGTGAATTAGTCCCATCCAGGTGGGACTAAGTCACCCAAATTAGCAACTTAGTCCCATTTGGGCTATTTTTGAGGTTCGGGTGGGAAAACTTGGATTTTAAGTATATTTTTCCTTCATGTCGGCCTTGGGGATCAAATTAACAGGAAAATTAGGTGGATTTCCTATAAATACAAGATTATAAACCCTAATTCATTATTTATCCATCATTCATCATGTTCTTAAGTCAAGCAAGCTAGGGTTTTAGAATTCTAAGTCATCAAGATATCTTTTTTAGACATTCAAGGGAAAATTCTTCATCTATTGCTATAGAAATTCAAGATCTATCATCATGCCAAGTCTCTAATTCCATTATTTTATGCTTCATTACATTATTTCTTCATTTTTGTTTAATTACCTAAAAAGGGGTTTGACCAAGGAAAACCCCCATGCCCTAACATTCAACATTTATCTCTCTTTCATTTTGTGTTTGCAGATTTAGGTACCTTGAAGGATTGGAAATCATTGAAGGATAAGTTTCAAAGTTGTTGAAGACATATCCTTGTTTTCAAAGCCAAAATATCAACAAAAAGTCACCCACAAGCCCGAATTTGGCAATTTCAAAACCAAACACCTAGAGGAGCAAAAAGTGCAGATTGAGGGCTTCTGTTTCCGCTTTCGAATTTTCAGAAAATCCAAAGTGGAATAAGTCACCAACAATGGTGACTTAGTCCCACTATACATGTTTTCAGAGTTTTCTGTAGATTTGGATACCCATTTGGTTGAAATGGGCTCTGAAGTTGTTTTCCGAATCTGGGACTAGGTCGCCCAGAATGGTGTAAGTGTCCCAGTGGGCCAAAATTCCAAAATTAGTAGCATTCCCAATCTCCATTCTAGTCTACAACATATTTCCAGGTGTACTTCTCTATTTTCATTCATTTATGTTATTGTTTGTTTACATTCCTAGGTCTTTTTGCATACATCACTGTGTTTTCAAACAAGGTGCATTTCTTTAGTTTTCATTTAATAATCAATATCTAAATTACCAATTTTATGTATTTAGATCATTTTATTTAGACATATTTCCATCATACTTACATTATTTTTGAGTGGGGACATTGCACATTTTGGCCTACCACTCTCCTTTTAGGTGAAAAGCCCTAGAAGTGTTAGAGAGTCTTGCAATGCCAAAATCTTTGTCAACAAAAAAAATGTCAAAATATGGCCTAGCCTAAGTTTCCCTGATCCCTTGAAGTTGATGGTAATTGCGATGGTTCTCTTTCCTCTAAACGTGGAGACCCTAATGACTTGTGCTTAGATGGTAACCTGTCATATGGTCCTAATTGTCTTGGTCCTGACACACCCCCACTACTATGTGACCTACTTTGGCACGAGTGCAACTTGCTCTGACTCCGTATCTATGTGTAAGATAGATCTCTCTTAGCTAATGACACTTGCTACTCATACAAATCCCTGTAATATCTATCCTCTTGACTAGCCTCAAATAACTATTGAGAAAATGCAGGTGAAGGACCCATGATGGTGGCGATGAACTCCGCACATATTTGATCTACCTGTTTCCTACAAATCACTGCTACATCTCTCTCTATTGTCAAGCCATCTCTCTCTATCCTTAAAGACCCCACCTCAATCTCCAATGCTTGAATCTTGGTTGTGGCTTGATCCAACCATGCTTATAGATCAAATATCCTTTGATCCACTGTGCCCTCTATCCCTCCAATCGACACCTCCTTCAATCCCTCCCCAATATCCTTTCCCATGACTATTTGTTGTTAGAAGATCTACTCGGCCTCTCCCATCTCCTCCTCCTCCTATCTCTCCTCCTCCGTCTCTACCTCACCCATAGCCACATCGTGTTGCCCAACCTCAAGAAGTGGCATATCATCTTGTCGATCCTCCTCCTCAATCCTCTCCTTTGCATGCTCCTCCTCCTCACCATCCTCTCAGAGTGATGATAATGGTCTCACCACCCACTACCTCCTTTCCCTCCTCTCCCTCCCCAACTATCTCCACCATCATCTCCTCTCCCTTTGTCCCCTCATCCACCATCTCCTTTCTATCCCTTACCTCCCTTGTGGCCTCGTGGGTCCTTACCTCGATGCTCTACTGGCACTGACTGATTGATATTTGTATAAGGCTCCATTCTGTGGGAAGCCCACCATGCATCATAATCTGTTGTAGTGCTTGTATTTGTAGCACCACCCTCCATTCCCACTACACTGGTTGCAGTGCATCTATCCCTTGCTTTTTTTTCCCCACCAGAATCATCTAACCCCATGGGTGCACCTCATGGGATGATTGTGCAAACTTTTCTATCCCCCAAGGCACATCCTATGTTTCCCCGAACTACCTCTTGACCCGCTCTAGAAAATATTCCTCTATGATGTGTTGTGATTGGAATATCCATCCAATTAGGTACCTAGCTTGTCTAGACCATGGTAAATGTCAGTCCTCATTCTACCACTACTAGCAGTCCCTATATGGCCTCCATACAAATCTCGCTAGTACATCAATCCCATGCCACAAATAACTTGTGTCACCAACATGAGTCTGAATCTCTATACCACCATACAGATATATGTATGGTATACCATCTCCCAAATTCTTGCCAACTGGAGGACAAAACACAACTATGTGCTCCCTGTTTGGTATGTGGCGACTGATCATGCTATACTATATAGCCCATGGTATATTGTACACCCTGGCCCCCTGTCCTTGCCGAGGTCTGGGGCCGGGTTGGGCCCCGGGTGGGGGTTCGGGGGCGGCAGCCCTCGAGAAAAATTTTCTTTCTACTTTTTCGCATGATCACCGAAAAAGGGAAAAATCAATGGAAAAAGAAAAAATCTGATTTTGTAGAACCCTAAAATCTGGAAGCTTCTAAGCTTGGTAAAAAGAGGGTTCGGATGGGTATTTCAGTATGATGAAAAACACAATTATTCGCAAGATTGTAATAGGCTTTTTTACTGGATAATAAAAGTATTGGATGGCTGCGGTTTGGTGGATGTAGCCCAGATTGGGTGAACCACGTTAAATTCTCTGTGTTATGATTTATTCTGTGTATGTTTTAGTTTCTTTGTTTATTATATAAAATCTTCATTTAATTGTTAGATCTGCCATCTCTAACCCTAACACTCCCAAGACCACACCATCAACAAGTCACCTTGAAGCTCATGGACTGACCATGTCGATAAGCTATGTCATGTAATTGAAAATATAGCATGGCCAATAAATAGAGCCCCCATGCATAGTATATCCCATGCCACATCATTCCTACCAACATCTCACCCCATCCAATGGGAAATCCATGCTCTTGATGATCTGGAATAATGACCCCTACAATCAAAGTGCATAGAATGTAGTTCAATCTCTTGTATCACCCTACTAGACACTCCCATCGAATCTCAGATCCCTTCACCTCGAGCTCTGCCATGTCCTCATACACATAATTTTGATCTAGCACTCGATATCCTCGCTCGAGGTCTACCTAACCCACCCTCCTCGAATCAATAGTCTCAATATCCTATACACGTCCTCTAGAGTCACAGTCGCATCTCATGTCGGGAAGTGGAACAAACATGTCTCTAAGTGCCACTTCTCCTCGATTGTAGTCAACAAACCCCTATTCTCCCTAATGATGGGCATGTAGGTCACATGGTAAAACCCTAGATGCATTAACTGATTCTTCTCAATGTCAAATAACTGATCTTGAAGCCAAAATGTAGATGGCCATGACTCTTGTGTATAAATAGGGGCAAGAACAACCCGTGTTCACAAGAAACAATCATTGAGTCAATACAAAACCCTAGTCAAAGCTATCAGATTCACATTGCACAATAAATTTTTCCTAACCTAAGGCATATTTTTAATTAGGAAGTTGTGTTGTTCTACTTAACACATGCATCACACAAATCAATGTGTCATTATTTCTGCATATGCATTGTACAATTGCACTTGCATTGCACACCTCAACAAATGTGTTGTAGGGATCACTTGTGATCAACCCCCAATTAATTGCATCAGAATTTCACACATGCATCATTTTACCTGGCATATGTAGTTCACTTTGTCAAATGTGTTTCTCCTGACCACGTGTGCAATGTAGGAAGCAAATGTGATGCACTTTACAGTTGCACCACACTACATTCAATCACTATCCTACCCTAACAGTTGCGGTGCACCATGAAAATTACAATGAACCATCGTCACTTATGTCACTTGAGATGGCAGTTGTGGTGAACAATTTTCACTACATCTACCTGCTAAATTTTTTAAACCCTAAATCTATGTCAAAAATGAAAAATCACGAAGCAAGCAAGGTATACTTATCGAGTCCTTTATGCCCTCTAGTCGTCTGAAGGTGCTCAAAATCCATGGTGCTCGGTGTGAGGAACTAGCGACACCTTGGCAATAGGTCACTCTCAAAGCTCTCCAATCTCTAAAGTCAAAATGCAAAAATGAGTCATTTTCCCACTCAAATTCCTATTTATAAGTGAGAAAAATTAGGGTTTGCATTAGGGTTTTGTATTGGATGCACTCGTTGGGAGGTTTGAAACCTAAATTTGGCTACCTTGAAGTTCTTGAAAGTGAAATCCTTTGTCACCAATGCATTTTTTTTGTCAAATTAGCTTATCATAACAATTTTCAATTTTTTTTGAAAATTTTCAAAAAAAATTTGAGGGGACATAAGTCCACCTTGTTTACACCAGAGCATATTTTGACAAAATTTCTTTGAGACAACACGATAAACTGCATTCTATCAAAGAGGGGAAAAATGTAGACACTAAAAATTGTCCTAGGCATGCAAATACTATTTTATCCCTTTCTCGTCCTTAATAATTAAATAGTTTTAATTATTCGATTATTGTCTAATGTCATTATTCATCTATTAATTAAATAATCTTAATTATTTAATTAATTCATTGAACTATCCCTTTATTTCTACTTTTGAATAATTAAATATTTTATTTATTTATTTAATTATTATCATCTTTTCCACCATAATTAAATAGTTATTTTACTTATTTAATTATTCATTAGTCTTTTCTTCTATAAATTAAATACATTTTATTTATTTAATTGTCTACTAGTTTTATCCTTTTCGTCCACTTTTGAATTAAATTTTTATTTAATTTAAAAGTCAACCTGTCACATGTCTTCTATAATTAAATAATGATTTCTTTATTTAATTATTCACTTTCCCTCTCAAATTAAATAATTTTATAATTATTTGAATCTCTCCAACCTCTTTTTTGTGCCAATCTCATTATTTGTGCCAATCTTATCTCTTGACATCTCATTCAATTTCAACCCTTGATTGAATTATTTTATAATTCCATCTTAGCCATTCATTTCTTGTTAGTGCCCTAATTTAGCCTTAACCCTATTTCATACTACAACTTTCATTTTTGGCCATTGATTGACATATCTTATTGACATTTAATCTCATCCCTTCATTCCAATTTGTCTTTCTATAAAGACACCTATCATTTCATTTCTACCAATCTAGCTTATGCACAAGTACATGTTGCTTAAGGAGACAACTACTATCTTCAATATTTTTCTATCATAGACATTAGGCTACTATTGCATACTCAAATATGAGGGTATCAAGTACATTCAAGCAAAATGGAGAAGGACAATGGAGGTCAAGCAACCATGGCATAGGTAATATCTAATTTATGTTTATGTTTATATGTTGGATTTTACTCTATTGTTGGTTTAGGGCCTTTTGGTTATAGTTTTGATGTGATATTACCTAGACCTAAATTTTACCCTAGATTACAATGCCCATGATGATTTTGAAAGATGTCACAATCCAGTCAGGTGTTTCAGGCCACACTGATGAAGATGACAATCCATAATCTCGTATAAATGGATATAGAATATATTTTGAATACAAAGATGGATCCTTCAAATGTTGGTGAAAGGTATCCACACCAATGAAAAACTATGTAAAATATGAGGTAGAGAAGGAACAAGATCTAAATTCTCCCCCATGACATTTGAAGAAGATGATGCAACTCCATAGGAAGTAACATCAAAGAGGAGATGTATATCCTCAATAGTGTCCTCCAATTCTACAAGATAGAACTCACAAAATAAACCTACAATGTTTGTCAAGTATTCATCCCAATTAGTTGTATCTGGATTATTATGAATGTCCTACTGATTTGAATCACAAGAGGCCATTGATGAAGCAACACTAGTGTCATTAGAAGAAACAATAAATGAAGGAGATGGAATATCAACACTTGTATCTAAAACCTTAGTAGATGAAATAACACCAAGATTCAAATGAACATTCTAAATCTATTCAAAATTTTCCATATTAGATGCCTTAGTGCATAAATTACTTGAAGGAACAATAGGAGAAAAATGTGAAAAGTTGTAGAATCAATATTGATGATCAACTTCTTCAACTGCAACTATATCTCCATTATGAAATTCTTGAATGATGAAATAATATAGTGTGAACTTAACACTCTTTCATACTCCACCATGTGTGATTTGATAGATAGAAATAATATTGGTTGATAATTAAGGCATACACACATCACCATTAAATAATCAGTCATCCATGTCAATATATCCTTTCCCAAAAATACAAAAATATGTGTTATTATCCATTGGAATGTGTGGTGATGAACAAGACTCAAATGAAGAGAACATACTTTATGATGAAGCCATATGATGAGAACCTTCAAAATCAAGTATCAACCTCTCTAATTTAGAATATGAAACTACAAGTGCTTGCCCCTTTTATTTCTTTGAGTTTAATGAAGAAGAAGATGATGATGATGAACCCCCTGACATTGTTGAAGGAAAATTGATATGATTCATCTTAAGAAGATTCTTCGGCTCATCAACCTATTTTTAATAACATTTATATTTATCATTGCCATGTTTTCTTGCAATATGCACACTTAGGCTTCTCCTTCTTAGATGATTCCTCTTGAGAGGGAGATGATTCAAAATATTTATGTAGCTTTTTCTTTTTCTTCTTTTGCTTCTTTTTAGGATTCCCAATTTCTTTTTATACCTTAGACTCGCTAGCTACCAATTTTTTTGGCTTATTAGACTTGATGACACCCATTTGAATTAACTAAATGCTTCCTCTTGAATTATAAGATTTAAAAATTCATCAAAACTAGGACTAACATATGATGCTCCCATAGAAATTCAATGGATATGAAAGAAAAGAAAAAAACACTACATACTTAGGACCAAGCTTGGATAACACATTTATAATCAATTGTAAATCCTCCTTAATAGTATTAAAATCCTTTAGTTGTATTCTCTGTTTCTTAATTTAGGAGATGTAGTGTTGAATGTGGTCAAAACCTTTAGAATCGAGATTCATCAAATTATTATCAATTTGATATCCCCTAATCTTATTAGTTTTATAATGTAATTTTTAAAAAATTTCCCAAGCCTCCTTAGGTGTTTTGCATGATTTAGTATGAAATTGCAAATCAAAAGAGACTAATGAACATATGCATCCAAGTGTTTTCTCATAGTTGATATCCCACATTACCTTTGGACTAGCATCAATAGGATCATAAACGGTTTCTCTTAGATATCCTAGATAACCCTTCCCGTTACATAATTTTATATTGATTTCTACATGAATCATAATTATATGTAGTTTAGAGTTTAATTTCAGATTTCCCTATTGCAAGAACACACAACAAAGAAAGGAAAGCAATCAGCCTCCACAAGGTTAACCCCCAAATTACTCAATCAATAATCCCCCAACAATGTATGATCTTGGCACTTTATTCTCAGTGCGATTATAGGTGACACTTGTCAAAAATAGTGAAGTGGACTTAATATTAGTGCATGCAGATGCAAAATTTGGCCACATAATAAAAGAAAATTTTAAATATAATGAGACCATCTAATCACACCACTACAAATTACTAGAAAAAATATACACTTTAAAAAACTTTCCCCAAAAAATGTTACCATATAACCCAAATAGAGCCCCAAAAGTTCCCAAAATGAGAACTACTCAGTAGCACCTATGAGAATATGCAATTTTTGGAAAAATAAAGTATCAAAATCAAAAGGATGTTGAACCATTGTAAAGAGCGCACAATTATTCCCCAAATAAAAAAATCTTAAAAAGAGAGGTTAAATGTTTGAGTTATTCCCTCTAAATTTGAGCTCCAAAACCAAAATTGTTGATGGAGAGGGGGGGGGCGAAATAGGGGTCGAACTATTGATGTCATGATGATTTCAACATGTGCAAGTGACATAATATTCCCTTGGCTAATAGAATCTTCTAGATTCTCACAAAATATTCCTTTGATAGGTTGATGACAAAATTATTCATAAAATATTATTATTTTTTAGTTTTTAAAATGTCATTGATCATGGCTTGTTAGATGAGAGTGGTAGTTGTTTATTGGTCCATGTGTAACTTATCTATGTGCTTAGTACTTGCAAGTACTCTTACGACAACAAGGTGCAGGGGATAGGTCTACAAACCTGTACCCTTTGCTAGTATTTTATCAAACTTCAATATTTTTTTATAAATCAAGCTATACTTTTATGCATGTTGGCACAAGCATGAAACTTAGATTTTGTTGAAGTGATCAACCCAAGATCTTCAATCTGCAACACCAAATAACCTCCACAAAAAATAGAGAGAAGCAACAATGGAAGATGATATTCCACCATACAAGGATTGCAATATGATCAAGATGATCAATATGATATCAATATACAAGATGCAATACTACAATTAAATGCCAAATATGCTAGAGATTCCTTGCTTATAAAGACAAGGATGAGATATAGGATAAGATAAGATCATGACAAGTGTCTTAATCCTATCACATGAGACAACTAACTCATAACTACCTAGGAAAGGATAAAGTCTAGATAAGACAACTAATACTTATCTAGATAAGACAACTAATATCCTAAGTAAACTTAACATGTGAATTAAGTCCCCTAAGTCCCTAGTAAAGGAATGAACTAGTTACAAGACTTATTCACACCAAAAAATTCTACATAATACTCTACAAGTGAATCTGTACGGTCGTAGGGGAATTTTCCCTTGGTATCCCTAGCTAAAAGTGTCCAATTTGATGAAATTTTATTTAATACCAATAGAATCACAAAAAAATTAAATTACTTTCATGCTTGGTGACACACTTTTCTTCTTGAGTGCACTTCATGTTGAACTTGATAAATAGTTTGTCCCTCTCACCATCAACCAAAATCAAGCAATTGAAAGTAAGGGTAAGGCCACCCAAGTGCTAGCTAGAGATAATAATTTCCATTGTAGGGCTTCCCACTAGATTCATTTGCATAGAATGGTGTATAATAAGCTACCACAAGATATAGTGCAATTGGATCACAAGGTTGTTTCATTTCAACAAAGTTGGGATGAATTTGGTGTCACAGTTCCAGTGAATGAATTTTTTTGTTGCAATAGGTGGATCCATATATCTCATTAGAAATCATTTATTATCACAAATACATGAGATATTTAAGCTATCATACATGGTGAGGTATTTTTTATTATTCCAAGAATGATTCACCTAAGATTATTACTTCCATTAAGAAAGTTTACCATAATCTTCACAAATGTTTATAATTTTTTCTTGCAAAGGGAATTCGTTATGTGATTTATGAGTTACATTTTAAAAGGCTTAATTATTTTTGGTATGCCAATCAACATGAACCTCATATGATGATAAAATCATTAATTACAAAATTGGATAATAATGTCATTGAAATGATACATAAAGAAGCTAGTGAGACATGGGTACTGAAGTTATTCATTAGTACAAAGGCAATTGTAAAACTATTCATAAATATTTATTATGATTGAGAACCACTAAATAAAATTAGTTAGGATCATGTGATGGTTGAGGTGAAATATGAGTCTAGCTTTTAGATTAAATTTAATTTTCAATACATTTATAGTTGTGGGTTTTTATTATATTTTATCGTTTAGTTACTAGTTCTTGTAGTGACGAAAAATGTATCCCTTTACATTTTTTCACTTGTTTGTGCCTTCCTAGTTAAATTGGACTTAATTGTGCCTTAGTTTAGTGTTGTAAAGTATACCTCTTTACACTTTCACACTTATTTAGGGATCCCTTAATTAATTAAGCTTAATTATGCCTTAATTATCCCTTTAATTCATTTTTCAAGCCTATTTAATTACATTTTTCGAAGGTGAAACCTGACATTCATTAACGCTTTAACATAACACTTCTCATTGAGCAATGTGTATCCAAGGTTTATGTACATAGGACCCATTCGCCCATCTCTTGACCTTAAGACCTAAATTTAAATTATGCTTTGGGTGGTATTTTCATGTTTTCAAATCTGTGATTCAATGTTGACTTGTGATATTTGAATTTTGAGAAATTAAGGATACATACCTATAAATATAAGGTTATTTCACTATGTTTCACCTAGAGTTTTCAAGCTAGAAAGTTCATAATATTTCAAGAGAACTTTGAAGAGCATTTTGGAGAACTTAAAGGCATTCAAGTGAAGATTTATTAGATTTTTATTGCAACATTCAAGATCGAATCGTCATGTCAAATTCTTCTTGCATCATGCATGTTTTTGGAGCTAATATGGTGATGTAGGTTTCATGATCAAAATCAAGCATTCAAAGCACTATTTTAAGCAAGATCCACATCCATTGAATCCATTTCATGCAAGTTGCAGATTTACATTCAAAGGTTTATCCAAGGGTTTGTTAAGTGGTAACATAGTTTTGTTCATTTTTCATTCCATCTTTCATGATTTTATTCATTTCAAGGTTTGATTACCAAAATGGGGTTTGACCAAGGAAAAACCCTATTCACCAAAAACAAACAATTTTTCCCTTTCATGTTGTGTTTGCAGGTCTAGGTGGAAGAAATCTTGAAGATCTCTTGAAGAGAAAAATTGAAGAAGTTGACAAAGTTGCAAAGTTGTCATCTCATGAAAACTCATCTACATAATTTATTTCTGACATTCTAACACTGCCACTTGGAAAAATTGAAAGAATCAGATCTGTAGCGAAAGCTCCCGAGAGTTCCAGAAAAACCCTAACAATGGACCCATTCGCCCCTGGGTGAATGAGTCCTAGATCAGCTTTAGAAATTGACTTTTGGTGAAAGGTACATTCAGATCTTCCCTTCTCTGATCTGCAATTTGATTGTAGGTTCTATTATTATTGAGTTTAATCTTGTTGTTTAAAATTTCAAATTGCATTCTGGTGTTAGTTTACTATTTTTAGTTTTTCTCTCCAAAGTGTTGTTTGACCTCGACCCCCGTCCTTCAATCATAACGAAATCTGTAGATTCACGTCTTGAGTTGACTCATCTAAGGGTTATAAGTAAATTATTTTTTTGGATCTCATTTCCTAATGAAATAAAGGAAAATAGGTCCATCATACCCCCATTGTTCATTAATCCACTTTGGTAAAAACCCTATTTTCCACCATTTCAATTCTTATAAAGATATTTTGTGTCATAATCTAAAAGTCCAATAAAATGTTATATATTGTCAAAGTAAGTAAAATTTAAGTTATATTATTTTATTTAGAATAGGGTCCATTTTCATAAGTCATTAATTTTCATTTCAAAATATAAAAGTGTCTAAAAATTATCTCAATTGTAATTGGATACACTATTGCTTGTATGTGGTGTCCATCTTGTGGGAGGACATTCTTAAACTAATCCTAAAATCCAAATTTTCTAAGTAACAAACCTACTAGAGGATGGAGGCACAAGAGGTTGGAGGACATCCAACAACTTCTTGTTAGTCAGTAGTGATGGGCTTGCAATATTATTTTAGTGACAAAAAACTTATGTAAAAATGACTAAAGAGAAGATTGGCTCCTAAGTGGCAGTGTTAACCATCTCATATCATTTGTTATTAGATTGGAAAATATCTATAACTATGGCTACATACATGATGACAAGTAATTAGTTCTCAAAATTTTTGTTTATATTTATGATCGGATGTTTTTTTACCCAATAAAATTTGTATTTATGATTGGATGTGTTTGTACCCAATCAATTTTTTTGAATAATATCGATTGGATTTTTTGTACCCAATCATAAAAGTTGGTAACTATGATTGGATGTGTGTGTCCCCAATCATAATTGTTGTGAAAAAATGTGTTTTCATGTTCATAACTTTGATGTTGGATATATGTGTTTATCCCTATCCAAACTTTTTGTATGACCATAGATAGATGTGTTAGTACCTATCCTTGGTTCCATGGGTAGATGTTTTTGTCACTATCCTTGAATAAAATTCTAGTACAATCAATCCTATTGAAGAAGCCTAGTGAGGCTAGTTCCACTATTGCTTGTCATGAGTAGATGTGTATGTCTCTACTCATACCTTATGATTTTTTATGAGCTATTAAATGTGGTCATTAAGTATTGTTATTTCACTTGTCCCCATTTTGAGAATGATGTAATATGGAGGTGTTGAAAATATTACATCATCAGGTGTCTTAGTTATTATTTATTAGTTTGTTTAGAGTTTTCATAGTTTTGTGAGTCTTTGTTATAGTTTGGCCATACCCATAATTATTGTTTATCCAATGATTATCTAAGTAAAGGAAATTTTATAGATATTTCCTAACTCCTATAAATATGTAATATCTTATTGAATGAAATATGGATCTAATAGAAACTTTATTTTCTGTGCATAAAATTTGTTTGGCTTCTACAAACCTTGCCCATTTTCATTTTATCTACAAAGTTTCAAATTTATCTAGCATCAACCTTCCATCCTCTATCATATTATGAACAAAAAGTTACTATAAATCTATGTTCAAGTTCTCTTCATATGAAATTTCATATTTCTTACAAAACATATGACACTTTAACTATCACAAATAAATACGATAGCCCCTAACTTATCCCCACATATAAACATAACTTCTCAAGATAGATGGCCTCATTACATGCATAATTAGTTTCCAAGTATTCAATATTTGTAGTGGAAAAACAACCATAACCTACCACTTATTCATCCAATGAATAACACAAAAAAAGATAAAAACATATCCATTGGTGAATCTTCTTTTGTCAACATCTCCCAGCTAATCTACATACACAAATCCATGAATATCCATTGAGCACTAGTCCATTGTAGAATCACCATGATCACAAATAGAGTACTTAGGCGTACCCCACAAATATTTAAAGACTCTCTTGATTTCATCCTAATTCTCTTGCCTAGGATTAGTCATGAAACAATTAAGGACTCTCGCTATTTAGGAAATATTTGATCTTATACAATTCATATCATACATAAAACTCTCAATAACACTAACACAAGGCACTTGAACCATTTTCTTTATGTCACTAGGTATATATGAACACTACTCCACAAATAACTCATTCCCACCCAAATAAAAAGACTTATTGGTGTACAAACTAAAATATTGAATTTCTTTAGAATAAAGTTCACATATTTTATTCCAACCAATTTTATTTTATTTCTCTTTTTATCTCCACACTAGATATATAGTTGGAAAACCTTAATTAATTCATCTCAAAGTAGCTGAAATTTAAGACTTCAAGTCACAAATCACGATTTTATCATTACCAAACAATAAGATATCATCTATGTTCAATGTGATAACAAGGAATTGATCATCATCCATTTTATAATAAATATGATCTAATTTGGATCTTAGAAATCCTAAGCTCAACAAAAATGAATTGATTTATTAGTACATATTAGGAGATTATTTGAGACCATACAAATATTTTTTAATCTAGAAACATTTATTTACCTATCTCCACATAGTGCTCAATATGTATTATGTAGATCTATTCCTCCAAATCACCAAGTAATTTTTTTTTATAGATCCATATTCATACGTTTTATCTCTAAATCAAAAGGTGTTGATATAGATAATAGAAAATGGGGAAAAAAACTCACCAAATTCTATGCCTCAACTTGGGAATATCCTTTTGTAACCAATATCACTTTGTACTTTTCAATACCATTATCTAAATTGGTCTTATTTTTTAATACCCATTTACACCCAATAGGATTTATTCCTTCTAGCAATGGTACCAAGTCTTATGTGTCATTATTCTTCAATATAGTTATCTCCACATCCATATCTACTTTCCAAGACTCAAAACTATCCACATTCATCTTCTCCATATTTCTAGAGGGAAAGTCGAGATTTGTTGTACTTTGGGACAAGTTAGTTTTGGGTGAAACAATTTTACCCAAAACTACTTGGCACCTATGTGGCACAAAGAGTTTCAATCAAATTTATTTCACCCAAAGCTATTAAATTGATATATTTAATATTAAAATTAAAACTATATTCAATTTATATGGCAAGGTTTTGACCAAAAAAATTGGTTAAAAATGTTTTGTTTGAAGCTCTCTTGTCCAAAACTATCTATGTGGCAACCTAACCCTCTTTTGAGGAAAATTCAATAAAAAATCATTTCAACTACATATTTATCCAACCAAAGGTATTTTGTAAAACCCTGTCCCGCAGCCTAGAGGACAATGCAACACTATGGACGTGCAACTAATTTTTTCTTAAAAGGAGTAACAATGAAAAGTAAAGTAATCTAGTCTAACCACATACATCCTCTAGGCCACGCAACACGTCAACATGTAAATCCCAAACTTACAAATTAATCTAACCAAAGCATATGAAAATTAACTCATGATAACAACATACATCAAAGCATTAACCCATTGCATAATAAGTCTAACACATAGAAATGTAATGAGCATATTTCCATAGATACATCATATAAACAATATATACCATTTAATCCAACAATGAATAGTTCATACATAATGTTACAATTACAACACAAGGATTCTCCTCGATTAAAAATGAGTAATAAAATACATAGTGTCCCACTGTTACAATGAATATAAGAGAAGTACAAATCCATATAACACACGAGCTCCTCAAACTAGAAGACCTCGCCATCACGAACATGAAGAGAAATCCCAATAGTGTAAGATGCACACCACCCAGCCATGTGGTACCCATAGGCCCAACCCCCATGCTAGGAGATAGTAAAAGGTAACCAAGACAAACCTACTACCTCTCGACATAGGCAATGTTCAAAACCACAATGTACTAGTAAATACAAAACATAGGGTTACATTGCTTCCAGAATCACTGAATCAAGAACAACCACTGTACAATACAAACTAGTTGTTGTCATAAGAGGAGTGTCATCACAAAGGTTGTATTGGTTATCCAAAGGAGATCTTCCTAGGTCCTGGTCCCCATCCTGGGTTATTCTAGTAACATCTCATGAACTTCGGCCCACATGCACACCAGTGCGGAATCGATTATCTTTCGAGAAGACAAAATAATGATCTTGCTATTCTAGGCCTTCCCGACTCATCCCAAGTCTAACACAAGCTCTTGAGCCAATGAGCGAGGCTAATTATCAAGTTAAATGTATTAATCTACCCTTCCCCTAATATAGGTTATTTAATTTCCACTAATTAAACTGACTCTCACACGAGTTGTCCTAGGACCACTTTGTGTCCCAACCCCCATTGAAAGCCACTCCCCTATAGACAACACAATAACTTATTCTACAACCTAAGGGTAGGAAATGCACTAAAACTGATAACAAATAACCACCACGTCTCAAGAGGTAACACATCCCTACGGATGTCAAATACTGAATCCCAAATATGTGCACTACCCAAGGAAATCTCAAAGGGTGAATAATAGACACAACAACCCTTTCACAATTACAATCTTTGGAAGGGTTACATTTTCTTGACAACAAATATCCCCCACAATTCACAATTATAGAAATACATGTAATTAAAATAAACCACTCATGTAATTAAAAGCACTACCATTCGGATTTCCTAAATCCAATAGATCAATATCTCATATTTAAAATACATCATTTAAGTATAATTCCAATTTAATAATTCAATCAACCAAATCAAACTAAATGTTTAACCTTTAGTAACACAATTACTCATAACAATTAACTCAAATTTACAATTAAAATTAATTAATCATTTTCATTTAACTAATTGTGCTTGCATGCACCTATTGCAATAAAATCCATCTAAATAAATACCCTTTTTAAATATATATATATATATGTGCATTATCTAATTACATAATCCAATTCAAACAATCACACTACATGAAATAAATCATTTAAATTATAATTCTATTTACAATAGAAATAAGAAACCAAAACTAATTGTTTAACTTCAATTTACTCAATCACACATAATAATAAACACTAATTATTTTTTATATAATATTTCATATTAATATATTTAAATTGTGCATGTGCATGCACCTATTTAAAAATACATTTAATTATATTTATATTTAAATATATTATTTAAATATTCTAAAATTATATGCAAATTTTCCAATATATATTTTTTAAATAAATATATATATATATATTAATTTATATTTTTCAAACATTATTAAACATAAAACCAGTCTGTTGCGACTTTAATAACTTTCAATTTCGGATTTGGGTTTCTCTGAAATTTTTATTGAAAGTGTGCCACCAAGTCTTTTAAAACATAAAAAAATCAGCCATACCTAGTTTGTAAATTTTTAGTTATGATTAATTTAGTAACTCTGTAACGCCCCGTTGTGCGAACCCCAAAGGACAACTAAAGCCACAAATAACACACAATTTTTTATAAAAAAAAGTGAACATAACATACATGAAATTACACATTAAGTTATGACATGAAATTCATTTAAACAAAACCACAACAGTAACATCCCTTGGGGTACACGAGGAGTCATTACGAAACTTAAATCCATACAACATCGATAAAGAATGAAAGCCAAAGATATAATCCATAACAACGTACACATTTACAAATGGTAGTACAAAAATGAATCGCATGGTGTGATAATACATTACATCAGTTTGATAGTACATCATAATGAACACATATACATGATTGCATCATAGGTCTTCCCAACGCACGTGGGAGTGATACATCAATACATATAATACATCAGGTACATACGCACACTAGATCAGCTAGATCAATAAAGCTCTGCACTGAAAGGTACAACTACATAGGGGACCCAACGGGGTACGTAGCACTTTCCACCTTACCACCCCCGTGCTAGGAGTAAATAAGGAAGGATCTCCGACCAAGTACACCCAAACAGAAAACACAAGACTAACTCCAGACATGAAAAGCAAGAGTCCTCAAAAGAAATATATAATCACAAAAGATCACTTATAACTCATAACAACAACAAATCACCAAAACATAATAACAAACCACTTTCCAAATATTACAAAAATAAGTCACAAAACACATCATCAATAAACCTCAAGACATAATATCAATAGACCACTTCCAAAGGATTTCAATAAAACATCACAAAAGGAATGCTAGAGGAGAGTGTCATCGCATGGCCTCACATGGATTATCCAGACAACCTATCACAAGGTGCCGCCTCCATCTATACATGGATTATCCAGAAAATGTAGCTCAAGGTGCCACCTCCATCTATGGTTATCTTGATTTCCTATCTCAAGGCACCACCCCATAGGGTTACTCATGCGGGACCATTAACCTCTCATGAAGACGATGCTATGATCTTACCAACCACGACCTTCTCAATCTCCTTTAGTATGTGATAGCACTAACAAGTGAACGAGACATCCATAATTATCTTATTAATGTTTTAACAACCCACCCCCCAATTAATTACTTAGGTTATCACTTATTACTCTAACTCTAACATGGGTTATCTTGACAGCCCCTTTGTGCGTTGGCGCCCACATAGAGCCACTCTCCCTAGACACTCAAAACATAAAAATTCAAATCCATGGGATTGTACCAACAAGAACACTGAACCAATAAATGGAACATCCACAAGGCAAAACCATCTCGCCAAAATCACATGAAACAACAACCATAAAAATGGTACAACCCATGGGTGAACTCAAGTCACAACTATATCTAGAAATAGGAACAAATATCCAATTAAAAGATCATAAATACACTTCATTTCCCAACACCTCTGGAAGTCCCAAATAAGCAACAAATAATCAAATCAACCATAGTTAATCAAGGTCAACTTAAGTTCCAAATCAAACCAAAATCCAGAAACAACCAATTGGGCATCCAAGGGAGACCTCAATTTCCTCCTCTCAAGTTACCCTTATAGTTGGCACACAAATAACCTTCAACAAAACTAATAGACCCGACAACAGTATCCATTGACGACTCACATTCACAATTCGAAAACCAAACCACTCGAACAACCAAGTCAATCATACTCACAAGAGTTCAAAACAACTATCCCTATAAAGGACTTACAAATCAATGGTAGAAAGAATACAAGGGAGACAACATTCAAGAGATTGTCTAACTTTATTTATTTGCATTGGCCTTTTCATTTATCTAAATTTAAGTTGATCAAAATCAAACATTCAATTGTCTGGGTAAGCACAAATCCAATCCAAATATTAGTCATGAAGATTTATAAACAACCAATTATATTCTAGTTATTTATTTTTTTGGTTCACCATTTGAATTCCACATAATAAGAGGTCATTTAAGTCATTAAAGAAATTATACAAACTTATTCTAATTCCACTCATATATTTCAAGTTAACAACCTATCAATATCATATCAAACTCTCCTAGCTATACTATCAATCAAATATATAAAATACAATCATTCACTGACTAACTATCTACCCAAAATTAGTCTAGATCTTTTCCATCTAATCTGATCTTTTACATTAAATAACCTTCTTAATAGCTCACCCCCATGCAATATCAACCTATCTAAGGACAATACCCATTTCCTTAAAAACAAATAACAGTTCAAAACAAAAGCAATAAACTTAAGGAACAATTACAGTCACCTTAAAAGTTTTCCCTAAAACATAATTATATTATAAGTCTCAAGGATATAGCAAGAACCATTTTAGTATTTGATTACTTTCTATTTCTTTTCCTAATATTAAATCATTATTCAAATGTCGTTTTATTTTATACGAGCACTAAAACGAAAATACCGGTTTAATTAAAAGAAGACACATGTGAATATACATAATTACATTACACTAAATGTATAATATATATACACAAACATATACATATAGTTACAAAATATTTATCCAATTTTTCGCTAAACCTATAGCCTACCACATATAGAAAGAGCACTTCTTCCCAATTCATCACTATCAATGATAATATGTATAGATAATATTATACATAAAACAAACAATCAAAATATAAAATTATGTATACATGTACATACCTATATTTGTATTATTAACATAATGTCGTTTACATTGCAATACAACATATAGGGAAACTAAATCTATTTATATACACTCATATAAAACCAGTATGGAATACCAAATTAAAATATGTCAATCGCCTAATGGATATTAGTTGAATGAACACGCAGAACTACAATATATAATGCATTCCTATCAAAATACAAAACACCATATAATCGCCACCACCAATTTCTCATATTGAACTTAAATTCACATGCTAAGGCTGAGTTATTGAGTAAAATGGAAATTTCCAAAACAAGAAGGTGCGGATTAAGATGGAGGTAACTAAATTGTAGACTACAAGAGAATAGCGAACCTTTTTCATCAGTTTGGACAACGACAACATTTAGTGGAGATTATTGGTGATGCTAAATGAAGCAATCTAACAAAAATAGTTTGCACTATAGTGAAGCAATAAAACTAATTGAAATACCTCAAATTGATGTCATCTCAAGGAGCACAATAATTTGTAGGCCTGCTCACATTTGATTTGTTGAAAAGGCTTTAGAAACTAAAACAGTAATGAAATCGACTAGGCATAGGGGTGTGTCGAGATGGAGAAAGACTTAGAAACTACCAAGCAATGATGTTTATCACATATCAAATAGAAAGATTCAAATATCAATCCTAATACGAGCTGCACCACATAGGGTAACAACTTTCACATAATATAAGCCTATCAAAGTACAAAGGAAAGCATTAGCTGAAACAAATTGATCCTACAAAAAGCATGCATGACATAGGGAAAAGGGTGAACTTTAGCATATCAACACCTTTGAATTCTTATATGAAGGTATATTAAACCCACTCCAAGCATACAATATGGAGAGATTGACAAAATCAAGTGAATCTAACATAAAACAATATCAACCTTAGATTTAAGAATAAGCCATCAAATGCAATCAAATTGTATACTCAGTAGAAGAAGAGAGGAACGGAGCAAATTGCATTATTCAGAAAAACTAACAAGAGCATAACGAAGCCGACCTGGATTCCAATGCAACAGAATTGGAAGAACGGTGCTGAGCTTGACTATTACGTTTGCAATGATCCACTTCCTCAAAAAAAATCAATAATGATCCTTTCTCCATTTAATATTTTTCCTCTCAGAACAATTCATAAAAATGCAACTATTCTATAGAAAAAATTTCTTCAAACAAAGTAGTTGTTTGAAAACTAAAAATCAAGGATGAAAACCCAAAATCTTCCCCCCTTCTCTTCTCACCAAAATATTAATAAATAAACATAAATCAACTCTTTCGTTTTCCCAAAAATTCATAGCATGCATTGGTTCTTTTTATTGTTTTAAAAGCTCACATTATCTCTCAAATTTAATTAAAAATTCTTTATTTTCACACAATATTATCCTTTTATTTTGCTTTCCACATCAGTTGAACAACTTATCTTAATTCAAAAATCATTCTACTTTCCATATTTAATCAAGACTGATGATAATAGTTATTTATCTTTTCTTGCTTAACACTTCAGCTAACAAGCATATCTCCTTATCCATTTAAATTTTATCTTCTATTATTTATTTTAAAATCACAATATTTTTCCACAATTAAGTATTGATAATAACTTATCCTTATTATTATGGTTAACTTCAATTTAAAGAAAACACTTTTACAAAAACAACATGACCACTCAACAATCAACTTACTTGAATTCCAAGAATGACCAAACCGGAGGGGCACTCCAAACTCTCTCTCTCTTTGTTGTATTTTTTCCTACAAAAGTTATTCATAAAAAAATTTCTACAGGAAAGATTCACAAATTTACAGAGGTTTTAATTTTCTTAATTCCACTAGAGGATTTCAATTTTCATAACAGAGGATATCTCATTTTTAATCCAATTTCACAAGATATTTTCTGCAGGAAATTTTTAGAAAAATTCTTACAGAGGCACAAAATATTCACAGTTGTCAACAAGTTTTCTATAGAGAAGCTTTCAAATAATATTAACACAAAGGATTACAATTTTCTACAGCTTCGATTCAATCTTAACAGAGGCTCTGCCATTTAACTATAATTTCCTTTTGTATCAATCTATTTCAAATAATCAATTTACACAGAGGATCTAAATTGTTTTCTAAGAGGCTCAACATTTATGACAATTTCTTTCAAAAACAAAAGCTTCTAAAATAAAAGAATTCTTCTTCTAATCTTTTCCAATTTGCAATACAATAAAATTAAATATCTCTTTCAAATTAAAATTCACAAAGCAATAAAGAACCTGTTCTAGAAGATCGAATGATTCAGAGATTGATGCCAAGCTTGTTTTTAATCTTCAATTTTCCAAAGCTTGCCAAAGCTTCCTTCAGAAGAATTACGACTTCGAAGAGAACAAAAATAATCCACAACCAAGAATACAAAAAACTAGATTCCTAAAATTATCAAAGAGCTTCTAAGATTAACAATTTCCTCAAACTTGAAAACAACTTCCTCTTTTTTCACAATTTCAATCAATCTCTCCGGAAATCAATTTTAAGACAATTAGAAAACAAAACCTTCTAACTTCTAGTTAACAGAACAAATATTTTTTTCTTTAACAACCAAGATATTTCTAAGATCTTTTCCCAATATATGCTTTTAAAATTAAAAACAATTTATTTAATTCAAATCACATTTAAATCACTTATTTATTTAAATCCACATTTAATCTAATAATTAAAATTACTTTATAATAACTTAAATTAAAATAATTTATTTATTTATTATAAATTTTTCACATTCATAATACAAATTAATTAAATATTTATTCACAACATATAATTTAATCCTCACAATTAAACTTTGCATGATAAATAAAATACCAAGACCGACATGGATAAAGAACATAACCAATACTCAGACTAATGACACACTGTACTAGAGTAAAGGTTTGACTAGGTTAACCTGTTACTATCTCCCAATCAACATTACTATTGAGTAGTGGACACACTCAGACATGTGAAACCAAGTGAAGTTGTTGTCCTGTACCTGCAAACCTACAAACAAAGCAAATATTTTACATGTATCCAGATAATAATTCATACACACCGTGAAGAGAGAATCGTGGAAATCACAGGACACTCACAAGCGAGTGATGCAATATCGTTCTCTTCACAAATACAATGTCACATCAACTGACAAGATAAAATATCAATTAAACTACAATGAGCATATATAGCAATGCCATCTCAACTAAGCATCTATGCAAACATAAAGCATATCAAACTTAATCACCATGCATATAATGTATCATCACATCAATATAGTCTATCATCGTTCCACTGTCAGTGATAGAATAACAATAACATAAAATAAGGTCTAACAAAGTATCAAAGTTGTCAAAGAAAACATAACAAATCAGAGGGGTGTCACATATTTTCATGAAAATATGAAAATATTGTTTCATAGATATTGAATTCTAGAATCTAAAAATATATTTTTTGATATTTTGATTAGTTTTATTATGTTTTTATCTAATTTATTACTAGTAGGTTATTGTAATCAAACATGACACTGATTATAAATTTAAATTTTTTTTTTTTTTTAAATACATTTGGCGCATTAGAGGAGATAATCCTCTCCAAGAGGGTAGTATTATTATTTTATTAAATTTATACAAAATTTGATGTTCCATGAAAGCTAACATTTTAAGTCAATTTAAATTTAAAAATTATTAAAAAAAAAAAATTTCCCTCCATGTACTAGATTTTCAAGTCATCTAAGTAGGGGGAAATCAAATAAAAATTAAACTTGCTATATTTTTCTAACGACACATTTATAAAAGAAAATAATATAATTCAGCTAAGATGTATTAGCTAAACAAATTTTCACTAATTTACATTATGATTGAGCTAATCTACTAATGTTTAATAAAATAAATATATAGTCCCAAAAAGACTTTAAATGGAAGAGTTTTATCTAATTAAAGCATAAGGCAAATTGATGAAATTTTTTTTTTTTTTAAATTGAACAAAAATTTATAGAAGCAAATTATAGGACTGAAAAGAGGATAAAGAGAGAAACTTTGGACCAAATAGAGAGGGTCAATGTCGAGGACCCTACTAGATCACTATATTTCTACGCTAATCGTCATCATCTATAAGACCATAATACTAAATATTTTCTAGAAAACATGTGTCTTCAATTTGATAGATCACCCAACTTGCAAAACTAGAAGGGAGAACATGCTAGAAATATGCTAGATGATGAAATAAATAAGAAAAATGCAACAAGCTGCCATATTTAAATTATTTAAATGAATAATAGAAGTGAATTAATAAACAAGAAAGAACTTGAAAACCTCCATGCAATTGAGTGCTCTCAAAATACCTGCAAGCACAAAGAAGAGAACAAAATTTGTTTGGGGCTAGTTGGGGGTTTGAATTCATATCAAACCGCTACTTTAGTATTTCTACCTCCATAACAAACAAGATAGAGAAAATAAAATATTATGTGTGGGAATGGTTAGAGTTGTGATTGTGCAAATAGTATAAATTAGAATGAAAGAGAGAGATGGGACTTAATGATCACAGGGTGCTTAAGGACATAGAAAAAGAAAATTGCAATGGTGTAGGAGTACCCCAATGGACAAGTTATCTAGCATCAACCAAAAAGATATTTCAATTTGAATTCAATTTTTTTTGTGGTGTTTTCTCTTGGGTAAATGCAATCTCTCTTGGCTTTGATGGTCTTCGATAATGAATAATTGACATTTTGACATAAATTGTCAAATGTCATATAATAATTTTCTCTCTTTGCAGGCCTTCTAATATTTGATGGGTTTAATCTCATTTATTTATTATTGAATTAGTACTCACATCTTACAAATTTCCTTGTTTTATATAATTTATGGTATTATGCAAATATATATTTTAGGGTCACACTAGATCAAATATTGGTATATAAATTCAATTTAGAATCAAGCGGGTTAAAGCATATGCCAAGTATTCCAATGTTGTTGAGTGCATAGAGGGGATGACTTTGAAGAGGCCAATTGGGTAGATAAGAGATCAGTTTGCAAAAGAAAAATAAACGTTGACAACCCGTGCCCAAAGTGGGGAAGGTCATTTTTGTGAAGGGAGATTAAATTTTTTCAAACATTTAAAAGCAAATAGAAAAGAGAATAGTGGATTGACACCTTGGAGAGGAGAATGTAAAGGGGCACAAAAGAAAAAAGTGGAAGATATGATGTGCAAGGAGATGAATCAGTCAAGATAAGACCAAAAGAAGCATAAAAATGAAGAGGGAGAAGGGCGCAACAGCTAAGAAAAATTAAAAAAAATTCAAAGGTTGCATTTTAGGGGAGTTGGTACAGGGCACGCCATTTTTGTGAAGGAAGATTGGGACTGCATTAGAAAGAAGAGTCCAATTTAAAATTAAACTTAAATAATTGCAAAGGTAAAGAGGAAAATGGGGCTATGCCATAGGAGTGGTTTATGACACATAGTGAGTAGTTGTGGTATGATAGAGAAGTGCCATTGAAAAGAAAAAGAGTGTGTAGGTGTTGATAGAAGGTAGTGTTGAGATGAAGATTAAGTTGTAGATTGTCCAACAAAGAGTGCAGTTTGAAGGACAGGTACGATATGAAAATAAGGTATAGAGTTGTGAAAGAAAAGACTGTTGGATAAACTGTATGAGAGGTCAATGAATGTGGGAGACTATTTTGTATTACAGATTGTATTTAAATTTGAGCTTAATTAATAAGATTTGAGTTTGTTGGAATCAGTATTTTATTGTATGCTGAAATCAAGCAGAGTTCTCCTGTGATGAATTTGTTTTGTATTTGAGTTGTGGAGAAGAGGGGAGTACCCTTTGCATCAATTGGCATCAAAGCAGGTAGTCCTGAGAGTGGAGAGGATCCACCAGGACCGTGGGTGAAGAGTTTGTGAAGAGTGAAGAAGCCTTGAGAGGCCATTGGTTCCATGGGAATCATGTTGATTGATCTCCAATAGAGATGAGGCTAGGTAGAAGGTGTGCAAATATCTTCCACTAAGAGGAAGTGGGTAGAAGATATTGTGAGGGTGCATCTTCTAGAATCTTTTTGGGTAGAGGATAGTCATGGTGAGAGTTTGTTGCAGGGACAAACTGTGGAGAAGCAGGGAATGTGAGTTGTGGAAGATTGCAATAGACAAGATGGGTTGGGTCATGAAGAGACCTATGCGGATACGGTTTTGGGAGTAGTATTGATATGATTTGGAGGATGAATTGTGTGAAGTGTTGGAAAAGAGTGTTGGAAAGAGAGAGGAAAATGATGAAGAGCGGTGAGAAGAAGAAAGTTCTCTTGAAAGAGGATAACAAAAAGAAGAATAGAAGAAATGAGTGTTGCAGCCCCATATGGAAAGCGGAAGAAGTAAGAGCATCCCCTACCGATGAAGAAGTTGCAGTAGAGAAATTCCATGAGGAAGGCATGAAGAGAGAAAAAGAAAAGATAGAGGTGAACAATGAAGAGGTCGCAATGATAGAAGATGAAGAGATTGAAGCGGAATGAAATGAAAAGCTTGTTGTTGCAGCGAAGGAAGAAGAGAAAAATATTGCAACTAATGATGATTTGGAAGATATCACAATGAAGGATGATATTGTAGCCATGGTGAAGAATGTGAAGGCAGAAGCTGTAGTTGTTGGAATTGTTGTAGCCAAAGAAGACAACGTAAATATGATTGCTTATGAGAATGATATTATTATGCATTCATTCAATATGTTGAATATTGGTTTTGGAGAAGAATATGGAATGGTGTATACAAGTTTGGGTGAAGATGTTGTAGATTGGAATGAGGTGTATGCATATTTTAGTGAGTTTTTGTATACAAGTTTGAGATTATATATTGCAGATTTGCGTGAAGGTGTTGTGATTGTTGGTGAGGGATTTTGGTGGAGGAGGTTGGGAAATGGTGGGTTTGAACCCACGAGGAAGAAGAAGAAGGTAGAGATCATTTGGAAAAGGAGGACAAGAAATGATGGATTCAAAGCCATGAGAGGAGTGAAGGGCAATGAGCGGAGTTGTAGAAGGAAGGTGATGATTTTTCTGACAAGGTGCTGGAAAAAGCGAAAGAAGAAATGGCATTGTGCACATATTCAGTGAAGGAGTTCACTGCAGGTTACCTCTGACCCAAAAGAGTGATTCTATCACTCAACTCCACTATTGTGAGCCTATGCTCACAATCTTTCTACCTGACGTGTCTGGTGCAAGAGCACCTAGGTGGACAAGTTATCCAACATCAACCAAAAAATGTTTCAATTTGAATTCTTTCTTTTTTTGTGGTGTTTTCTCTTGGGTTTGCAATCTCTCTTGGCTTTGATGGTCTTTGATAATGAATAATTAACATTTTTACATAAATTGTCAAATTTCATATAACAATTTTCTGTCTCTACAGGCCTTCTAATATTTGATGGGTTTAATCTCATTTATTTATTATTGAATTAGTGCTCGCATATTACAAATGTCCTCATTTGATATCATTTATGGTATTATTCAAATACATATTTGATGGTCACGCTAGATCAAATATTGGTATATAAATTCAATTCAAAATCAAGCGGGTTAAAGCATACACCAAGTATTCCAATGTTGTTGAGTGCATAGAGGGGATGACTTTGAAGATGTTGATTAGGCAGATAAGAGATCAGTTTACAAAAGAAAAACAAATGTTGACAACTCACACCCAAAGTGGGGAAGGCCATTTCTATAAAGGGAGATTAAAAGTATTTGGACATTTAAATGCAAATGGAAAAGAGAATAGTGGATTGACGCCTTGGAGAGGAGAATGTAAAGGCGTGTAGAAGAAAAAAGTGGAAGATACGATGTGCAAGGAGAAGAATCGGTCAAGAGAAGACCAAAAGAAGCATAGAACTGAATAGGGAGAAGGGTGCAACAACTAAGAAAAATATAAAACATTCAAAAGCTACATTTTGGGGGAGTTGGTACAGGGACACGCCATTTTTGTGAAGAAAATTGGGGCTGCATTAGAAAGAAGATTCCAGTTTAAAATTAAACTTAAATAAATGCAAAGGTAAAGAGGACAATGGGGGGATTCCATAGGAGGAGTGGTTGATAACACATAGTGAGTAGTTGTGGAATGAAAGAGAAGTGCCATTGAAAAGAAAAAGAGTGTGTAGGTGTTGATAGAAGTCAGTGTTGAGATGAAGGTTAAGTTGTATATTGTCCAATGAAGAGTGTAGTCTGAAGGACATATATGATAGGAAAAGAAGGTATAGAGTTGTGAAAGAAAAGATAGCTAGATAAACTGTATGAGAGGTCAATGAATGCAGGAGAGTATTTTTGTATTATAGAGATTGTATTTAAATTTGAGCTTAATTAATAAGATTTGAGTTTGTTTCAATCAGTATTTTATTGTATGTTGAAATTAGGTAGAGTTTTCTTGTGATGAATTTGTTTTGTATTTGAGTTGTGGAGTAGAGGGGATTACCCTCTGCATCATGCAATAACATTGAAAAGATAACGATAACAATAGCTGTTAAAATAAGAGAATAATATCACATGTGAATTCTTGAGGAAGCAAAGGAGACAATAGTGTTAAAGGAGAATGTTGGAGGATAGAACAATACCAAAGAAAACTTGTAAAAAAATTTAGAGAGCTTGAGAGAGTTATATGAGTGATAGAGAGAGTCCAAAGAGAGCCCAAAGATTGTTTCAAGTGAAATATTGGATTAAAAAGTGAGAGAAGAAATGAGGAAGAGGTTGTTGAGTCATTTGTATTCATATATTGAGTTGTTATCAATTAATTGAGAATGTGACAAGTGGAAAAATGCTCAAATATTACCACTATATGAGAATTTTTTATGGGATGCTAGTGCATTGCATGGACACCCATACATAGTGCTAGTGTCCAAACAATTTTAGCTCTAAAAATAATTAAACACAAGAAAAATATGAGGTTAACATAGTTACAACATCAACCTAACAAAAAGAGGCAATAGGAAACAAGATTCCAAGGGAGGGATAAAGGCTCATGTAAGGTTTGAGATGATCCTAGAAGAAGACTAAGGAATGAAACCAAAGTGGGAACATAATATAATATGAAATTGCACAAGTTAGTGGCCTTAGAGTGTATGATTAGAATTATTAAGAAGTTAGGACATAGAGTGGATGGATATAACTATGGGATGTAATGTTTAAAAATATGTTTGGTTTCATTAAAATGAACACAAGATTTAGATTTTGCAATACACAATTCCTTGAATGGTTGTATTGTATAATAATAATGGATATAAAACTAACTGGGTGATAGGTTTGAAATGATATGTAGGTAATGAATGATAACTTAAGTATGTCAAGAGGGAATATGGAAGGATAAGTTTCATTGGGAATATAATATCTAAAAGGACATCTAGAAGGATTGGTTGTGTTACAAATTATGTAATAATTTGAATGGGCATAAAAATTTGAATTGCATTGACAAGTGTTTTTGAGAGGGGCACTTACTATTTAAGACCATAGGTCTAATTCAGCCCACCTAAGTTTTGGACAATTAAGGTTGCACCACTCAGGTTATCTTGAACCTTACTAGTCTTCCTTGTTGTTGTTCAAATGGTGTGTAGTGTTTGAGAAAACCTTGGTGAAATTATTTTTGTATGTGCCCAATATTGAATTTTGTATTTTTGTATGATAATCTGTAAAAACTGCCCCAATGAAGATAATTTCTACACATTTTTTTTCCTTTACTTCATCATGCAAGAAGGATCACATGAAGGTTATAATCATAGAAACAATAATGGAGATCGTCTTAAGCATTATAATATCATGTTAGTTACATAAACCACTAGTACAACCTGCTGCATTAAACCATAAGGAAGCTACTGACTGGCTTTTACATACCTTCATGATTGATTTCAAGTTAACTCTACATCCCCACTTACTCTACTCATGGTGGGGTGCAAATTGATCCCAACCAAAGTGGATTCAAACCCTATCCACCCCTCCAAATAGATTATGTGGCCTGTGGTGAGAGAGAGTGTGTGTCATTCAATCCCTTAAACTATGGGCCAAATTGTCTTCCTAGTGACCCTGTTTCCATGGTACACCTAGCTATGGTAGCTTAAGGATCCCTTAATGGCTATAGGGTTACATAGGGAGTTCGTTCTACCTACTTGAGCTTGCTATGGAATTTTCCTTCTTGATTTCCTTCTATTGGCTAAGCAACCAAGAGTACCCATCATTGGCATACCCCTAGACTAATGACCATCTTGAGCTAGTACTGCTTCTAGACTCTTGTCCATCTCGAGCATAGCGCTGCTCCTAGACTATTGTCCCTCTCAATCTTAGTGATGCCCCCAGACCTTCATCCATCTCAAGCTTAGCACCACCCCTAGACTATGGTCCATCTCAAGCATAGTATTGTCCCTAGTCTTTTGTCCATCTTGAGCCCATTTATACTCCTAGGCTATCATCCATCTCGAGTAGTACTATTCCTTGTCTCAGGCTTAGCGTTGGACTAGAAGTAGGTTCCCAACTCAAACTTAGTAGGTTCCAACTTAGGATCAATAGTCAACCATCATAGCTGCAACCAAGCATGGCATAGCTAGATATTTCTTGAAGAGCACCTCATACTCATAGACACCTTATGGGGTAGAGAAGGTAACTCTACCTCTCTAGATAGCTTGAGGTGGTTACCTATTCTATTAATTCCTTCAAGGATATTTTTCAAAACACGGATTTTTAGGGATTGCAATCCCATACTGCAACAGTTCAAATACTCCATTAGAGGAGAATGACTACCTATTTGCTCGTTCATAAAAAAAATAACCCACATATAGATAGTTTTCCTAGTATCCAACAAGGCATAGAGGTATGGAGTGGATATTTAACTTGGGGACAGTGATAGATCAATTCACCTTCCCCAAATGTTGCTTACATTCTACCATGTCTTCATCTTAGTTTTAGCCTAAGGTTATGAAAGAGTTATTTTTATCAATAACATTGTTTGATGCTTCAATTTGGGGAACCTCTATGAAGAGGGAATATCTTGCCACCATCACTTTTGGGAAGAGATTATACATTGTGTAGGTATCACATAGAGTTAGCATCCCATATATTTTCATTTTATTTGTAATAGATTAGACCCACACCATTTCTAGGTAAAATTGGTCCAATAAGACCTTAGCTAATGGAGTTATCTTAATTTTTTTCTTATATCAAACTTACCCAGCTCCACTTCTAAAGTAAGATCAGACCATTATGGCAATAACTGAAGGAGAGATCTTAACTTATTTGCATCAGATTTGACCTGCTAGCTTACTAAATAAAAATCAGACCATTAAGACTATGCTGAAAGGGGTATGCATTTGCATCATATTTGACCAGCTAGCTTACTAAATAAAAATTAGACCATTAAGACTATGTTGAAAGAGGTATTTTAATGCATTTGCATCATATTTGACCAGCTAGCTTACTAAATAAAAACCAGACCATTAAGACTATGTTGAAAGAGGTATTTTAATGCATTTGCATCATATTTGACCAACTAGCTTACTAAATAAAAACCAGACCATTAAGACTATGCTGAAAGAAGTATTTTAATGCATTTGCATCATATTTGACTAGCTAGCTTACTAAATAAAAACCGGACCATTAAGACTATGTTGAAAGAGGTATTGTAATGCAATCAAGAAACTATGGGATGTGATGGTTCCAAAATTTCTGCTCAAGTCAAAATACCCTGCCGTCATCTTTCCTGTGAGTTTTCTTTGTTCAAAATAAGCAATTAGGGATTCCATATCAAGTGCTCCATCCTACAGCTGGTGTGGAGGTTTATTTTCTGATTTCCTAGTTTCTTAAATTATTTTCTTTATACTAGCATAACAAAAAACAACTCCCAACACTTAACATGGGGTGAGCTTCTCCAAACAATTCATTACAAGAACTTTAATTCAAGATTCCAAGGCCCAAATAAAGTTTAACAAAGGCTACAACATAGAATGGCATTGCAAAATAGAAGAATTTCAAACCTGAGTTGTGAGGTCTTAAGTAGCAAAAATGGAATGCCCTAGCCACCAAACTCTAGCTTCCTCTTCAAAACCCTTCCCTACTTCAACCACACCCTTTGTTTCTTCTTCTTCTCTTTCTCCAAATCCTCTCCCCCCAAAATGAGGCACTGCTAGTCCAGTTAAAGAAAAAATGGATGGGGTTTTTCATGGCATGCTCGTCAAAACTTCTTCCTGCCACTGGTGGCGATTGCAGGGGTCGCCAAGCCTTTTAATGCCTTTGATGTCCTCCTCCTCACCAAGCTTCTTCATCCTTGGTCAAGATTTTGATAACCTTCCTGCACTATTGTCTTTCACCACCTTCCTCTCTTGTGAAAGCATCTGCTTCCTTTTTTTGCATCCTTCCCTATTCTTTCCTATTTGCTCAATGATATATTTTATTTCTCATGGGTTTGATGGAATACGACCTTTGATATAAAGGGTGAGTGCTTTCTATTCTTTGTTTTAAATTGTTGTCATTTTAATAATGTAGTTATCAAGTATTTAATTTATAATTTTATTATTTGCTTATATAACTTAATTTATTTATTCACCATTACATAATTATTTATTTTAATTTACTCCCTTCTTTCAAATATCTTAATTAAATCTACCAAATTGAGCATTGTCAAATAATCGAGATATTTAAGTGGACCTAATGGCTCTACCTAGCCAAGTCAAGTAACTCTAGCCAAAACATATATCAAAATCCTAGGTTGAATGAACCTTAGGCCACTGGAATCTATAGACAAGGTCAACACTAGAATGACATACCAATTGTCTATCTCTCCACCAATGGAACCACATAATCTCCCTTACTTTGCACCCTTGGTACCTACATCCAACGAAAATCCTCACACAAATACAACAATCAAACCATTAGTATGTGTTAATCCAACATTTAATAAATTAAATTAAAATAGCATAATAAGATTGATAAGCACACTTGATAATAATAATAACATCAAGGTTCATAATTTTAATGCACACTCCTACACACACACACACAGTTATATGTGTTCACATATTAAAGTTCGGAGTTCCACCCCTAGTCCAAATTACATTGGGGCTAGGGGTCATGCAAAATGATTAACAAAGTGTCGAGGGGATATGACATAATCATGGAGATCATCTCTTAGTTTAGAGCGGTAGCCTCAAGGTCCCACTTAGTTGGGCAATGTTGATCACCATTGGGATTGCTTGTATGAATCATGGTGGATTATCATGGTGTTGTTATGTGGATCTTGTATCTCGTTGTGGATTCTTATTACGTTGTCTTATCATATTGGATAAATTTGTAATATTTTTGTAAACTATAACTAAGGGATATTAGTAGAACTTTGTGAAGGAAAAAGTTCTTGTAATTGTATATTTATTCCACCATTGTATTGGTGCATGATGCATCCATGTTCGGGATGAGATCTCCACTTAAAATCATGTAATAAATATTGTTTGATTGGAAATTATAAATGCATATATAATCAAATTATCATCATATTTAAGCCCTAATTTTGTGAACTACAAGCCTAATGTATGATCATGAACATGGAAATTATATTATAGATGTTGTATATGTTCAATTGTTATGTTAGAGTAAGTTGAACTTCATTGGGAAAGTATTGTTAATGGGATATTGTATTGATAGGTTTGGGTTTGGTGGTATGGTTCTTTGTGTTCGGATTAAGGTGTCATCCACCTTGTAAATCCTATGGCATATTTTATGGTTCCAACATCCTTGGAAAGTGTCTCTAAGCACTTAGGGTGTATTGGGAAAATATTTTGTAATGTTAAATCTCACCATTGTTTGTAATGTATTCATAAGGGGTGATGGGTCCAGTAGCAGCGATAAAGGTGAGTTGTGGACATATATATTTAATATTTCTTTTCCCCATGTAGATGCCTAAAATGGGATAAGAAAAGATAAGAAAAGTAAAAATGATTTATTGTTCGGATTCTCCAAGTGGGATCTTGGAATGAGACAACAGGTGTATCTTGGTATTCCATCATTTATTACATTTAATGTAATGTTTATCTTCCATGTTTGGGTACCCAAGTTGGAGGGAAAGTATTGGAGCTAAAATTGGTGTCCTTTCTCATTCCAAGGAGGTATTCCAAGGTTTGGGGATGTTTGGAATGAAATGTCATATTTGAGAGCCTTGTTTGGGGCTTCAGATGTCTTCACAAGTCTATTAATTCAGCCTCTTGGATGTAGAATAATGAGCCACAATTGGATGTAGAGTTTCATTGTAGGTACAAGGATAGGTTGAGTCATAAGGAGGTTTTTCATAGATGCACAAGTGCTACCATGGTGGAAGCAAAGAGGAGAATGGAAGTGATTGTATTGTAATCTCATTTGTTTGAAAATAATACATACTTGGCCTCTCTTCTTGGTGGAGTTTTTTTTTTCGCAAGGGTTTCTCCATGTAAATCTTGTGTCATGTGATGCTCTTGTGTTTCTAATATGTGCCTCATTGCTTCTATCTTATGGTGATGTTATTCTTTACATATTGTTGTTATAAGTTCACATAAGGTGGTGTAATTAAACATGTTATGTTGGTTGATTTTTGGAATCATAAATAAGATGGATCTAACCATGTTAATTCATATTCGGGCAAATTAATTTAAGTTTCAGATTTTCATGTTGTTGCAATCTAAGCTTTGTATCTCATCCATTAAATTCATATTCGGATATAGATTGAATTTTCCAACAATTGACATTCAACCTATTTATTTCTCATCATTTGGTATCAAAGCTTAAGATGAACTAGGTTTTGGGTATTCCTTCTTTTTCATTTCTTAGCTTGGAAAGCTTGTGGGAATTTTTTAGAAGGAATTGGAGGTTTTTGGAAGGCTTGTGGGGCAACAATAAATTTTCTATGAGTTAACTTTGTTTTGCAGATTTGTGAGATTGGAAACCATGAATATTGTCAATATGATCTATGTTGGGCATGGAAAGCTCATGATTATGGATCCTTATGGAATTGGTTATGTTTTTATAACTTGGAGCTATTGCTTGACAATAGGTGTGTATCCTCTTGTTTGGTGGTTTTTTTATTTACCTTATGGTCATGTGCACCAAGAAGGTGTTCATGTTAGATGAGTAGAGACATCCTAGTCATATGGAGAACCACTCTCAATTTGGACTAAAAATGGAGCGTTTATGTTGGCTTCATGATTTTAGCCCTTGGTTACATGAAAGCACTGGAAGATAAGCCACTAACCTCTTTGTGAGTTATGGAGCTGATATGTTTCATATGTTATAAGCTCCTGGACAACTTGGTTTTTCCTATTGGGTTGCAGTTTACTCTTGTTTTCAATTGTGGGTTTGTAGATCTATGACTTTGTATTATTCAAATGGCATATTTGATGTGAATGTCTGGATTTTTAAATGAATTTCAGATTTATAGAGATGGTTTTTCATGTTTTACATGTTAAATAAAATAGGTGGTATGTAGATTTGTGATAAGACTATATTCAGGATGTTCAGGATGAAGACAGTTACAAGTTTGCATGGCTACTTGGAGGGTTCTTATTGATCTATGGTTACTCCTATGTGGGTTTTTTTGGAAAATCAGATCTAGCATTGGTTCTAGTGTTTGAGTCTTGGAAATCCACATGTTATACCTGATTATATTTTTTTTGCACAATACTAATGTGGGGTTGAATCTATTTTTCAGTTATTTAAGATTGGAGCATTGATTATGTATTTTTACTTTGAGATGTTGCATATGTACATCTTGTAAAATTGACCGATGTTGGATTTTGTTTGGTAGGCCATATTCTTGGTCTCTATTATTACATTGGTATTATTATTGCAATGAAAGATGGTTACTGGGAGTACCTAATATAGTTATTCATTTGAATCTATAGCAGTAGTTTATGGTGCATGAGAAGCTCTATTCACTTTAAAGTAGAGTTTTGTAAATGATATTAGTCATGATGCCATGTATAACTTGATATTACTTTCAGTGAGAGATTTATGCAGTTACATAATGTGTTTTATCTTCTTTGTTTCAAGATTTTGGTTCTAAGCTATTAATGTTACAGTGTGTAGTCGGCCATGGATAATCTTTGATTAGAAGATGGATGGTATTTTGCAATGGTTGGAGTTATTAGGAGCTCTTGGATTTTACACTTATATATCATAGAGAGAGTTTAATGATATATTTGGTTCTTTTGATAAAGGATGTGTATCATTTGTATCATCTTGGTTTGGAGATTGTGGTTGTACTTTACCTTTTGGGAGTTCATAGTGTTAAGTTCTTTGATTATGTTGGGGCCACAAAATTTCTTCAACTAGGAGATGGTTATCGCAATGCCTAGAGAGCTTGGTTACACAGTTTAAAGGGAGATTTGGAAATGATGTTGATTCATCATTTGATGATGGACGGTTATTTTCATGTGGTCTCCTAGGAGGGGATGTTAGATCATGATGTCATGATATGTTCTTGAATCTATAGTTGGAAATTTGACAATGGTCTTGTTTGGTTCTCTTTGTTTTTTAGTATTAATCATTTTCTTGGAGCTTCATGATTTTTCAAAGGTTGCATTTGAAGTTAGCATGGATTGATTGGTGGATGTTCATGGATACTAGAGAGACTTGGGCAAGGCTAAGATATATTTTATTTATGGGATTGTATGTTGAGATGGTTACTCATCGATGAGGATTACAACCAAAAAGATTGAGGAGCCTACACCTAGTTATGGATGTGAATACATTATGGACCTAAAGAGAAGATTTTTAGTTCTTGGTGTTGTGTGTATAAGACAATCTTGTATCCCACTCTTGGTCTACTCAATAGGTGAATTATTTGAGTGGTATTGCTTGGTAGAATATCAGATGCATTTTTTATTTTGTATCTTTTCTTCTCATATGAGTTAGTCTTGAATATAAACATTTTGAAGACTTGCTAAGAAGAAGATGCATGGTTTATGGATTTCTGTTGTTCTCCTTGTTTTGGTCTTGAGCTATGGATCTAGTTTTGAGGACTTATTTTGAGAGGTATAGAATAGTTTTTGGATTTGAGCACAGTCCCTTTGTTGTGGGAATGATTGGTTTGTTTGATCTACCTTTGGTATGAGAGGTTTACATCTAATGCCACCATGTTTTCGTTTGATTTGAATGTTATATGTTGATATCCTTTTAGTTTGGGAATGGTGAAGGAGATCTTATATTACACAACTTGGTACATGTTAGCGTGAAACAAGGATATGGTTTGATTTGCAGGTTCTCTCTTTGGTCACAATATTCTTCTTGAATGATTGGTTTCACATGGTTGAGTGCGAAGAACTTGGGAGAGCTATGGAGAATAATGGTGAGAGAGGTGTTCCAACATATTTGTTTGCAGGATTTACATATCATTGTAAGTTTCCTTAACACTATGCAATTGATGAATTAGCCACATCCTTCATGTAAAGCACTATGGATAAACTTGATATGTCTTGATCTATTTTCAAATTTGACATTATTGGTGCAGTGGAATTTTTTGGATATATGTTTGGTTATCCTCTTTGATATCTTGGTTTGTTGATTACTAATGTGATGATGATTTTGCATGCTTCATTGGATTGTGATCTACAAGTTATGTAATTTGTAGATGTGTATAGCCTATTGGTTACAGTGGGATGAATCAGATGTGGACTTACTATATCCATGAGATTATTTCAATGTTTATTCAAAATTTGTTAGTTGGCCTTGTTTGTGGTCATTTGTACATTGGTATGTTGCATTGAGATAGGAGGATTGATATACAAAGACTTGATTGTAGATTTTGGGTTGATATGTTGATGGCATGAAGTTTTATCTATGTTTTGTATACCCTAGTTTGATGTATGGTTAGCTTGGATGAGTTGAAATTTGTTGTGGTTATTATTCCAATTGGTATGAGTAAGGAATCTATTCAAAGCCTTTGTTATCATTTGAATTTGGTGCTTGTGTTCATATAAATATTGGTGTAGGTTTTAGTGATAGTTGATATGTTTCATCTTGGCATGTTCCTTTTTTCTTCCATAGGTGGCATGTTGGAGGATATGAAGGAGTTTTTTTCTTGATGGTGGTTATCATGGTTGCTTTTGTAGGTATCTTGTTGGAGCATGGAAAAGATTCATATGGTACATGATTGGATAAGGGATGTTTTTCCTTGTTTGTTATTCCTATGGATGTATTTACAACATTGATGTCAAGTGGGAGAATGTTAGGATTAAGGCACCATCCACCTTGTAAATATCATGTCATATTTCATGGTTCCAACATATTTGGAAAATTTCTCTAAGCACTTAGGGTGTATTGGGAAAATATTTGGTAATATTAATTCTCACCATTATTTTTAATATATTCATAAGGGTTGATGAGTCCACTAGCAGTGGTAAAGATGAGTTGTGGACATAAATATTTAATATTTTTTTCCCACATGTGGATGAATAAAATGAGATAATAAAATATAAGGAAAAGGAAAATGAGTGATTGTTGGGATTCTCCAACTAGGAGCTTGGAATGAGGCAACAAGTGTCTCTTGTATTCCATCATTTATTACATTTAATGTAATGTTTATCTTTCATATTTAGGCACCCAAGTTGGAGGGAAAGTATTGGAGCCAAAATTAGTGTCCTTTCACATTCCAAAGAGGTATTCCAAGGGTTGGGGATGTTTGGAATGAAGGATCATATTTGGGAGCCTTGTTTTGGGCTTAAGATGTCTTCACAAGTCTATAAATTTAGCCTCTCGAACGTAGAATAATGAGGCACAATTGAATGTAGAGTTCCATTGCAGGTACAAGGACATGTTGAGGCATAAGGAGGTTGTTCACAAGTGCATAGGTGCTACCATGGTGGAGACAAAGAGGAGAATGAAAGTGATTGTATTGTAATCTCATTTGTTTTAAGATAAAACATGCCCTCTCTCTTTTTTCCTACAAGGGTTTATCCATGTAAATCTTGTGTTATGTGATGCTCTTGTGTTGTTTATGTGTCTCATTGTTGCTATCTCATGGTGATGTTATTCTTTACATATTGTTGTTATAATTTCACATAAGGTGGTGTAATTAAGCATGTTATGTTGGTTGATTTTTGGCATCATAAAGATGGATCTAACCATGTTAATTTCATATTAAGGAAACTTAATTTTCATATTTGCATATGTTTTAGATTTTCATGTTGTTGTAATCTAAGCCTTGTATCCCATCCATTAAATTCATATTTAGATAGGGATTGAATTTTCCAACAATTAGCGTTGAACCTATTTATTTCTCATCACTTTGTCACTTTATGGTTATGACTTACATGTAAATTATGGTTAGATTAATATATAATATTTTGTGAATTTTAAAAATTTAACTGATGATTAAGTATATTGAAAAAAAATTCTTCAAACCTTTCATCAACAACTCATAAATCAAGAAAGTTATGTCTTTTTTATGAGTGTTGCTCTAGACTTTTCTAGACCTACAATCTTTGTGGTTTTTGAAGTTTCATGCCCCATTTCTTGTCATTTATTATGCCAATATGTTGTTGAGTGTTTAGGGTTCTTGTAGGCTTATAGGATACCTTTTGTTGTGCTTCAAGGTGAAATTTTAGGCCTTGAGAATCCCATTGTCCATCTAAAACCCTTCTCTTGCATGTGGTTTGTTTTTTTTACCAAGGGAAATCTACCTATCATAAGGGATGACTTGAATGAGTTTCCTATTTTACTAGGAGTGAGCCTGTAAGGCCTATGGACAACTTGGACTAACACTATGGGTGACCTAGACTATCAATATTGACAACCAAGTCTAGAAAGGGACAACCCTTAGACATCATGCACATTCTTAGGAAAATTTCCTAAAGGAAAATTATTCATTGAGGTCTTCCTTGCTTGTCTAACCCTTGATTTTGTTTGGTACTTTATGTACATGGAAGTTATTGTCATTTTTGTTCATGTGTGTGTCCATGGGTGTGCTTGATTAGTCTTTAGTGAGACACAGGTGAGTTGTTGCATCTCCCTACTGATCAATTTCTCATGGCTTATTTGAGAGGATGTTTGAGTGTTGTGAATTGATCCTTGGGTGTTTGTTTAAGGTTGTGAATTTTTTGGGAATAAACTTTATTATGAGATTTATTTATTTGTATTCTTTCCCATCATTGGTATTGATGGTGTGAGTTGAAAATTGTATCATCAGCTAATAAAATGTTTGATCTCCTTCATTTATTATCATGTTTACTTTGGGGTAAGTGAAAGAAGTCAAGTCCACTCTGGCCAAAAATTTGAAGCATTTTTTTAAATCAAATTTTGTCATAGTTGGAGTGAAAATTCAAAGCACTTAGAATATTACTAAAGTGTAGGATTTTGTTTCTAGTTTTCAAATATATAATTATTCTAATTAACAAATGACAAAATTCGGTTTAGTATAAGATGTACAAAAGTGACCTTTTTCATAAAGTAGTGAATACATTTTTTATTTTATTTTTTTGTGGGAAGATGCTAAAGTTTGGTTAAAATATTTTTTATAATTTTTAACAAATATTTTTTAATAATGTTTTATTGGGATTAAAGTGTTTTCTAAAACCCCTTATGTACAATCAACATAATTTGACCTTTAATAATTGTAACATGAAAAGAAATCATTGTGTAGAGAATGATGTCTAGATTAGTTAGACATAATTTTATTTTCAAAAAATCTTAAAATAAAAAGTTATTAAAAAATAGTAAAATATGTCATTTCAAATTTATGAGAATTTTTATTGAAAAATTAATTAATAAATAAATATGTTTAACACTAAAAAAAAAATATCTATTTGAAAACTATAAACTGTCATTTATAATGGGTTTTGATTTCATCTAAAAATTATAAATAAATGTCATCAACTATATTGCCAAAGTTAGTTTTTACTCTTGTTGGTGCCATGTGGCATTTTACTTGCAATTCCAAGGGTTAGATTTGGATTTTCAAGTCTATTTTGAGCCTAAAATGAAAACAAAAGCATGGGTGTGAAATTGTAAATTTCGTAGAATGCATACCTACTATAAAATGTATATACATTCTAAAAAAATAGGTATGCATTTAGAAATAGATACTCGTTCCTTTTTAGAACACATACACATTTAGAAATGGGTACCCATATCTAAAATAGTTATTGTCAACTTTCCAAAATTCTTATGTATTCCCAAATGCATACATATTTAGAATGTGTACTCATTTAAGAACGGATACCCAAACCTAAATGAATACCCATTCTAACCGCATACCTATTTAGTTTTGGGCTTCAACTTTTAAATGAGTATGCATTTTTTATGAAATGAACACTTGTTCCTTGTGGCAATTTTTTTACCCACAATGCTTCCATAAAAAGTGGACTCTTCTTGCACTTACTCATTGTTCGATGGTGTTTTTGTAAGTATTCTAATAATGTTGTTCTATGTTGGTGTGTATCGACCTTGTGTCATCATGCATTTTGTTGTGTCGTGATGTGCTTTGATCATGATGTTTATTAGTTTCAATAAAATTGTATGCATGCACATGTGAGTTTCTAATATGAATTAAAAGTTGTAATTTTAAATAATTGAATTGTTTATAATAATAATTTTACATTTTTTAATGTAGATTTTAAGAGTTCATGCTCTTATAATTATGGTCTAGTCTACGAAAAATGGTTATATTCGAAACACAACATATAAAACATGTTAACAAATGTTCAACACAAAGTCCTAGCTAGACAATCTCAGGTGTTCCTTTTACCTTGAGTTGGACACACCCTATATGCCCCTTCTACTATTCCCATAGCCCACCAAACCACCTTCTTTCTTGAATAAATATTCATGTCATTTCTAAACTTTTCACATGATTTCAAATAGTTTTCTTGAGTTATTTACAACCAACACACTCATTCACAATAGTTGTCTTCAAATTAATTAATAAATACAATATTCGTCTCCTTTAAACAATTTTTACAAATATTCATTATTAATCTCCATATTAATCAAAGGGTCATAATAACCTTTATTTATATCTCATTTTAACCAAAGGACCAGATAGTTTTTATTCCCTTTTTACTTCCAAATTTCCATTCACATATTTATTTTTATTTTTCACTTAATTGAGAGAAAAGTCCCATGTATTTGATGCACAACTTCTTGCTTTAGTTTTCAAGTAGTCCTTTATACATGAAATTCTAGTTTTTTTTATTGTTTATCCTTGGTTTATTTATTTTCCTCTTTCTCCATATCATCATTTTTTTATTTTGATAGATGATTCTCAAGGTGAGGTTCTTCTATCTTTAGAGGATATTCTTCTCTTTTCAATCTCTTTTGAGTTCTTTCTAACTCATCCAAGTAAATCTTGTATAAATCATGTATACATCTTTTCTCTTATAAGGTACATCATCTGGAGTCTTCACAAAAGTGTTGACTATGAAGTGGGTAACATAATATATAGTCTAGACCCTTTCAATCTGTACCATTTTGTCTTTTGTGCATAAATTTAACACATTGATGCAAAATGCAAGGAAAAGCTTTATATTACCCAATCCATTGACACCCAAGTAAAACATCAAATTTGTCAAGCAATGGTGGACTGTAACATGACATAAAATTGATAGTTCTTTAGGTTCAACTCTCAATTATAAAATGATGCATCCCAATGTATTGATCAACATTCCTTTATTCATCTTCAATGAAATCTCAAAATATACATTTTATTAATATCTAATATAGCTAGTGAACAAAGGCTCTTCAATGTAGATATTATATTGACATGTTGGATCAATAAGAAATTGAGTAGGTGATGTGCATTTTAAAATAACCAATATGTATAATGGAACATAATTGGATTGTCCAATCTAATCAAAAAATGTAATCAATACAAAAGTAGGAAGAGAGGAATATTTCTAAGCATTAGTTTCAAGAGCCCCTACAAAAGCGTGTTCATGTGATATATCCTAATTTTCAGCATGAACCATATGTATATTATTATGTTCCTCAACATTGTTTAAATGAATTGAAAATTGATTGACATAACTCTCCAATGTAAGTGCGACTAAAGGATTTTCATCATTATTGGCACCTTAAACTTTGATCATATTGTTATCTAAAAGGTTTTGCACCTTGTGTTGAAGACCCATGCATGATTGAGTAGTGATATTTACACCTCTAGAAGTTGTGAAATGCTTGTTTATCATATTTACTAGGAAATGGTTTATTGGGGTCCATTAAATGGACAAGGGGTAGAGTGATCAAATTAGCACTCAATAAACTATGAAGAACTTTGTCCAAAGACTTGTAATTTAGTAAATTCCCTAGGAGCATTTGGCTTGAAAGGAGGAAAGGTAGAAGTATTAAAAACTTGATGAACATTTTCCTTCATATCATTACCCTTTGAAAATTAATTTTATTTTTGATGTTTTGAAGGGTATGAAGCATTTTATTTGATGGCCCATACTTCAAACATTTATTGCTAAAAATTTGGACTCAATGTTATTTACATGTGCACAAAAGTCCATGAAAGATGCAAAGCTATTTAGATACATGTTGTCCATCATTGGCTTAGGTAATCCCTTAATAAAGATACCTTACAATTAAAGGTCATGTAAGGGAGTAATCATCATGGAGCATTAAGACTAAAATCTCATAACATAGTCCCTAATGTGCTCATTAGGTGCTTGAAAACACTCAAATAGATCAGGTACAAATACTCTTAATGATCATATTAACTATGAATTTTGTTAGCAATACCTTTTTTAAATCATCAAATGTCTGAATAGACGCTTGAGGAAGTGAAAAAAGTGAGTTCTATAGTATGTTGTTTTTAATCTTTATGGAAATAACCTAGTTAAGGGCTTGTCCTCATAAAACTCTACATTGTGTAGTAGTATAAGATCTCAAATGTGTAATTGGATCACCTTTTCCCTCATACATTGAAAATCATGTCGTTACAAAGACCATAGGTAGTGGATGTATGCCAATCTCATAACCCAATAGTGTATGTCAAGAATCCTTGAATTCCTTGTATCTTTGCCATTGTAATGCCCCTCCTCGTACTGGTAGGATTTGGTATTTTTCAAGGCGGTTGTTTGCTACTTGTGACGATGATGATATTGTTTGAGTTGGATAGTTAGACATTGGATGGTGCTGTTATTCCATTACTAGACATGATTATTTTATAGGACATTATGGTTGGTTATATTAGTGATTTTCAGAATTATGATATGATGCAGTGATTTAATTAGATATGTTTTGAGATGATTGTTAGTTAGAAATGTTGATTTATTGGTTATATTATAACTGTTAGAATAGGTGTGACGAAGGACAATATAGCATCACTCGTTCGCGAGTGCCCTGCTATGTTGCGATTCCTTCTCACAATGCAGTACTTGATTTAATACTTTGATTTTATATATATGTATGCACATGTACACAACTTCGTTTGTATGCAGGATTGCAGGTACAAGTCTCGATTCCACCTGCTTCGGCAGGACAGGGCGAGCACCTATAGCCCAACGGTTAAATGTTGATACTGAGGTGACGATGAAGTCCTCCCGTCCCATGATGTCAGGTCGTCTCGTTGATTGGTATTGTACATTTCTGTAATTGTCGTCATTGTGGTTTGTGTTGTGTATGTCGTATTTTATTAATGTGAGTATTTAATAGGTTGTGATTTAGTTAATTGAATGTGGATAATAATTGTTTATTTTAATGTTGGTACGTTATTTGTTGTGGTGTAATCGATTTTGATGGTGGAAGTAATTAGTTGTTTTAATGTTAGATTTAAATTATATTCGAATATTTAAATGATTTAATTATTTTGAAAACCACATATTACAATTAAATGGTGATTATGTATATTAAATGTGTTTTAATTATTTTAATTAATTATCAGGTGGGGATAATTATTAGAATAATTTATTTAATTAAATAGAAAATGTGTTGTGCAAGAAAGTGGTAAAAATAGAAATTAAAACAAATAAAACAAATAAAAGAAAGAAAAGTTGTGCAAACGAATAGGAATTCAGATATAATTAAAAAAAAAAGCTGGCTTTTAAAGAATGAGTTTTCTTTTATTTTTGATTTTTAGAGTTTTTGGAAGAAATGGAGAATATCTTTTATTTAATTAGGTATTTTGGAAGTTTTTTGGACACACAGAGAGAAGGAGGGATACAGAAGTTGCACAAGTATTTGGGTTATGTATTTTTGAATCGGGGAAAAGAGATTTTTGGATCTTGGCTATATTTTGAGGAGAGTTTTAGAAAGGGATTATCAATCTGTTATTGGTGATTTTCTGGAGGCTTCTGAACAAAGAAATGGAATTGAGTTCGAGCATGAAATCTTGGAGAGGAGATTTTGGAAGGGAACGAGAAGCACTTCGTAGAAGCCATCGGGATCAAACTAGCTTCATTAGGTTCTCAAGAGCGTAGGACTACAGGTTCCACCCTCTCTCTTCCTCTTCTTGATTGTGTTGAATCTGGAAAGAATAGAAATGTGAATTAAATCAATTTTTGTATGTAAAAGAAATATTTTTAGAGAATTGGATTTTTTATGATTTAGTTGTAAAAAGAAAATATATAAATAAGTAGGTCTTCTTATATGAAAATTTCTTTGAAATCTAAAATCAGTTCTGGTACAACCCAAACAGTAGGAATGTCTGTCCAATCTCATTTGAATATGCTCTATCTCTCTTTAGTATTTTATTAAAGAAAATGTCGATCATTTTATCGTTTTGGATTTGAAATATTCTTTTATTTTAAATGTGTAAATTTTCTGTGTTTACACAGAAAACAGTAATTCTGTGTTTTAAAATATATATATATATATATATATATATTACATATATATATATATTACATATATATTTATCTATATTTATTATTATGTTAAATATAAAAATCTGTGTTAAAAAAAGAGGGGTATGGCCGACTGGCGTCGGCGTTTGCATTTGCAGGCACGTCTTTTTATAAAAACACTTTATTATTTTTATAAAAGAAAATTTTAAGTAATATTTTTATTTTGAATGGTGGAGGGAGGGACGGCTACGGCCGTACCCCTCCCCCCATACCATTGGCACAGTAAATACTGCGCACGGCAGTCACTATGACTGCTGCGCGCAGCAGTCATGACTGTTGTGCGCAGCGAGTACTGCCGACGGCTATTCCTTCAGCCGAATACGGTTTATTTAATTTTTTTTTTATGTTTTGTTTTTACATATATATTATATATATATGTTATGTTTAAATATTTTATTTATTTATATTTTATATATATATATATAATTATTTTACTTAATATTTATTTTAAAAATGTAATTTTTATAATTGATTTAAAATGTTAAATAATGTTTGTATATAGAGATTTTTTTATGTTAAGAAGGCATTATTTTATCAATCGCTATGTTGAATAGATAATATAAACAGATAATTGGCCCTATTTTGTATTGTATACGGATTAGATTGAGTTAGTTGTATTTGATTTAAAAGTGAGAGTCTTATTTATTTTCTTTTTGTAACGATTTGCAAAATGGGTGGAATTAATTTTATTGTTTGATTGGGAGTGAATTACATTAAGTTGGCGCAGTCTTGCAATATTGTATTGTTAGTTTTCATTTCCGTCATGGTTGTCATTTAGTGATGTCCTTGTGGGAACCCTATGGTCTTGTAACCCTTGTTCCAGAGGCATGTGTAGTTTGGAGCTGGCTTCATCTTATTTTATACCTTTGGTTTTGGAAGTTTAATGATTTATGCTTGGAAGGGTTGGACGTGTTCTTATGTTGGTTTGTTATGGGTTGTGCGAGAGGAATATTACCTCGCTTGTGTGGAATTCAAGTATTATGTTTTATGATTTAGTTCAACCCTTGCCTTCTTGAGACATGTTAGGGGTCATAGGAGGGAGAGTGGCTCTTTGTGGGCGCCGGTGCCTCGGGTAAGAGGAAGTGCCAGGGGAACCCACGCAAGAGTAGTTAAACAAGTGATAACCTAAAAATAGAATATAGGGGGGATGGGTAGTAAAACATACAAGATAAAGAAAAATGGATTCCTCGTCTATGCATTAGGGCTACCGTAGACTAGTGATAGACTGAGTAGGCCGTGGTCGGCAAAGTCGTAGTCTCGTCTTCATGAGAGATTATCGGCTCCGCATTAGCTACCCTATGGTGTCGGCGCCTCAGTAGGAGGAAGGGCCAGGTGATCCATAGATGGGTGCCGGCGCCTCGGTTAGGAGGAAGTGCCAGGGGATCCCATGAGAGCTATGCGATGACACTCTCCACTGGACACCCTTGTTGTTCTTGTTGCCTTTGGATTTTGTATTTTTATGTTGTTCTGATTTGAGGGCTAGGGAATCCATAGGTGGGTGCCGGCGCCTCAGTTGGAGGAAGAGCCAGGGGATCCCATGAGAGTTATGTGATGACCCTCCCTACTTGACACCCGTCTGACTTGTTCTTGTTGCCTTTTGGAATGGTGTATTGAATGGTTGGTTCAGAGTTATTATGGAATTGTGTTCTTTATATTGGTTCTGATTTATTTGGAAATGTATTTTGGGTGTTGGTTCGGTTCTTCTGGATGTTATTTCTTGGTGATGTATCTTGAATTCTGTAAATTTGTTTTATGATTGTTAAGTGATTGTACTTCATGTTATTGTGATGAGTTTATTGGTTTAACTGGTAATGTGATTTGAGTACGTCGTTGGTTGTGTGTTACATGCTTGAGTTGTACTTGTTTCATTTCATATTGTTGTTGAGTCGGTTGACATTCATGGTCGGGTTCACTTCCTCGTCACCTCTGAGCATGGGGGGTGAGTTACTTTGTAATTCACATGGTTGGGTGGAACGTGCTCCGCACCCGTTGGGTTCCCCATCAGCGTCTTGTTTCCTCAGCTTTCCGCAGTGCAGATGTTCCAGTGACCAGTTGTACTTCATGTTCCTTTATTTTGTATCAATCCCCATGTTGGGAAATTCAATGTAATTCATGTATCAAAGAAAATTGTAATGTAATATTATTTCAATGATGTAATAGTTAGGTTTGATTTGGATCATGTTTAAATATCTATCATGGATGTAATTATGCGATGTTGTCATACTCGCATCATGGCTATCAGTTGTATCATTGTTTATGGTTTTCTTAAATCAAATGGTTATGTTGTTTTCGTTATCTTTATTTTGTTTTGTGGTTGCAATGTAACCTCGCGTGCCCCAGAGAACCAAGTGTATTAATGCCGTGTGTTATGCTATGTGGTTATGGTTTTAATCTTGTTACATGTTACTTTTATTATTTAAAAAAAAAAATTTATTCGCATTATGTGTGTGTTCTCTGGGGTTTGCACGACGGGCGTTACAACTTGGTATCAGAGCCTAGGTTCATACACTGGGCACTATGTGTGCTCACTATGTAACCTTGCGTTTAGTCCCTAGAGGCTAGAGTTTCACTTTACCGTTGTCATTGTTGTGAACCTGAGTTTCTTCTGTTAGCCGGTGTAGGGTGGATGGTGCAGGAAACTGATGGGAAAGGATAGGACCCTCGGTGTAGTGCGCAATGCACCGATATCCTTCCTATCAGGGATGCGTTGTGAACCCTGGTGTCATTGTGTAATGTGGTTTCCAGTGATGTGAGTTATGTGTGTGGTTTTTGGGCGTGATCTCTTCATGTTGTTGTGTGCTTACTCTATCTATTTAGTGGCTTCCTGGAGTAAGCCATATCCTTGGGGGGGAGGATGTAATACCCCCATGTTACTAATACTTGTATTATCATTTCTTACTCTTATGTGTGAGCTTGATTCTATTCTCTTTTGGTGATTAGTTCGCCGTCTTGGTGTGGGTGGATGCCTCTCGTATGAGAGAATCTTATTTCCTTTTGTTTACCGGCTTCCAAGAGTAAGCCGATTTTATGAGGGGGAGGATGTAATGCCCCTCCTCTTACTGGTAGGATTTGGTATTTTTCAAGGCGGTTGTTTGCTACTTGTGACGATGATGATATTGTTTGAGTTGGATAGTTAGACATTGGATGGTGCTGTTATTCCATTACTAGACATGATTATTTTATAGGACATTATGGTTGGTTATATTAGTGATTTTCAGAATTATGATATGATGCAGTGATTTAATTAGATATGTTTTGAGATGATTGTTAGTTAGAAATGTTGATTTATTGGTTATATTATAACTGTTAGAATAGGTGTGACGAAGGACAATATAGCATCACTCGTTCGCGAGTGCCCTGCTATGTTGCGATTCCTTCTCACAATGCAGTACTTGATTTAATACTTTGATTTTATATATATGTATGCACATGTACACAACTTCGTTTGTATGCAGGATTGCAGGTACAAGTCTCGATTCCACCTGCTTCGGCAGGACAGGGCGAGCACCTATAGCCCAACGGTTAAATGTTGATACTGAGGTGACGATGAAGTCCTCCCGTCCCATGATGTCAGGTCGTCTCGTTGATTGGTATTGTACATTTCTGTAATTGTCGTCATTGTGGTTTGTGTTGTGTATGTCGTATTTTATTAATGTGAGTATTTAATAGGTTGTGATTTAGTTAATTGAATGTGGATAATAATTGTTTATTTTAATGTTGGTACGTTATTTGTTGTGGTGTAATCGATTTTGATGGTGGAAGTAATTAGTTGTTTTAATGTTAGATTTAAATTATATTCGAATATTTAAATGATTTAATTATTTTGAAAACCACATATTACAATTAAATGGTGATTATGTATATTAAATGTGTTTTAATTATTTTAATTAATTATCAGGTGGGGATAATTATTAGAATAATTTATTTAATTAAATAGAAAATGTGTTGTGCAAGAAAGTGGTAAAAATAGAAATTAAAACAAATAAAACAAATAAAAGAAAGAAAAGTTGTGCAAACGAATAGGAATTCTAATTAAAAAAAAAAGCTGGCTTTTAAAGAATGAGTTTTCTTTTATTTTTGATTTTTAGAGTTTTTGGAAGAAATGGAGAATATCTTTTATTTAATTAGGTATTTTGGAAGTTTTTTGGACACACAGAGAGAAGGAGGGATACAGAAGTTGCACAAGTATTTGGGTTATGTATTTTTGAATCGGGGAAAAGAGATTTTTGGATCTTGGCTATATTTTGAGGAGAGTTTTAGAAAGGGATTATCAATCTGTTATTGGTGATTTTCTGGAGGCTTCTGAACAAAGAAATGGAATTGAGTTCGAGCATGAAATCTTGGAGAGGAGATTTTGGAAGGGAACGAGAAGCACTTCGTAGAAGCCATCGGGATCAAACTAGCTTCATTAGGTTCTCAAGAGCGTAGGACTACAGGTTCCACCCTCTCTCTTCCTCTTCTTGATTGTGTTGAATCTGGAAAGAATAGAAATGTGAATTAAATCAATTTTTGTATGTAAAAGAAATATTTTTAGAGAATTGGATTTTTTATGATTTAGTTGTAAAAAGAAAATATATAAATAAGTAGGTCTTCTTATATGAAAATTTCTTTGAAATCTAAAATCAGTTCTGGTACAACCCAAACAGTAGGAATGTCTGTCCAATCTCATTTGAATATGCTCTATCTCTCTTTAGTATTTTATTAAAGAAAATGTCGATCATTTTATCGTTTTGGATTTGAAATATTCTTTTATTTTAAATGTGTAAATTTTCTGTGTTTACACAGAAAACAGTAATTCTGTGTTTTAAAATATATATATATATATATATATATATTACATATATATATATATTACATATATATTTATCTATATTTATTATTATGTTAAATATAAAAATCTGTGTTAAAAAAAGAGGGGTATGGCCGACTGGCGTCGGCGTTTGCATTTGCAGGCACGTCTTTTTATAAAAACACTTTATTTTTTTATAAAAGAAAATTTTAAGTAATATTTTTATTTTGAATGGTGGAGGGAGGGACGGCTACGGCCGTACCCCTCCCCCCATACCATTGGCACAGTAAATACTGCGCACGGCAGTCACTATGACTGCTGCGCGCAGCAGTCATAATGACTGCTGTGCGCAGTACGAGTACTGCCGACGGCTATTCCTTCAGCCGAATACGGTTTATTTAATTTTTTTTTATGTTTTGTTTTTACATATATATTATATATATATATGTTATGTTTAAATATTTTATTTATTTATATTTTTTTTATATATATATATAATTATTTTACTTAATATTTATTTTAAAAATGTAATTTTTATAATTGATTTAAAATGTTAAATAATGTTTGTATATAGAGATTTTTTTTATGTTAAGAAGGCATTATTTTATCAATCGCTATGTTGAATAGATAATATAAACAGATAATTGGCCCTATTTTGTATTGTATATGGATTAGATTGAGTTAGTTGTATTTGATTTAAAAGTGAGAGTCTTATTTATTTTCTTTTTGTAACGATTTGCAAAATGGGTGGAATTAATTTTATTGTTTGATTGGGAGTGAATTACATTAAGTTGGCGCAGTCTTGCAATATTGTATTGTTAGTTTTCATTTCCGTCATGGTTGTCATTTAGTGATGTCCTTGTGGGAACCCTATGGTCTTGTAACCCTTGTTCCAGAGGCATGTGTAGTTTGGAGCTGGCTTCATCTTATTTTATACCTTTGGTTTTGGAAGTTTAATGATTTATGCTTGGAAGGGTTGGACGTGTTCTTATGTTGGTTTGTTATGGGTTGTGCGAGAGGAATATTACCTCGCTTGTGTGGAATTCAAGTATTATGTTTTATGATTTAGTTCAACCCTTGCCTTCTTGAGACATGTTAGGGGTCATAGGAGGGAGAGTGGCTCTTCGTGGGCGTCGGCGCCTCGGGTAAGAGGAAGTGCCAGGGGAACCCACGCAAGAGTAGTTAAACAAGTGATAACCTAAAAATAGAATATAGGGGGGATGGGTAGTAAAACATACAAGATAAAGAAAAATGGATTCCTCGTCTATGCATTAGGGCTACCGTAGACTAGTGATAGACTGAGTAGGCCGTGGTCGGCAAAGTCGTAGTCTCGTCTTCATGAGAGATTATCGGCTCTGCATTAGCTACCCTATGGTGCCGGCGCCTCAGTAGGAGGAAGGGCCAGGTGATCCATAGATGGGTGCCGGCGCCTCGGTTAGGAGGAAGTGCCAGGGGATCCCATGAGAGCTATGCGATGACACTCTCCACTGGACACCCTTGTTGTTCTTGTTGCCTCTGGATTTTGTATTTTTATGTTGTTCTGATTTGAGGGCTAGGGAATCCATAGGTGGGTGTCGGCGCCTCAGTTGGAGGAAGAGCCAGGGGATCCCATGAGAGTTATGTGATGACCCTCCCTACTTGACACCCATCTGACTTGTTCTTGTTGCCTTTTGGAATGGTGTATTGAATGGTTGGTTCAGAGTTATTATGGAATTGTGTTCTTTATATTGGTTCTGATTTATTTGGAAATGTATTTTGGGTGTTGGTTCGGTTCTTCTGGATGTTATTTCTTGGTGATGTATCTTGAATTCTGTAAATTTGTTTTATGATTGTTAAGTGATTGTACTTCATGTTATTGTGATGAGTTTATTGGTTTAACTGGTAATGTGATTTGAGTATGTCGTTGGTTGTGCGTTACATGCTTGAGTTGTACTTGTTTCATTTCATATTGTTGTTGAGTCGGTTGACATTCATGGTTGGGTTCACTTCCTCGTCACCTTTGAGCACGGGGGGTGAGTTACTTTGTAATTCACATGGTTGGGTGGAACGTGCTCCGCACCCATTGGGTTCCCCATCAGCGTCTTGTTTCCTCAGCTTTCCGCAGTGCAGATGTTCCAGTGACCAGTTGTACTTCATGTTCCTTTATTTTGTATCAATCCCCATGTTGGGAAATTCAATGTAATTCATGTATCAAAGAAAATTGTAATGTAATATTATTTCAATGATGTAATAGTTAGGTTTGATTTGGATCATGTTTAAAGATCTATCATGGATGTAATTATGCGATGTTGTCATACTCGCATCATGGCTATCAGTTGTATCATTGTTTATGGTTTTCTTAAATCAAATGGTTATGTTGTTTTCGTTATCTTTATTTTGTTTTGTGGTTGCAATGTAACCTCGCGTGCCCCAGAGAACCAAGTGTATTAATGCCGTGTGTTATGCTATGTGGTTATGGTTTTAATCTTGTTACATGTTACTTTTATTATTTAAAAAAAAAAAATTATTCGCATTATGTGTGTGTTCTCTGGGGTTTGCACGACGGGCGTTACAGCCATCAGGTTTTGAATCTACTCTTTTCTCTACTTGATTATCTTATGAATTAGTATATGTAGGGTAGATGATGAGGGGTAACAAGTGAAGGTTGAGGGCCACTATGATGTGTATAGGAATGAATTTGATAAGTGTGAGGGATAGAAGTGGTAATATGTTTGGAAAGGGGTGTAGAGGATGAAAGATAATTAAAGGCATGCATGGGCATGGATGGAGGGATATAATAAAGGATAGGCATAGCAAGGGATGGAGAGATAGAATGAGGAATATACATAGCATGAAGTGGAATGGTAGATATAGTAATGACATGAATACGAGAGTGGTCATAGGTTGGATAGTGGTGTATGAAATATGAATTGAAGTGTAATACATCATGAGGGGCATGCAAGTATCTTGTGTAGGGGTGGAAGTATAAGGATGAATAATGGTAGTGGAAGGAGTAATGGTGGAAAATGAATTAATTGAAGGAGAGGAGGTAGAATCATTAACCACAATAGAAGAAATAATTTTAGCACTAGCAACTTGTAAGATTTCTAATCTATGGGATTATTGATAAACACATTGTGAATCATATTAGCTAGTTGTGTAGGATTGTTGGCGTTATCCAACTACCAAGGTCATTTTTAAATTCTTATTTGACCACACAAGTGTCATGGTCATAATCAAGATTATTCTCTAAGTTGTTCTCAACATAAGCATTGAAATAAACCTTATCATTGGATTTGGTGGTCATTTTAGGGTTTAGATGAGTGCTCATTCTCAATGGAAGATTAGAACCATGAGTAGCTTATGGCATAAATAAAATATAGGAAGCCTTAAATGGGTAGCCAAGGGTGGGTAGGGTGACCAAAGGAGATAGAAAACAATGAAGATTACAACCTAGATTAATTGCTTTTACTTGTGGGAGTTTGATAATTTAAAATTAAACATTAAGGTAGGAAATTAAAATAAATGATAATAATGTTTAGACCCAAGAATAATGCTATTGGATAAATATAATATGGTGTTGAATCAATAACTTGATAGAAAAAATAAATACTTTGGATGTGTCCTCTATCTAAAGTCCTATGCAAACCTATGACTATTTCTTAGTTGAGTATGTAGGATTGGGTCATTTCCATATGTGTAGATATGTTATGTGGGTTGTGGATATGATCCTAATTGTTGTACACTTCTACCATCTTGTTCGCCTAATTCTTTTCTCTATGTTGAATGTCAAGGAATGTCAATATTTAGAAACACCTAGGGGACATTGTTGGATTGTAAAGGTCATGTTCTCTTATGTTGACCCCTTGATATGACTAGATTTATAATTTTTCTAAGATTGATAGGTATTAAGCAAGTGTACAAATGTCCTACATGATAATTTTGAAGCAAATTTTGTTTATTTTAGTGCACCAATTGAAATATTTTTATAATAAATTATCCTTGTAGATGATTGATAACTAGTAATGTTTATGGATGATAACTAAATTTAATTGAATACCATCAAATATAATTATAAAGTAATAGTTACATGAAAAGTGTATCAATTCAACTCAAGGTGAGGATAAAATAGGTATGGATTGATCAAATTTTGAATTTCAGGGATCAAATCCATAAGTGGGACATCGATCCCACTCCCATGAGATCAACCCAAGATTTATGGGAGTGAATTTTTAGAGATGGAGGATGTCATGCATGTCAAGTGTATGGTAATGTGGGTAGAAACAAATAAAATACATTCAAATGCAAAGTTGAGAATGATGAGTGGCTGAAAAGCAAGTTAGTGTATTAAGGAACTAGTTAAAATTAGAAAATTGAAAAATGAACTTGGTATAAAAGTATTTAAGGGTTTATGGTTGGGGGAAGATGTATTGAGTTGAGAAACATAGGCACTATATGAAGACATAAACATTGTTGGAAGCACATATATGTTGAAACTTGCCAAGGGTCATGAAAATGCAATTTAGACCTACAAAATAGATGTCGACCTACATTCAAAAAATAGAAATTAAAATCCCCTAAAATGATGAAAATATTAGGTTTTCATATCGAGGATGGAGGCACTAATCCACATAATGAATATGTTGCATAAAATGAAATCATTAAATTGTGAATTAGAAATGTTGAACTAAAGCAACAACCAAAAAGCATGAGGTGCTTGCACAAATTAAGATCAAACTACACCAATTTTTTTTGAATAAATTAACCAAAGGATTAGAAACCCCTACAAAAATAGCCAAGAAGCATTAGAAATTTCACAACAAAAATAAAATATAAATTATGGTTATCATGTTATATTTTCAAATTGCAGGAGGATAGATCACACAACGAATGGATGCATCAAAATACACTACCCAAACACCAAAAATAGAAACAGAAGCACAACATTAACAATATGTAGCTCCAAACTCAACAAACACTTAAAAGATAGATTAGAGACATGAGTCCCATTGGGCATGCCAAACTTGAATAAGATAGAAAGAAGCACAAAAATAAGACTTAAGCATGAAAATGTAAACATTTACCTCATTTAAGTTTAAGAGGAAAAATTGCACACAAATTGAAAGACTCAAAACAAGCCTCTTAATGCCTCTTATTCTACACAATGAGTGTAGATTTGCTCAAGATTTTAGATGTGAAATTGAAAGAATGTCGATGTGCTCACTCTAGTAGTATAACCTTGCATTCATGGATTGTATGGAAATAGCCTATAAGAGGTGTTATTTGTAGATTTTTGGGATGATTAATAAATAAATAGGATTGAATTTGGAGATTAAGGGTTGAAATTAATTGAGAGCTTTGAAGTCATGAGATGTATGTAAGTGGCACTTTGCAATTGGTGCACAATGGAAGCTCCATGACTCAAGGAGATTTGATGGGTGATATTTTCTTGAAAATGGATTGAGGTGGGGGGGGATCAAAAAGGACCTTTTTAGATCACCAAAAAGTCATTTTTTAAAAATTTATGTGAAGGGTTGAAATCTTTATAGAGAAATGAATGGATGAGATTTCACGACAAGAGCTTTTGGAGAAGCGAGAAGCTTAGATAAAATGTAGATGCAAAGTCTTCTTGAACACATGTGCCTTCTAGGGACTTGGACAAGATTTTTCTTGATTAATCAAAGCTTTGACTTGTGCAATTGATTAGCTAGTTTAAGTAATTAGTTTTAGTGTACAAATTATGTGACACGAAAAATATAAATGAAATAAATAGATATTTATTGATAAATTGAATAAATAGTCATAATTTATTCAATTAATTCTAGAAGAAGTCTTAGATTCATTTGGACAACAAATTAGGATAATTAATTAAATAAACACAATTTATCTAATTAATTTAGAAGTGATAAAATGGAGCGGATTGGCGATAGGAAGATTGTTAAGAGTTGATTCTAGGTGTCTACAATGTGCACCTCCTTAATGACTTGCTTTCTCGAGATTGTCTAAATCACAAACATAATTGTCAATCTAGCACAAAAAATTGGCCTCTAGATGTCATTTTCCTCCTCTTAGTATAAAGGAATAATTTGGGTTCCAACAACAAATATCACATCAACTTCTACTACTTTCCCCAATTTCCAATCGTCTCAATGACAAGCTCAAGGATATCAAATCCTCACCTCACCTATATCATCCTCTTCATATTCACTTTGCGTTTGCATGATTAACTCACCATACATAGAAATTATTACTAAAAAGACCACTCATGATTTTTTCTACAAGCAAAGTAAAAGAGTTGCATACAATTAGAAAGATTGGCGCCTCAAAGGCGATCCTAATTTCCATTTTTCAATTAAGCCTTCCTACATATCAATTACAATATCAACATTTATCCCTTCAATCAATTTGATTCCATAATTGGCCAAGAAAATATTAATCATATTAGCCTCTCTATAATGATGTCCAAAATAAAATGATTAAAACAAATATAGCAATGTCCAAGCAATTTTGAGTATATTCTTTATTTCCCAATCAAGTGATCCTCTTTTTTTATTACATGGAAAATTACCATAGAATCACCTTTAGTGAAAATGTTTATAAAACCACACCAATGTTGCAACACCCGAATTTCATTTAGAAGCTCAATCAAGATTCAACTTGAAAGAGCATAGCTACCTAAAAGTTATATAATTTTATCCATTAGACTTATAAAACCCAAGAAGTGAGCATATCAATGTTAAAATTTAGATGTGTGATCGTGTGTACATAGGTTTATCAATTACTCAAAACTGTATTTTAGGGTAATGATTAGATAATTATGTAAATTTCCACAAAATTTATGCTAACATATAAAGGTTTGTAGTTATGTTAACATAAAAATCATATAGAAGGTAATATGGCTTTTGAATATTTGGAAAAGATAAAGATATGGATGCACAATAAGGATGGATGTACATATATTTGTATATACATCCATATATATAAACATGTATGTTCATGTACATAATTAAGATAAAAATTGACTTCTTGATTTTGGAAGGAAATACAAACAATTTCCTAGTTAATTCTAAGAGTAGAGATGTTATGTGTTATTTGATCTAATAAAGTTGTAGCAAAGTAATGACATGTAAAGGCACTTAGTATGAGAACAAGAAAGGAGAATGAATGAGTGAATAATGGAAACAACACAATACAAAGAGTAGCACCAACATACCCTAGGAAAGCCTTGCAAATGGAAAAACCCGACATTGAAAAACATCAAAGTCAATGTATTATTAGTAACTTCAAGTTACTATATAATATCAAGATTTAAGCTTCACAAAAGCACTCTTTAATCTATAGGAATTCCAACAACATAACCCTTATAAAACATAAGATAATATCTCTATCTCAATCCCTACATATATAGGCCAAGAAGACCAAGGAAACCATGAATGCTTTTCCAAAACCACAAGGTCAAAATTTTGAACCAAAAACTAGTCAGTGTGGTCCAATTCAACCTATGCACCCCCACCTACAAAAAAAACTCCAAAAATAAAATGTCACTCTCGATTGACCAATTTGACTCCCAAGAGAAAATGGGGTCAAAGTAACTCTCAAGTATGTCATATGTATGTAGTTATTACCACTTATAGACACTATAAATAGTCAGTCAAAAATGATAGTCATAGTCCACTATGTAACCTTCCAACTCGACGACTTCTTACAAACATTGTAAAACCAATGATATGGAGGAGAGTGCATCAACCATAGATTCTCAAGATTCCATATAAGTGTCATCTTTTCTCATCTAAACAAAAAATTTATAATGTTCTCCAAATATTAAATATTTAAAGTAAACATAAAACTTGTAAGATATACAAGAACTAATCCCCTAATCCTAATATAATCAAATAACAAAATAATCATTTAAACTACAATACTTACGTATATTCCATAAATCATCTTATTTAACATACAATTGAAAGCGTCTATTAACTTAAGCAAGAAATTAAACTAACACAATACCACTTAATATAATATGTTAGTCTACATAAGCATAAAGTATTCTTGACCTTAATAATTAAGTACCTTCATCAATATCCAAGTTATTGTTGAATTATAACAACAAATCATATAATTAAGAATGTGTAATTAACATCCAAATGTCTAAATGGGATTTCAAATATTTACTCAAATTAGTCTATATTTTAATTCTTCATTTTTTACAAACTATTACACATTTATTAATTACATATATAGCTTATTTATAATTTTTTATTGAGGTAAGTAGGGATTTTGAAAGAGCTTAGACCCTTGTACAAAAAGGACATAGAAAAAGAATAAAGTCTACCATAAGGCAAGGCAAAATAGGTCCAAGTTGACCAGATACAACAAAGAAGCAACACAACCAAAAGAGAGGAACAACAACAAACAATCTATTAAGAACAAGTGAATGAAACTTGGGATCCTCAAGGTCCCTCTTAGACAATACCAGGCCTAGAACAAGTTAGCCTCTCACCCAACACTTGAACATGGGTTTGGAGAAGTGATATAGGAAGACCTTACTATTAAAAGGCGTAGGACAACTGAGAAGGGGGGTGAATCAGTTGTCACAAAATTCAAACTTAAAACTTCAATACTTATCAATTTCACAACCACACTATTATGTTATTAAGTATGAACTTGAAGCACAAATAATTTAAAGTAAAATCAACAAAATGAACACCATATTTTTACGTGGAAAACCCAATGAGGGAAAAACCACAATGAGGATTAACTCACAATATAAAGAGATTATAAAACCGAATATAGAGGCTCATTGCCAAGGGCTCACTGCCCAGAAGAGGACTCATTGTCCAAATACAAAGGCTCACTACCTACAAAAAGGACTCATTGTCCAACAGGGAGGCTCACTTCCTACTGATACAAAAGAGAACAAAAGATCCACCACAACAATTAACACACATCTGTAACCTTGAATAAAGGATTGCAAAAACCTTCAACTCACTGCCTTCAAGAATCTAACACAATGAAGAATTGCTGCCTCAACTCACTTTCATACACTTCTCATCTTTTGATTTATGGCTTACTTCATCACTTTTTCATCTTCATCCAAATCTTCACAATTTGACTTGCATTTATACCAACTTCAACCTTAGAAACTTTCTCCAAGGTCGGCCACATAAACTTTATTTCATAAATTCAAATTAGGTCAGCAACTCAACATTCTCACGATGGAAAAGAGTGAGAGTGGACCAATAAAACATTTATCCAAGACCAAAAGATAATTTCTTGGAAAAACCACACGCTTCCTTAATTAAATTTAATTCTTTGAATGAAGTGTAAACACCAGGTCAGCCAAACCTAATGAAAACACAAATGAGCATTGATGTAAATGCTTCCCAACAAGAAGATGGCATGCGAACGACACAACATGCTTCATTATGCATGAGAACACATCTCAAATTCCTTCAAATACATCTGCAGCAAGTGCAACAAACTTCAAACATGAAAATTATTTCATCAGTCCATCCAGACTGTGCAGACATATACAACAACTCAGAAACATGACTTCTAGATCACCAAACCTCAAACTTCTTTACCAAAACCCAAAGAACACCATTATAAGACATATGCCAGATCTGAAATAGAACAGTAGAGGAATGCAGAGCAAAAACATTTCACCCAGTCCACAGAAGACCAACTTTGCTAGAACAATTCACACACCGGTGAACGTAACTTTCACACACCATCAGACCAAAAGCTACAACTCAGGAGATATCATCACTAGATCGCCATTAACAAACCTTTAGTATGCACAAGCATAGGATCAACACAGGAGAAACATGGAGCACATACCAGAGCACATTTTGAACACATTCATCACTTTGACTTCTCTTCTTTATTAATTTTCTCAAAAGCACTTGGAAACTCATCAATTCAACACATCTCCAATATCATAAAGATAGCTCCATGTACTCTCAACATCTCAGTAGCATCTCAATTATACATGTACAATCTACAACATACTAAACTGTATTGACGTCAATGACAACATTAATGACGACACCACCAAACTTGCTCATACTTCCAACAATCCCCCCCTTTGTCATTGATAGCAACACATGATGTGAAAAACCATCAAGGACAACATCTTACACAATATTCTGGGAGAACATCTTTTCTTCCTCTACAACTGTTATTCACATGACTTTCTCTCCCCCTTTGACATCAATGGAAAAGATCAACAACTTTGATCACTCCCCCTTAGGAGTGCACCCATTCAACTCATATTGCAACAATGAAAACATTTTCTACTCCCCCTGCGGAGTAGACCCATTCATTAGTCCAAATAAATGAAGAATCTGTGAATTCACTAGACTAATGCAAATTGATAGATATGTGTTTTGTTCTTGAATGCACAACCAGATTCTTTGAAATGTTTATAGCACTTGTGTTGTCACAGAAAATAGGAATAGGCTCATCACATATTACTCCAATGTCTTTCAGAGTTTGCTTCATCCACAAAATCTATGTGCAACAGGAGGTTGCAGCAATATATTATGCCTCTGTAGTGGATAAAGAAACCGAGTCGTATTTATTACTCAACCAAGAAACCAATCTCCCGCCAAGAAAGAAAGCACCTCCACTAGTACTCTTCTAGTCATCCACACAACCAACCCAATTTGTGTCGGTATAAGCACTCAACGTGAAATTAACACCTTTAGAATACCATTAGCCATAATCTGATGTACCTTTAAGATATCTAAATATCCTCTTTATAGTTGTAACATGTGCCTCTTTAGGATCTGCTTGAAATCAGGCAACTAGACATACTGCATGCATAATATCTAGTCTAGTAGTAGTAAGATACAATAGTCCACCAATCATAGATCTGTATTTGCTCTAATCAATTTTAGAAAATTCGTCATCTTTGCTTAACTTACATCTAGTTACCATAGGAGTACTAACCGGTTTGGAATCATCCATTCCAAACTTCTTCAATAGCTCTTTTACATACTTAATTTGTGAAATGAATATCCCTTTATTATTTTGATTCACTTGTAGACCAAGAAAGAAATTCAACTTACTAATCATGGACATCTCAAATTCTTTTTGCATTTCTTCAGTAAATCTTTTACACATACCTTCATTTCCACCAAAGATGATATCATCAATATATACAACCACTATCAACATTTTGTTACCTTGCACTTTAAAGTAAAGATTGATGTCAACAGAGCCTTTGTTGAATCCTTGCTTTGTCAGGTATCTATCCAATTTTGCATACCAAGCTCTAGGAGCTTGCTTCAACCCTTACAATGCATTCTTCAGCCTACAAACCATGTTTGGTTTATCAGATAACTAAAACCCTTCAGGTTGTTCCATGTATACTTCTTCCTCCAATTCACCATTCAAAAATGTTGACTTGAAATCCATCTGATACACTTTGAAATCCTTGTGGGTAGAAAATGCCAAAAACATTTTAATAGCTTCCATTCTAGCCATAGGGTCAAATGTTTCTTCAAATTATATGCCTTCAATTTATATCCCTTGCATATAAGTCTTGTTGAGATGATGGATTGCACAGCCCCTGAAGCTCCGAAATCTTCAATGAAGGACTTTAGCCATGAAATATTATCAACCACAAAGAGAAGTGTTGCAACAATGGAATGCTGATTAAAGATTCTATTGATATGATGAAAATGATATTGATATGATATGTTACAAATGAACAAGATGCCTGATTATATAGGCAAGAAGTAAACCCTAATATGCATGAGATGTTGCCAAGCGTTAAAATATAACATGTGACAACATGTGAACCCTATGAATATGATCATTAAATGATGAGATAAGTTCTAGAAGGAATCTTATCCCACAAACTAGGAAGGGAATATTATCCCATTTATTAAATGATGCAACCTAGGACTAAATGATTTATGACCTAAGTTAACTTATGCTAGTGTAATTAATTAATTAATTAATTACACCAACACCCCCCCATAAGTTCAATTTAGGGAGGAACATGCAATGATTATGCAAGATGATGATGATGATGGGTCCGACTACGAGGCCATGTTAGGTACCCATGTACATGAAGATGCAGAAAATCTCCCACAACCAGAGAAAAGGGGAAAACCCAATGGGAAGAAAACCCCTCTCCAAAAAGGAGATAAAAAGCAAGAATGTGAGATAGGATGGGAAGGATGGAGGACTCCCAAATACCCCCCAAGTACACCATCCATCACATGGATATAATAGAGAGACTAAATAGCCCCCCCAGAAGATGTGATCACCTACAAAGATGGTAAGTGTCTGAAGACAAAATAGGATCCAATGTCGACAAACAACTTGTCTCCCTTTCGGAAGAAACAAAACCAACTGCAAGTGCAAAGATGCTTCCCATTGCGGATAGGAATTGAAGGAAGGAAAGATGAAGGTGGATGATGGTGTCTCTAAACTCTGCTCAGGTGTCTCCTTGCCTGAAGATGAAGATGCCACAATCAATAAAGAGGGTGACAAAGCAGGACAATGCAGAAACTGATGTTGAACAATATCCAAAGACAAAGATGTGATGGATGTGATGGAGACTTGATTATTCCCCCCTGAATGAAGTGTTCTCAAAACCACTAAAAGAATTCTGAAGCAATGAAGGTGTCCAAACCACAAATCTCCCACTAGGAAGAAGCAAATCCAATGGTGGATGCTGAAGAAACCTCAAATCTTGAAAGGAGTAACAGGGAAGAAGTCTCGGATATGAAATCTCTGAAGAGAAACCAAGTGCCTCCAAGATGATCTCCGAATTCCCAATAAAGGTTGAGACAAAAGGATGAGGAGACTTAAGAGAATTCTCCAAAGTGAAATCTGAATAGAGGAGTGATATCCCCTCAAGAATGTCCTCCAAACCTGTAGAAGTAGCCAAGTCAGTGATACCTAAAATAAAGCCATCCTGTGATGTCAAGTTTGGAAAATAGAATGTTTCCTAATGAAAGATGATAGTGGAAGCCTCAATCAATGATTTTGGACAAGGAATCACTGAATGTGAAGGGATACCAATTGTCTCTAATGAAGAGGAAGCACCGAAAGGAACCTTGTCAACCTCTTCGAAAAGATCAAGGCAATCAACTTCCTGCACAACAATATCATGATGGGGAACTTGATTTGAAGCATGACATTTTGAATCATGACCATCGGGGAAGGGTGGAGTGTCTGAATCTCCATATATCTCCCAAAGCTTACTCCAAAGTATGTGAGGACAATCACAATGATCAATGGAATTCAAAACATCACAATCAACTTGCATAGCAATGATCTCCAAGACAATGTACCTACGGCAACTCCAAGTAAATTTCTGAACACCTTCACTTAGACAAGGAACTATACCATACAGATGAGGCAATAGATGAAGTGACTGAAGATGGTGGCAAATCCCATCTCGCCATTGCTGATAGTTACCCTTGTGCAACATAACCAAAGAAGGAGAGTAATATGCAAGCCCCATAATGAAAATTTCTCCAAGAAAACAAAGACATTGACCTTCAACGACAAATAGAAGACTTCCAGATAGATATGCAACTGAGAATATGCCTCTGAGATCAAGAAATTCTTCTTCAAGCTTCAGGATGTCTCAAGAATCAGGAAAATGCACCAAATTGCAAAAAACCAATAAACGATACCTAGAGCTGAAACCAAAGAAGGTGACTAGACTGATGAGATAAAGCACTAAAATATCTCCCGAATGTCACTGGAATCACCAAAATCTGACAATCTGATGCACAGATGTGTGCTTTTGAGTCCAAAATGGAGGGTTGACTTCACTTCACTGGAATATTTGATGACAATAGAATCTTGAAAAATAAAGTGCACCAATGAAAAGTAGACCTCAATAGCTTTCCAATGGTATATTGTTTGTGAATTTTCGATATCGTATGTGGAAGATACGGCCTTCGGAAGATTTATGCCTAAATGGTGATGCACTGGCTAAACAGGCGCAAGAATATAGCACCTGGGGCTTAAAAAAAATAAGCCCCCAGTCGTTGATATGACCGCAAAGCTGTCCGGGGCAAAAAAGAAAGCTCCACCTAGATGGCAGCATCGGAGTGGCGCGAAGGTGGCAGGAGTAGTGGCGAGTCGGCGAAGGAGTTTTCTCCGCTCGCATATAGCGGAGCCCCCGGTGATCAATGAGACCGGGGATTAACCACAGTTGTCGGCAGGTGCTTCGGCCGGAGGTCGGTCGCCAGTAAAGGTTGGAAACAGTGATCGGCTGGAGCGGTGGCCGATGGGTGATGTCGGTGGAGCGGTCGCCAGGAGTAGTCGACGGTAGTCGGTGGCCGAGAATGAACTCCGACAGCGTTGACGGTAGCGGTGAACAGGCCGACAAGTCTGCGGACTGTCGGTATATGCCGACCACAAATTTAAATATTGCAATATAATTTGCAATTTAAATTTAAATAAAAATTGCCGATAGAAATATAAACTCCAACGGACCAAAAAACTATAGCTTGCAAAATAAATTTTTCTACCAACGGAGTAATTTAATTGCAGGTCGGACTCTGCATAATGAAATTTATGCGATAACTATAGAAAAATTTTGCCCAAAATTAGCCAAATAATTTTTTGATTTTTCTAAAAAAAATTTGTCTTGATGGAGGACTAATAGGGATGATTTTTTTCTACAAATGTGTACGGATTTGTACAAAAAATACAAACCCTAAGATGTACCTCACAGGCTCCCGGTTGAATCTACTCTGATTTTGACAAATGAACAGGCGATATATGGGTTTTGAGGCTTTATGGACGCAATGGAGAGGCCAGAGAGGGCCTGATCTGCACCAGAAATGAGCTTGGCTCCCAGGTAGAGCCAACTAGCCTGCAACATAAAACTCCAAGCCTACTTGAATCTTGCACTCCAAACTTCCTAGATCAAGGGTTGATGTTTCAATGGACTAGCTCGGATACCATGTTGAGTTGATGGATTGCACAGCCCCTGAAGCTCTGGAATCTTCAATGAAGGACTTTAGCCATGAAAGATTATCAACCACAAAGAGAAGTGTTGCAACAATGGAATGCTAATTAAAGATTCTATTGATACGATGAAAATGATATTGATATGATATGTTACAAATGAACAAGTTGCCTGATTATATAGGTAAGAAGTAAACCCTAATATGCATGAGATGTTGCCAAGTGTTAAAATCTAACATGTGACAACATGTGAACCCTATGAAGATGATCATTAAATGATGAGATAAGTTCTAGAAGGAATCTTATCCCACAAACTAGGAAGGGAATATTATCCCATTTATTAAATGATGCAACCTAGGACTAAATGATTTATGACCTAAGTTAACTTATGCTAGTGTAATAATTAATTAATTAATTACACCAACAATTCTTTCTTATTCCTTATGACTTCTCCATTATCATTCAACTTATTATGGAACACCCATTTTGAACCAATTACATTCTTATTCACGGGTCTAGGAACTAGTTCCCATGTATGATTCTTTTCTATTTGTTACAACTCTTCTTTCATAACTTTCATCCAACTCTCATCTTCGCATGCTTCACTCACCGACTTAGGTTCAATTTTAGAGAGTAAACACATATTTACCTCAGCTGCCACTTTACCTCTTGTCTTCACGCCTTCACTTTTATCTCCAATTATCTATTCCTCTAGATGATTCTTTTATACATACTTAGGAGTCTTAACAGCAAGTTCTAGTTCATTCTCTTCTTCTTCCTCTCCAATTTGTTCTTCTTTCTCTTCTTCTTCCTTCTTATTCTCCTCAAGTACTTGTCCACAGATAGGATCATCAGGTTCAACTTCACTTATCTCAATAGGTTTGTGCATGTCTTCATCAATTTTCACATTAGCACTTTCAACAATCTTCCTCAATATTTTATTGAAGCATCTATATGCTTTGCTAGTAGTAGAGTACCCAAGAAAAATTCCTTCATCACATCTAGCATCAAACTTTCCAAGATTTTCATCATCTCTTTTAATGTCACATCTACTTCCAAATACCTTGAAGTACTTCACAGTAAGAGTGTTACCAGTCCATAACTCAAAAGGAGTCTTTGTATTGTTTCCTCTAATCTAAACTCTATTAAGAACATAAACAACAGTGTGTATTGCCTCTCTCCAGTACACATCCGATACATTTGATTCTTTCATCACAGTTCTTACAGTTTCCTATACTGTTGTGTTTTTCCTCTCAACTACCCCATTCTACTGAGGGGTTCTCAGAACAGAAAACTATCTCTTTATGCCATGTTGTTTACATAATGCATTAAACTCACTAGAAGTAAATTCTCCACCTCTGTCAAATCTCAAACATTTGATTTTCAAATTTACTTCATTTTCCACTCTTGCTTTGAACACTTTAAACCTGTCTGGAGCCTGAGTTTTTTCTCTAAGAAAAGCAACCCATGTCATTCGAGAATAATCATCAATAAGGAGCATGAAATACCTATCACCATTTAGGCTTTATGTTCTAGTTAGACCACAGAGGTAAGTATGAATTCATTCCAGCATTCTAGTAGTAGAGTGCTCTTTTCCCTTAAAGTTGCATCTTGTATGTTTCCCCAACTGACAACTTCTACAAATAGTATTAGCATGCCTTGTGATTCGAGGCAGACCTCGGACAACATCTCTTGAACTGATTTTGACTAGATTATCAAAATTTACATGTCCCATTCTTTGGTGTCATAACCAACTTTCACTGACTTGAGATACAAGTCATTGACCATCAACTCCCTTAAGTCGATAGATGTTTCCACGAGTTCTCCTTCCAGCAACAACCATATCTCCATTTCTCGATCATTTTCTAATTTCACAGGTATTATTCTAAAACACAAGTTTAAAACCATTACTACACATCTGTCCAACACTCAAAAGGTTATGTCTCAAACCCTTCACATAATATACATCATCAGTGTTGTGTAGTCTGTAGACAATGAAAAATGTCCTAAACTTGTGAGTGTCATTTTTCTTCATCCTTGTCCTTCGATAATTGAAGAAGAGGGAGAAATTAGTGACGCAATTAGTTTATTAATCAATCAAGATAGAATAAAGATTAGAAAGTCTATTAATTAAATAATTATTAATAATTATTTAATTAATAGACTTTCTAATCTTTATTCTATCTTGATTGATTAATAAACTAATTGCGTCACTAATTTCTCCCTCTTCTTCAATAGTTAAATAAATTATTATTTATTTAATTATTTTGTCACCTTTCATCTATAGTTAAATAATTACCATTAATTAATTATCTATTCATGGCCCTTTAATTCTTCCATAGTTAAATAATTATTAAAATTATTTAACTATCCCATGCCACCTCCCCTATTAAATAATTAATCTAAATTAATTATTTAAGGTCTAATTTCCATCTCTCCATTTAATTAAATTGATAGATTTAATTAAATGCTCCTCTTTTCATTTTCTCCAAATAAATAATTTGAATAAATTATTTATTTTCCACTTGTCCATTTCCTCCACTCTCTCCATTTTTGAATAAATTATTTAAAATAAATTATTTATGCACCACCTGGTCAAAGATGCTCTGTCATAATCCCCTGTCATAACATTCATTTCTATCATAGCCTGCATGTCTTGCATCTTTGTCATAGCTGTCAGGCGTCATAGTCGTCAGCGTCATAGTTTTTCCATGCATGGCATATTTTTGGTGCATCAATGCTAGACCATTGATCTTAGGATCTTTTCTAAGACTTAATCTCAACCATCCATTTCGTAACATCCCATCCATTGATCTTGGAATCTTTCTAGAAGATTAATCTCAACCGTCCATTCGAAAGGTTGTCTATAAAAGAAACCTTCCTTCTCCATTTTCACCTTAACAGCTAATTGTCTCCAACTTTCTTGCTACCATTTGTAGGTTTTGCACAAGTATTTCAATAAATTTGAGGGAAAAGTTGCATAACAAGAAGGAGAGCAAGAGAAGGAATCAACTACAATATGGGGAGTGCTTTATTTTGTTTGCTTTCATTTTGATATCTCCATTTTGTTTGTATTCTCTTGTTGATGTGGTTTAATAGCTTAGTAGTGTTGGTTGTCACTTTGTCTATGCTATTTGATTTTTAACCCCATCTCACATAGTCCATCAAATCTAATTGAACCTTTCCCACAAATCTTAGCTCTTGAATCATCACCAAACATGACTAAACCACCATCATACTTTTCAAGTTTAGTGAACTTTTATCTCTAGTCATGTGATTAGAACATCCACTATTAATCACTTAGTAGTCTTCATCATGTCTTCCATGAAAAGCAGTGACCAAAGTACCTTCCATCTTATTCCTTTTGTTCTTCAAAGCATTCTTGCTTACACATTTTTTAGGGTTAGCAAATACAGATTTGTTTTCCAAAGCTAAAAACAAGCATTCATTGTCATCAACCTCATTTTCAGATTCATCATCAGAGATTTTGGCTTCTTCTTTAACATAGTACAACTTCTATTTCTTATCCTTTGTATCCTTATCTTTATAATCCTTGTTCTTCTTATGTACAGCTCTATTTGGACATCTTGAAGCATAATGACCAATATTATCACAACTAAAACATTTAAAGGGCAACATATCTTTATACATTTTGGTACCTTTCTTCAACTTTTTGGTGAAATTTGCTTCCAACTCATCAGAACCATCACTCTCCAGATCATCTTCAATCTTCATTTCCTTAAATGTTGTTTCTATCTTTTCTTCTTTCCTATCTTCTTTCCTAAAATTTCTCATTTCAAATGCTTGCAAGGTGTTGAATTATTGTTCTTTAGTATACTTCTTAGGACCATACATCTCTTTAATGACTAAGATCTTATCATTGTAGCAATCTGGTAGGGTGATCAGGATCTTCTCAATAATATCTTCATCGGTCAGCTTTCCCCCTTGATTCTTAAATTCATTTGTTGTCATCTCAACCCTCTAGAAATAGCTTGTAAACTCTTCACCTTCTTCCATTTTCAAATTCTCATATTTGCGCTTTGCCACCAACTTCTTTGTCAACTTTACTCTTTCATTTCCTTCATTCAGTTCTTCCAACTTCTTCCAGACATCATGAGCAATATCTAAAGAAAGAACCTTACTTCTCTCTGTTTTAGATAAAGCACTGTAAATAGCATACCTCACTTTCTCATTCTCCTCATAAGCAGAAACCTCATCTGTAGTAGAAAGACCACTCGCCAAAGCAGTATACTTTGTCTCAACAGCCTTATGAGTCTTGTAACCAAGAGAAATAATATATCCTCTCATCTGCACTTTCCAATCACTGTAGTCAGATCCATCGAACACAGGGATCACCAACTTATGCGCCATCGAATCTTCCTTAAGCGGTTAAGCTTTACACCAAGGAACCAAAGCTTTGATACCAATTGTTAAAAAGCAGAGGACAACTGAGAGAGGGGGTGAATCAGTTGTCACAAAATTCAAACTTAATTTACTTCAATACTTATCAATTTCACAACCACACTATTCCATTATTAAGTATGAACTTGAAGCACAAATAATAGAAAGTAAAATCAACACAATGAACACCAGATTTTTACATGGAAAACCCAATGAGGGAAAAACCACAGTGAGGATTAACTCACAATATAAAGAGATTATAAATCCAAAATATAGAGGCTCACTATCAAGGGCTCACTACCCAGAAGAGGACTCAATGTCCAAATACAAAGCCTCATTGCTTATTGATACAAAAGAGGACAAAAGACCCACCACATCAATTAACACACATCCACAATCTTGAATAAAGGATTGCAGAAACCTTCAGCTCACTGCCTACAGGAATCTAACACAATGAAGAACTGTTGCCTCAACTCACTTTCACACACTTCTGCTCTTTTGATTGTGGCTTACTTCGTCACTTTTTCATCTCCATCCAAATCTTCACAATCCGACTTGCATTTATACCAACTTCAACCTTAGAAACTTTCTCCAAGATCGGCCACATAAACTTTATTTCATAAATTCAAATTAGGTCAACTCAACATTCTCGTGATGGAAAAGAATGAGAGTGGACCAATAAAACATTTATCCAGGACCAAAAGACAATGTCTCAAAACAATCACATGCTTCCTTAATTAAATTTAATTCTTTGAATGAAGTGTAAACACCAGGTCGGTCAAACCTAATGAAAACACAAATGAGCATTAATGTACATGCTTCCCAACAAGAAGATGGCATGTGAACAACACAACATGCTTCATTATGCACGAGAACACATCTCAGATTCCTTCAAATACATCCACAACAAGTGCAACAAACTTCAAACATAGAACTTCTTCCATTAGTCCATCTGGACTGTGCAGACACATACAACAACTCAGAAACATGACTTTTGGATCACCAAACCTCAAACTTCTTTGCCAGAAGCCAGAGAACACCATTATAAGACATATGCCAGATCTACAAGATCTGAAATAGAACAGCGAAGGAATGTGAAGCATTAACATTTCTCCCGGTCCATAGAAGACCAACTCTGCCAGAACAATTTACACATCGGTGAACGTAACTTTCACACACCATCAGACCAGAAGCTACAACTCAGGAGATATCATCACTAGATTTCCATTAACAAACCTTCAGATCCGTACAAGCATAAGATCAACACAGGAGAAACGTGGAGCACATACCGGAGCACATTCTAAACACATTCATCACTTTGACTTCTCTTCTTTATTAATTTTGTCAAAAGCACTTGGAAACTCATCAATTTAGCACATCTACATCATAAAGATAGCTCCATGTACTCTCAACATCTCAACTATACATGTACAATCTACAACATACTGAACTGTGTTGACGTCAATGACAACATTGATGACAACACCTCCAAACTTGCTCATACTTGCAGCACTTGCAACAGTCTATGAGACATTAACATCCAAATTATCAGAATAAGGGGAAGCAGGGGGATTCTCCCATGGAGATCCCATCAACACATGAGGAGAGAACCAAAGAACGACAAGGTGAAGGGTGACCATCCACCATATGAGTAGTTTGGAGCTAGTATGAAGCCAAGGGTAGATTGGGCTATGAGATCAATGTAGGAAGTTCCTCAATAGGGTCCAAGGGACACATATGAGTTTCCCTAGAAGCAAAAGACTCATGCTCTTCTTGAGAGGAGTCATTCAACAGAGAATCAAAAGCATGGATAGTTAAGTGATCTTCATTAGCGTCCTTCCACCTCGTAGTAGAGCCCTTGCAACATGAGAGAGGGCAATCCATAGCCAAGTGACCAATAGAAAAAAATCAATGGCATTTGAAGGGGAGGCCGTCATAATCAAGAGGTTGAGTCGAAGGCCTATCCCCAACCATCAAAACTACATCCCTATGAAGAGGCTTGGAGATATCAATGTCTACCAGAATGTGAGTAAAAGTAGAGTGCCCCATGTAGGAAGTGGAATCATCAACTTTTACGAAGCGACCAATAAAGTTGCATATTGCCTCATAGCATGAAACCTCCCAAAACTATAGATGGAGGTTTGAGAATCTAACCTACACCAAACATACATTTAGTGACTTAGTAAGAGGGTTAAAGGAGGTTGACGAAGGCTTAACGAAGAGAGAGTGTCGCCCCGAGCGCACAAGGGAAGAGCTCGATCTTACCCGCCATTAGAGGCCTCCAAGAATCCAACACCCATTTGTGAAGATCAAGAAGAGAAGGCCAAAGATAGAAGAATTTGCATGCTATACCCTTAGGGTTGTATAAGTCCTCATTTTCCACCACATCTTGGCCACAAACCACCACCGAGGATGATTTGTAATAAAGAAGAGGATGAGTTTTATCCCTTAAAAGGAAAGCAACACCAAAACCAACTACCTGAGAAAAGCTAGATCCACCAATTGTAGAAATGAGCACTAGAGGGGGGGCACAACCAACATTCATAATAGTAGGACCCAAGGGCAAGTTAACCCTAAGTGCAAACATAGGTAGGATAGCACCAGAGCCATGTCCAAGGTTAACAGAAGGATCTCATGCAAAAGAAGCAACTGGTGAAGCCTAAGGACATAGATCACCAACACAGGCCAAGGGTGCAAAAACAATCTTGAAATCAAGTGATGTTACACCAGAGAGTAGCGAGATATTTTTTCAAAAGTGAGTCTACGGATACAATAGCAATTATGAGTGCAAAGGAAGAAATTGGGAGCATAGAGGAAGAAAATAGTAGTGCCTCCATCGCAAAAACTCTTGAATGACAAATTATTTTCTCAAAATTATTTTTTTTATTTTTATATTATTTATAAATTATTATAATATGTTTTTTATAATTATAATGTATATAATATAATATTATTTATAAAATTATAAAATTAATTATATGTTCATTTTTTTCTTGCTTATATTATCTAGTTTAGGTCCAAAAACCATCAAAAGATGGTACATTTGTTCATATATTTTAATTAATATATCAAATATTATATTTTTAAATAAATAAGTTAAATTATTCTTGTTAATTGGGAATCATTTTCAAATTGATTTTTTACAATTTACTAGTATTAGGAACATGAATCTAAGATGACAACTCTTCAAAATTGAAGAATAAATATTTAGTCAAAATGGCCCATAACACAATCCTTACTTTGTCTCTTATTGCACCTATAAAAATTTGAACTTTAGTGGATGGTATAATCAAAAATAATAATATCAATTCAACTAATTGTGCTCAACCAATTAAAATATAACCTTTTAATATTTATTTAACTTTTATATTTTATATAATTATAAAAATAAATTATTATATTATAAAAGGAAACATATAATCAATTTAAAACCAATTTCTAGCAAATAATGTTATTTTCATAAAGTATTGTATTTTTACTTTAATATCATACTTTCATATTACTCTTTACATTTCACCATAATCACATTATTTATAGTAAATTTTAATAAATTATATTGAAAATAAATATTTATAAATTCTAATAAAAACATTTCGTTTTAAAAAGTACAAATTTATTTGGAACATATATACTTGAATGGATGAAGCCAGGGTAATTGATATCTTTTGCAATTTGTAATTATTATTTCAAACCACACTTTATCACCTAAAAACCATCATATATATATATATATAATACGTATTTTTAAGAAGACTAGCCACTTCATGTCCCTTGTACAATAAGGTGGATTTGAATTCATTATATTAAATTATTTATTTATTTGGAAATGTGTAATGTTATTATAATTATATTTTAAAAGTTCTTTAAATTTATTTGTTTACATAATTGAATAAAGGTAAATGGCCTTCTCATTTCGAGAAGAAAGACACTTTATCTTTATATTACAATTATATATTGAAATTCTTAACAATAATGGAATAAAAACATCCAAAACAAACTACATATTTTTTAATAATTTGAATTTTTTTTTAGTATTGTCAAAACATATTAACACTTTTATTATTATTCTTATTAAACATTGGTCGTGCATCCCCCTCTTCATGGGGTTATTTGAGTTCAATTCTCTTTAATGGAAGAAACTCACAAAAGGTTACCTCCTCGTGGCTCTACAAAACTAAATTTTGACAAAGCCTCCCATGGGAACCTTGGGACTTCAAGAGTAAATTGTGTGATCAAATATTGTCAGGATAATTTAGTGATCGTTGAGAGGTGGTGGCTCTTGTCCTTTGATTGCAACTGACTACAAAATGTGCCATTTGTTCTATATATATTGAGGGGCTCTATGATTATCTTCCATGCAATGGGTAATATGGTTCCAAGACATGGAAGGTGGACAATGTCCTTAAGATGACCTAGCCCCTTTTGGATACATTGTCTTATTTCTCTCCCAAACATTATTATAGGGAAATCAATTATTATGATGGGGAAGAATTTAAGTGATATAAGATTGAAACTTATAAAGATTTAAACAAATGTTGGGATCGCCGTGATTCAACACCTCGTCAACTTCTTGAATACTCATACTTCTCTATTCGATTTAATTCACAATGATGATGTACATCACTCAAAGTCCCTCATGCTTTTTGGCACGATTATGTGGTTGATTTATGCAGTGAAAATTCATTGTTAATGCCACCAAACCTTATTGCCTTTTACACTTGGGGTTTGAATATTGCTTTGGCTCTGCAACATGGAGCCAAAATTTCACGGGTCCTATATCTAGATAGCAATTGAAAACCATAATTACTCATTTAGTCTGAAGTTCTATTTAGAAGCCGAGGTAAGAAATCATGTAAACACTAATATCTCCTCGATATCCATCGATATCCATCTCATATCTGCTTGAATTTGTCATGGATAAGAGTTTGGTCTTCAATTTTTCCACACATTTCTTGATACCTAGATACATGGGCAAGCTATGGATAGCCCTTGATATTTTAGACCCCCATTGGATCATTTGCTAGTTGTAGGTTACGAGACAAGGGGTTTAGTGTTAATGGCTTCATTCACAAAGCTTAAAACCATATTCAACATTATTCAACATTGTTTAGCTAACGAGGTTAGCAACTTTGCTGCTGCCTCAGCTTATGGCTACATTCCAATCCCCCTCATACCATGTGGACAATAACAGAGTTGAGAGGGTGAGGCAGGCTATCAAATTTCTAATTAGATGTGTCGGGATGGTAAAAGTTATAGGTGAAGGATCCGGTTCGGGTGTAGAAAATTAAGATTTTCAGGTTATATTTAATAATGAACAATGAAAGTGTTAATACTCTCTTCTAGTAGTTTACCAATAGTTAGTGTAAAGACTTATTGACTCGTAAATATTATAACCTTTAAGGCTAAAATTTCAAATATTATTTCCATGCAAGATTTCATACTATTTTAAACAGGCTTTTTGAATTTTGATTTTATATACACAAGACAAAGGCCTCGAGTCCTTCTTTAACATATAAAAAAAACTAAATTGCGCAGGAACATACATATTGTTCATAAGATACGACTTATATTTATAATACATGTTCACTTTCTTATAATGTAATTTGAATACATAAACTTAAAATACAAGTTATTCGTCCATAAAGTATTCATTTCCTTCTACAGGTAAGGAACTGTGACAGGGAATATGGTTCAGTAAAGGAAATTTATGTTCAAATTTCATTGTACAAAAATCGAAAGTGGTTTTAATAAAAACATCCAACCCATTAAAAAAACACATAAAAGACAATGAATGATCAAAAGAATATTTGCTTGACACCATTTAAGGACACCAGAAAAGGGCATATTGTAATCATTAATAAGTGCTTAAAAAATTAGAATTTATTTGACAGAGATCTCAAAAAAAAAAATTGCATCCTAGCATATAGTAATACCATGAGCAAGCATATAAAATATGTTTATATGTAGATCTCTTTCCCATTGCTCTGCATCAAGATCGAGAATCCCAAAGCCACCCTTATTACCAAGATCTAAGGAAATTAATCGAAGCAACTGAATGTGCTTTACTGCTTCCATGGAAATTAATTGAAGAATTATTTAGGTGTCGTAAAGGCATAAACTAAAGATGATAAGGACTGAATTCTAAGAGATGTGTCTCTTGATGTGAAGAATAATCTTAATGGTATTATATCTCTTATGACAACTTCATGATACTCATATTTAACGTATGATGCATTTGCTTCTTAGAGTCTCTTTAACCCATATCTGTGTTATTCACCATCAACTACATAAAGAGTCGTAGTAACTTCCAAGAGGAGCATATTTAAAAATCTTTAACTCTACGAGCCCCTCATCCTAGAGGACCATTTTAAGTGCCTGCCCTAATATGACATCTAGGATGTTATCATTGTTAGTTTAAACTTTAAACTTTAAAGTTCAACCTTACAATAAAGGAAAGGAATCTAACGACAAAAGCCTGAGTTGAGATCAGAATAACATAGATTTAAACAAATTAAGATATAGATAATTGAAATGACTCAGAAGAAATAGAATGCTTATGTAGTTTATGGTGAACTATTAATTTTCATCGCTTTGACTAGCTGAGACGTGATAAGAAACAAGAAACTAGAAATTAGAACCTGAAACTAGATCAGTGGTCAAGAACCTTCAATAGGGTTATTTTAAAAGTTGAAGCTTGAGACTAAGCTACATCCACATTTCTGTCCTTGGACACTTGGACTTCTTTGGTAGCAGTCAAGCCCCATGGTGGATGTCATGATATTGAAAAACAGATAAATACAGAATGCAAATATCGATACAACGAAAACTAAGTAAACTGAGGTTGGGACTAATCTTCTAAATGCAAATCAAGATGCTCTCTATTCAGTTAACTCTTGATCATTAAAATGAAAGAATGATGTCTTTAAATGCAAGTCCTCGACACAGAACTCAAAACCTTTGGAGAGCCAAACAATGACTAATGGTCATATTCTAGAAAGATGGCCTGGGAAAGCGAGAGATTTGAAATTCAAAACTGGAGGACTATACCACAAGCACAGTTTTGTCCAGGGAACAGAAACGAATGAGCGGCTTAGTCTAGGGAGGCAGAAACCCTTGGAAAATGATCAATGTTGCTTTGAATTGATCAATATAGCATATTAGAGTGATGAAGGGTTGGGCTCACCTAGTGCACCAAAAGAAATAAATTAGGTTGTAAAACTATATATTTACAACATCCATGAAAAGTACCCAAAAATGGTGTAAGAGAGCAAAATATGCTCTTCTATACCTTAAAACCTTGAACTCTAAGACCCTATCATACAGGAGAATTAATTTCAAGTGTCTGCCCAGTTATGACATCCATGGATGTTATCATAGTTTGTTCGAAGTTAAAACACTCGTGAGAAAATCCTTTAAGACCTGGAAATGCATGGCATTATGGATTCAATAAATGCTCTAATTTTAACCAAGTCACCCAAAGCGAGAACTTCTAACCAATAGCATCTTGCCCTTTTTTTCATTTGGTAATTTCCTACTCTAAATCATATTTTAGATGCCTGAAAATTTAAACCAAGTCTTACCAAATACAAGGGCAAGGTAACAATCCATCTATTGCACCCTTTATTCACAAGATGGTAAATCATTTGATATTCTAAGACATAAATATTTGTGTTGTTGAAACTAAACTAAGTTAATGAATTTGGCATGGACCAGGCTTAAAAAACCAGGCAAACTGAATTTTCTTTGAAGAGATGCTAGAATTCCTAACAGATGAGTATAAAAGACAGAAGAAAGAGCTGGCAAAAATTAGCCTTTGAAACTGGCAGCAGAAGCATATCCTTTATTTAGGCAATTAACTACACCAACTCTTAACACCATGCATTCCTGGCAAAAAATTAAACAGAAAATAAAAGCACGGCTTCATCTCTTCCAAACGACAAGTCTATCATTTTTATACGCAATTTTAGGCAGACTCTTAATGAGGTTCTTATACGTACAGTGAATACTCTGCCGCTGCTTCCAGAATTACTGGGGACCGCTACACTGGAATGAATGTAAGCTGGACCACAGATAGATGTTTGTGAAATTTTTAAATGGGCCCTTACTTTTCGAAGTGAATCACATTCATATTATACAAAAAGGTGCTGACAGGACCATGCAATCGGTCAAGCTATGCCTTATAGGAATAGCATGTTACATGTCTGATGGCCTATACAGAGGCCTGACGCATTGATTATACATCAATTTGATCAGCAACAATTGGAGATTTAAACCAACAATAGTGCCTCCATTATTGACACTCAGTCTAAACTGTTGAAAGCATGATGAAGTCGAGATTTTAGAAGAACATTACTGAGACATTGTCAATGTTTTTTTATGGCTCTGAAGTGTTGACACTCACTTTATAATTTTTATTGCTCATGAATTTTATTTTTTGAACCCCAGGATGTCTTCACTTTAATCTTTTGCTGCATATATTTTCTCTCTGCATCTGTCTTTCAAAAATCTCTTATACTCTTGTCTTCTATGAATTCTTATTAGGGATTCAATAGGGACTACTGCTGATTTACTTTAATTTTTTTATTTTTTTTCTTATTAGGGATTCAATAGGGACTACCGCTGATTTAATTTTAGCATCTTCTAGCCCCTTGTTTTATCTATTTATTTCCTTTATTTACATTAATGTTTTGTTTAAATTTAATGTTAAGTATAGCCTGCAACTTAAGCTATAGTTAATTTCGTGGATAAAAATATTTAATATACTAGAAGAGAACTCAAGTATGAAAGTACAGATTATACCACCACAATGTCATCGGTGAGCTATTCTAGTTTTGAAAGTCCAAATAATCATAGCATATCATGGCTGTGAATCAATACAAAGTTCTTTTAGAGCTCCATCATTTGGGGCATTAAATAAAATAGTTTTATGCGAAAAAAAAAAATTGCAATAAAACTCTATATCCATGAAGCTTTGCTTCCCACTGGACATTTGCATATGGCTTAGAGTTTCCAACATGCAAAATTGCATGTAAAATAATGCATTTTACAGTTTCAAAAAGCACACTAAAGGCATCAACAATAGCATGACCAAACTTTGCCATTTACATTAAGTTTGTAAATGGAAGCACAATCATGGGACACAGAAAATATATTCCTACAAGATACCTTGACAAGTTGAAAAATACCAGTCCCCTCTTTCATAAAGGTGCTCATTTAATACCTTTAACAGTTTAACTTGTTGTTACTTTGGTCCTGACCTTTTCCCTCAGGAACTGAAGTATATGTTCTCGCTTCCAATTATCAATCCTGTAGATAATAACAAAGGAAAATATGCCTATAAGAATTAAGGTCTATAAAAAATAGGTGATATTGATTTTAGTACAAAGTACAAAAGCATATTGGAATTAACTTTCTACTGTGCTTACCCATGCTACAACAGAACTATGTAAATTGCTACTATGAATAGGCACTTTTCTTTAGCCTATATATTGCAACAAATTGGTATAGAAGAAAAATACAAAAGAAATAATCAGAGACTAAATAATACGACTGTTGGACAGCTTTTCATCAGTGTAGATATTTAATCAGTAAAGTCATTGCTTAGTTTGAAGGGTAATTCATTCTCAGGCTTACAAGTAAAATTTGTTCATCACTTATCAGTGATTTTAATTGCATTCAATTGTGAAATACACAAAAGCAGAATAAAATATAAATAATATATTTTTCCTACTTCAAAAGACAGAAGATAGACATATAATAACTAACCTGATAATTTCCTTATGATTACCATCTTCATCCAACATGATAAGTTTCGGGGGTGAGCCATATTGATACTGAACATGAAGGGAAGTAAAATCATCTGCTTCTTCCTCAATAAATGAGAGAATGTCTGGATAAAATGAAAGCTTTCTCATGCATACTTCTAAAATTGCACCAGAATAAGTAGCCTGCATAAAAAGGTCACTACATGTCATCCGTTTTAATATATCACAATAGCATCTGAACAAGATAAATAAAGTTGTTGCAATGAGGTGAAAACAAAAAAAACATTGAATTGTGGATCACCTTCCCTTCCTCTTCATAGATACATATAGATGGACACAGGTAGACAAAAAATCATTGTCAAATTGTTTATGTAATAGGAATAGTTGAAATTACTATATCTGCAACAGAAAATGAAGACAGTTACAATGATAAAACAATAAATCAAGCATAACACTACAACACAGCCAACTCCATTTGCCATTAATTTCTAAATCCCTGTTGGATACCAGACTCACAAATTCATGATTTGATTTGAGTTATTGTATCTTCCCAGGTCAGCCAGGAAAGAAACAACAGTTTCTAAACAGATAAACCATATTTTACCAACTCCAAATCAAAAGCCCATAATTTTGAGTTGGACTAAAGGCCTGGCAAATTAAAAATACCTACATTGCCAAATCAGCAGATTTACCCACAGATTCTGTGTACATTATGTGGCAGAATCAGATTCGGAATCAATTCACCTGTAAAATCATTCAGGGTTCTGCACTTTTCCTGCCGAAACATTCCATAAAAACCCTCCCATACTCATGTGAATCTGACAATGATGTGGCATTTCCAAGCCGACTCCAAGTGTAAGTCCCTTCTTTTTTTTAACTTTTCCAAACATGAAAAAGGTAAAAAATCCCTAAAACATGACATTTCCCCAATGTGTTTTGCATTTTCTTTCTCACTCCTGTGAACACATGGAACAACGGAGGCAACACGAACAAGGCAAGGGCATTTTTTACCTTGCAAACAAGGGCATCGGGGAGTTGCAGCTACTGTATTCACAGCCCCAAAAACATCTTCAGCACGTTGAAATTCCTTATTGTGGGGACATATTCAATTTTTATTTTCAACCTATAAATAAAAAATTTAACAGTTTCCAGTTCCACTTGCAAATCTTCCATTTTTTACCTATGGCTATAAAACCAAATGCATAGAAAACTAAAACACTAGTTTGTTGTTAATATTTAATATTTATTATTTATTATTAAAAACCCTAGTTTCCTAACTACGATTCGGCAACGTGGTATCTTTTTAAAAAAAACCTATGTTTTAAAAAATGTTAAAATTCTGAAAATAGCATGTGTCATGAAGGTTTGTGTAGTTTCAAAGGCCTTAATTTGTGCTTGGTGGTGGGGGCCCTTGACCCCATTGGGGGTGTTGCCTCCAAACCTCTCAACCCCATTGGAGTCTCCACTCCCAACCTCCACTAGTTATTGGGATCTCTTGTCACATAAGAAACTTGAATACAATGAGGGGGTCTGGGAGTGGAGACCAAAACTGATAACTTAGACAACTATCTTTATGATTATCATAATATCATTGATCAATGATGAAGTATCATACTATCAAAGATTCAAATGTCATTATAATTATAAAATATAATATTATATGATATATGAAATGTATTTTCAATTCTATATATTTAAAAAAAAAATTGCACACAAATTAAGTTTTACTTGACATTTACTAATTTGTTCAACTCTCATGTGAATTTTCAATTTAACACAAATGTTATGTACTAAAATTTGTTGCCCTCTCAATGTTGGATTGCCTCCATATGGACCATGATTGGCTGATGACCATACCAGAAATTGCCTCTCACACCTTCACAAGTCGTCTCAAGATAATTGTGTTGGATGCAAATATAGTATCAGCAACCTACTTGCAAATAAAATATTAAATAATTAAACACAAAGAAGAATTCATACTTAAATTTTTTTAAATATTTTACTAAAGTAAAACATATAATTAAAAACTTGCATTGTTTGAATTACTTTTAGTAGCTCTAGTCGTGAAAATGATCTAAAAATGGCATGTGACATGTGGTGGTTTGTGTTGAACATTTGTATCTCTTCAATCTCAACATAGACTTGTTTCATCTGATCTATTTTCCTACCCAACTTCTATAGCATGAGGTTGAGTGACTGCACAGCACAAGGTGTGTCCAAAATACATGTGAAAATTGTGTTTCAACTAACATACCAGGCACTCTACAATTCTTTGTGTTATCTATTATGACTTGGACAACATTCTGAAGACCCACCTCCTAAATGCATTGTATAAGGATGTCAGCAATAAATTGTGCATCATTCACCTACCCCTCACAATCCACAACTTTTAGAAACATTGCCCCTTTAGGGCACACCGTACACTCTAATCACATTGATTAATGGCCTATATTTTGCATCCTTCCATCCATCAGAAATGATAAACATGCATGTTTCTTTCCATAAGGTCTTAATGGGAGCCAGTGATGTTTCTATATGTTTGATCTCCTTTGGCAATAAAGTGTTATACACCTTCTCATAACCTAGGCCCATGTACCCTTTTGGAGCTTCATAAATTTTCTTGTCATGTGTTGCCAATACGGTGATCGAACAACCTTGAAGGACATACTATTTGCATAGAGGCATTTTGCAACAATTTAGTCAGCAATCTCTCTAGCATCATTATTTCTCCATTGGTTCATTTGCCCTCTTCACTTTACTAGTCTAATCTTCATTCCTACCCAAAAATGGATGGCTTTCTACTATAATATCAAGGACGACACTATGTGTATGAGATAGAGAAACAAGTGGCCTTTGTGAGCCCCTTCCTCTCCTCAATGGATGCCTCGTTCTACTATCTTATAAGCTGGTGTAGGTGCACTAGGTTTTCCTCGATAGGCATTGATTCCCAATCCAAGAATTGCACACAAAGACATATCACCCAATTGTAGGAACTTGCATACCACTTACCACATCCACTACATATCCAAACATATGCCCCCCCACTTGGAATCTACTCTATCATTTCTACATGCCTCCACAAATATGAATTGAAGTCCATTTTGAATGAAGGTTTGTCGATGCAGCTATAAATAGCTGCCATGGTAAGTATGTAATAGATTCTCTACGTGCAATAAGCTTGCAATTTGCAAAGAAAATTTTGAAAAACAAATTAAACTTAAACAATTTACCATAGTTGCCGGGAGACGCAGGGTACGGGTACTGGTACGGGGACGGGGACGCCAATAAAATTAGGGTACGTGAGTTAAATGAATAAGGAGACGGCTATTTTATATGTAAATGATTCACTGGAAATTTTGGGTACAGGGACTGGTACGTTGTCTATATTCCCAAAATGGAGTTTCCCAGCAACTATGCAATTTACATAACATCTAAACTTTATGATTCAATAAAAAATCCCTCTCCCCATTCACATGCTATCCATCAATGTTCCGCATCCATCATTGTTCGATGTGTTCATAGGAGTGAAAAAGAAAATAACACATTGTAGAAATGTCATGTTTTAGGCAATTTTTACCTTTTTCACATTTGAAAATTAGAAAGAAAAAAAAAAGACTTCCACCTAGAAACACCACGTCATAGCCAAATTCACACAGGTATAGGAGAGTTTTTACGAAATAACTTCAGTGGGAGTTTTTACGAAATAACTTCAGTGGGAAAAGTGCAGAACCATGTACGACACCATGGGAAAATCGATTCCAAATCTGATATAGGAAGTTTCATACCCAAAATTGGTGGGAAAATCTATTGATTCAACAACATAGCGATAGTAATGTTATATAAATAAGTTGAGTAGGTATTTATTTGAATGTGAAGATAGATGGTTGTTATGGAATGGCAATCAGCATATGGATATTTCAATGCCAAAGAGTGTCATAATAGCTCATTTGAGTGGATAGACTAAGACACATGGAAATCATTAATGGTGTGTAGTGTGGCAAGCCATTGCAATTATTAAGGTGTGCTGGGATCTTATTTGTAAGCTATGGTAAGAAGGTGGTGGATTGTAGGTTTTTGGCTATTTGTTGTTTTGGCAAGGTACTTGCCTAGGCTTAGGTCAAGCATGGTAGAAAAGCTATCTAGAGAGTGTGATGGTGTGCAATTGGTGAATGGGAGAATATTGGACAAGCAGATGTAATGTATTTTTGCTTGTAAGGAACCAACATCCCTAGGGTTCAAAGGGAATTCCCAATGAACAAGTTCTTGTGGTTGAGAAGAGATCCAAAGCAACTATTAGAGATGATTTCATAACTAATCTCGCACATTACATTCCCGATGCATCTATTAAGGTATGGCCATTACAATTATTTCTCCCAAATTACTTTTCTAGCGTGGCACTAGCCAATTTGAGGGAGGCAATGGCCCAAAGAATAAACCTATTGTGGTTGGGGCTAAGGGTGAAGGTTCTACCTCTACTCTCACTTTCAGAGGAAGGAATGTTGATGTTGTAGAGGAGCTGCAAAGAGTAGTGGTGATGTTGGGATGGTTTTAGCTGGTTTACATGTATACCAGCATCATGGTCATCTTGAGGTTGGAAGTGACTTTACCATTCCATTTTTCTAAAAGCATTCTATTTATAGATCCCAACATTGCAAGGAAACATGCTATGGGGTATGTTTTTCTAGCATTGGCAAGTTACCATTGAGGCAATATAGGGCAAGTAGAAGAGTTGTGGATTGAGGAAGTGGCAGAATCAAGGCATGTTACTCCTATGCCTAGGGAAAGGTGGTATGGTGCTATAGTCTTTTCTATGTAATGAGTATTTTGGTTGGGTTCTACTCTTTTTGGAGCATTTTGTATTGTTTTGTAATGTCAAACATTGCATACCCTTGCCATTTTATGTGGTATTCAACACTCACTTTGGCATTTGCTTCCTCAATGCCAAAGGCTAGCACTCCTGTCTTATTTTTCCTTGTTTTTATATTCCAGATGTCTTGTTCATGCTTTTCCTGTTTTGGACTTTTGTTCTGCTCAAATTGTCTAAACATTAGCACTTCACGCAAACATTTGAACGACCTGCTAGTGTCTCACAATAATTTGAGTTTCGTGACCATTTTTGGGCATTTCAAATGTTATCATTCGTCTAGCTTTTGGCAGGTAACAATCTTAAAGAGATTTAGAACAGCTACCCACCCCTTTACTTCCCTCTTTGACTCAATTCAAACCTCTTTTGATTCATGCTAGGTTTAAGGTGCCATCAACCTTGTAAATCTTATGTATTTTATTATTCTAAATATTGTTTGTAAATCACTCACAAGGGATGAAGGTTTCACTGATAGTGGTTATTATTTTTACCATCAAGGTTTTACTAGTACAATATTTTTTTATTAGGGCTCAGTAATTAATTATTAACCAGCAAGAAGTTACTTTTCAATCAGAAAGACATCTTAAAGTTTATACTGGTTTTGGGCACCCAACTTCCCATGAGGTTGTTTGGATACTTGTAAACAATTTTGGAATGAATATTAAAATCCCTTAACCACTGCACAGAGATCAGAAAACAATAATCATCTGCACTCAGAATAAGCAAGGAACCTGGAATAGATTTCTGAGTATAGCAGCAGATATAATCAGAAGATGGGAAGTCATTACATACATGAATAAGTTCATATAAAATGAAGTAGGAATATATATATATTATTTACGATTATGCAATAATGATGCTTGCAGCAATTATTGAGCCTTATAAGTTGTTACGTTTCTTTAATATGAATATGAATAATAGATTCTATGCATCTGATTTACACTAACAATATCTTTTGATTATTAAGAACAGATCGATTGAAGGAGAGGAATATTCAGACCAGCGATCATCTACAGGGATAAATTAATAAAAAGGAAATAGAGGTCTGCACCCTCTAAATTGGAAATAATTGATAAATTGGCATGTGCACAACAGTCTGATTTCTTGAATCGGTTGAATGAAATCTGATTTACAATAATGTAGTTGTAGCACAATTTAATATAAATGATTGTGATTGCTTGATTAGATGATCAAGGTACTAATGATGCATTGCTATTATGACTACTTCCTTATATCAATAAATATGATTAATATTTGTTTGTGATATGTCTTGAATGTTTTAGTCATGATAGAGGAGACTCAGATTACAAGAGGGGAACGGTGATGGGGCACTCTCCTAGGTACGCCACCTAGAGATGCGGGACCAAGACCAGGTAGTCCCAAGATGGGGGACCAGGTAGTCCCAAGGAGGCCAAGGGAGTACCACGGGTATTGTGCTTTGGGCTTAGGAGAGATGGGTGTAATGTCCCCTTCTCGAGCATGATCTTTCCAGTGACCGTTGGCCTATTCTGGAGACCTGTGGGCTATTCGAAAGGTGAAATTAGGGTTTCATGTTTTGAAGTATGCTCTTGCTCGAGGTTGGTTATTTTAATGGCGGATTCTTTCTGGGTTTTCAGAGAGCTTCGCAGTGGTATGTTTTCCTTGGCATTCTGAGCATCTTCAGGAATTTACTATTTTTAGTAAATTCTATTTCAGGCAGTGTTCCTGTTGGTTTCGGCACGGTTGGCTTTCCATTCCAGATTGATCAGTTGGCTTATTCATTTTTGGGCTTTGGGGCACAATTGGAGAGATAAGTTGAGTTATTTTAATTAAGTCATGTTTTAATGTTATATTTTAACATTGACCCCCCTTGGCCTAGCAACTTCACTTTAAGTTGTTTAAAAGATGTTCTTTATGGGTGGGCGCCTCATTGAAGGAATTAATTATATTTCTTATTAAAAGATTTAATCCAAGCATAAGTTGGACGCCAACTTCAAGGAAGAGATAAAGTTTATAATTAAAAGTCAAATATTGCTTGGAAAAGTGGGACGCCATCTATTGGAGAATTAGGGTTTGACTCAAAAAAGAAGATTAGGGTTTCGAGAAGGGTCAACTGGAAATTATAGAAGGAAGCCATTGGTTCTCATTTGGATCATCTTTTGTCTACAGGAATGTTATGCTGTCGGATTGGCTTTGGGATTGCTTCGAGGAATGTAAGCCTCCTAGCTTGGCATTGCTTCTCGCTTGAAAGATAGCGACTAGTGGTGAGATAGTGTAGTTTGAGAGTTTTGTATTGGGATTTGTGCATTGTAGTCAGTTTGTGGCTTTGTAGTTCAGATTTATGCATATTAGAAAGATTCGGGAATTGCATTTTCATTACAGCAGATTGTCATTTTTATTCATAAGTCAAAAAATACAAAAAGAATCATTCTGGGTACTGTCTAAGTCTCTTTGTCTGGTAGGGGCGACCCTTTTCCCAAAGTTGTAGATTTTTTAATGAAGGCTGTGATTTTTAAAGGCAAATCGCCCCTCTTGCTGGGCCGTACCATCTGTGTTTGCCTTGGGATTCATGCATAAATTAAATAGAAACTTTTGGGTCTGTTGTGTGTTCCAATCTTGGGCGCCTTCATCATTAGAGTCTTTTGCTTTTCGTTTCACGTCAATTGGATGAGTTGTGAGAGAGATATGTCCATTTTAGTGTGATCTCAGGTTGCTGGTTTTACATTTAAAGGTGCAGATCCGAATAGATCAGAATCTTAAATCTGGTTTTTGAGAGAAGAAATCAGTCTCGGCATTTCCATTAAGCAAGGAGAATTCTTTATTTAAATGCTCGTTGAATTGTTCTAACTCCATGCTCTTGGCAGGCGAATTCTCTATCATATTGTAAGCTGACTGTAGTACTGACAGCAGTTCTTTAATCTTGCTTAATCATGATTTGTAATGCTCATCTTTACATTCTGTAATTGCAATTGTATTTCTTTATCTCCGCCCTATGGTAGCTCCTTTCCCACTCCGGGTCAGAAAGCACATTCTGGGTGTTGAGTTACTTTCAACATTCTCGCTTATTTTCCTTAATTGCATTGTAATTCTTAGCATCTCCGTCATATGGTAGCTTCCATTCCATCTCGGTTTGGAAAGCACATTCTTGACGTCGAGTTATTTCAGCTTATTAGTTGGTAGGGATCTTCTGACCACATGCTCGTCGTTCGCCGGCACATTCTTGGTTAGAGTTCTTTGTATCAGCATTTCTTTAAGATCCTCTGACCAATGCTCACACCTTGCCCACATCGGAATCCTGGTGTACATTCTAGTTAGAGTTGCTTCAGCATCGTTTTGGTTTCGAGCTAACCCTAACGACTGTTTATTGTTGTGCTTATTGTAATTGAAAAGTTAAAAAAATTTGGCTCGGAATATTTCAGTGGTATCAAAGCCACGTATCCTTCCATCCTGTGAAACATACTGTCTATGAGTGACAAAGAAAAGAGATACATAGCAAGGGAAGACAAGAAAGTTGCAAAACAGTTTCAGCCCTATCAGGCTCCAGAAAGTCAGACAGCTTCAGAGGTCTTGAGGGCTCATTGGGAGTCTTCTCAGGAAATAGATATGGCAGAAGGTGAGAGGTCAGTCGGGGGTAACGAGAGGTTTACCAGCAACAGAGATGATAGTGGAAAGGGAAGGGAGAGGTCGATAAGTCCCGGAAAGAGATTTGAGAGGAAGATGGATGCCTTGATGGATATGGTATCTCTCATGATGGGGAAAGTGGGCCAGAACACAACTCCACAAAACAACCCTGGACATAGAGGAGAACACAGTGCCTCCAACCAGCATGATGGACATGCTGCTCAGCCTGTTTCAAACAACACTCACATTTCATCCAGGCCATTCAAACCCACCTTCTTGGCACCAGTAAACACTCAACCTGATCCTGAAGAGAATGCTTCATTCGTGGAACAATTGAGACTTGGCCGTGCGGAGTATGATTCTCTCTCTGATGAAATCAAGATGGATAAGTCCTATAATGATTTTATGGATCATAAAAGAAAGAATAAGGGACAAGGGAGACATTTTGAGCAAAGAAGAGCAACAGTTCAAGGGGACTTGTATCAAGCTGTCAACAAGGTTATACTTCCACACTATGACGGGAGTGATAACAGTTCAGCTCGAGCTTGGATACAGAAGCTAGATAATTATCTAGCTCTTAGACCCATGGCAGAAGAGGAGGCGATTAAGTTCGCTACACTACACCTAGATGGGGTGGCGCACAAGTGGTGGTACCATGGCCTAGTCACCTTGGGTCATCGGTCTATCACTACCTATGATGAGTTCACCAATAGGCTCATCGAGAGATTTGAGAAAAAGGATCCTGAAATACATTTCAGAGAATTGGCACAACTTACTTAGGCAATATGGTACAGTTGATGTCTACATAGCTGAGTTTCAGAGACTCTCAGTCATGGTCACAGGAATCACTGAGAGGCGTTTGGTGATCCTTTTCAATGAAAGATTGATGGAGCCACTCAAGGGTTGGATTAAAGCTTTTGATCCACCCTCCCTACAGGAGGCCATGAAGGAGGCAAGAAACATGGAGTGGGCAGCTCCTAAGGCAAAGTTTCAACCCAGGCCATCCTTTCACAAAGGGGATAAAGGAAAAAGACCTCATCAAAGACCTCCTTTGAGACCTCAGCATAAGGAGTTCAAACAGCATAATCCTCATGTCACAAGATTGGATCCAGAGACACTGAACGAACTCAGAAGAAAGGGGTTATGTTTCCAGTGTAGGGAAAAATGGTCTCAAGATCATGTTTGCCCAAAGGGAGTTAAATTTAATCAGATTGAGTACTATTCAGCTGGTGAAAGTAATTCTAATTTTTCAGACCAGCAATCTGATTTTGAAGATAGTGAAGTGGAAAGAGTTCTAGAAGAGTCTGAAGATGAAAAGGAAAGCGGAGGTATTTTGGCTCAACTTTCGAGCTTTCAAAGGAATGAATCCTTCAAGGTTCGAGGGATGATTAAGGGGCAACGAATAGTTGCTTTGATTGACACCGGGGCAACACATAACTTCATTGATGAAGTTGTGGTGGCAAAGAAGGGGCTGCAAACAAAAGAGTTTGAAGGCTTCAAGGTCATGGTTGCTGATGGGTTCCACATCTCATGCACCAAGAAGATCTCAAACATGACTATGCAATTGGGAAACTATGAAGTCAAGGACGACTTCCATGTGGTTAACATTGAAGATATGGATGCCGTTCTAGGCATTCAATGGCTGCGTTCACTTGGAGAGATCTCCTTAAATCTACAAACTATGGAGCTCAAGTTTCAATCCGATGGGAAGAGGGTAGTACTAAGAGGAATGTCCAATGGGGGTCCTTGAGTTGTGTCATTCAAGAGAATGGCAAGGCTGATTCGTCATGATCAAGTTGAGTGGGCTGCAAAATGTATGATTCTTCCTACTAGTCCGGTTGACACTAAGAGAGACTATCCTCCTGATGTTCAGTCTTTACTCACAAAGAAGAGCAAGGTATTTGCTGATTTACCTCCTGGACCACCACCTGAACAGGGTTCGGAGCATATCATAGAGCTCAAGGAAGGAGCTAAACCAGTTATTACAACTCCATATCGGTACCCTAAGAGGCAAAAGGATGATATTGAGAAAAATATTCAGGAACTCTTGGAGATGGGTTTCATTCGTCCAAGCAAGAGTCCCTTCGCTTCAGCAGTAGTTCTTGTGAGGAAGAAGGATGGTACCATGCGCATGTGTGTGGACTATCGTGCTTTGAATCAAAGCACCATCAAAAACCGATACCCAAAAACCGATACCCCATTCCAAGGATAGATGAGCTCATTGATGAGCTACATGGGGCGAAGTTCTTTTCAAAGATCAATTTGAGATCGGGCTACCACCAGATTCGGATGAGAGGATCTGATGTTGAGAAGACAGCTTTTAGATGTCACTATGGCCACTTCGAGTTTCTAGTCATGCCATTTGGGTTGACTAATGCTCCTGCTACCTTCCAGTCTTGTCTGAACAGAGTCTTTCAGAAGCAGTTGAGGAAGTTTGTGTTGATATTTTTTGATGACATCCTGATTTTCAGCAAGACATGGGAAGAACATCTCAAGCACTTGGAGGAAGTGTTTAGCATCTTAGAATCTAAGAGCTTGTTTGCCAAAGAATCCAAATGTGAATTTGGAATGAAGGAGCTACTTTATTTTGGCCACATAATCAGTGCTGAGGGAGTGAAGGTTGATCCTGAAAAGATCAAGGCAGTTGTTGATTGGCCACCTCCTGAGAACTTGACTCAATTGAAAGGGTTCTTGGGTCTTTGTGGATTTTACCGAAGATTTGTGAAAGGCTACTCACAGAATGTTGCTCCTCTTACTGATCTCACAAAAAAAGGGGCTTTTTGTTGGTCAAAAAAGGCTCAAACTGTTTTTGATAAGGTTAAGAGGATCATGAGCTCTTGTCCGGTTCTGGCCATTCCGGATTTTTCCAAGCCTTTCGAGCTACAATGTGATGCATCCGGTGAAGGAGTTGGGGCTGTCTTGATGCAAGGCAAACATCCCATTGTGTTTGAGAGCAGAAAACTGAGGGGTGTTGAAAGGACATACTCTATCTATGACAAGGAAATGCTTGCCATTATGCATGCATTAGCTAAGTTCAGACAATATTTGGTGGGAAACAAGTTCGTGGTCAAGACTGATCACAATAGTCTCAAACACTTCATGCATCAGAAGGATCTGAACGAGAGGCAACAAAAGTGGGTGAGTAAGCTTCAAGCTTATGACTTTGACATTGAGTATGTCAAAGGGAAAAATAGCATTGTGGCTGATGCTCTGTCTAGGAGACCCCATTTGAGCTCATTGTGTAAGCTTACTGCTGATTGGAAGGACATGTTGCTTGCTGATTATGCCAAAAATCAGTTTGCAACCAGCATCATTGAGGGTACTTTTCATGACGAAAGGTACAAGGTGATTGAAGGGTTGATACACTACAAGGGTAGAATCTTTTTGGTGGCTGATTCTAAGCTCAGAAAGAAGATTTTGTTGACTTTTCATGACATTCCGCTTGCTGGTCACCAAGGATTCTTTAAGACATATAGGCAGATCCGGGAAAGATTTTCTTGGAAAGGGTTGAAAGGAGAAGTTCAACGCTACATTCAGGAGTGTCCCATTTGTCAAATGAACAAGAATGAGCATACTCTACCAGCTGGTCTACTGCAACCTCTCCCTATTCCCAATCAAAAATGGGAAAGCATATCGATGGACTTCATCACAAGGTTGCCCAAGGTCCAAGGGAAGGATTGTATCTATGTTGTAGTGGATAGACTAACAAAATTTGCTCACTTCTTCGCCATTACCAGCTCTTTTTCAGCAGCCCAAGTTGTAGATCTGTTTTTTCATGAGGTGTTTAGGTTACATGGGCTGCCAAAAAACATTGTAAGTGATAGGGACAGCAAGTTCCTAAGCACTTTTTGGCAAGAGGTCTTCAGAATGAGTGGTACTGTGCTTACTCCAAGCACTAGTTATCACCCCCAAACAGATGGACAAACTGAAATAGTGAACAAGTGGTTGGAAGGCTACTTGAGAAACTATGTTTCGGAGCAGCAAAGAGTGTGGGTTAAGTGGCTTCACATAGGCGAGTACTGTTATAATTCTTCTTTTCATATGTCAATAAAGATGTCACCTTTCTTGGCTCTTTATGGTTATGAAGCACCTAGCTTTGCTGATTTGGTGTTTGGGGATAGCAAAGCTCCTCAAGCCAAGGACTTATTGCAACAGAGTCAAGATATCATGAAATCATTGAAGAACAATCTTCAGATTGCTCAGAATCAGCAGAAGATGTATGCTGATCAGCGGTGTGTTGAGCGCTCTTTCGAGGTTGGGGATATGGTTTATCTCCGACTACAGCCTTACAGACAGTCTACTCTCAAGAAGAGTGGAGCTGAGAAGCTCAAACCTCGCTTCTATGGGCCGTTCAAGGTTATCAAAAGGGTGGGAGCAGTAGCGTATGAGTTGGAGCTACCTTCAAGTAGCAAAGTGCACAATGTCTTCCACGTGTCTCACCTCAAGAAGGCGCTTGGACATAATGTTATTGCTTCATCACAGTTGCCTCCTTTGGATGAAGGACAGTTGGTTTTAATTCCAGAGGAGATTCTTGATTCTCGAGAGCGTTCTTTGAGGAAAAGAACAATCAGAGAATACATGCTGAAGTGGAAAAACTTGCCTATAGAGGATGCAACTTGGGAGAATGATGAGATTCTGCAGCATCCAGGGTTGTGATTGCTTGAGGACAAGCAATCTTGGGGAGGGCGGACTGTAATGTCCCCTTCTCGAGCATGATCTTTCCAATGACCGTTGGCCTATTCTGGAGACCCGTGGGCTATTCGGAAGGTGAAATTAGGGTTTCATGTTTTGAAGTATGCTCTTGCTCGAGGTTGGTTATTTTAATGGCGGATTCTTTCTGGGTTTTCAGAGAGCTTCGCAGTGGTATGTTTTCCTTGGCATTCTGAGCATCTTCAGGAATTTACTATTTTTAGTAAATTCTATTTCGGGCAGTGTTCCTGTTGGTTTCGGCACGGTTGGCTTTCCATTTCAGATTGATCAGTTGGCTTATTCATTTTTGGGCTTTGGGGCACAATTGGAGAGATAAGTTGAATTATTTTAATTAAGTCATGTTTTAATGTTATATTTTAACATTGACCCCCCTTGGCCTAGCAACTTCACTTTAAGTTGTTTAAAAGATGTTCTTTATGGGTGGGCGCCTCATTGAAGGAATTAATTATATTTCTTATTAAAAGATTTAATCCAAGCATAAGTTGGACGCCAACTTCAAGGAAGAGATAAAGTTTATAATTAAAAGTCAAATATTGCTTGGAAAAGTGGGACGCCATCTATTGGAGAATTAGGGTTTGACTCAAAAAAGAAGATTAGGGTTTCGAGAAGGGTCAACTGGAAATTATAAAAGGAAGCCATTGGTTCTCATTTGGATCATCTTTTGTCTACAGGAATGTTATGCTGCCGGATTGGCTTTGGGATTGCTTCGAGGAATGTAAGCCTCCTAGCTTGGCATTGCTTCTCGCTTGAAAGATAGCGACTAGTGGTGAGATAGTGTAGTTTGAGAGTTTTGTATTGGGATTTGTGCATTGTAGTTGCTAATATCAGGAGGTCGATAAGTCCTCATCTAAGGTGGTTGATAAGTCCCGGAAAGAGATTTGAGAGGAAGATGGATTTGTGCATTGTAGATGTGTAGTTAATTCATCTAAGGTGGTTGTATTAAGCATGTTAAAGTGGTTGATTTTAACATCATAAAAAATTTGAAACACTACATGATAATTCCATATTAAGGTGACTTAATTTCAAATTTGTATACAATTTTCAGATTTTCATATTGTAGTAGTTAAAGCCTTGTATCTCACCAATTGGTATCATAGTTTTAATGGAGCTTTGATGATTAACAATTGGAATAGAGATTAATGTTTTATCCATCATTTAGTATTAGAGCTAGATTTGTATAAGAAGGTGTGGTTGGAAGCTTGTGGACAGCAATGGATGCTCTATGTGTTAACAATGTTTTGCAAATTTGTGAGATTGGAGACCATAGCATTTAAACTCTCAGATAGATATTCTCAATGGGATCTATGGTGGACATTGGAAGCTCATGGTTGAGTATCTTGCTTTTCATGGAGTTGTTCATGTGTTTTCTTATTGCATGGTGCTGACTTGGAGCTCCTATTTGGCAATATGTGACTCTTCTCTTGCATGGTGGCTATGTTCCTCTTCCTTAAGGTCATGTGGAATGAAATGGTGTTCATATTGGATGATTACTTTTGGCACCTTGGTTATATGGAAAAACACCTACTATTTGAACTACAACATGGAGTGCTTATGTCGGGTTCATGGTTTCAGTCCCTGGTTACATGAAAGCACTCGATGATTAGCCACTAATTTCTTGTGAATTGTGAAGCTGGTATGTTTTATGTTTTGTAAGCTTTTGGAGAACCTAGTTCCTCTATTTCGAGTTGTGGACTTGGTCATTCTGTGTCTTGAATGCTTTTGGCCAACTTGGTTCCTACATAGGTTTCGCAGTTTTCCTGTTGCTAAAAGTTGTGGGTTTGTAGATCTGTGATATGACATATTTTTTGGTGTGAATGTCTAGATGTTTAAGTGGTTTCAACTTGCAAAGAAGATCTTGTAGGTTTTACATTTAACCATTATCTATGGTTTGTAAAATATGTGGAAAGACTATATTTAGACTCTTTGAGTTTTCTAGAAGGAAACAATTGCAGATTTGCAAGGCTGCTTGCTGGGTTCTTATTGGTCTATGGTTACTCTTATGTGGATTTATTTGGAAAATCAGCTCTAGATTTGATCCTGGTGTTTGAGTTTTGGAAATCTACATATTCTACCTGGTTACCTCTATTTTGAATGTTACTTATGTGGGGTTGAATCTATTTATTTAACTTATTTGAGATTGGAGCACTAATCATATATTTCTCTTTTGAGATGTTACATATGTGTAAATGTTGTAACTTGTATGATGTGGATTCTATCTAGTAGGTCTCTTCTTGGTCACCTTGATTAAATTGGTATATTTATTGCAATGAGACAAAGAAAAGGTTTTGGAGTACCAGATATAGATGTTCTTTAGAATTTGTCGCAATACTCTATGGTGCATGAGAAGCTCTATTCACTTTCGGTTGAGTTTTGACAATGACGTTCATGATGCCATGTATAGCTCGATATCACTTTCAATGGAAGTTTTGTGTTGTTACATAGTGTGTTATATCTTCTTTGTTTCAAGATCTTGGTTCTAGGTTGTTGCAATATGTAATGAGCCTTGGTTAATCTTTGATTAAAAGATAGATGATCTTTTGCAATGGTTGTTGGCCTCATAAGGAGCTCTTGGATTCTACCTTTAAGTTGTAGTGAGGGTTCATTGACATCTTTGGTTCTATTGATAGAGGATGCTTGATCTTCATGTTATTTGAAGAGTTATTGACATCTCAGTTTGCCATGGAGGACTCTTGGAGTCTTTGTTGAGATGTCGGGTTTATAACTAAATGATTTTGATAGATGATCCTTGATTTTGAGGATGGATGGTATCATGTCATAGTGTACTCTTGATCATGAGTTAAGAGTTTTGGCATGATACTAGTGCTCTTGGGAGCAAAATATGTTCGCTGGAGCATATGATCTTTTGAGATGTTAGATCATGATGTCATGACATGCTCCTTAATTCTATAATTGGAGCTTTGATAGTGATCTAGTTAGTTCTCTTTGGTTTTGATTTTTAATCATTTGCTTCAAGTTTCATGATTTTGCAAGTTGCATTTGAAGTTGGCATTGATTGATTGGTGGATATTCATGGATACTAGAGAGACTTGGGTGAGGTTGGATATCTCTTATACTTAGAGATGTATTGGAATAGTTACTAGTTATCAATTTTTTCAATAAAAAGATCAAGGAGAATACACTTGGATATGAACGTGAGTACATTATGGACCTGATGAGAAGGTTGCCCTTTATTGTAAGCTTTGATTGCTTGGTGTTGTATGCATAGGACAATCTTGTATCCCACTCTTGGTTTACTTAACATGAATGATCTAAGAGGTGTTGCCCACCTAATTATCAAATGCATTATTTAATTTGTATCTTGTCTTCTCATATACATTAGCCTTGAGCTTTGTGAGTTTTACAAGACTGTTGAGAAGTAGATGCATGTTTTATGGATTTCCATTGTTCTCCTTGTTTTGGTCTCGAGCTATGGAAAAAGTTTTGGAACTTATCGGAATCTTTGGCTAGTCTAATCTACTCTATGTGAGATGTTTATATCTATTTCTACCATGTTTTCATCAAAATTTGAATGCTAGGTGTTGATATCCTTTCAATCTCAGAAAGTTGAAGGAGATCTTACTTTACACAACTTGGCACATTTTAAGGGTGGTATAAGGACATGGTTTGACTTGCAGGGTCTCTCTTTCCTAGTATATTTCTTCTTCCTAAAGGTTCTTATGTTTATGGAGTTGAGGTTTTGTATGCAATCAAATGATGTTGTTTGTACTTCATTGTTTTTTTGGCAATAGTTTGGTAGCGCCTTGATCTCTTTCTTCATCAATATGGAGGACATGGCAGAGTTATTTGGATTGGTAATGAGAGATGTAGTTTGCATATCATTGTATGTTTCTTTAACATTATGTGATAGAGGAGTTAGCCACATCCTTTATAAAAAGTGCCATAGAGGACTTCTATATGTTTTTATCTTATTCATAGATTTTACATTACCCATGCAGTGGGAGTTCTAGAAGGTATATGTGTTTTGTGTGAGAGGGGAAACTCTCTTGGACTGGTTACACTTTACTACAGTGAGTTGCTTTAGAGGTTTTTGTCACATGTCTGTGTTTTGTTACCTTGGATTCTTCTTTTGCAAGATGGTGGATACACAAGGACTTGTTTGCAAGTTTGGGTTGTTGTGTTGATAGCATAAAGTTCTACCTATGATAACTTTACTATAGTGAGTTTCTTTAGAGGTTTTTGTCACATGTCTGTGTTTTGTTACCTTAGATTCTTCTTTTGCGAGATGGTGGATACACAAGGACTTGTTTGCAAGTTTGGGTTGTTATGTTGATGGCATAAAGTTTTACCTATTATAATTTATGTATCCTAGCTTGAGGTATGGTTAGATTTGATGAGCTAGCAACTTGTTGCGGTTGCTATTCCAACTAGTATGAGTGTGGCAGTCACTCAAATTCATTTGTTATCATTTGAATTTGATGTTTGTGTTCATATATAGATTGGTGTAGAATTCAATGACAATTGGTATGCTTCACTTTAGCGTGGTCATTATCCTATCGCGGGTTGACATGATGAAGGATTTGAGGAGTTCTTGCTTGATGGTGGTTATCTTGGTTGCTATTGCAAGTATCATGTTGGAGCACAAAAACATGATGAAGAATCAAGTGGTATATGGTTGGCCACAGGATGTTTTTCCCTTGTTTTTCCCATGGTTGTATTTACCATAGCAGCATAAATCGTTTGGGGAAAAAATCGGCAAACCAAAAAATCAGGATTTTTTGAAAAATCATGAAAAAATCGGGAAAAAATCGGGTTTGAAAAAAAACGTAAAAAAACATAGAAAATAGAAAATAGACAAAAAATCAGGATTTCTGGTTGTCTTCATAATCTCTTCAGTCTGGTCGCGTCTTCACAGCCTAGTCTTCTGGTCTTCTGGTTGCGTCTTCACAGCCTCGTCTTCTGGTCGCGTCTTCACAGTCGGCAGCAAAAACGGCGTTCAGAACTCGCGTGTAGATTTATGGCGGCCAAAAAATAGAGCGAAACCTTCAGTTGCAGCACGTTCGCGTGTCAAAGTCGCAGGGCATGAAGAAAATCAATTGGCGACTCATTTATGCAAAAAATCACGTTTTTTAGGGTTATTTTTCACGCTTTTTAGGGTTCGCGATTTTTTGACGTTTTTTTCCCGATTTTTCCGCGATTTAAACCTGATTTTTCGCGATTTTCAACGATTTTTGGTGCGGTCAACGCAACCCAAAAAATCGCGATTTTTAGCCCGAAAAAATGGGGAACCCCCTCGATTTTTGCAATTTTTTGCAGATTTATGCTTCTATGGTATTTACAATTATGATGTCAAGTGAGAGAATGTTAGGATTAAGGTGTCATCAACCTTGCAAATATTATTTATTTGACTATTATAAATATTGTTTGTAAATCACTCATAAGGGACGAAAGTTTCAACAACAATGATAATTATTTTTTGACCATTAGGGTCTTACTAGTATTGTAATTACTTTTTACTAGAGGTCAGTAATTAATTATTTACTACTAGGAAGTTACTTTTTAACTAGAAAGGCATCTTGGAGGTTATAATAGTTTTGGGAACCCAATTTCCCATGAGGTTGTTTGGACACTTGTAAACAATTTTGGAATGGATATTAAAAGCTTTTAGCCACCTATGAACTAACAACAAACTAGGCGCCCCAATGTAAGAGGTTAACAATTTGGTTGCAACCTACATTGGCCTATGTTAGGCATGCTTGTAGAATTCCAAGAAGGGGAGTTGGGATGTGTAACCAACTTGAACACCTCATTTAGGTGTTGAAATGCTTTATAATAGATGCTTAAGGAGGTAGAAGTAAAAGGGTGAGAATGTGAGGAAAATCTTGTTCACAAGTTCTTGAGAGAGTGTGTGAGTAGAGTGAATGAAACTTTGTACACAAGTTTTGTTGGATTGAAAACTAATGAGAAGATTTGAAAGTGTATGTATTGTAATCTTGCATATGAAGATGATACATACATGGCTTCTCTTCTTGGTGGAGTTTTTTCTCAAAAGGGTATCCCCGCATAAACCTTGTGTTATGAGATGATCTTTTGTAGTTTTTTGCATCTTATGTTGCTGATTTGTACCTCTTTGTTGCTGCCATCTTATGGTGATGTTATCTTCCTTTTTATTGTTGGTTTAAGTTCATCTAAGGTAGTTGTATTAAGCATGTTAAAGTGGCTGATTTTAGCATCATAAAGAAGTTGAAACTCCATATCATAATTCCATATTAAGGCAATTTAATTTCAGATTTGCTTACAATTTTCAGATTTTCATATTGTAGTAGTCTAAGTCTTGTATCTCACCAATTGGTATCATAGTTATAATGGAGCTTTGATGATTAACAATAGGATTAGAGATTGATCTTTTATCCAAAAACACATTCTTGCATTCTCTTGGGAATCTTCTTGTGCTCTTGCTCTCTCAAACTCTCCATTACAACATACTGTGAGAAAGATCTTGAAGCTTCATTATTACCAACTTACTCTCATTGATGCAAAGATAATTCTTGTGCTCTCCAATTTTCATAGAGGTGTGGTAGCAGATATTGGAACAAGCAGTGAAGTCTCCTTTGTCTCTAACACAGCTTTTGTGACATGATATTGCTCGTGTGCTGCTCCTACTTTATCTTCTTGTTCTTATTGTTATTGTATCCCTTTGTGCTTGTCTCTTTGGCATTGAGGGATCATTTACTTGCTCATCTACATTGATACTTGCATTATTTTGTAGCACAGTCATTTCCTTTACATTGCATTCTTGCATTTCTATGTTATAATCAAAAATAGGTTGTTGTGAAGGTAAAAACACCAAAGCAAGGGTTTGACCTTAAGGCAAACCCCCACACAGCCACCAAAACATGTTTTCCTCTTCTTGTTTTAGCTACAGGTTGTATTACATAAAGATTTTCAGTCTACAGGGAACTTAGTAATCTACTGGTATTCTCTCTTGTTTTAGACACATTTTCTGAGACGTATCCATATTCTGGACTTTCTGTCCATATTATGGGACTACAATGCATTGCACAGGCGTCTGTGCTAAGTCCTAGTGTCTGGACCAGTCAACTCCAGATCTCAATGCCAGGTTCTTTTCCTACTCTCTTTTTTAGTTCTATGCTCAGCTTGTTATTTCTTTTACCTATTTTTCAGTAATTAGCTGCAATTTATTTCATTTAAGGGTTTTAGCACAATTTGTTTTCAGTTAGAACACTTAAGGTTAATTAGCTTAATCTATCATGAAACAAAAGTTGGTCAGTTTCTAAACATAAATGATAAAACACAGCTAGTTAACCCAAGTCTGGAATTAATTAGATCACTCTCAAGGTGAGCTAGTCTTTCTTTTGTAGAGTCAAATTTCAATCTCTACATGTGTATTCACAATATGTTTGGCATTGATTTTATAAACTTATATCACAGATAGGGGAACCCATAGAACACCCACTATTATATCTTTAAAAAACAATGAAATCACCTTTGCAGGTTAGAAAAAATTTCATGCAGGATTTTATGGCATTGAACCTATGTCTACAAATCAGACAAAAACCTAGGCATAGATGGGTACAATTTGTGTTTGGAATCCGAATCGGATCTGATTCACATGTGGATGCATCCAAGGCATGGATTTTTGTGCATGGATTCATGAGTGTACCCAGACAATTCCAACTATTTTGAGGCAATATCAGTGGGATTCTAAGGGCAGGCAACAATTATGATGCATTATGTTCAACTTTTGGCCATTAAAGTCACACCCTAAACTAACAATCATTTTCACTTGCATTTTGTTTGATGATTAACAAGGGAAAAAAGAACAAAACTAAATTTTGTTCAATGATTAAGCAGCATCACAATAAGCTTCATAGTCACCAATGTAAGCAGAGCCATGAATTCCCTCTAATTCTGCAGCCATTTTCACTTTTTGAGGAATCTGATAGCCAGCATACTTTTACTACAAATGGTGGTGGGACTCCATGTGGTTTTTCTAATCTACCTACATCATCTAAAGACTAATGTGTCAATGACTAAGCAGCATCACAATAAGCTTCATAGTCACCAGTGTAAGCAGAGCCATGAATTCCCTCTGATTCTCAGCCATTTTCACTTTTTGAGGAATCTGATAGCCAGCATACTTTTAGTGCAAGCAGTGGTGGGACTGCATGTGGCTCTTCTAATCTACCTACATCATCAAAAGACTAATGTCAATGATGATGATAGTGGTGGTCTTGATGAAGACCCATATGATGCTGCTTATTGATTGTATTGTTTTAAATTTTTAATATTTAACAACAAATTTCTATCATGACATTCAATTTTGACAAATTGATATCAAATTAGTATATACTGTATTTCAGATTTGTACAGTTTATTGTAGTTTTTTGCTTAGCATATGCATGATATGTGGTATTCTAATCTTAAACTCCTGGTATATGATTTTTGTGTTTTTTTCCTGGAGGTACCTAAAACAGACCCATCCCTCAAAAACAATTTACCACACCATACCCACATATGCATACCAATACCAATTCTGATTTGGCAACTTAGCAATAGACAGGCAATGATAGACTTTTACTCTATTTATAAAGGAAGACAAAGGATAATCTTCTCTCCACTTACACAAAAGGCATAGACAATGACTACCAAAGATAAGGTCAATAAGAAAAACCCTCATAGCTATTGCTAGCTGAATGGATTTAGCCCTACATTCATTTTGCACTGTACCCCATGCGAGAGGGAAATCAACGTTGATTAACCATCTTGTTTTTTAGATTAAATACCAGTCACTCACACCTTATGAGGATTCCACCTTAATCCATGGCTCCTTTAGGGTGACACTTGAAACATGTGTCTGCATGAACATTCAAGGCTCAAAAAGTAAAAGTCCCTAACATACAATATGGGTTGCCCTTGGGATTTTGTTATACACTTGAAGTCAGAGCTGTAGTTTATTTGCACATAAGCACTGTACTGTTATCTTGTCAGTGCCTCCATCTACCTTAATGGGGTCAAGGGCTGTAGTTGATTTGCTCTCTCTCTCCCTCCTATCTCTCTCTCTCTCTCTTGCAGCTACCATGGATAAGGTCGACAGAAGCAAACCCCATAGGTGTTGTGAACCAAATGAGTTTTGATCTACATTCATTTTGCACTGTGTTTTGCTGATCAGAATACCAATCACTCCAACCTTATCAGGATTCCACCTTAATCCATTGCTCCTTTCTTGTGGGGTAACACTTGAAACATGAGTGTACATGAACATTGAGGCTTGAAAAGTACAAGTCCCTAACATACAACATGGGTTGCCCTTGGAGTGTGGTTGTACACTTAAAGTCCTAGCCTGACGACTGTAGTTTATTTGCACATCGCACTGTACTGTTATCTCCCTCCCTCCCTCTTGCGCTTCCTCCCTCTCTCACTCTCTGATAGATTAGAGTAGCTGGTGCTTGTTAAATGATCTTGACTAAAAGGGGTGACTTGATCAACACATTCAATTTTAAGTTTTTAACAGTCACAACATTTAATCCCGGTATTCAATAGGGATCAGTAACATTGACTACCATACAGGTTCAACAAAGAATAAAATTATGGCTTGGTTTTCCAAAAAAGGCATTTGATAATGAACAGCCATAGTGACATGGAAATTTTATTGATCTGATCGATTCAAGCAAAATGATTGCCTCCCAAGAACCACAGTTCAAAAATAGATATTTGCTCATTTCTTGTACATTTCTTCCCCAGGAACCCAAATGACAGTTGGCACTTCAATCAATCGTCCCTTATAGGGCCTAGGGAAGGGGAAAGGTAGGTCCTACCATTAGAGTCAGAAGTAAGCGCTGACACCTCACATCACCAAACTCCTCAACTTTCAAAAGGAGATGGATGGAAAAAGTCAGAAATTAACTTGTAAAGGTATATAAAAACAGAGTTGCCAAATGGTGTGACCTGTCTAGCATCAAGTTCATTTTTCCAGCTTAATACTGGATTCTTCTACTGTTAAATTGGCCTTTAAATTGAGAATGCCAAAGTCACAATCCATGCACTTTTGGGTTTATATGACATACATTTTTAACTACAACAAATGTATGGTTGTGAGCAAACATTTCAGTAAGTACTGAGAGATGATCACACATATCGGATCAAGACAAGATCAAGCTGACGTGCAGGTAACAAGGTTGAGTCCAGTCAAACTTGCACATGTATGAGCTATGTCCAAGAATGATTGAAGCCCTCTAATACAGCTATATAACTCCCTGAGAAAATCTAGAGATATTGGCCCTAGAAGTCCTTGATTGTCTGTTAGAACTGATGATGTAATTGCTAGCTTAACTTTATTTCTGGGTTTTTAGATGCATAGTGTTTTCTATAGTAATCGCTGAATCAGCCCATAACTGTGCTACATGACCCAGAAATCGAATCTGCTTATAAAACTAATGCAAGTAATTAAGTTCAAATTCCTGGAAGCCCATGTACAATGATATACATTGTACCAGAATCAAAATCAGCAAAATCAGAAAACTCTAGTTATACTACTTAGAACACAAGCTCAGTTCTAAGAAATGTACCATGAAAATCCAATTTACTATATGAATATTTTATCAAGCAACCATCAGCATAACAAAGATACAGCATGAGGAATGCATTTACAATAGCAACATATGAATTAGCAGACAGCAAGAATAAATTTATTGAAAAATACCTTGTTGATTGAATCTTCTGACTCTTGCACACAACATTTTTTGCAGTCTGATACCAACTCTGCAAAAAGAAACAAATAAAGGAACAATAAATGTTATAAGTTATATAAACCAGCTTTTTAAGCATTTGCAAGAATAAAATAATAATGGTGAAACTACCCAAGGTGTAAACATTGTTGTTTCACAACATTTTTACAATTAAAAATTTAAAACAAGTTTGATATTTTAAGCATTCTTACATATTAGTTAATAACATAGTTTGAAAACTCAGAATTGACGAAAATTTCACTCGGACTTGGCAACTCAGCAACTTAAAAATATACTTTAATTCCTTAAAAAACATAAATTTTATCCAAAACCGTCTGAAATTATAGGTGATCAATCATAGGCCAGAAATGCAATCAAAATCATAGAAGCAGATCTGACAATTAGGGCAGCCAAACCACAGAGCTGCAGGGGATTGCATCAGGAGAACAAAGTAAAACTAAAAATTTAAAAACTGCAAGCTCACGTTGTAGTAGCAAAAACACAAATAGTTCCTGCACTAAGAGCAATAGGTGCACAGATTACAGGCATGTGAGTATTAAGAATGTGGATAACAAGCACACGGATTGTGGAGAACAAAGAAGCAGCATGCGCAAACCTAGTAAAAACATGTGACCGAAAAACCTAACATGCACAGGACAGATAAACACGAGTGTACTCTAAGCAGGGCACAAACCCAAAAACACATTCAAAGTAGATGGTTGCACTCTCAAATCTCCCAGAAAACTGTTTTTGCCAAGTCACAAGTTCATGCACAATTTACTCATTTTCCTCAAATCCTTGTGATTACTTGCTGAGTCTGCAAGTACTTGTCTAGTTTTAAAACTATGGCCAATATATTCAATAATTACATGAACATTTGTTTAAATGAGACAAAAATCACCACTTCATTAGCTTATTCTGTAATATTACAAAAGAATTTTCCATGTTTCCAGCTTACACGTTGATAAATCGTAATATCCTATGCTGCATTTATTCTTTTAAGGAGTTACAGATCAAGACATTTAGCTAAGTTACCGGTTCGTTTTTGGGTTTGGGTTCGGGTACGAGATTCCAGTACGCGGATTCGGTCAAAAAAATTTTGGGGTTGGGTTCGTTTTGGGTACGTTAATACAAAAACATATAAAAATCAGAAATATATACATATTTGCATTAGTAATTAAGTTCAAACTTGTTGGTTGGAAATTTTGTATTCTCGTGAAAGCGTACAAAATTGAGATTTCAACCACAGCACGTGAGTTAAACTCTCCTAATTAAGGGAAGGCTCCCCCTTTAACTAAATAAAATTAAGGGTAGGACAGCAATCGTTCCTCTTGTTTCAGGAAAGATTACGTTCTTCTCTCTTCACAGAAAAGACACAGTAAATGTTACGAAAACTTGTTACAACAGCTACACAGTGAAATTAAGAGAAAGGAAATAAAGTTTCCTGAAAGCGCAAAGACTTCCGTTATTTCCTCCGGGACGGGAAAACAATTCGATAAGCACAAAGTCTTAAAGAATGAAATCCTATCAACCTTTTTTCAGAACGATTACTTTATGGAAATATACAAGATAAAACAGCTCAAAGACTGAAATTATAATGTATGCTTTCAACTATTCTAAATGAGAAATACTATGAGCGTAAAGACTTATAATTCTTCTCTATTTCTAACACTAACTAAGAATTCAATTCTCAGATTTACAGCACAAAGACTGCAGATATTTAAATTGAATCTCTCTTCAGCAATCTTCAACAATTCTCAAGTAATCACAATATAAGAATGACCCAAAATGACAAAAGAACATTTAGGATGCAAAACAAGAATTCAGCTCAAAGTCTGAAATTCCAGCTTTTTGATATCACTTGAAAATTTACAATATTTCACTATAAAGCACAAAGACTTTATGAGTATAAAATTCTGCAGAGTTTTCTTGCTTGCTAAAAAGATACCAAAATTACAATAGACCCCCTCAAGTATTTATAGGAGGGAGGTCTGGAGAAAAAGGTGGGAGGATCTCAACAAACTTGAGAAAATCTCTCAACCGATAACTAATTGCAATTGACTTATTCAAAATTACAATCTTATTGTAATTTGATTACATGTAATTACAATTTACAAAAATGCAAGTGGAAGAAACACTTGCAATTACAATTTTTGCTTTCACATGTAACTTGTCGAAAGTGAAAATACATAAAACAACTTATTATTTTAATGTGTCTCGTTCCTAGCTCTGAAAGATAAGAACTTGCTGATGATTTCTCGCAATTCATTAGGACCAAGACCAAGAGTATTTTTAGCAACAGCCACGGTCTTAATGATAACATCATGATTTCCGATTGTGACCTCTCTGTGCTCTTCGAAAACAGCTTGCATCTTATCAAAGATTGTTCAATGATTGACGAACTTGTGGATTGAATCCATGAAGAACCGATCTGAATCGAACTCCTGGTGAAGATTTGTAGTAATCTGAAAAATAACATCATCGGTTGCAAGCAATTCTCTTTCACTGTGCAAGGGATTTTTTCAAAGTTTGAAAGAATATCTTGTTCAGCTTCAGCATTCATCTCAAGGGCAGCTTGGATTTAAAGTCAAGTCCAAAAGTTCAACTTTTGAGCCTTTTTAAGCATTTCGGGTTTTTCACTGACTTTAACAATTTCGGAACTTTTTGACACTTTAGCAATTTCTGCTTTTTGCAATTTCGGGATTTTTCAGAGTTTTGACAATTTTTTCAAAGGCAATCGGGATTTTTCAGAAGTTTAACAATTTTTGAACTTTGCAATTTTAAAAATTGTTATTTCAAATATAAATCCCGAAATTGTATCTTTAGGCTAAAAACCCAAAATAAGAGACAAAGTGAAATTTTCTTATTTTGTGAAAGATAGTGATGGATATATGAAGTGGCGAAATGAATGAAATGAATGAGCATGATATATGAAATTTATTGCTGGAAAAGCAAATGATAAAAATACGTTTTTATCATAAAGCAAATTTTGGATGGAAATATGCACTATGTATGGAAGTGCGGAGATATGTGAAATGGAAGGCAAAATTCAGTAAGATGAAGGGGGCGTGTGAAATGGAATGTATATGGGAAAAACACATTTCTAAATGAGGGCGAATGGAAGTAATATGGAGATATATAAATGAAGATGGTGAATGAAATGGAGAAATAAATGGCAGTGAGAGTGAAAGGAATGTGCATAATAAAAACGCGTTTTTATGAAGGCGGATTTTCAGACAAAGAAAAACGCATTTTAGAAAGATAAACAATGAGAACTGAAACGCGTTTTTGTAAAACTATAATAGATGCTTCTAAATACACATAAACGCCATTGATAAAAGCGAAAAACAGAAGGAAAAAACGCGTAAAAATAAAAAACGCGTTTAGAAACAGTGATAAAAAGTAAAAACGTGATATGTAAAAGACAAAAACGCATATATATGACAGTAGAACATTGAAAAGGAAGATAGAAAATGCGAATCATACCTGGAGACAAGTTGAATACGCGAAAATGCAGAGACAAAAACCCTAGACGCGTCCAAAAAGACAGAAAATGGCTATTTACTGGTTAAAATCCGATTTTGAAGCATCAAGGTCGACCAAATTTCCATGAAATGAGGAAATAAATGCCAAGAACAATTCAACCAGCTTGAATCTTAGAAAAATCGGGCTTTTCAGAAGATTTGACAATGAAAAATAACATCAAAATGATGAATCGGGTTTTTTATGAGGTCTTTTCATGCTCATTTTTGCAAAATCGGGTTTTTTATACACTTTAGCAATTTCATTTTTGACCAATTCGCACTTTTCTAATAAAAAGACAACTTTCATTGTAACAAAATTGAAAAAATTCGGACTTTTTATGTCATTTAAGCAAAATCGGGTTTTTTATGAACTTTAACAATTTTGTTTTTTTTGACAAAATAAAATGACTTTAACAAAAATCGGGTTTTTTAGATAACTTAAGCAATTTCGGGTTTTTCAGACACTTTGGCAATTTTGCTTTTGAGTCTAAATTTCCCTATTTGCTGAGTTGCTCAGAAAACCCGAAATTGGCCAAAAAGACATTAAAAACAAGTCAGAAATCGACGAAAACGAAAACGAAAGGGGGAAAAAGAGTAGCCCAAAGGTTAATAAACCTAAAACTGAGATTTTCTAACCTTTGCACCTCGTAAAACGTGCCTTAGAAGAGAAAATATTCAATTTAAATTAAAAATTTTCATTAGTTGTCTTGATTTTTAACAAGTCAAAAATCTGGGACAACAGCTGGCTCCGATTGGGGAACTGCCTTTAATTGTAAAAACAAGTAAAGGTAGTAGAATCCAGAATCTCGAAGTGCCTTAGTATCCATTGGGTTACGGAGTCAAGCAACAAAGACACAAAATGACAGGAAGGATGACACAATTGACACAAAGCAAGCCTACAAAAACATGACACAAATATGTGCAACTGCACTTATTGAAAAGATAAAAACCTACCTAATTGAAACTAGCAAAAAAAAAGAAGCTTCTCAAACGAAACCATTAACTGGTTCAGCAAAATAGCTGCCCTTCTTCAATAACTTATGGTACCTTGCATAATTGTAGGCAACTTTGTATAGATGAAGCACGAACAAAGGTATTAGAACTTGATGCAATACTCCTTGGAAAAGATGAACAAATTCGCTGTTCTCTTGAGATGAATCATATGCACTGCTGTTCTGAAATGGATTTTTGAAACCAAACTTCTCTTCCTCAGCTGCAAATATATCTTCATGTTCAGGAACAAGTGAAGCCTCTGATTTCTCATTGGTTTCCAACCAAGCAAGATGTCTTATGGGGCATCCCCTTGATCGGATAAAAACTGAATTCTTTTTACCAGTTGCAAATTGAACAATTGGTTTTTCAACCTCATGCTGAATAGAAAGATCTCCTTCATGTGATTCAAATGAAAACATGACTGCATTGCATTCTTCAGTATGTTGTTTATAACCTTCTGATTGGAGAGAATCTTCAACAAGATTTGAACAAAATTCTTCTATAGTACTCATGAAATGATCTTCATCAAGTTTTGGGATAGAACTTTCTTGAGGACTTGAAAAGATATCAAAACCTTTAGCTTGGAAAATAGACTCTTGATTTTCTGACTTATGGGATATTGGTTTTGCATCAAAATTTGAACAAAAAGATTCCATCTCATCCCAAAACATATCCTCTTCAATATCTTCTTTGCTCTTTTGAATAGGAAAGCTGAACTTTGTTTCATGACAACTTTCATCAAAGTCTCCAAACTCCAAAATAGAATTATCTTTATGTTCTAAAACTGTTGTTGATGCTGTTTTGAGTAGGTTTTCTTCATCTTTCTCCACAAAAGAGGGCAATTCATCAAACCAAACTACAGGGACCTCATTTTTATCTTCATAAACTATCTTTTCACATCCCATGATGTGATTGTCCTCCTTCATCAACACCCTTGAGAGATGATCTTCAACCTCTTGTTGTGTATTCTTCATGGTCTTCGACATGGTCTTTTCTTTTTGTTCAACAACATTCTGGAACTGCATAAAACATATTTGAGAGTCGCCAGCTATGTCTGCTTCCTTCTCTTGGAAGAGACCAGCAAGATCACTTTGTTCAAAATCAGAATCCTCTAGTGCTGAATTTGTTGGTGGTGCCTCGAGAGCAAGCCCTTCTGGTGTTGAAGATAACTTTCCTTGACTTTCATCAGCAAAATTATGAGCAGCAAGTAGATATGGTCTTCTTGAAATATCTTCTTCATAAGGGGAAAAGAATACACCTTGAGCTAGCTGCCTTTTAAGAGCAAGCAACTCATTTGCCAACTTTTGCACCATGGGATTCGTCCTTGTGTTGGAGGAAAATGAATCCAAAGAAGAAGAACCACTTGGTTCAATCCTTATCTGCCCAGCAAGAATGAGATCGTGTTCAATTTCTGTCGCCAGGGTTTGCGCAATTGCAAGAGTAGCTGGAGCTTCTCTTCTTAATAAGAAACCAACCTCAGGTACTTGAGCATTTACAAAGAAACATTTCAAATTCTCAGTTGTAGGTTGAGCAACAGTTGGAATTCTTCGTGTCAGCTTGTTGAAGTGAGCAATGAACTCGCGCATAGGCACGTGAGATTCCTTCTTCAACTGGGTGAGCTGAGCCAACAAAGCATGAGCGTCTTCAGGAGGCTTGAACCTTTCTTCAAACTTAGCTATGAGAGTTGCCCAGTTTGTGATGGTATGTGGTGCCAAATGATAAAACCAATCTGCAGCAACACCTTGGAGAGTCTCCACAAACAGCCTTACAGATACATCTTCGAATTCAACACCATGAACTCCACAAGCACTGTAGAAAGCAGCAACGTGCTCATCAGGATGTTGTTGTCCATCACCAAAGAACTTGGGGAAGTTCTTCCGTGAGCCTTCAGGAAGAGCATGTAGGGGTAAAGCTAAATTCAACGGACCAAAAGCATTTCCCCAAGGACCTTGAGCAGCCATCTACATGTCCTTGGTAAAAGCTTGAAAAACTTGATAAATTACAATGAATAGGATACCAGTATACTTCAAAAGAAAGCGTGAGGCTTTCGAATGTGTATCGTATCCCCAGCGGAGTCGCCAAAAACTGTTGGTTGGAAATTTTGTATTCTCGTGAAAGCGTACAAAATTGAGATTTCAACCACAGCACGTGAGTTAAACTCTCCTAATTAAGGGAAGGCTCCCCCTTTAACTAAATAAAATTAAGGGTAGGACAGCAATCGTTCCTCTTGTTTCAGGAAAGATTACGTTCTTCTCTCTTCACAGAAAAGACACAGTAAATGTTACTAAAACTTGTTACAACAGCTACACAGTGAAATTAAGAGAAAGGAAATAAAGTTTCCTGAAAGCGCAAAGACTTCCGTTATTTCCTCCGGGACGGGAAAACAATTCGATAAGCACAAAGTCTTAAAGAATGAAATCCTATCAACCTTTTTTCAGAACGATTACTTTATGGAAATATACAAGATAAAACAGCTCAAAGACTGAAATTATAATGTATGCTTTCAACTATTCTAAATGAGAAATACTATGAGCGTAAAGACTTATAATTCTTCTCTATTTCTAACACTAACTAAGAATTCAATTCTCAGATTTACAGCACAAAGACTGCAGATATTTAAATTGAATCTCTCTTCAGCAATCTTCAACAATTCTCAAGTAATCACAATATAAGAATGACCCAAAATGACAAAAGAACATTTAGGATGCAAAACAAGAATTCAGCTCAAAGTCTGAAATTCCAGCTTTTTGATATCACTTGAAAATTTACAATATTTCACTATAAAGCACAAAGACTTTATGAGTATAAAATTCTGCAGAGTTTTCTTGCTTGCTAAAAAGATACCAAAATTACAATAGACCCCCTCAAGTATTTATAGGAGGGAGGTCTGGAGAAAAAGGTGGGAGGATCTCAACAAACTTGAGAAAATCTCTCAACCGATAACTAATTGCAATTGACTTATTCAAAATTACAATCTTATTGTAATTTGATTACATGTAATTACAATTTACAAAAATGCAAGTGGAAGAAACACTTGCAATTACAATTTTTGCTTTCACATGTAACTTGTCGAAAGTGAAAATACATAAAACAACTTATTATTTTAATGTGTCTCGTTCCTAGCTCTGAAAGATAAGAACTTGCTGATGATTTCTCGCAATTCATTAGGACCAAGACCAAGAGTATTTTTAGCAACAGCCACGGTCTTAATGATAACATCATGATTTCCGATTGTGACCTCTCTGTGCTCTTCGAAAACAGCTTGCATCTTATCAAAGATTGTTCAATGATTGACGAACTTGTGGATTGAATCCATGAAGAACCGATCTGAATCGAACTCCTGGTGAAGATTTGTAGTAATCTGAAAAATAACATCATCGGTTGCAAGCAATTCTCTTTCACTGTGCAAGGGATTTTTTCAAAGTTTGAAAGAATATCTTGTTCAGCTTCAGCATTCATCTCAAGGGCAGCTTGGATTTAAAGTCAAGTCCAAAAGTTCAACTTTTGAGCCTTCTTAAGCATTTCGGGTTTTTCACTGACTTTAACAATTTCGGAACTTTTTGACACTTTAGCAATTTCTGCTTTTTGCAATTTCGGGATTTTTCAGAGTTTTGACAATTTTTTCAAAGGCAATCGGGATTTTTCAGAAGTTTAACAATTTTTGAACTTTGCAATTTTAAAAATTGTTATTTCAAATATAAATCCCGAAATTGTATCTTTAGGCTAAAAACCCAAAATAAGAGACAAAGTGAAATTTTCTTATTTTGTGAAAGATAGTGATGGATATATGAAGTGGCGAAATGAATGAAATGAATGAGCATGATATATGAAATTTATTGCTGGAAAAGCAAATGATAAAAATACGTTTTTATCATAAAGCAAATTTTGGATGGAAATATGCACTATGTATGGAAGTGCGGAGATATGTGAAATGGAAGGCAAAATTCAGTAAGATGAAGGGGGCGTGTGAAATGGAATGTATATGGGAAAAACACATTTCTAAATGAGGGCGAATGGAAGTAATATGGAGATATATAAATGAAGATGGTGAATGAAATGGAGAAATAAATGGCAGTGAGAGTGAAAGGAATGTGCATAATAAAAACGCGTTTTTATGAAGGCGGATTTTCAGACAAAGAAAAACGCATTTTAGAAAGATAAACAATGAGAACTAAAACGCGTTTTTGTAAAACTATAATAGATGCTTCTAAATACACATAAACGCCATTGATAAAAGCGAAAAACAGAAGGAAAAAACGCGTAAAAATAAAAAACGCGTTTAAAAACAGTGATAAAAAGTAAAAACGTGATATGTAAAAGACAAAAACGCATATATATGACAGTAGAACATTGAAAAGGAAGATAGAAAATGCGAATCATACCTGGAGACAAGTTGAATACGCGAAAATGGAGAGACAAAAACCCTAGACGCGTCCAAAAAGACAGAAAATGGCTATTTACTGGTTAAAATCCGATTTTGAAGCATCAAGGTCGACCAAATTTCCATGAAATGAGGAAATAAATGCCAAGAACAATTCAACCAGCTTGAATCTTAGAAAAATCGGGCTTTTCAGAAGATTTGACAATGAAAAATAACATCAAAATGATGAATCGGGTTTTTTATGAGGTCTTTTCATGCTCATTTTTGCAAAATCGGGTTTTTTATACACTTTAGCAATTTCATTTTTGACCAATTCGCACTTTTCTAATAAAAAGACAACTTTCATTGTAACAAAATTGAAAAAATTCGGACTTTTTATGTCATTTAAGCAAAATCGGGTTTTTTATGAACTTTAACAATTTTGTTTTTTTTGACAAAATAAAATGACTTTAACAAAAATCGGGTTTTTTAGATAACTTAAGCAATTTCGGGTTTTTCAGACACTTTGGCAATTTTGCTTTTGAGTCTAAATTTCCCTATTTGCTGAGTTGCTCAGAAAACCCGAAATTGGCCAAAAAGACATTAAAAACAAGTCAGAAATCGACGAAAACGAAAACGAAAGGGGGAAAAAGAGTAGCCCAAAGGTTAATAAACCTAAAACTGAGATTTTCTAACCTTTGCACCTCGTAAAACGTGCCTTAGAAGAGAAAATATTCAATTTAAATTAAAAATTTTCATTAGTTGTCTTGATTTTTAACAAGTCAAAAATCTGGGACAACAAAACTACACCACCATATTAATAGTCAAATAACATAGCAAAAATACACCACCACTTTCATAGTCAAATATTAAAATATTAGTGATACTCAAATGTCATGATATAAAATTATAAATTAAAGTTCAAACATAAAAAATGTCAAGTGTTTACAATCAGCCATTAGTTCCTCTTGTAAGCAATTTTCTTTGGATAGCAAAATCTGATTGCACACGTTGTCAAGGATAGGAATGAGGGAGAAGTGGTGTATGAATAGCGATTGGAGTACCATCTGTAGAAGTTGTACCATGTCAGCCATGGTCATCCATCTATTGGTCCATTTGTCCAACTTCAGTTGCAATTTGGAAATGACCATATCCAAGTGCAGAGGAAGTCCTAAACGCATCATGGGTAATTTTTTTCTTTAAATTATAATATCTCGATAATTTCCTGTTTTCTCCTGCATGGTTGGGAAAATAATGCCAGATTCTAAGCATTCATTAAATGTACAAAAGCTTGCTGATATGCATCTAGGATTTTTTTAATATTAGTGATTTCTCACCTGATCATTAAAGAGAATAACTATGTCATTTGCAAAGTGAAAGTTGGTGAATCTAGGTCCTCTATCATTCAACAAAAGGCCATATATTCTTCCCTTTCTTTTGCACCAGAAAGTAGTTTTTTCAACAAGTAACTGATTATAATAAACAAATAGGGACTGAGATAATCTCCGTGTCTAAATCTACTGGAAAATAGAACCCTGACCAAACCCACAGTGCCAAAATTGAACCCACAGTACCAAAAACGATTCCACAGTGCCAAAAACGAATCCACAGACAAGGTTTCGTACCCTGCTCATTTCCACAGAGGAAAATTTGTTTCCTGTATGTATCTGCATCGTTTCAGACCCATATCTCGTTTCCATATTGAATCGTACCCGTACCAGGGGTCAGAATAGGACGTACCGGTAACTTAGCTTTTTAGCCATATGCTTTCTCTGTGGGACCTTGACTGTGCTACTTAATCAAACTAAATGACAGTCAGAAAGGGAAAGAATCTTATGACAAGAAGAAATAAGACGCTCAGATTTTAACCTGAAAATCCTCCAATGTGGAGGCAAAACCAGCTGCTAGTGGCAAGTGCACTGCTACAAATGTATTTTTAATAATCAGACAAGTAACATGAATTCCAATATGCCCCTTACTCCACTAACTACAAACTCACCATCAAGCCTATGCCTCAATCATCCTCCCATGAATCACAATCACCTTCATCACATGTTTTTATAGATGCTGGAGAGTCCTTCACATGCACTGGAAGGTTGCCAAACTGGGAAGCCAAAGAGATAGGGGCATCTTTTTGCTTCAAATTTTCACAAAAAGACATCAAATGGAACCATTACTTTTGGCAGACTGGTGAATGTGAAACCACCAGGGCAGTTTAGAAATCATCATGGTGGTTGCAGAACTATAGACTCTATAGTCTATAGTACTGTCTATACAACCAGCAGTTGTGGAACCATAACTCATAGAACTGGTGGTTTCAATTTGCCAGCTGTTTTGGTGGATTTTGAAGTTAAATACTCACCAAAATGATTCCTTATGATAAATTACAATTTTTATGACCCAGTACGGATCATACCTCCCTTTTTCAGAGAGGCTTTTGCTCACATAAAAGTCTGGCGAGACCTTCAGTGAGTAAACAGAGTATCATTTCTCTTGCTTTGGTGCCTTCCCTTTGATTCCAACTTACTAAAGCTCCTGGACTTCTCTAGTTTTCTTCTGTAGCACCAGATCCTCCAGAAGTTTTGGCAGACTGTCTTTGCACTTCAAATCCCAAAGACTAGTAAACCGCTCTCATACAGAAATTGATCCATAATCTCACCAAAATAATGTCTGCAGAAACTAAGAATCAAACACAATGAACTGTGCTACTTAATTAAACTAAATGGCAGTGAGAAAGGGAAAGAATCTTATGACAAAAGGAATAAGACATTCACATTTTATCCCAGAGATCCTCCAATGTGAAGGCAAAACTAGCTGCTAGTGGCAAATATACTGCTACTAATGTATTATTTATAATCAAACAAGTACAATGAATTGCAAGGAATGTAAATTGCAATCTGCCCCTTGCTCCACTAATTACCAAGTCACTGTCAAGCCTATGCTTCAACACATTGTAAATTAGAATTTTACTTCTACAACTCTACAACACTCAATCCTCCTCCCATGAATCACAATGGCCTTCTTCATATGTATTTATAGATGCTAGAGAATCCTTCCCATCCACGAGAAGGTTGCCAAACCAAGAAACCAAAGAGACCAGAGTGTCTTTTCACTTCAGTTTCTGGCAAAAAGATATCAGTTGGAACCATTGCTTTGGCAGACTGCCAGTTGTGAAACTGCTGCCTGTATGGAACCAGCAGTTTGATTTGCCAATTGTTTTGGTGGATTTTGAGATTAAAAACTCACTAAAATATTCCTTATGATAAATTACAATTTTTACAATCCAATATGGATCAGACCTCGAGTGGGCTTGCAATTCATCTGACAATGTCAGTTGAATAAAGTCTTGATCCACTTAATATTCTGCCTGTAGCTTGTTGAACCACATGTTGCTGCACATTTATTTCCTTGCATTTATTTTATTACTTTATTGCATTAGTGTGCACCTAGGATAAGCTTACTTAGGTAGATATCTACCTGGGTAGGTTGCACTTGCATCATGTGACCTGTACTTTCATAGTTTGGTGGAAATGTAAAACTACAAGTGACTATGTCTCCTATTATCCCATATTGGTTTTATGTTCACATCTTTTGATGGTGTATCCTTTATATAACCACCTCTTGCTCTCACATCTATTTCATTGTATTGCATCCTTGTAAATATATTTGCATCCATATTGTGATAAGATCCTCACATATAGTAATAGCAATAAAGCATGTAGAAGATAGATCATACACAACACAAGAGATTTTGTGGGCCACAATACCAAAATCTCCAATATAAGCATAAAGAGAATACACCCTTGAGGTAAGGCAACACCATACAATACTCCTTATGGAATAAATCACTCCATGCTATTTATTCAAGAGATCTGAAATACATATTCTTTACATAATCTTACAATGATGATATTCACCTTCTTTATATAGACATAATAAGAACATAATGAAGGGGTAAACCACTAAACCCAATGTAGGCCTACTCATTACCTAAATATGATTAATAAGTTAGTATAACTATCTTAAGAGATGTGTGTCAAATGCTGGCATCTCCATCAACCTTCATACTATAATATCATATCCCTAAGTACATAAAATGCCATCCCTCCTTGACATTTTTTGACCCTGAAACAAGTAAAGAAGCCAAATAGTAAGATGGCTACAAATCATTACAAATATGATGCCATGCCCTATTATCCAACTCTCCAATTATTCATAGCTGATTCTAGGTTGATGGTACGTAGATCCTATCCTTGATCCACATTTCACTATACCCATCCAACTGCATCCTTCACCACAGTAAGTCCTCAAATTCTGCCTTAAGTACCTAGTACTTGTATGATGCCATTGATTGTTGTAGTTGCTCATTTGATTCCATGTCAACCCATGGTGATTGGTCTACTAATTCCATGTAGCATCATGCCTCCCTAATGGTTGCCTCCATGATTCTTGCCTCTCACAATGATGTGGATGTCTATATATCGCTCCCCTCTTTATATTTCGAACCTTCTTTGATCCTTCACCATTTTTTGTCACTCATTTTGTTTGCTCATGAAAGTAAATGCTATTTTCCTCCTTTTGGCTTACATCTTGCTCCTCTTGTTTGTCCTCTAATTGTACAATGTATTCTTCAATAGATTCCTAAATTCTCTCTACCTTGACTTTAATTTGGTCTACATCATGTGTAATTCTTGCATGTAACTTTTTTCTTTCTATAATAAAAGCTTCATGCACTTCTTCTGCACATTAATGTTTATTGTCCCCAAAGATTCTAACCAAGGATATCCACAAACAATATATAAACCATCCATATCCAAAGCATAAAAATTTGAATGAAAAACATACTATCTATAGAGAGCTTCAAATCTTCAAAAACTTGAATATGCTTATCCTATATTTGAATGTCCTTGATTTGCTTTGCTTGTATTTATAGTTGCTTGGCTAGTTCTGTGCTAATGAAGTTATGGATGCTACTAGGGATTATAGAAACAATTAGCATTGTCTTTTAAATGCGTCCATGAAATTGAAGGATTTATCTTCCTTCCTTGGAGCTAAAGTGCATGTAATTTATTTTTCATCTTCTCTTCTTCTTCTTCTCCTCCTTCTATTATTGTTATTTGTGCTCATCTATCTAAGAAAGCTTGTTTCAGTTCATCCAAAGAAGAAATGTTGCTGTGCAAAGGAAAATACCATTGATTGGCTTCACCTTTTATGCATAAGGGCAAATATATTTTCCATATTATATTTTGATCATAAACTCTTTTATATAGGTGCCACCATTTTAATGCATCTCCACATCTATCAAAATTAGGACACCCCATTGAAACTAGGGTTTTAAGAAAAACAAATCTTTCAACATATCACCTTTCTACCAAATATTGTTGACCCAACTTTGACCAGATTATTTCATAATTATGTTGGCCTCAAATCCAAAAATGCAAATAACCCCCAATGAATTTTGGCAAGATTTCCAGAAACCTAAACAATTTAGAAAAATTCAACAAATTGTGGAATGCAAAGCAGATTTATGAAAAACCCTAAAATTGAAATAACTCAATGCTATTGCTAAAAATGTTGAAATTTGCACTCAAGCTTCCTTGTATGATCCTTCAACTTACAGTTAATAAAAGTAGAAAAACTCACAACCATTTGTGAGATATAGGCAAATCTTAAAAAATTGGGGTTTTGTCCTCACCTTTGCCCAAATCATAGCTACAATACCACTTGAAAAGAGTTTCACATATCATAATAGCAATGAGACAATATATATGAGAAATATTCACAGCCATTTGTAAGATATACCTGCATCTTCCAAAGCTAGGATTTTGTCCTATGTTACCGGAAATGCCAAATTGCATCCAAAGACATGCCAACTATTTCAAAAAACACATTTCAATAGCCTAAAATCTTGAAAACACAAATGAAAATATATTATTATATAATATTTATTATATATAGTAATATCATATAATTATATATTAATTTTAATATAAAATTAATATATTAATATTTAATATTTATAATTATAACTGCTAAGGGCATGGTGAGTTGGTTAAAACCTTGGTTTGTTGTTGATACCACCAGCTTCAAAACCCTATTGGGCCCTTAGATGGCAAGCTTTGTGCCTTAGTTGGGCTGCTAAGCTCACGGGTTTGGAATGTTTGTGTTAAAGCAAGAAGGTGATAAGGCTTAGGAAAGAGTTCCCTTGATTGTGGCCTCTCTAGCTTGAGACAAGCTAAAAATTCTTAAGTTAACCAATCCAAAAAATATATAATATTACATATTTAAATATATTATAATTTATATATAATAAATTAATATAATTATATATTATTAAATTATTAATTATAATTAATAATTTATATAATAATATGTATTATTAATTATAATCAATAACTTATATAATTATAGAGCCCGCACGGGTAGTGGAGTTGCCTTGGGCCGTGGGTTTGCTCCCTACAGGTTTCGGGTTTGACTCTGAGGCTCGGGCTTACCCGATGCACGCGGTTTGCAGGCTATTGTGTGCATCCCTAGGGGACTAGTCTCGCCTCAGCTCGCCCCATATAGGGAACGCACTGGGCTGAGTCACGGGGATACCCCTAGGTTACCAAAAAAAACAAAAAAAAATTTATATAATTATATATATTACTAATTATAATTAATAACTTATATAATTATAACTATTATTAATTTATAATGAAAAGCAAGACAATGAACAAAGTTTTTTGTTTGGCAAGAGTGGCAACAACTTTGCATGCATGCCCATGGTTGCACTTGTGATTTTGGCTCTCCTTTGTTTGTTGTATGTGCCTACAAACCAAGGATTTTTGTTTTGCATGTTGTCTATGGTGAAGCCATGAAGGTAGCCATTTGGGAGTTTTATTGCTTTATGTTGTGTTTCTATGGCCACCACTAGGGTTCTTTAGCTTGCAAGTCTACATCTAGCGGGGTCAAGGGCCCCCTTTCTCTTTCAAAGATGGTCATGTTGATGAACTCTCATCATCCTAACAAGAAAATGTTGTTCAATTTCTTATGCATTCAACAACTAAGGTTAAATCCAAATAGAAATTGGAAAAATGCCCCTGATCTAATGGTTGCTCAAAGGAAAGTATGGATCAGCCCATCTTGGTCATCAATCTCGATTTCATCCCTAATGAATTGTTATATCTCTCTGAACATGCTCTGTATACAAGTTAATGGGGATTAAATTTTATTGCCCTTTATGGAGTCTTGGTCTTGGTTGGGTCTTTAAATCATTGCCCACACTCCTAGAGGAATCAATCCAATTCAAGGCCAAGGAAATGTTGCCTTGAAGGGGGACTGATCAGCTCATCAATAGAATATAAGTTATTTGAGACCAATTGTTGAGAGTGGATAATCTCCTTCACTTCGAGCTCAACTAGACCCAAGAGGAGTTTCCCAAAAGTATTCTTAACAAGACTAATCACAAAGATAAACAAACTAAAAGAGCTAAAGCAATATCCAATGTGCGTGTACAAAGACTTAACAGGACTAATCACAAATATAAACAAACTAAAAGAGCTAAAGCAATATCCAAAAGTAGTCACTAGACCAAAGACTAACCCGCTACACATAAAACCTCTAATAAGCTAATAAGAACATCATTGCACAACTGCACAATGTAGGTGTGCAAAACATCCTTCGTGAAGATAAAAACTATTACAGTTCACTAAAATTGCCTCCTTGGATGAATCACTGAATCATGAGGTGCATTCAAACTACTAACCTACTTTTACACTACTAGTGAAAGACATATTTTGTTTTGGGTGTATGGTGGATCATAAATTTCCAAGACCAGTGTCATGTTCATTGGGTTACAGAGTCACAATTTACCAAAAGAAATAACAATAGAGATATGATATCAAACAACCAAACATACTTAATAATCCCTCTCCAAACTCTAGAAATCCATATGCAATAAAGAGACCATTACAAACAATGCTTGCAATGACTAAAATGCAACAACATTTATCAAACCATTATTATTATCATGTCAACAAATGTGGCAAGAGGAAATCCTCTGCTAGAATGTTGTCACAATCCATCACATAGAAGTTCCACTAGAGATATACAAATGGCCAAGGAGACATTCAATTATAGACATCACTTACAAATTTAATACCTCTTTATGATTTACAAAATGTGCTACTCTAAAGGCAACTGGACTTACAAGAATTGGAATCCTAGACAATCCTCAACACTTGCAGTCACATGGAAATGCAAACATGACTTAACCTTTGTTCTAGAAAACAAATTGGTATATATAGTACTTTTACCTAGTTGTTCAAATTATTGTAGGAATTCAACTAAGAACAAGAGTTCATAAATGTGGCACGCAACACAAGTTAAAACTTAAATACCATCAAAATTTGCTAAATAGGCAATTTGAAGTTGGCATGAAGGTTATCAGCATCTAGAACTCCACCACTGCATTCATGGTGAACTAGACTTCCATCATCCACCATTGAAACTGTAAGAAAATCCACACTCTTGGGATAAGGAATTGTTTCTAGGTAGAAAAATCTTCTTGGAGTAGTTGCAGGAGTCAAATAGGGTCATTAATGGCATCCTAAAAAGATCTAGCAAGTGACAGAGACGATCTAGAAGAAATGCAGAAGTTCAATGCAAGATAGCAGGTCAAGATGGGAGATGTTGGATTTCATTGCATGACTAGACATGGGGATGGAAATCTAGAAGTCCATCGAAACTTTGTAGAAAGATGAAGTGAGCAAATGAAGTGATTTGGAAGAAATATGAGGAAAAGAAGCGAAATCGAAGGTCGAGTCAGGATGTCAAGATGGAGGACATGAAGTTTAAAATTCAACATGAACTTTCAACAGGAAGAAGCCAGTGGCAAAAGCGTTGGAACACTTTCTGGGAATTCAATATGGAACTAGATGCAGCAAGTGAAATTGAGATATGACATTGTAATGGAAGTTTGAAAGTCTACATGAAAGGATCAGAGGGAATGCAAGAAAAGGTGGAGGTGACGAAGATCAAGAGGTGGGGGGGAAGATAAAAGAAGTCCATCGCAACTCCACATGATGGATTGGAATGGATGCAGGAAAAACATGCAAACTCGACAAAAGGAAGTGTAGGAAAAACTGGAAGAAGTCTAAAGGTTTAGAGCTGCAAAGGAATCTCATAAGGAAGGAAGCTGGAAAGAAAGCAAGGATCGAGAGCAAGGAAGGATCGAAGATCAAGAGGAAGAAGGAAACAAAGAAGTCCAAATGAAATTCAAAAGTTTACAAAGTAGAGGAAATGGAAGATTACAAGGATGTGTGGAAGGAGAGGAGGACAAGAGGTTGGTGAATGAGCAAAGATCAAAGGAACTTTGATTGATCTCTACAAGTCCACAAGAGGGAAACAAGGGTTGCCAAAATTGAGAGTGGGGAAGGACCAAAGGTTGAGAGGAAGAAGGGAAAAAGAAGAGGTCCAAATAAACCTTGCAAGTCCACAACGTACATGAAACTTGACCAAAAGTCAGGAAAGAGAGAGTGTGGAGATGCAGAAAAAGAAGGTAAGTCTGGATATGGAAAGGAAATAGAAGAAGTTTGGATGTCCATCAAAACCCCGCAAACAAAAGAAATGAATGAAAATGGAAGAAGCAAAGGACCCTATAGACTTAGCAGAGTTTCTAAGATGGACCAACAATCAAGACAAGAGGTCGGATGACCAAAAGAAGTTTGGTAGTCCACTAAAACTCTACAACTTTGCAAAAATTGTAGAAAATGAACAAAACCTTCCCAGACTTAGAACTTTCTTGGATTTTTGCAACTTCCAACATATGGTAGGAACATGGGGGATGATGAGGAACATCACTTATGCAAATTTGGCCAAGGGAGACATTGCCTAAGAGCTAAAGTAGTTACAACTTCAAATCCATATGAAAACACACTGAACCAAGTAAGTTCCAAAATGATAATAGGTGATGGCCAAAATGAAGTCAAATACACAAGGGGGTTTGGACTCAAGTAGTTTTTTGCATTTTCAAATTGATTCCTAACAAGCTCATTGCACCTAGTAACTAGAGGGGGCCTTAGAGATTATCCTTTCTACAAACAAGTTTTTTTTTGGTTTTTCAAGAATGACTAATTGATATATAGCCTCTAAGGGAGGCCCTTGTTTTTACAATCAAGCAAGTTTATTCATCAAAACCTAGCATGTGGGTTTTGATCCTGTGGAAGCATTCCCTTCTAGAATATCAGTCTGGATCCACCTTCTTCAACTACCCATGGAGTTTCGGAGACCCAACATTCTTCAATCCATCACTGTAATCCTTGGCAGACCCATGGATTCCTCTCATCTCACATTGGAAAGAGATGTAACTATCTATGTCCACATTTGTGTTTAAATTGATATCAATAAGCCTCTTCCTAATTCTTTGGAGATTATATTGGGGAGCATGCAATGGATTCAACAAATAGATTATAAAGCCCTAACCTTCTAGTGTTGTGCTTGCCATGCCTATGTAATATCCCCTTTTCCTAGGCAGAAGTCAAATGCAATGGTTAGTCTACCAATTGGTCCTCGTAGGCTAACAGGTTGTTTAGGGGACCCTTTTGAGGGAAATCTTTGGCTCTTCAGCAGACCCTTTGATGCTTATTTCAATATTCTTCAGCTTAGTACCCAGTTTATTTGTGGTGCGCCTTCCGAAGGCCATTCAAAACCATTTGACATACACTTACTATTTTTAGTAAGTCACTTGGACATTTGGGTCCAACCTTATTATTTATAGTAAGCCATTCCGATGAGCAAAGGAAGCAGTGAGTAACCTCATGGTGTTGTGTTGGCGTAACAACTAACACCTCTGGAGTGCAAGTTGGTACGGACAGCTATGCACACTACGCAATGAGTGCTCTTCAAATTAGGAGGGGAAGCTCCCTCGTTGTGCTGACAAAAGTGCTTGAAAAGGGAAATAAACTAAACTATATCCTGTCTTTTTGTCTCAGTTGTAAGAGGCACAAGGCTTTCGAGAAAAATTTATACGTTGTAGCTAAGTATTTTCTGGTTTCACAAGACTTAACTACAACACACAAAACTAAGTAACTTAAACTATCCAATCCCCTCAAGAATTCAGAGCATGAGGAAACGGAGCAGGAATGATTATTTGACGATAAACCGAGTACAGACTCACAACGTGAAGGCAAGGTGGCACAACTATCTGCTTGTCTGAATAGGTTTATTATTCACACACATCACACGATAAACAAGTACAGATTCTCAACTTGAAGGCAAGGTGGCACATCTATCAGCTCAATCTGAACAAGTTTATTGAACACAAAACATGAAGGATAGCCAATTAGGACAATAGATTCATAGGCGAGACACGCATACAAGCTACAATCAAACTAGCCACTATATCTAACTAAAGCAAGAATTCACCATCATAATTGCATGAAACCCAAGTGGCATAACAATTCATCATAATAGTAAATACTCATGAACAGATACAGAACGAGCAATATTACAGGCAAGGTAGGCCCAGCATATATTTCTCTCTCGTGCAAAAGTTATGTACAAATGAGCAAAGCTCTTATTTATACACATCGAAAGGTGTAGGGAACCCTAAAATCACCTTGAGTCAACTACAGTCTTGCAATGCATGCAAGATTTATTGCTAAACCCTAATAAAGCAAACTATACAACTAACTGGAAAACTACCATCAGTTAACCGATACAATTAATCTAAAAATGGACAATGTGCAAGCATGCACGTCCTTATTGAAAGCAAGTTAACTGGTACACTACCATCAGTTAACGTAAACCCTAAATACAACTCCAAGTGAATAAAGATAATCCCATAATAGACATGCATGAGATGAGACAGCGAGTTAACTAGAAAAGGTAACACCAAGTTTAACTCCTGTGTGTAATGTCTATCCGAGAGGTGGGAACTGAAGTCTACTAGCCGTGATCTTGAGCAACCAATCCCTCAACATGATTGTTAACTGCATCACTATCTGGAGCACTAATACTCTGCCTAAGTATGCTATGTCTGTGTAGCATGTCCTCACTAGCTGTGATCTGGGACTGAAGTTCACCTCTGCTCCTGGTTGCTTGATCGAACAATGTTGACATGACTATAAGTTGATTAATCTTATAGCCAACTGTCTCCCCACTGAAAATAGTATGAACGAGTGCTTGGAGCTCTAACTGTACATTAGTAAGCTCAACATATGCACCACCCTCAATCTGATACCGGCACAGTAAGCAACACACTAAGGTTCTCACAAACCGGAGTGCACTAGTAACGTGCTCTCTACTCTCAGTCAACTCTAATGCCATTGTTTCCTCTATCTTTGCCTTGAAAACCAACTATATTTTCCAAGAGTAGATAGCTTCTTTATCCTCTGCATCTGTGACTGATTCATATGTCACACTTAGGTGAGCAATCATAATCTCATCTCGGCGTCTACTAATCGCCATGTCTTGCTCCTCATCCTGGAGACGTAAATGGAGCTCTCGTGCATTGTACTGCAACTGATATAGCTCTGTAAGCATAGAACGGCCTCTAGCAATGAACTCCCATTCCTCCAAACGCTTGTCGTATGCAACCAAGTGATTAAGTTGGCCCTGTTCTGCTGGAGGCTCAAGCATCGGTGGGAGTGTGGCGGTAACATCTAACTTGTGTACAAGGCTAGAAATGTACTAACGAAGCTATCTGATTTCAGCCTTGAGGGCTGCCTTGTCTTCTCCGTCCTTCAACATTCTATCCCTAGCATTGTCTGTAGCAACCTGTAGGAGATCAACCTTAGTCTAGCGTGTGCTATGACCAAGGTTGACTATGATAACCTCGAAGTCCTGAGATTCCAATTCTTCCAAACTCTTCCACTCTGGAGGTATAGCAGTCTCAAAAACAATCTCCATATTAGCATTCCTCTGCACATGGACCATGTTCTTGATCCTCTTGTCTGGCGCATACTGGTAAACATGATCGAAATCTGAATGATTAAGGACATAGGATGGCTGCCTCCTCTTCCTACCCAGTTGAGTTTCAATCCAAGACTGGTCTCGGCTAATGCTACTGGAAGGATTTGTACTAGCAACAGGAGGTTCTGACGAGAGTGAATACGTAGAGGAGTTGTTGCGAGATGGGGAGTCTAAATCCAATTCGATATGAATCGGGACTGGTGACTGCTCTGGAATTGGTGTAGGAACTTGAGGCTGAACCTCAGGCACTGGCGGACTCTGAACTGGCTCTGTAACAGGATGTCTGACAGGCTCCGTGTGTGTATTAATGGCAAGCGCCTTCCCTTTTGAATTGTTTGGCACTTGACTTTTCTTGGGAGGGTTACTCCTCTTCTTCTGTTTGGGTTTTGACGAGGAAGGTAGCGAAGAATCCACCACTGGCGGCTCTGCTCTAGGCACATTTACCCCCTGGTCTTCTTACTGTTGAGGTAAAGTATATTGTTTTGAATAACTCTACTTGACCTCTCCTTTACTGACGCGTACTCCTTGGCATACCAATCAACTGCTGGCAGTGGCTGTGTGTCAACCTGCTCTCTAAAAAATTGAGGAAGGACTTCTCCCTCATCATCTAATAAACCTCCCACATCTTCTGCCAAGAAAATAGAAATCTGTGAGAGAGAGAAGCGGTCATAACTGTGTCTGCGCACCTTGAAGTCGTCCACGCAATTTGCCCAATAGTCCTCCATAGAAAGCTTATGATATGCGCGACCACCGAGGCGTGTTGTGTAATGACCCCAAGGATCATAAGCATGTACATCAACAAGATACTTGAGATGATACCTCTCTAACTCCTATCCTGCAGCTTTGGCATCAACTATCGTTTTGCACCAATATATTCCAAACTAAAAGGGAAAATTGGCAACTAGTTTATGCTTGCAGCGCAAATGACAATGAACATCATGTAACTACCTCAGGAACTCCATAAAGACTGTTTTATCTGAAGGATAGCGTGGAAGCATGGCTGGATTTCTTGTAAATCCATATACTCGGATATAGGTGTATGTCGGGAACTGAATGAAGCAATCCGCCCAACCATCCATTGCTGCTCTAGCAACTGCCAAGATACGAACGTGCAACTCTCGGTCCAAATTTCTCACTGTTTAAGTCAGGAAAGCCTCGTGAACACGCTTGAAGTGACATTCAGCCTTAGTAAACTCAAGTTGATCATAATAGTGATAGACTTTCTAAACACTGAGAATGCCAACGGTGTTTAACCCTCGAAACTGACCCTGATAGGCTATCAAGTACACGAGGTAAGAACACATGTGAAACTCGTGGGCAACTAGGAAATCGGTGATTTGCTTGTGGAGAACATCGCTGATGAAGGATGCCCAGTCATAATGCTCCTGCCCAGATATGATGCGTCCAATGATGTAATACATCTAGGGCTGGAAAACATTTGCATGTGAATAACTTGAGACACGATTCAAGAGTGTGATTAGAATCGCGTACTCATCCTTGTACTCACCGCGACCCACATTGTTTGGCAATTTGTTCTTCGCTTGCTTCAACCATCGTTCTGCCATCTTGCTTTGGCACTTGTCTACATTAGCGTTAAATGCATGCTCACACTGCTCCATAGAAATGACCAGACTGCTCGGGTGCTGAGGAATACCAAAACTTCTTTCAACATCTAGAGGCTTGAGACTGCAAATGACTCATCCATCTACTGACACTATCTCACGAGTAGCAAAGTTGTAATGCTTCATACAAGACATTACGAACTCAACACAATGAGCGGAGATAGGTATGGAAGCGGCCTCACCCGAACTGTTGAATGTTCTAAATAATCGAATCTCTGATCTTGACTGGATCTAAGACTGCCTCTGGCAGTACCTTGTGGAGATTCGTCTCAACTCTCTTGATGAAGTCGTGAGTTAGGCCTGACTTTGTCTTGTATTCGAGTTAAGTGTATTGCATTTTGAAAAACTCGCCTGTTGACTGTGAACACGGCTATGTTCTGACAAGATTTCTGGAAAGCTAAAAATAGCCTATCGAAGGGTAATTTTCAGCGAAAAATCTGAGATATGGGTTTTGTCCAGAAAAAGATTCTAAGACAACCCAGAACATCAGAAATGCGAAAATCTGACTTCTACTCGACCATGCAAGGAATTTTCAGTTGAGAAAATTAGAAACTCGAGAACTGATGCTCTGGAGTTTAAAATTTCTGAAAATTCAAACACATGAATTTAACTCGAGGAAGCTATATAGAATCGATCCAGATGAATGAATTTGCCAAATTTTGCCAACTTCAAGAACATGCAAATTGAAATCTAAGAGAATTTGGAGAATCTGAAAGGAGAAAAGATGTTTTTTGAGTGTCTTTCTTTGTCAAAATCGCCACTTGTTTCTCAAATTTGCTGATAAACTATGAACTTGCACCTGCAAAAGGAATTGTTTGATGAAATCGCCACTTAAAACTGATAAAATAGCCCAATCTCTGGAGAAAATCGCCTTTGCCTTGAAGAAATACGAATTTCTTGAGCTGGATGATGAATTAAATGATAGGCGCCATGTTTAAATAGAATAAATTTGCACTATAATGCTGACTGCAAGATTTAAAACCCTCAACTGAAATAGAATGTATCTGATTGGAGCCCTCCAGTAAATACGAATTTCTTGAGCTGGATGATGAATTAAATGATAGGCGCCATGTTTAAATAGAATAAATTTGCACTATAATGCTGACTGCAAGATTTAAAACCCTCAACTGAAATAGAATGTTTCTGATTGGAGCCCTCCAGTTTGAACTGAGACTTACTCAGAGTCTAGATTTTTTTTTTTTTTTAAATATAATATTCACTTTGCAATTACATGCGTTTTTGAAATCCTAGCATAAAGAGGCGCCAATTTGAGAAAATCGCCATTTAATGCTTTGACATGCAAAAGAAATATTTAATATTATTTTATTCAGTTGACAAACCGCGTAAGACACTTGGACTCGTCCGGCGGACTTCACTAATTTCGAAATGTCCTCATTTGTCCTCATAGGCGTCCATTTGCTCAAGATATTACGTTTTTCACTAACTTCCTGCTTTGTAGCTGACTACAAAGCACAGTTGACCATATTCAGCACTAATTTCCGGATGACCGGATGAGACTGTTATCATGCTAGGATATCCATTGGGAAGCCTATAGAACAAGGATCAAATGTCTGCTGGGAGTTGGAACTGCAAAATCCAACATTTGACACCCCAAAAAATTAGGCGCCTTTGATTAAATTGATTTTACGACACCAGACTTAGCCATTTCTCCATTCTACCATATGACGCTTCAAACGGTTGCTGACGATGAACGGTGAACCCTGCTGACTGGATGATAGGCTCACTACGTGACTCGAAGTATTCTGCATCCAACAACTGTACGTAAGGCACCTGAAAGTTGTATTAGGGACCCCAAAAGCAAGGGCGCCCCTGGCCTGAAAAAGCTCAAACACCATTTTGACAAAAGTACAACTCTCCAGATGCCCTACTTTGATCTCTAATATTGGGAGATGGGGTGACCTGATTCGCGCACCGTTTGTCTCATTGTGTAGCTAGAAGAACTTACGAGAGATGTCTCTAGAGGCGACAAAGCAAGAAAACTGCTTCTAAGACCTCAAAGAGAAGGGCGCCTTTCCCAAGATGAAATATACGACCAGACTTGGCCATTTTCCAAGCTGTCTTCGTTTTTCAATATTCTGCAAAGACCTCACACGTACGAGCGTTTGCCAAATCCTGGAGGCTGACGGCTAGGCTCGTTGGATAGCTGGATAATTGCGCTCAAGTCCCGTGAAGACTTGGAGAGCCAATAACCCCATCTGACAGGCCTAAAGGTTGGGCACCCCTGGCCTACAAAAATAAGGCGAAAATACCACGTTTCTCCACCCTCTGATTTACATGTCTGGTAGAATCTCTGCCACAATCTCTCAGAATGTCGGATTGACAAGCTGACTAGTGTACTGCGAAGCCGGACTAGAGTAGCAAAGATCTCAGGAAGACCTCATCTGCAAATTCATCCATCTCAGGGGTAATCTTAAAGGGCGCCCCTGGGCTACAGGGGCGCAGTTTTACCATTTGAGAACTTTTCATGATGTGAAGCCTCCTCGTAACCTCATCTTCTAGCCTTGACTGTGAAGCTCTGGGTCTCAAATGTCTACATTCGATAGCTCGTTGAATAGCCAGACTAGTCGTGAAGAGATTAAATGCATCAACATCAGGAATGCAGAATTTAGACATCCTTTAAGAAGGGCGCCCCTGGGCTACAGGGGCGCAAAGACTGAAAACTAACCATCTTTTGCAATCTGCAACCTCCTGTACTTCAGCTTCTGATCTCAGCAACCAGAGTTGTAGACCTGGGATAACCTCGCAGGATAGCTTGACGGATAACCAGGCTAATTCTGAAGAGATTGACTGTGTTTAAAAGCACATGCAACAAGATCTAAACCTTCAAAGAAAAGGGCGCCCCTGAGCTACAGGGGCGCAGATTTGCTTCTGCCTAAGAAATCTTCATAAATTTGATCACTGAAATCTTCGTCTTGGCCACTGAAATGTCCATGCAAAGGTATAATTGTCGTGAAATGCTCCTCCATCGTGAAATGCCTCGTTTTGAGTCTCCGATTCAGATTCTAATCAACAGATATTGCTTTTGACTGACACCACACTGACCAAAGTCCATGCTTGATATTGCCCAAAAACTGTATTTGACATCATTTTAGCAAGGTTTAGACTCTTTTAAGCAAAATGCCTTGATGAAGCAAAAAAAAAAATTGGTTTGGGTACAACATGTTGGCAGAATCAGTTAATGATGAGTTTTTATGGAGTTATGGTTTATTAATTATTAGTAAAGTATTAGCTTTAATATATAAAGTGGATTAATGAGATGACCTTTATAATATATGGTTTTATATAATCATAAGGTCATTATTAAAAAGCAATTTAAGGGAGACATAAGGACTTTATTAAAAGGGATTTAAATGATTTTAAAAGTATACTTTATAATATAGGTTAAAGTGTTATTTTAAAAAGGGGAGATACAAGTGATTTTTAAAGTATACTTTATATTATAAAGTTGTGCACCAAAAAGGCAGGAGAAGTAAATGAAATTAAAGTGAATTAAATGAAATGAAGGAAAATGCAAATTGAGTATTATAAAAGGGCATTTGAAGCTCATTTTATTCATTCATGAATATTATTCTTGTTTTGGAGAATTTTGGAGAAAAGCTTCAGCTAGGGTTTGCTGGTTGAAAAATCTCAAGCTTTTGAGGATGGAATCCCTTAGGAAGATCAGCTTGGTACAAGAGTGAAAGATCTCCCAAGCCAGCTTGCAGACAGCTTCATTCAGAGGTTGTGCTTGTGCTTCAATGAATCTACAAGAGAGTTTCAAGATAAGGGTTTGAAAGATTTATCAAAATATTGCAAATATATTGTTCATTATTTTAGAGCAAAGAGAACTACAGGAGAACTTCAATAATCAGGTTATTGCCAGGCAAGGGTTTTGACAATTTAATTGTTGCGAGTCTGATTTGGATGCCTTATACTGAAGCTTTATTACTGGACATGAGTCTCATTCAGGGTGTTCATTCCATCTGCAAGTGCTGTTGACTGTAATCAGATTTAGCATATTATTCGAGGCGCTGCATTCTCAGAAACCAAACAATGCAATATACCTGGAACCCTTTTATCAGGTATTTTCTTTTAAATTCTTTGTATAGTTTGATTATAAACTAATATATGAATGCACAAAAAATTACTGTAAGATTGTGCAGGTCTGATATACATCTTCCATAAGTTGCTATAGCTGTTGACATTCAGTTTGTGATAAATTGTAAACCAGTCAATTGATACTATTCAGTTCTGAGTGATGTTAACATCCATTTAACTGCACATATCATTGCTCAGTTTGGACTGTTAAGAGGCTGTAGCTTATTTCTGCATATATAAATCAATGGGAGACAGCAATTAAATAAAGGATGAAGTTATAGAATTTGGTCATCATATCTGTTCATGCACTCATTTGAATTTGTCATTATTCTTGCTATGTTTCGGAATATGTTTGTAAATATTGCATAAAGACTTCCAACTGCTGTATTAAACAAATTGGAACAAATCCAACATAGTATGTCAACTGTTTGACAAAATGTCCAATATGCCAAACTGAGACAAATCAGAAAGAAATTGTCATAGAGATTGTTCCATTTGGGGTGGGACATTACAGCCTATGGGCACTTACAAAGAAACTACCCAAAGAGGGTTTCAATTGCTTCCCAACCTTTGTCAAATAGTTTTGTTGCCAAAGCTAAAGCTAAAGAAAAAGCAATGGCCAATGTCGATGGACTTGATCTAGACGACTCAATGCCTGTGAAATCTTGCCACAAAGGGAGGCCTTTGAATTGTCAAGAAGGAAATCTTTCAAGAGGAAACTTCAATGGTAGATTTGAGGATCTTGGATCTGCCTCAATTGAGCAGCCCTACATTGGCCAAGATTTGGATCTAGGTGATCATAGTGCTTCTTCTTCCCTAGTAGGCAATCATGTTGTTCCTAACATGCAAATGCCTCCCAATGAGCAAGGTACCCTCTTTCCAAGCCACAATGTAGTCTCTATCATGCATTTGGATGCCTATAATGTGAACACTACTATGATTGATGCCTCTCTTTTTGCTAGAAATACTTTCATTGAAGACTCCTTGAAGTTTGTCTTGCCAAAAGACTCTCTAGCCAATGGTTCAAAAGATGACTCCAAGAAGAAAGAACCTTCTCTCTTAAGACTCCAACAAAAGAATCTCAAAAAAGTTGCCTTAGATGATTGGGGAAACCCTAGTCGAATTTGGTGTCATTTGGAAATTAGATTCTCACTTCTCCACTCCTCATAAATGATGATGATATCATGGAATAATAGGGATTTGGGTAGCACCCCTCGTCAAACAATTGTTGAAGACCTTATTCAAGAACAAACCTAATATAATTTTTCTTCAAGAAACAAAGCTCTTTGTGGATGAAATGGCTTCTCTCTCCTCTAAGATTTGGAAAGGCAATCAATGCCAATGCATGGAAATTAGATTCTCACTTCTCCACTCCTCATAAATGATGGTGATATCATCGAATAATAAGGATTTGGGCAGCATCCCTTGTCAAATAGTTGTTCAAGACCTTATTCGAGAACAAGCCTAATATCATTTTTCTTCAAGAAACAAAGTTCTTTGTGGTGGAAATGGCTTCTCGCTCGTCTAATATTTGGAAAGGCAATCAATTGCAATGCATTGGATCACGAGCATCTGCAAGCAATCTAACTTGTTTACGAGATCCTCGTCAACTTACTCCTTCCTTGTGGATAACTTGCAAACATTCTATATCTTTGGTTTGCTCCTACTTCAATTCAAGTAGCTCCATTTTCCTAACCAACGTTTATGCTCCTATCAATTTCCAAGGTAAAAATCTTCTTTGACCCCGTATTAGATTTGTTCACTCTTTGTTCTATTCTTCTCCTTGGCTAATGGTGGGAGAGTTCAATGTTACTCTCAACTTGGATGAAAATTTTTGTGGCTCTAATCAATTAGATTCTTCTTCTTTGCTAAAAAAATTTGGCTTTTCTTAATCTAGTGGATGTAAGCCCAGATTTGGCTTCTTTACTTGGAATAATGAACGATAAGGGTTGGACTCAATCTCTAAATGTCTTAATAGGTTTTCAGTCTCTGAGTCTTGGAACGTGATTCTTTGGTTTCCTCTAACATTTTACATTTTAAAGGATTGAACCACTCACCTATCAAGTTTTCTTCCTCTATTTCTCTCAACGAAAAAGCCCTCATTCAAGCTTCAACTAACGTGGCTTAGGGATCAAATGATCCATGAAAACATAGCTGCTTGGTTGGAGGGAATGTCCCCTTTTGATACTATTATGTATTCCTTCTTCAAACTACTTCATTTTTTGAAGTTCAAGCTCAAACAATGGAACAGATCTTGTTTTAGAAACATTTTTGAGAAAAAGGAGTGAGTACAAGAGAAACTAGATGACATCACCTTTCAAATCAAGGAGCTTGGTATGACAAGGGATTGTAATCTTAAGGAATCCTCTCTTTCCAAAGAACTTAATGAATGGCTTCTTTGAGAGGAGATATTCTTGAAATAGAAAAAATCGAGAATTGATTGGTTGTAGGAGGGAGATAGGAATACCTCTTTTTTCCACAATTCATTTAAAGACGAGAAGTTAGAACACAAGGAAATCAACTATCTTCCTAGATAAAGCAAGGAGGCAATCTGTTGTGACCTTTTCACACATCACCCCATTCAAATGGGGACCCCCCTAATTTTTTGCTTCGTTTGGGTCTTTTGGCTTGATTTTGGCTGGTTTTCCTGTCGCCTCTCTCTTGTTTTGTCTATCTTTTCGGGGATGTGCCTGTCTGAATTGAAATTTTGGCTAAGTCTAAGGAATTAGGGTTTGCTTTCTTCATGCTAGTTTGAGGTTGATTTGAGTAAGCAAATTGAAGTCTGAGCTTGACACTGCGTCTAGAGCACCTTAAGCTACTTGCCATCAAATTTTGAGTTGAATCTGACCACTTGCTATTTTTGGCAGTCCGCCTTCGGAGGTTGTTTTTAGGGTTTGCATGTTGGAGTCTTCAATGCATGTCTGGATATTCTTTGTGGGTTTTTCGGGAGCTTCACAGTGATGTAACATGCAGGCCGGGATTTGAACCTTTTATCGATGTTGCCTTCGAGAGCAAAGTTTAGGGTTTGCATGCAAAAATTTTCAATGCATGTCAGGATATTCTTTATGGGTTTTTAAGAGCTTCACAACGATGTGACATGCAAGCAGAGTTAATCATTTTTCAGGAACTTACTATTTTTAGCAAGTACTTGCATGTAGACCAATTTTTTGGGTTCTTCTAGGTTTTTTGAGATCTCTCGAGCTGTGCGACATGCAAACTTGTCCTGCAGATGGTTGGTCACTTTTTCAGACATTTACTATTTTTAGCAGATTCACTCCGATAGCACCCCAGCACTTCAATATCACAAACAAAACAACATGCAATGGAAACGGGGTCAAACGGAGGTCATTTGAGGCTTGTGAAAATTGATCTCCACATCCCGCGTGTAGATTAGTCCATAGCATCTTCTATCCCTGCAACCATTTAAATTCAGTATTTTCTGGTTAGTATAGGAAACCCATGCTTCATTGATAAATTTTTCAAACTTTGAAAATCCCTTTCTCTATTGTTGAACAATTACGTAAGTCCCCCTTGAGATTACCAGCAAATCACATCAAGCCAACTGAGACTATCCACTGCATGAAGGAACCTTGGAGTTAAATGCATGATCTTTCTCGCAATCTTAGCATGCAGGAGACTTTGTTCAAGAGAGGATAGAGTAGTCGTTGGCAACTTTATTCTATGTTGGTGCGGTCACGAAAAACACATCAACACAATCCATCACTTTTCTTCCCTCTTCTTGGAAACAAGCCCTCCATCCTTAGAGGAGGAACAAATCATTTTGAATTGCATTTACCCTCTAGTCTTTGAGGACATGAACAACTTGCTTATGGGTCCCATCTCTCTTAAGGAGCTTGAACTTCTTGTGTTCCAAATGAAGAAACGGAAAACTCCTAGCCCTAGCAATTTCCTCATTCAATTCTTTCAAGAATTTGGGGACATCTTGAAGCTAGATCTTTTGGAGGTGGCTTGTGAGTCTCAGTCTAACATGCAAATGCTCAAAGCAATCAATAACACACCTTTTTGGCCTTGATTCTTAAAAAGGAGAGGGTTGACTCCTTTGATCTATTCCACCCTATTGCTCTCTACAATGTACTTATAAGATTATCACTAAACTCATTGTTGATAGTCTGAAGTGGATTTTGGCTTCTCATCTTGATATGTTTGATTCACTGCTAATCTAAATTTGTATATATTAGGTCGGTTCTTGTGTGTCTCCTCTACACCCATTTACTGTGTTTTCCCTTTTTGAATATGACTTCCCTTCCAACTCTACTTTTCCCTTCTTTCTATAGGAATTTTGAACTTCTCCATTCTATCATGCCTTCCATCCTGCCCCTACTCCATTGTAGTGTTTGTCAAACTTTTGGACCTATCTTTACCAACATGCCCATTGCTTGACTCTTGACACCCCAACCTATAGTGTGATTCTTGTGGTATCTTCGACCCCCAATCCCCAATACTCTTGCCTCTGTTTTCGTCCTCATCCCAACCTCCTAACACATGTTGTAAAGTCATCAATGGTCTATTTTTGGTACTTTGACTTTCAAAAATGGAATCTTTCCTGCCCAAAATCTCTATTCAAATTTGAAATTGCGGGTTTGCTTTGTGGCCTACCTATTATTGTTTTGATGAATATAAAAGAGTGAACACATCCTTTTTGGCATCATTGTCTACACCTAACACAAATTCTTTTCCAAAAATAGTTTTGAAAACCTATGTTCAAGCGAGGAGATCATAGGGTGAAAACCTATTGACTTCAAAGGGCACTCTCACACAGAGTTTGCATTTAAGCTTCATTGGACACATAATCTAGCCGCATTGTATTGGTCGATCTGCAATTGCTAGTATTGCAAGATTATTTGAATGTAATACAGTCATTATTGTAATAAGAGATCAGAAATTACATATGTTATTTGTTGTTCATTATAATAAGATTGGGAGTTATCTATGCCATTGGCTATTTGGAAATATGATGATATTGCTAATGTGTATATCGTAAATTAAATCTAAGTTGTATAAGTGTTGATTTTAATTCTAGGATTGGATTTACATACGTATTTTGACCGATTCATTACACATCTCAGCTAAGCAAGGTGAGTTTGTGAAGGGGCATCCGATCCTTGATGGTATCGTTGATGCCATTAAGAACATTCACTCTGTCTTGCTCTAGGGAGAAGGCTATGTTTATCAAGTTCGATAAGTCCAAGGCCTATGATAGGGCCATATGGTCATTCCTTAGGAACATTTTTATAGTTTTTTTATTTTTCTCAAACTAGATTGATTAGGTAATGAGTTGTGTGAGCTCACCTTCCTTCTTGGCTTTAATTAATGGTATTCTTATCCCCCTCCTCTACTTCTAGGGGGCTGCAACAAGGCAACCCTCTATCTCGTTACCTCTTCCTCGTCATGGCACAAGGTTTGAGTAGGCTTCCAAAACGCACAAAAAATCAATGGTTGCATCCATGGTTGAAATATTGTGTAGGAACTTGAATCTCAAACTCATCTTCGATTTGTAGATGAACCTAATTTGATAGGTGTTGCTAAGATTCAAGAAGTTGTTAACCTCAAGAAGGCCTTGGATATTTATTTAGTTACTTCTAGTCAACAAATAAATGAGGACAAATCTAATACTTTCTTTTTTAATGCCCCTTGGTTATCTAGTAGAGAATAGCTCTTATTCTTCATTTTAAAATAGGCCAGCTTCCTTTTGATTATCTTAGTATCCCTTTATCAATTAGTAACCCCAATAGATATAATGGAAGAGGCCTATTGACAAATTTAGAATGCAAGTTAGTCATTGGACCTTTCGATGGTTGTCTTTTGTTGGTCGACCAACTCTCTGAAAGTCTATCCTACAAGCTCTACCTATTTACATATTCCTTGTGTTATCTACCCCCAATAGCTTTCTTAAGAACTTTGATGCTCTCTCTAGGAAGTTCTTATGGGATAAAAATTCGGATTCTCAAAGTACCCCTTCCATCTTCACCCCATCATCCCTATCTTTGAACAAAATTTTGTCTAATTTTTTCAAACCGAGGAGTCAAACCTTCCCTAACCAAGATACTTTTTTAGTTCTTCCCCAAGTCTCGCTCTCCAACTCATTTTCATTAAGTATTTGTCAACATCAAGGTTGCATTCTTCTCTTCTCTCATGTATCCCTTTCATACCTTCCCCAATTCCCCCAAACCCCGTTGATCTCTTTGATTTTCCTTTCGAAGTTGGATTTCCACCCTTTGACTTCACCTTGGTACCTGTCACAAGGTACTCCCAACCCCCAATACCCGATATTCTAATAAGTTTGACTTCTTTTCAGGATTTACCCTTTAGACTTGTTCCATTCCCCATACCTCCATGTCATGGGTTCCACTCCACTCCCAACACTTCAACCAACGGCATAAGGTATGACTTTTCCCCAAACCCCGACATTTCAAAGTCCTTGCCTGTTTTTCACCAACTTCTCGCCAACTTGCTAGAACAACCCAAAAGCTCTACCTATTTACATATTCCTTGTGTTATCTACCCCCAATAGCTTTCTCAAGAACTTTGATGCTCTCTCTAGGAAGTTCTTATGGGATAAAAATTTGGATTCTCAAAGTACCCCTTCCATCTTCACCCCATCATCCCTATCTTTGAACAAAATTTTGTCTAATTTTTTCAAACCGAGGAACCTTCCCTAACCAAGATACCTTTTTTAGTTCTTCCCCAAGTCTCGCTCTCCAACTCATTTTCATTAAGTATTTGTCAACATCAAGGTTGCATTCTTCTCTTCTCTCATGTATCCCTTTCATACCTTCCCCAATTCCCCTAAACCTCGTTGATCTCTTTGATTTTCCTTTCGAAGTTGGATTTCCACCCTTCGACTTCACCTTGGTACCTGTCACAAGGTACTCCCAACCCCCAATCCCCGTTTTCAAGATTTACCCTTTAGACTTGTTCCATTCCCCATACCTCCATGTCATGAGTTCCACTCCACTCCCAGCACTTCAACCAACAGCATAAGGTATGACTTTTCCCCAAACCCCGATATTTCAAAGTCCTTGCCTGTTTTTCACCAACTTCTCGCCAACTTGCTAGAACAACCCAAAAAAGGCCACTGTGCACTAAGAAAGGTCCATGTACACCAAAAAAGTACTAACAACTAACAAGGACATCATTTCACTACCCGAAGACTTTTCCACATGGATTTGGTGTTATTTTTCAAGGCAATTTTTGACAATGGAAGTCGATACGCAATTAGGTTTCCATCTACCAAATGGTTTCACCCTACACCTACTCGCGACCATTCAAACAACTAATTTTATGCCCTAAACTCACAATACATGTAAAAATAAACATTGTGACAACCATGGCGATATTTATGCAAGTAGCCGAAGTGACGAAGATTGGATTTTTGTGTCACTCTCGAGCAGTAATGATGATAATGTCTTGGGTTAACCATTAATGTTCAGCAATGACCTTTACGACCACCCAACTTGATTTGATCAACTACCATGATGATTTTATGTTGCAAGTGTAGATTTGAAGAAAAGAAGCAAGGTAACATATGAAACGATGAGCTTGTGTTTAATGCATGCCAGGGTTTCAAATCTCAAAGCATTTGTGCCACATTTTAGGTAATTCAAGGTGGATTTTGCATACCCTTTTGGCTCTACACACTCAAAACACCTCTACAATCATCGCCAAAGTGATTATATCAAAATGATGAATTTTTTTGGCTCGTTTGAGTTCCCCCAGGAATCTTAACGACATTGGTTTTATGCAAACATTAATGATAGCGTCAATGATGGTCTAAGCAACCTCTATAGCACTCTTTTGTGGCATTCTGAATTCATCCCAATTTTTGAGGCCAAAGATCTATATATTTGCAAGTTTTCTTATTTGTAAGGGTTGGTCATTCTGAGCTTTCACAAAACTAATGTGTAGAGCTTTCTAGGATTTTAAAAGCTATTTGTTAGTCCATCATTAGAGATTTACATTCAAAACTTGCAATGAGGTAGCTACAAATGCCAATAATTGTGACCATATCTCTCCTTGATCAGTTGTTGACATTTTGGGAGGTTATGAGCAATAGGGTATGACAAGTCTCTTGCTATTTGAATTTTTTTCTTCACAACATTTGCTAGTGCACTTGTAATAGAGATTGAATATGTGTCCCAACACTTTAAATTATTCACCTTTAGTTATAGGAATGGGAATAGGTTTATACACTATTGTTTATGATTCAATATTGCAAACCAAAGATTAATTTTAAGTGAACTGAACCATTACATTTTTTGAATTGTTTCCAACATGTTTACGCTCTACCAATGTCTATGAAGTATTCAAAGAAACCATTTTAAGGGATTATGTTATTGTTGTTATTTGTAGATGCATGTGCAAAGTATTAAATCAGCGATAAAGATATTTGTTGCAACTAGTTGAGCTTGACCTAGCGACAAACATAGGGGTCAAGAATGCATTTGGGTATAGTTGTTGTTTGTATTAATTTATTATCCAATTTAAGTGAGTTGAGAACATGTTAAAGTACCTCTAGAAACACCTTACTAGGTTTAAGCTAAGCTAGAAGAGCAAGAAAGTTTACCACTCTCATAGTTAGACTTTAACCTTCCTAAATTTGTAGATGATCCCCTTCTTGGAGACAAACCCCTAGCCTCGAAGGAGAAGAAAAGCTCTAGGATTTTTGTCTTTTTGTTTTAGAAACTAATAGGTTCAATAGCTTGGAATACTATTAAGAAGGGGGCTTCAATTATCAAGGATGGTCTCTTTTGGATTGTGAAAAAGAGTCAAAGGACTCTTCTGGAATGATGCTTGGGCTCTTCACCCTTTGATCCTCTCTTCTCTTTAACCCTTGAGTCAAGTTTTTAAAATGACAAACTCCCAATGTTCTTGTTTCAAAGAACCTAGTATTAGACCTATTGGGAGAACTCTTGAAACGCATGCCAACTTTCCTCCATTCTAGTAGATCAGCCATGCTACTCTTTGGAGGAAGCAAATGTTCTTGCATGGGGCCATGATTCTAAAGGGAATTATACAATGGTTCTTGGCTATAAGTCCCCTGCTCTGAAGAATGGAGACAACAAAGATTTCCCTTGGTGGAACAAAATCTAGAACAAATTTAGTTGGCCTAAATGCAACTTCTTTATCTAGTTGCTCTATCAAAACAAATGTCTCACTTAGGATAATAATAGAAAGAGTGGATTTCAAGACCCTTCAAAATGCATTTTGTATGGCACCAAGGAAGAATTTGTAGCCCACCTTTTCTTCCAATGTCCCTTTGTCATTGGTATTTGGGGGAAGTGGTGAAAATTTTGGAACTGACTTGTCATCCATCCTACTTCCTTGTCTAAGTTCTAAGTGAGCATGAGTTGGCCACCTACTTTGGCTTCTTTAATCAATATTGCCTAGGAGCTTGGTCCTATTTTTATTTGCTAGCAGATTTGGATTGAGCAAAATTGTCAAATTTTCTAAGGATACCATAGTCTCATGTTGTAAATGTAGCAAAAGATCATGGATTTTATTAAAGAGACCATAACGGCCAAGTGCTCTTTGGATGGGAACTGCTATCCTAATCTTCAACTTTCAAGATGACTTGAGCTTCACTCTTTTGCTACTCCTTTGGTCATTCCTACCTAGCCCTAAAGGTTTCTAGAAAGATAAATAGGGATGGTAAGTGGGCTCCCCCCTAGCCAAGTTTCTTCAAAATAAACACTAATAGCTCCTCTCGTAGCAATCTAGGTGCTACCAAGATTGGAGGAGTTGTTCATGTTGGTAACGGAATTGTTCATTTTTCTTCACTGCTACTATGGGGGGGCTCAACACCAACAATCAAATGGAAGCTCAAGCAATTCTTGTGGCTCTTGAAAAAGCTTGCGAGATGGGTTGGAAAAAGATTATCTATGAATTGGATTACTTAATCATGGTTCCTCTTTTAAATAAAGTGAGGACCCACAAGTCCTCTTGGAGGCTAGCAACTTTAGCTAAGCATATTCTTCATCTTAGCTCAAATTTTGAAGTTATTTCCTTTGTCCATATTCCTAGGGAATGGAACTTTGTTCGAATTGCCTTGCCAAATGGGCTACTAAGGATAGTCACAACTAGAATGTCTTTGAGTGGGGGTCCTTGTCTCCTAACAAATCCTCTCAACTTCTTCAACTTGTTCAAAATTGTCAAGCTTGACCCTTCTTTTTCCTCTTTATTGTGGTTCAATCTTTTTTAATGTTACTCTTCTTGGGTTTATTCTCCTAAGGCCTACTATTGGTATTTCAAGCTAGTTTGCCTTTTCAGGTAGGATTGGTTTTTCCTTCTCTTTAGCTTGATAGATAAGGGGATCCATGGCTTCAAAGATTATGTTTGTCAATTGGGCTCCCCAAGCTCTTTTGAGAAAGGGGGTAATGGAAAACCTCTTTGGGTTTTTTCTCTTCTTGCCTTATTTATGGCTTTAGCCATCTGGAAATCTCTATATAGTAAAATGTAATGGATCTTTTTTAACATAATTTTCCATGGGGCTCCACACGGCCATCAATACCAACAAGGTCAAAACCCCAACTAGTAGCCTAATTTCCAAACAATAGCCTTTGAAGCCTTGCCACCAATAACCTAACAATGACCAACAAACACCTCCCGCCACCCACGATTTTTCAAATATTGATAGCACCTCGCACTTGTAACCCTACGGCCTCAAAAACCACCCAACTCACCTAAATCCAATTTCTTGTGCCAATAGGTGGTTTCCAACACATTAAACAAGCCTCCAAATAGCAATTTAGTGAGCTTCAAGGCAAATTTCATTAAATTGATGACAAATTTCAATAAATTGATGGCAATTTTGAAATTAGGAGTCAATAATTCGTCATCTAGGTAATATATTGTTTGCTAGCATCTAATAATGTTATGCTAACATTACCATGCTCCTCTCCAACTCATACCCCCTCTCCAATGCAATTTTGATTTTTGCACCCAAACTTTGCAAGCTTTGTTCTCAATCAATTCGTCTCTGATTTTCGTGCAATTATTTAATTGAGTTATTTTTTCAAAAGCTTCACAATGGTCCAAATGATTTGTGATTTTGGTGTCTAAACTTTCCAGAAAGTGCAATTTCACATAGATTTATTTGGCTCGTTTTCATTTTGGGAACTTCCAAGGCTCCATTTAGCTCAACAAGCTCCTTTTCAAGCGTCGTTTTTTAAAGTGTGTTATTTTTATATGCTTCAATATGGTATCCTTGATTTCTCCCATTTTGCACCAAAATTGTAGTTTTTGAATTTTCACCTCTGGCATTTGTAGTTTATTTTGTGGCAGTTTGAGTACTTATTGAATTACGCTGTAGCAGGATTGAAACTAACAAAATAAACTATCACATAGTACCATTGTTATTGCCAAGACTAAAACTCAATACCTGAGACTTGTTCAATCACCCATCCCAATACAACTCCAGCTCAAGCATTCTTTACCATAGAGTTTCTCCAAAGCAGTGGGATCAAAAGGAACCATCACATGGCACCAATCCTAACAAGCATGACTTGAACCTAGTAATTGGAGCATACCAAGAGGTAGCCCATCCTAGTAGTACATCTCATGCACACTTAACCATGGAGTTTCCACCATAGTCAACCCCACTTGCTTGCAGCTACATTTACAAAAAAATAGTAAGTATTGTCCCTTATAAACTATTCATTTTTCAGCAACTGAAGATTTGCAATGAAAACAAATTATAAATCAATTTTTACAATTAATTGTGCACAATATTTGGTGCTTAAGCCATTTGTTTAATGACTCCTTTCTCATGAGACATTCATCAGTAATTGTCTAAATTATAAATGTGCCCAATAGCATTTTATAAAAGCTGAATCTTGCTCCACTATAGAATATCCAGCATAAATTACATTATGACTCTTGCTGAGGCCATTCACCTCAATCAACAAAAGCAGACACCAAATTTTTCAAATTTCAAAAACAAAAACTCAATCACATACAGGTTGATAAACATGCCTACTTTCTAGGTATGCACAGGTATTTTCAGAGCATTCATGTTCTCTGTTCAGGACACCTGTTCACAGAGGTGTTACAGTTAATTTTTTACCTCAATGACTTACAGGGTGCTCTACTAAGGTCATTTCTTTTACATCAACGTGGGTAGTTATAAAGAAAGAGGCTCCCTGATATTCCATACTATCTTCTCCCTTTTCTAACCTACAGCATTCATTTTTCAGGGTTTATCTAAAAGTACACTTTTTCATAGTAAATTTTCTTATTTTTTTCTCAAACACACTGTTTTTGCAGCAATTTTATCTGCATTTTGCAATATTCCGCAGGTCATATCTAAGGAAGGAGGGGCATGTACCTCTTCCTGTGTATTCCTGAAGCTTGTGTCAGTGATAAGCTGAAGATGACTAGACCACTTTGTTACAAGCAGTGGTCATGTAACTGGATTGCCTCCATTAGGACTGTTGTAGCCCCTTGGGTCCATGCAGGGCAGAATTTCACTCAAAAACTTTTTGTATGGGTTCATGTTTTGGTTGCTCTACTTGACAAATCACACTGCACTCACCCTGGGCCTAGTCTAGCAGATTATGTAGCCATCAGGCATTGGAAGGAATTCCATCTTCTACATTTTCAATATATTTCAAATTTGTTGTTTTTAGTGTTTGTTTCCAAACATTCCAAGTTCTGTTTTGGTGAGCCATATAGTTTCAACCTATCAACAGATGCAATCCTCTGCATTGGATCACTCTTCCCAAATTACATTGTACAGGTGCAAACTTTTTAAATAGACATAGTTATTATGACAAAAATAAGCAACGATGATGATTTGTAAACTAACAATACCATGAATAATTTCATGTTTTTGACAGATCTTCAATTGAATGGATAAAATATTAAAATCAGTTGTGAAAAGTGAGGTTCACAAAACAAGATCAGTTAAAAAAAGTTGTGTGGTTTGTAAAAAAAGTTGTGTGGTTTGTAAAATATGATCAATTATGAAAATTTGCAAGGTTTGCAAATTCTCAATTTTCTCCCATATCAAGCATCAAAATAGAACATTTATTTTACCAAACAGGGCACAAGGAGGCAGAAATTTGAACACAACCAGAAAACTAAGGGCAACTTTCCCCTTTACTAAACTCAAGCTACAAATCCTTCCATTTACAAATTTCACTCCAAAAAAGAACTAAATATTTAGATAGTTTCTTTTGTGGAATACTTAACTGCCTGTACAACTTAACATAGTTCATGTTCATGCCATAGTAAAAGTAGGAAAACTAAAAGCAAATGACTATTTGTAAAATTGAAGAAGAAACTGATTTATTTATTTCATATCAAAAATAACTCTATAGATAACAATAAGCACAATACATCAGAAAATACCAATACTAAGCAAAAAAAAAGCATAGAGAATCAAAAATGATTTTACTTTTACCTACGGGAATTTATGTTAAAAAGGAAGGCTACCACTAGGCCGTGCCACTATGGATCACGGGTTACTATCCTAGGGGCAGTCCTGTATTTTTCACCTGAATCTTTCTTAGAATATAAGTTTATAAACCCTCGTTTAATTTCTAGAATAAATCTATTCAAAGTTTTTTATTTAAAGCTGATGTTAAAATGGCTTGAACCCAACCCTTAACTGTAATTTTTCAGTCTGGTTAAGATCTGTATTTTGGTGCTTTTAAGTATAAAAATGAGCTAAAAAATGACAAATGCTGTCAGTCTTGCCTACTCCAGATTAATTTTAAGTTATTCACCGGTAATGCTATTAAGCTATTTAATATTCCTGAGTCGGTTTATATGGTTGCATTATCTTCCTCTCCAGTAATAACATCCTGGATTTACATTTTTCGTATTTCTAATGTACATGAGAGATCGGTATAAAAGGTTGTGTATTTTTTAATTTTTACTACAACATTCTTGAAAATGTTTGACTGTTCGGCCTAAAATATATATCAAAAATTAATAAAATAAGTGGTGATTTCCTCTCTATCTCTATCAATATATGGGAAGTCATACATCTATTCGCATTATAACGGATAATCCTGTAAAACAACCATAACTCAAAATTTGCTTATCGGCAATGGTTGACTGTCTAATCAATGGTCTTAATGAGAATTTCAAGCTTCGAAATTAATGACGAAATTGCGTAAAAAGATTTCGAGTGGACGTAATGTGCCACACTTATGCGGTTCACCATTTAAAAATAAAATAAAAGTTAGGGTTTCATTGAAAAAACATAATACCGAAGACAAGTTTCCTCAATACAGCTCCAGGTTCGATTCCCAGCCAGACTTAATATACTCGTATAAAGAGGATAGATGAAAAAGGTCAGCATGGAATACTTGCCTTCGTCCTTAATGTATTCAGCCATTGTCTGACAGTCTGAGCAGAGAGCGAGGCCTGTGAAGCCAAGATCTTCGCATGTTTGGGCACTCAACTGCTCTGATCTAGCATTTGATATCACGCAAAATACAATGAAAACATACCACAATTCCTTTGCCATTCAATCCACTGAATGTTCTGCTCCACAACTCAACTGAATTTGCTTCTGATGAATTTTATCTCGATGGCTTATGTGTTTGGATCAAAAGCAGCGTAATTTTCTATTTTCCTTTTACCCTTTTTTCAGAGACTAATTTTGTAGGCGTTGAATTTTCGCTCTTCTCTTTCTTTTCTTCTGGTGGGGAATTCAATAAGAACCCACCTATTGTGGCCTTCGTCCTTCTTCCTTGTATATGGGAATTCCGCGGATACACATTTGACCGTCTCTATTTATTAATTAAAAATAAAAAATAAATAAAATTTAATTAATTGATAAATAAGGTAAATGTGCATCTTCTAAATAGATGTTGGGTAGACAATATATGTGCATCTTTTATGTTGTATTTTTTTTTTTTGATTCTTTTAGAGATTTTTTAGATCTATTTTGCAATAAAGTCACTTTAATGATTTAATTTCAGTTTATTATTTTTTATATTATTTATCATTTATCATGCATAGTTTTTATGTTCACTCTAAATTATGTTTAAGGAGGTGTTTATCAATGTAATTGTACTTGAATATAATAGAATAATATTTTATGTTTTATTTCATTTCACAACATGGTATTAGAGGAGGGAGTCATGTGAAAATGGTTTTTATTATTGGAAAGAGGAAATCATGATTTTTCAAAGAATCGTAAAGGTTTTGAATTTTAGAAAAATAGCATCAAACAAATGTGAGAAATCATGTGGATTTTTTTATTAAAATCATGTCATTTATCTGCACATTCACCGCATTGAAACCCTAGGCTTGTGCAATTTTTAGATGCAATGTTCAACTTACATGAAAATATCTTAATATTCTTGAAGAATGTGGTGATAGAATCCAAGGAAAAAGGATTGAGAGGGATCCATTATTAAGATTTTGAAGTGCTTGAACACACAAATTTTATATTAGAAATAAAAATAAGATAGAATTAGAGTTGAAAAGAATGTTGAAAAAACTCAAGAGGGGTTGAATATTGGTGTTCACCAAAATGGAGAGATAAAAAAGCATATCCCACAAATAATGATCTATCTAAGAGATATATCAATAAAATTTGAGGCATTGCCCTAAAAATAAAAATCTATCTAAGATATGGGGGGAGACTGTATGGTGAAATGGTGGGGCTTCTTGCCTATAGTGTCAACAACCAAATTCAAACCTCATGGGATTACTCTCTACCACATCAACAATTGAGATTGTTTGCCTTCATTTTTTCAAATAAATAATTTATGGCATGTGAAAGTTGGTGCATAGCAAAATGGGAAGAATGGAGAGAAGCTCCTTGGAAGCAGCATGGAAGGAGGAAAGGTTGAGTGGGTGGCATGGTTGGAGAAAAAATCCCATCACCATTGGTGCAAACAAGATCCCTTTAGGCTCAAGACCTTTAAATAAAGTTGATCCTACATAAATCGAGAGGAGTCAATAGAAAATAGAAGGGTAATGGCGCAAGAGAGGATACAACCCTAAGTTTAAAAGAAAACGGTTCTCAAATAATAGGAAGATGGGAAACAATAATGGGTAGAGTTGGCCAAGAAACCCATCCAACAACAAGGTGATTGTAATAAATTCCAAAGAATTGCAGGAAACAACAAAGAGGCTAAAGGAAAGGAACATTCATCTAGTGGAATATTTTCCATGGAAGAGTCTTCGTGTGGTGAGGTGTTGGGTTCTGGTGTGGAATTTTTGAATTTGCAATATGTGAGAAAGGATATTTTAAATTAGACTGGCAATAATGGTGGTGGGTTTGCTATTTGTAAGGGTTTGCTTGGCGGGAGTGTTGTTGTTGTCTTGTCAGGTGGGTCTTCCCATTTAAAAAATAAAATTTTGGTGTCTACTTGTCTAGAGGATTTGCATGATGGGACTTCTTTTTCCAAGGCGGGCCCTAAGGCCCCTCTTGTGTCGAGAAGTACATCATCTTGTTCCGCCTCTGAGGCTTTGGTCGTTGTTGCTGGTCAAAATAATTAAATTTTCTCATAGGGTTCTATCGAGAATCTCAATTGGTCAGCTCTCTTTAGTGTGAAACCTTAAGGAAAAAATTCATCATCTCTAGTTTGTTTTCATTCTAACCCAAGCATAGGTGAGTTTTCTATTTCCATCCCTAATAGTCTTATTGAGAAGAGTGTTTTTTTAATAGAAATATCCTTGGTGGGCAATTTTTTGGGTCCTTGACCAAATATCGACTTGGTTAGATCTTTAGCTCATAAGAGATGGACAGCGAAAGGTCAGGTCGATGTTGATATTATGGCTAGAGGTTTCTTTTCTTTTTTGTTCTCCTATGAAGAGGATTTGAGAGCTATTCTATCTAGTGGACCATGGCTTATTAGTAAATATGCCCTTTCTCTTAAAAAATAGGAGTCGGGTTTCAATATGGCTAATTGTTCTTTCAGTTTGGTTCTCATTTGGGTTAGGCTCTCGAACCTCCCAATGGAATTTTTGGATGGAGAATTTTTCAAGTGTATTGCAAAAGGTTTTGGACAATTGTTTTTCATTGATGAGATGACTAGTTCAAGGAAACAATTGGTGTATGCCCATATTTTTGTCAGTGTGGAACCATCCTCAAAGCTACCCTCCCACATTAAGATCAAATCTAAACTAGGCGTTTTGGATTAGAATGTGGAGTACATGGGTCTATTCCCTTTGCTTGCTTTTTATGTAAGAAGGTGGGGCATTAGGTGAAGAACTGACCTAGTAATATAAGGAGAATCATGTTGTAGAGACTAAGACTTTCAAAATCCTTCGAAGGGTTCATCTGAAAAGGATTCTAGAGTGAATACTATGGTGGAAACTACTCCTTTTTTTTGGAGATTCGAAACAACTTAGTTTAAGCTTGTTAAATGAGGAAAATTGTTCTGAAGAGTGATATTCCTAGCATTATTTATGATAGTTCAAATGAAGAGGTTACCACAAAAAAATCTATCTGAGGAACTATTCCTATCTTTGGGGATTCTTCTGGAATGAAGTTGTATGAAGACTTTGCGCAGGTGAAGATTTTAGCTGCTACTAATGCTCTTAATGCTCCCTTGGATATTGAAAAAGATGTTCCCCTAGGCTCTTTAAATATCTTTGACGACAAGAATGGAAAGGCATGTAAGGAAGTTGACAATATGATAATTCCCCTAAGTCAAGATGTTAGCTTCAAATTCCCTAATTCAGGTCTCTAAAAGGCAATGGGGGTCTAAGTTCAAAATTTGATTCCCAATGTAGGATGCCTCAAGATTGTAAGGGGGTGGAAATAGCCTTCGATGATCCTGATGAAGCCCCCTTTATCATGCATGGTCAAATCAAGGTATAGGAAAAAACCACATTCACCCATAGTCTCTTGAGGGAGTAATCACAAGAAATAGACAAAAGGCTAATTGTGGGTCGAAATATAGAGGAAAAGGCAGAACTTCTTCCCAACAAGTTCCACGAGAAGAAGGAGGAATAGAGTACACACTTGGTGGAGAAGAACGATAAGTGTCTCGAATAAGTACTGGAAGAGGTGGAGGAAGAAATTATTTGTCTAAATCAATGATGGAGTTCACTGCTGGTTGAAAGAGTGGTTCTAGTATTATACTCCACTCCATTTTGTGAGTTCTACTCAAAAAAATTTCTACCCAACGTCTCTGATGGAGGAGCATTCAAATGGGTTGGCAATTGACATCAACCAAAAAACAAGCTTCAAGTTTGAATTTCAATTTTGGTGTGTTTCAGGGTTCATTTGGCATCTCTCAACTTTGGAAAGCTTTTGAAGTGATCATATTTGCAGGAAACTAGTTTTCACTTGTTGACGGTTTCAGCACACAATATTTCTGCGAAAACAAATTTTCAAGGAAATTTGTGAGATTTGGTTGCAAATCCTTTTACATGGATATTTTGAATACATTCCAAAAAATGATGTGAAAGTTTCAGGTCTAATTCTCTATTTTTTTTTATTTAATGCTAGTGAATTGGCGAAAGTTTAAAATTTTGAAATTCTCGAAGGCTTGGGTGAAATCCTTCTGCAAATGACCTAAGGAAGTCATAATACACCTTTGGGAAAAAAATTAGACAAAACAAAGAACTTTGATTTTTTGCCTTAAATGCCTGAATCCACACTTAGAAGTCATAATACACCTTTGGGAAAAAATTCGGACAAAACTAAGAATTTTAATTTTTCGCCTTCACTGCCTGAATCCACACTTGAATCCACACTTGACACTCTTTGTTGCTATCACATCAATTAATTTTGTCTTCAAATTGTCTTTGCATATTTAAAACATTGTTCTTAACATTCTAATTGGGTCATGTGATGCAAATAAATATGATTATAGAGATCCTTAAAATTATATGTTACGGCTGTTTCTAAGCCATTCCAGCCGGCTATATGTCCATCTTTGGGGGTCAAATTGTAATTCTTACAGCAGCAAAGTCTAAAGGAGGATTGATGGCAAGATAAGGCGCCTATCTCAGGCAAATAATTTGGTATTCTCAGAGACTAAATACCATCCAAATTACTGCCCGTTTTAAGGCTGTTTTGAGGTATTCTTTCGTGTCTTTTTCAGATTCTGATATCTGCAAACTCAGCTCCATTCAGGACAGATTTGAAACACCTCATTCAAGGCAAATTAATGATGGAGAGAAGGGCCCATGCACAGGAATGTGCCACGCCAAACTTGGAGAGGGGAGGCATGAGAAATGGGGGAGGTTGCCCACTTTATGGGCTTTATTTTCAGCAATTAAAACATGATGAAGGGGTTGCATGGAAGTTATGGGAGGCTGTGTGAAGGTTATAGGGGAACAAAAATAAAATTAGCAGCATGGAAAAGGAGGGGAGAGGTGGCGTGGAGAACGAGGGGAGTTGAAGGTGGTGTGGAAAATAAGAGAGAAGCCCATTTTTAGGGCTGTTGAAAACAACAGTGGAAGGCATTTTTGAACAGCAACAGAGACCTGTAAACAATGTTGCGTTGGAGACAAAGAGGGTTGAATGGAGTTGGGAAGAAAATGAAGGGAAAGAGATGAATGGAGATGGCTATGAGAGGCCAAGTTTTGATTTCTGCTATGATAATTTTTGTTTGATAAAGATTGTAATCATTTTTGAGTTTGATATAATAAAATTGTTATGTAGTAGTTATTCTCTATTTAATCTCTGTGATTTTGTGAGTTTGTATGAGGGAGCTTCTACATCATTAGGTAAGAAGGGAACATGCAATAAAGCAAGGAAAGAAGTAGAATAGGAAAATATGCAATGATTTAGGAAGCATTAAACCAAGGTTTGGAAGTGAAATGTAACATTGCATGGAAGTGAAATGTAGTAAGGGTGAGTAGGATTGTGTGCAAGGTAGACAAGAATGACATAATAGTAAAATTCATCATAATTTCTTCAATTCCTTCATAATTAATGGTTTGATCACTTTGGTCTATTTTTCAGTAGGATTTTGTATTTTGTTGGTTTAAAGGATTCCCTTGATTCTTAGAGGAGTTGGATTTGTGATAAACCTCCTTAGCTTTTATCATTTGGATTATAGTAACTACTTGATGTTTAGAAATCTCATTTTTTTGGACTCTTAATTAATATATTTATTCTTTTTTGCTAAAAAAATTACCACCCTTTTTAAAATAAAAATAAAAACAAAATAATTACAAAATAATGACTGATAGCTTTTAAAATGACCCTTGAATAATTCTTAAATATTTTTTTTATATATCCATATAATAAATAAAATAATTCTAAAATACATATTTAAAATAAATGTATTTGAAATATATGTATAAATATTAAAAATACTTTTATAATTTATATTTATTAAAATAGAATATTAAAAAATATATAAAAAGTTTAATCGATTAACATAACAATGACATCAACTTAATTTTTATCTATAGACAATATATTTTATAATTTATTGCATTTTCTAAATTTGCTAAATGTGTTCTTTAGGGTTGTAAGTTTACTATTTTAATAATTACACTTTTCTAAGCTAATAAATGTATTAATAGAGTGGTCTATAATTTCAGACCCAATTATGAAACCGACATACAAGCTGAATGCAATGGTAAACCTTCATATAAGAAAGTTAGCAATTGCTAAATTGGGACTGACCAAAACATTCAACATGGATAGTGGGAGAAGAAACAACAATGGATGTAGAGGCAAAAATGGTGATCCCCCCTCAGTGAAGTTAAATAGTAAGGATACTAATTTGTCAATCTCAGAAAAAGAGTTGATGCAAGAGAGTAATAAACATTATTCTAAAGATGAGGAGGAGCACCCATTAAATTTTTTTGAGGATGACAATGTTCCTGCTATTCAAGAAACACTTGTTAAAATTAGTGGAGCAGATGTGCATCTGCTAGATATAAAGGGAAATGTGAGCTTAGGTAGAGGAGATTTTTCATTAGTTAGACTAGCTCAGCTAAGTACATGGTTAGCTGTCTTTGCTAAAGTTGGAAATGACTTAAGTTGGCCTATTACAAAAGATGGTCCCATTATTAAACTGAACTCTCTGAGCTATTTATTCTTTGTTCTTGTTCCCTCATGTGTAGAAGGCAATGAGAGTCCTCAGTTTGAGATATTGAATTATGGTGTTACATTTACAGGAAAAGATGAAATAGAAGAAGAATTAAAATTGTTGCAGAAATGGCTTGGAATTCATCGGTGTTTATCTGGGCCCAGCTGTGATGAATATGGCTTTAGATCTCTTTGTTTCAAGCCTAAATCCATGGATGATGTAGCAGAGTATTGGACAAGGTTAGGTCCCTGTGTGAAAAGGTATAGTTTTATTTTGGGCTCTGCTGTTGCTGCTGGTTCAGGAGAAATTATTCCGGGAATGTTCCTTCGTAGTCGCCTTTTCTTGTTTAGGGTTGAAAAAGCTGGAAAGACCATTAGAAAAAGAGCCAAGGTGGAAGGTTTCATTATAAAAAGAATCAAGGTGAAAGGAAAACATATGACCATGGCAAAGAAAGAGGGAGCAAAATTAACTGACTCTTTAAGAGAAAAGATTGACAGGTAATTTTTAAAAATAGTTTTCACAGGTAAATATAACAGTGTGTCTGCATATAATTGCAATAGTTTTTTTTTTTTTTCTTTCTATCTTTAAACAATTATAAGACCATATCTTTGATGAGAAGTCTCTCCACAGAGATTCTAACACCATTATACAGTTGTATCCAAACATATACAATTTAGAAAAAAAAAAATGTTTGTTTTAAGTTATGCTGTTTTTGGAAATACTGTACTCATATATAGCAATTATGTTTTCCTGTAAATGAAAGTAAAAGAGGTATATTTTTATTCAGTGTCTTTCAATTGAGATTGATCTTAACACGTTCAAGAAAAAAATTCTGTTTGATTTAAGTTATGCTGTTTTTGGAAATACATAATTATGTTTTCCATGTAAATGAAAGTAAAAGAGGTTTATGTTTATTCAATGTCTTTGAATTTAGATTGATTTTAATATACCTAGGAAAAAAGCTCTCAATTCTATGTGATGATAAATTTAATCAGTTATTATATTTATTATTTGAAGTACTTAAAATCTGTTTATTTATTCATTTGATGAATAAGTCTTAAAAGAAGAGATCCAAGCAAAAACAATAAATCAAAAAAATATTTATCATAAATGAACAATTTGTTTTCTACTAAGCCAGAATAAAACCTTGATGCTTTCATATAAATTACTTGAGTTACACCCTTTTGCAATGGGAAGTGCTTTAATCCATTCCTAAATTACTGTTTCAGTTTCTTTTCTTTAATAACCATGATTTTCTTTTAAGTTATATGCTTACAGATGGAACTTTTATTTTTCAGGGCACTGGAGCTTTCAAAAATGGTAGAAAGGATGAGAGAAAATGTTCTCAATGGAATGCTTACAGCTAGAGTAGTTGTGAATGGTTATGTGCTTGGGTCAGAGGCTAGCAACATGCTCTTTCCAATGCTTCCAGCAGGAAAAGTCCTTATAGCTTCATTTCAAACAATGAGTTCTGCAATTCATGCCACTAGTAAGTTAAAAAATAATTGTATGGTAAGAGTTATCTTGAAATTTCTGCCATATTAAATTAAATGTATGGAATTTTGAATCTCTATATTGGATGCAAGATCACTTATATAAACATTTATTTTCTTACTATATGTGAATGATCAGAAACAAAGCTAAAATTTAACCAATAATTAAGGAATCCTCTTTTTTAAAGAGAAATTATTTAAGTATTTAATAGTATGAAATTTCCACAGTCCATAATCAATTAGTTCTGAGATTTCTGGATTGAAACTGTGTGCAATCTTTTTTACATCAACGTTTTGGATCATACTCTATGATCCATCATCAAGAGACTCTCTTCTCTCTATCTGCAAAAAGCATCATGATGAATTATGAAATATGATCCAAAAAATTAATATAAAAAAGATTACACACAGTTTCAATCCAAATTTAATTACTAATCAAGACTTTTTCTGTTTTTTTTTTTTAACTTACAGAACTTATCTTAGAAGCAGCTGCTGCGGTAGATGAAATGGTGTATGCCATCCCGATTACAGGAAGAGCTAATGAGAGTACATGGAATATCGCCATGCTTAGTAGAGTAAGAAGAAATGGTGTGGAATTGCCATCCAATGAGGATGGTGGCCAAGAAAGATTATCAATTCTCGTTTATAACAGTAAGGAATGTGTGTGGAGGCGTGGGTGTGAAAGGACTTGTGTGCTATCTTTTGGTGTTTAAAGTAAGATAGAGATAATATGATTAGATGTGGAGGATTCCTGGCTAGAACAACCTATCTATTAATATATAATAACTTTTATCAGTAATATTGGTGCTATATTTTTATGTTTTTATAATTTGAAAAATATAATGTAAAATTTTATAAGTATTTAGCGATGAAATTTTTATCGTGTTAGTAATATTTTAAATTGATTTTGGATTTGGTGTCTATATTTTTAAAAGTCATTTCAATATGATCTTTATGAATAATCAATTATTTTAATGATATTTTTCTATATGCATGTTGGTGTAGAGAAATTAAAACGTTGCAATCATTTTAAGCGAATAAATTGATATAAAATAAATCATAATCAACTAAACTAAATGAGTTGAGATTGATTAATGTATAAGAGGATTAAAATGCGGTTTACTTTTTAGTTGATTTTTCAATGCAGATGAGAATATTATGTTGTGTTATGTTCAACAATCAAATTCAAATCCTTCAAATTTTCAATAGTTAATTGTTTCTTGGACTTTCTATTGAGAAAGTGTCTCAACCTTGCTTTGTTTTTTAATTATTAATTGGCAATTTTTGTAATTATCTTTCAGTTGTCATGAAAGTTGCTAAATGCAACTATGACAACTTGCAAAGTGTTTTAATTGTCAAATTAGAAAGAGCGTGACAAAAAGGGGAAGATAAATGTGAGCTCGGAAAAAGATAAAACATATTTTTTAGTTGAATGTGCACATTACTAAAAAATGGATAAAATCACAAGTTGGAAGAGAGTTTATTTTCTTTGTGATTTATGACTAAATGGTTTTGGAAACCATTCTAAATGTGTGTTTTCACCCATGCCTATATATTTAATGCTTGAGTTGAAGGGAAAACAAGTTAAGTTGCAAGTTGTTGAAGCCATGAAATGGTGCAGTGATTCAAAGGGAGAAGTTGTATTGATGGAGAAGTTGTATCGATGTAACTCATTTGAAGGATTAATACAAGTCTTGGATCTCTTTGGGTGTGGAGTTTTTTTCCGCAAGGGTTTCTCCACATAATTCTTGAGTTATGGTTTGCATCTTTTGTAATCTAGTTTCAGCTATGATTTATTACTCTATTAATTTGGCTGCATGAATTTATTTGCATATTTTCACTGTAATAATTTATCATGTTTTTCAACACTTTCAAGAGAGTATTGTTGAAACAAGTTTAAAAATATAGTCAAAAGCAGACTTCCAATCATCTATGGAACCTATTTAATCTGAATGTACATAACCAATCAATTTACTATCCACTAAATGCTAAAATTTGAGATCATAACTCAATGTTTCTTAAGTTTTGAAATGAACTTAGATACCGATCTCACTACATATGTGATATTTGATTAAGTAGTAGTTAAATAGATCAAATTGCTAATCAAATGTCCATGTAAAATGGGGCCCATTCGATTTGACACATATAAGTAGATAACTTAAATCCAACTTCACTAGGTGTTGCAACTAGTTTGTAAATATTAATCTATTTTTTTGTAAGATTTGAAACTTAATTTTTTTAAGACATAAAAATTCCATCTCTATTTTTCCATATTTCTATACCAAGAAAATCAAGATAAAAATAAAATCCTATATGCTCTAAACTATACAAATAAAGATAAATTATTTTCAATGTAGATAAGATCATCAACATAAAGAAATAAGATAAAAATGTTCTTAGTTGAGCCCCTAATATACATATTTGGATCTCATTGACCCCTTAAGAAACCTTTTTATTGTAGGTTCATAGTCTATCATTGAATAAAATGTCCTTGGGGCCTTCTTAAGACCATAAAGGTCTTCTTCAATTAATAGATATAGTCTTCTTTAGAAGGAATTTCAAAACCTCTAGGTTGTGAAACATACACTTTCTCATCAATATATCCATTCAAAAGAGCAATTTTTACATCCATTTGATAAACTTTTCAACTTTTCTAAGTTCACAAAATAAAAACTAATATGATAATATCTATTCATGCAAGAGGTACAATTTTTTCAATGTAGTAAATACTTTCTTGTTGAGTATATCCATATTCTTATCAATGTTTCCATCATATTTGCACTTAATTTTATACACCCACCTTGTACTAACAACTTTCTTGCTAGAAGCAACTGAATCAAATCCCATGTGTCATTCTTGTCAGTTGCTTCAACTGACTCTTATTTCTTGATCTTGTTCAAAGGTCTATGGCTCATTATTTTTCATGACTTGTGTCATCAATGCATAGTTCACTTTTGATTTAACTTTGTTGTCATTTTCTCAAAATTTGAGTCCAGCATAAGAGTTAATGGATGACCCCTTTCTATCCTTCTTTTATCTTTATTATATTTTCTAGTTCCTTCACTGGAGGATTCAAGTTGTCATCTTCTTCTTCAACTTCATCTATCACTATCTATTTTCCCTTTGTTTCATTTTCTTTGGTATATTATGTTATTTTGTTAAATATCACATCTCTACTTATCACAATCTTATTCCTATTAGATCATACAATCTATATGCTTATTTTCTTATTTATAACCAATAAAATGTGTTTTAGGCCTTTATAATCTAGCTTAGACAATTTTCCTTTGGTATGTGTGCATAAGCAACACACCCATCTACCCTAAAATAATAAACACTTGGCTTATTCCCAAACTATGCTTGTCAAATTTATTCCTTTAGTTGATTTTGTAGGAATCCTATTGAGAAGATATACTAATGTGCATATTAGTTTTTCACAAAAACTCTTACCCAAATTCTTCTATTCATCATAAGTTCCTTTTCATTTTCATAGTGGTCCTATTCAAGTCCTTTCAAAAACTCCATTCTTTTGTGGAATGTAGGAAGTAGTAAACTCTCTCTTGATTATGTGATTTCTGCATAAATATATAAACTAATTTGATTTTTATTCACCTCCATTATCTAACCTTATCACTTTGATGTGCTCACCACTTTATTTTTTAACCCACCTCTTAAAATTTATAAATTTGTCAAACACTTCTAATTTTATAGCCAAGAAAATACCCAAATTTTCCTTGAGTAATCATCAATTAAGGTTAGAAAATATTTTGATTTATTTAAAGAAGGTGTTTCCATAGGACCACATAAATATGTATGGATCATCTCAAGATGTTGCTTAGATCTTCTAGATTTACTATTTGGAAAGCTCACTCTATGTTGTTTGCTAACAATACATTCTTCACACAATTCTTATCTATCTTTAATGAAAGGTAGACCTTCAACCATTTTTAAATCATGAGAAAAATCAACCAACTAAAAATGAGGTTACCATATCTTCAATGCCAAATTATACTTTTATTCAATTCGCTACACTTTAATGCTTTTGAGTGAAATAAAAAAGAAAAATCCTCGATACCTATAATATTTTCTCTTGTAACAAATATATTATTTTTTAATTTGTCTCTTATTTTGAACCCCTCTTCATAAAAAGTCGCTTGATAATTTTGTTCTAACATTTTTCCAAAAGATAACAAATTCTTCTTGAGTGTTAGAACCAATAGTTTTTATTATATGCTTTATCTCTCCATATATTTATTTATAACTATAATAGTTCATTTTCCTTTGGTTCCATGAGATTTCAATCTCCCAATACTATTATTCTATGATGCTTTTCATCCAAATTGATAAATAATTTTTCATTAGATTTTATATGTGAAGAACATTTGAAATCAATATGCCAAACATCATTTTCACTAACATTTGTATTGAAGCAAGAAATATATTAATTTTATTTATCTTCAATAATGTTATTAAAGCATTGGTTTCATCCTATAGTGTGATGGCTAAGGTGCAGTATTGTTGTTGTGGCCACCAAGGTTCAAACCTCCACTAGGCCATTGTGATTGCAAGAACTATGTTTCCACTAATCCATTGTGCTCACAGGCTTGTACCACAATGTTGAGGTTGTTAATGGTGTTCATGTCATGTGATAGGTGTTCATGCCTATATTGTTGTGTTCCAATCCCTCATTGGGATGGTGTGCTCGTGGGCCTTGTGCCCCTAATGGGCTACCATGCTCGCGATCTTGAATTGTTCACTTGTGTTCATGCCAAGGAGGAGGTCCCTCATTTTTGGCCTCCATTGGTTTGGGCTAGGCTAAAAATTCCCACCTACTAGCTTGGGCCAGACTAAAAATTCCTGAGATATCGATAAAAAATAATGTTATGAGCATTTCCTTTTTTTAATTTGAAGTTGTTTACTTTAACTTTTGATGCATACTATCCAAATTTATTGCAATAAAAATATTGGACATTCATTTTATTATTAGAAATGTACCTCTTCAATTTCTTATTCCTTTGAATTTGTTACTTCTTCCTTTGAAACAACAAGATTAACCTTTGGATTCTTTTTTTTGGCTAAATTCACTTTAATTTTAATCTTGAAGAATGTTTTTATCTTATCTCTTATTTTTTTGATTAGATAAGTAGGGAAGGGACCTGACCCCATAGTTATCTAGCAACATATAAAAAAAGAGTAGAGAGAGGTGGGAAACAACACCACCAATAAACCAAAAAACATCATATTTGGCTCGCAGGCCAACATTTAAAAGCATAACCATTGTCTAACCATTATCAATCAAAAACATAAATTATTTACCAACATGCTTTAATCTACAAAGACCATTAATTAAGTCGATAGTATTCCAAGTGGTATTCCACCATAATGTATAGAAGTTAACAACATGGTCCCAGAAATGATTAAAAGACAAAAAAACCCATCAAAAAGGAACAAAGCAGCAACACAAGCCATTAACTGGCTTTCTTTAACAAGTCCCTATACTCTCCCATGAGAGTAATTTATTCGCGCTAGTCAGGGCCCTCTGTTTCATCCAGCAACTTCAGGTTATCAGTTTTCCCCTATTTCTTTAGTTTCTTGGTAAGCTTCATTTCACCAGAAGACGCTCCAATCATCGCTCTTCTCATCAACCTATTAGTTACTCTCATGAGGGTAACTAACACCTTCTCCATGTCCTCGAACTGTACCTGCAAGAATGTTAGTCTACTTTTTAAAAAATCATTACTAATTTTCTCGGCTTTGTTCTCCATTCCAAAGAACCCAACATCTTGCTCAATCCCGACCTCAATCTTATCCTCAGATGGCTCCACTTCCTCCTCCTCTTTCTCCTCTCTTTCCTCCTCTGAACCATCCTCCCCTATCTCATAAGCAGTGTCCTCAAATTCCAAATCCTCAGACTCTTCTTCTTCCTGAGCTTCAAAATCCTCATACCCCAAGTCCTCTTCCTCATTCACAGAAAATTTTTGTTTTCCCTTTTTCTCTTTCGAGGCCACCTTCGCTAGACGAGCCGACCTTCTTCCTCCACTACCACCACTCCCTTGCCCTTGTAAAATTTATTTTCCCTCCTCCATTTGATTCCATTCCTCTGTGATATGAATCACATCTCTAGGATTGATATCATGTTTGAGTTTCTTAGCTTTCAAGGGCTCCAACAATAGATGAGAATGTTTCCTCTTTTTAGGCATTGCTCTAAAGAGTTGTAATTTAAATTTTATCAAATCTTCACTCTTCTACGATAGAGGGGTAGAAGGGTTAGACAAATTAGCCACAGGGGAGTTGCTTTTAGCAGGGATTAGCACACACCTACCAGCAATTGCAGGAGGGTGGCAGGGGATTTCTCTTCAACCAAAAGTTCTTCAACATTAGGTTTTTTCTCCTCCAGTTTTTCAACATTTTCCTCATCAGATCGGTTAGGGTTCTCAATCCTGGCATTTAAAGGATTTCCATGAGGATTTATAGCCAGGGAAAGTTTATACAGAGTGAGCAGTAGACCCTGGTGAAGGGGAGGGCTAGCTCCTTTTTCAATGTTAAGTTGCAAGGAGGACAACAGGTAAAACACTCCCCATGCCTAATATGGTTTAATAGTGGGAAGTGATACACATAAACTGACATGTACCGACCCTCAAGAGTAAAATAACACATAACAAACAAACTCACAAGAGCAAAAGGAGGAGGGAGCTCAAGTCTGACATACCCATTCTAGAAATGTTTGAGATTTTCACCAGCATGAAGAAATTTATCAACAAACCTTTGGTAGTCCGCTCCACTTCTTTTAGCAACTTTTAGACAAGAATTTTGCAAACCTGTAGCTTCAGCAATAAAACAAGTGGTGACCTCGAACTTCATAGCAAGGCAGGTGCATGAAGATGGGTAGCCAATTTGTGGACAACTTTTTAAAAAAGTTATGAAAACTCATAATGCGAGAGCGTTATAACGTGCTCGTGTTATGACCTATTAAAACCAAAAAAATAGTAAAATGAATTCATTCTTGCATTTCAACTGTGTTTTTTCTTCTGTTTGTGGCCAAAACCCCCATTTTTTCGTGCTCACATTCTAAGAGGAGGTATTGTGCACAAATCTTCATCAACAGTTGTTATTTCATCACGAGGATGCCACCACATTGATGAGGAGGTGTGAGAGGTAAGGATTGTTTGCTTTTTGTTTTGAATTTATCAGTTTTAGGTTAAATTTGTTAGTTTTAGGTTGTATTTGATTTGATTTTTTTTGAATTTACATAGGAGATGCAAATCAACCTGTAAAACCTCAAAATCCTCAACAAGTAGAGCAACAAAATCCTCAACAACAACAACCTCCTCCACCAATCCCTCAACACCCTCTTGCCGCTCAACAAAATTTAATGAGTGAAATTAAGAACAACAAAAAACAACTTGAGGATTTAATCAGTAGGTTGAGCGATCCAAATGGTTCAACCGCAAAAAGAATGACCCTGGCAACTTCATTGAAAGATAAGTTAAAAAATGTAGATTCAATTAGCAAACAAATAATTGGATGGAAAGATAAGAGGCAGACATCTATTGCTTATTACATGGATACGTTATCATATAAAGATGTAAAGGATTTAGAAATTATAAAAGGTGATTTGTGCTCCTTATTCACTGACCCATGCACACATCAAAATATTAACCTCAATGTGAAGATGTTTCCTATTCATTGGTGCCACCACCAACAGATTAGAAACTTTTTTTATGATAGGTGGTACATAGTTTTTGATTGCCCACCATGAAACAATTGTGAAGTCTCATAGTTTTTGATTGCCCACCATGAAACAATTGTGAAGTCTCACAGTATTTCCTTAGGAAACTATACTGTGATTTCATATTGAACAAAATCCTAAATTATTTTGATATGGGGGACTTCTAGGGGAGAGAGGGGGTCGGGTTGGGATAGACCCGGTGCACAACTGTATCCTACGTGGCAAGGGAGATGACCTTTAGCTAGGCTACCTCATGAGCACTATGTTATCCCTTCCATCATGAAGGAGAGTGTTGACATAGAGACATTGCAGGAAATCAACACTTTGACCCAGAGTGTCATCAAGCATGCTAGCCCTATTCTACAACACCATCCAGGGGAGTCTTCAAGTGGTGGCCTTCGAACCCATGTGTGTCAATCTTGCGAGGCGACTTGTTCATATGACCCCACTAACACTCAGGAGGCTGCTATGCAGGATTCATCTGTAACTATGGAGATGGAGAGGGCAGCTGACATTTTGCATGAGGTTTATGACATTGATACTCAAGTAAAAGTTAACATGTTCATTGAATTTAATTTATTAAATTTTTATTTTTAAATGCAAGATTAACTAATTTAGTTTTATGATTTTGACAAAATTGTAGGGTCACAGTGTTGAGACTGGATACACCGGCCCTCCACTTGCTTTTTTATGTAGTACACCTATTGGTGGGGTATGTAACTAGTAAAAAATTATAAATTTATTACATGTTAATATCATTGTTTTACGAATGGTATTTTAATATGTGATTTTGGATGTTGAACAGGCTAATATTGGAGGTTTCGAGGGAACACCTCCCAGTGCCAGTGGATTTACTCAAACCTACATGTAGGTAATAAAATAAAGAGTTTAATAGTTAATGAATTGTATTTAATAGATTTGTGTTGTTTATATTCATATCATTGATTACATTGGATTGCACATCATTCAAACTCAAAGCATTACTTCACATTCCATAACTAATAACTCGATGTTGATAGATGACAAAATTTCAACTACAATATAGTTGTTTAGAAAGTCAACATAAGCAGTGATGCAATTACTTCACATAGCATAAGTAATAAGTCTAGGAGCAACTTCCAATTGCATTTGCTTGTCATAGCATTCCATGAGACTACTTTTTACTACTCGACATCTTTTCAAACAGTTCACTACGTTATCTATGATATAGATGCTTGGAAGGAATATATGAAAGAATAATAGTAAGCAATAGTATAGACAAGGCAATGAATTTTTTGAAAAAATCCTTAAAGAAATGCGGTCTCATGGTGATGTCCATCACCATGAAACATAATTTCTTTGTGGCATTTTTTCAAACAACTCACCACCTTTTCTATGCTACCACATTTTCCATACATTTCTACCAAAGAGTTTTATCAAACAATTCATTTCCTCACTACTGTGGCTAAAAGCTTTAAAAAGGTGCTTTTCAACAAACAATGGATGCTTGGAAAAAATCTATCAAAGCATAATAGTAAGCAATAACATAGACATGGTAGTTAGTAGTTTGAGACCACATTTCTTTGAGGCATTTCTTCAAACAACTCATGACCTTTTCTATGATACCACATTTTCCATACATGTGTACCAAAGCATTTTATCAAACTACTCACTTCCTTGCTACTACGGCTAAAAGCCTAAAATAGGTTCTTTCCAACAAACTATGGATGCTTGGAAAATTTTCTATCAAAGCATAATAGTAAGCAATAATACCATAGAGAGGGAAATGAACTGTCTGAAAAAATGCCTAAAAGAAATGTAGTCTTATGGTGATGGAATGCCATGATGTGCATTTGTTTGTAATGGCATTCCATCACCACAAGACCCCATTTCTTTGAGGCATTTTTTCAAATAGTTCACTGCCTTCTCTATGCCACCATCATTATCGTACATGTCTACAAAAGCTTTTATCAAAGGTTCACCGGTTTGTTGCTATGGGTAAAAGCCTAAAAACACGTGCTTTTGAACAAGATATGGATAGGGAAAACAGTAAGCATGATAGTTTGAAATATATAGTCTAATAAGTACTCAAAATTTCATTCATTATCTCATACATTATAAGTCATGATGTGGATCGCTATTGTAGTTTTTGTGATTGAATAATTTGTTGTTTTATTTTTAGATGTTGCAAGCAGAAACACCTCCAAATGTGACGAGGGCAATGGAGATCAATGTTTCATCTACTATAGAATCCTCGATGGCTCTGACAGGGGGTATGAGGCAAATTACTAAATTTCAATTTACATTCATTGTTATAGATGTTAGTTAGTGAAAAATCAAACCATTATTGATTTGTAGTTTAATTTCTATTTGGATGGTTTATATAGGGCTTGAGCACACCTCAGCATGGGCATGTGAATATTTTCCTCATGGAGAGTGATCATAAGATGGTGGTAAGTGACTATTTTGTTTAAATATATCATTTTCTATAATGTAATTTCTATATAGTAATGTATTTACTTCTTATTGTAACAGTTAAAACTTCACCAAGAACTAAACACTAGGAGGAGCAATAGGAACACTCCTCAAGTGCAACACAAGTGAGTGACAAAACTATCGCCATCTGATTGAAAAGCAAAGGGCAACAACTTATTTTGAGAGCCTGGAGAGAAATTACTTTTGATTCCAAAGCCCTTTGTTGTATGCTTATATGGCATTTTTGTACATATTTTGTATTGGATATATTTGACATTGTATGCCTATATGGAATTCTCGTAAGCCTATATGGCAAATTTGTACCTATATTTTATACTTATATCAACATATATTGATGTATGCCTACATGGATATTTGGTTAATACAAATCTATATTATCGATGGTGTCCATATTTGCATTATAAATCCATGGATCAATAGATATGAGTTACGTGTTTTCAAGTGTATGCTTTACAACTTATGTGTATATTTTGTGACTTACATGTATTCCAATGTATACTTTGCGACTTACGTTTTTTCATGAGTATACCTTGTATTCATGCATATAATTTGTATTAATTTGTGTATACTATGTATTCGTGTGTATACTTCAAGGCTTATGTGTTTATGAGTACTTGTGCTTCCCTTATTCACATATACATGATTGACTTATTCATGTGTATACTTATTAATTGGTTAGCCCTAGCATTGATCATTGTTTTCCTTCATGGTTTGTCTTGAATATTAATTGATTGATGCTAAAAAACTTTATCTAAAAACAAAAAATACACTTTCAATTGGTATTCCACGAAATGATTCATAAAAATATTCCAATATATTTAATCCTTTGATTGGAATAACTCATTTAAACAAAGGATACATAATCTTCACAACACTTGCAAAACATAATATTCAAAGTAGATGAAGTAGTTAACTTCTTGACACATTATCATACAAACATTTATCTTGATTAGTCTTTAAACATTTTCACAGCATAATCTTGATAGTCCAAAATTAATTGTTATGTTCTTGATCCATCACCATATAAACACATCGAAAGATTTATATGTCAAATTTTTGCAATATTATTTCTTATATAGGAAATGGACTCGGGAGAAAAAAAGTTATAATTTATAATACAAATAAGAAATGGATTCAACGTTGTCCTAGACTCCCAAATAGGTCTATTTAACAAAGCAACACCCTCTCAATCACTATTCCAATTGCAAAACACTATTGGGTAGCATTTACCAGTCTACAAATCCACAAAATCCATAATTTTATTTCTATTATTAAAAAAAATGACATGAAAGAATATTTGTATTTTTTAATAATTTTCAATATTTTGTATTCAATAATAAATTTAGGAAAGTTTTTTGTAGTTAATTTTCTAAATTTTAGAAACTTTTTTTTAACATCTTATCCTTATAAATAAATATTATTTTTATTAAATAAGATTACTTAAAATATATATATATATCAAGAATATATTTTTTTAAAAGATCTTTTTAGTTTTAAATATGTTAATTTAGAAACTTTGAAATAATAAATTTAGATTATTTCTTTTTTACTTTCTTATTGTGATAACTTATGATCAATTTTACATATAAAAAAATTAATTAAGTATAAAGATTTACCCAAAACTTACTAAATTATTTTTAGAAAAATGCCACTTACATGTCAATTTTTACTTGAGGACTTTTTCTTTACACCCAATTGTGACTATAAGAACGCCTCTCAGCGTATATATATATATATATATATAAAATGCATGATATACTTTCATAGCACCTTGTTTTAATATAGAATATAAACTTAAGCAACATAAATTGACAAATTGAACCCCACATGACTATTTGGAGACCAATTGCTCCCGTTGAACAACTTGATCTTGAAGGTGCTATCATTCAATCAAACTTTGAACTCATTAACGAAGAACAAACTGATATCATTAGTAGTTTGAGAAGCTTCACTTTTTTCACAAAAGAAACACCCACTTAGTGGAGAAACATCGCAAACATCTTAGACGAAGAAGAGGAACAAACCGATATTGAGGCTAGAAGGCCCATATTACCACCACTCCGAGTTTTATGAATTTTAATTTTCTATTGAATATGCACATCTTAGTGCGATGATCAACTATTTGGGTGAGCCAGGAGTTAGTGACAACCATTTTGAAGTTTGGGTTTTCCATCTACACTCTTTCAAACTTGAAAGACACAGTGCTCTTCTAGGGAATTTGTCCTTGTCTAGAAGTTAGTGATCCAAACCAACTTCAAATAGGGTTCCGATTAGGGTTCAAATAGCTTTATGGTTAGATTTAAGCTTCAATTTGGGTTAAGGTTCAATTGATTAAAAATAAATGTCTTGAGAAGGATATCTTCCGGTGTACTTTACATATATTTTTAAAATATAGGTATGCTAGTTTTATATTGAATCAAAGAAAATAATATTCCAAGGAAAAGGCGATCAATAGGTTGCCAAGAAAAAAAAAGGAAAAAACATTACAAAAGTCCATTAACACTTAGAAAAACATAAAATAAAACATAATCAAATTTTAAACTTTACATTGTTTGGAACATAGAATAGGTGATGCCCCCTTGAGAGATCGATCAAGAAAAATTAAAAAATGATTTTTGGGTTGGATCTCGAAAAAGACATGGGGTATGTGCAGGATCATGATGGAAAAAACGGGCCCTTAAGTGGCAATGAAAATTCAGAAAAATCAGAGTTAGGCAACTTGACATAAAAAATTGAATAAGTTATCTATATTATTTCAAAAATATGTAAGAATAGAATCTGTGGAAAATTGAATGTAGTTTCCAAACTACTAAGTTTATTTTATTTTTTAAAGTCTATTTGGTGAAAAATTGAAATTTCAATGCGGTAGTACTTAAATTTCAAGGGAAAATAAGTAGGTGTCTATCTAACCACCCTAACCACAATAAAATAATAATATTTTTTTATAAGATTTTTAGATATAAGTAGAGGACTCATGTTAGGATGTGGCATATTTTTTTTTTTCTAATTTTTTTCCAAGTAAATAATTAATTATGAATTTTTATTACAACTTTTAAAAATATAAAACTTGTATGTTTGACCACCTTAACTTGGTCAAAACTTCATGAAATTCATTTTTTTAATCCTATAGTATGGAAGCATAGAATGTGACATATTTTGGATTCAAAAATATGATACCGTTTGAAAGTTATAGATGTTTTTCAATTAGCCTATCAATCAGGACTTTAGTCGTAATTCTAATAGAAAATGAATAATAATAATTTATTAAATTCAAAGTAAAGAATAATTTATATTCGTGGAAATTTGAGAGTCTCCTCTACAAACCCTTTTCGTTTCATCAATTTTGGCAACATAAATTGACAAATTGAACCCCACATGACTATTTGGAGACCAATTGCTCCCGTTGAACAACTTGATCTTGAAGGTGCTATCATTCAATCAAACTTTGAACTCATTAACGAAGAACAAACTGATATCATTAGTAGTTTGAGAAGCTTCACTTTTTTCACAAAAGAAACACCCACTTAGTGGAGAAACATCGCAAACATCTTAGACGAAGAAGAGGAACAAACCGATATTGAGGCTAGAAGGCCCATATTACCACCACCCGCGTGGCAATAAATATCCTCTTTTCTTCCATAAACTTGAACTTTTCTAAATGATCTCATGCAAAATTAGAATCCCCAAAAGAAGGTCTATAGTTCATCACTTCAAACTAAGGCATCAAAGTTCAAAGGCAATCAAAAACCACATTTTGACACTCTACCTCAATAGAAACAAGTTGTTAGTAAACTTTTATAAATGCATGCGCATTGAGGAAACATCCACACATGTATATGTTCTTTATGAGTCAAAACCCAGGTCTGTTTCATGATAATCAACCTATCTAAAACCTTGGTCCTTTTCATGGTCTTGAACTCCTCTAAATGATCTATCACACAATCAAAATCTATAGGGGAAGATCTACATGCCGCTGTTACAAATGTAGGTATCATAATTCAAATTTTGGTAGGAAGTGGGCCTTAATAATTTATCACAATTGTGACCTCTTGTTAAGAAACTATTATGCTCAATCTAGGAGGAATGAACCGGATTACATACCCACATCTATCCTCTCATTTAGGTCAACGTTAGTCTTTAGGATTTGAAAACTTTAGAGGTCTAGCATCATTCTCACTACCTTGGTCTTGGAAAACAAAGGTTCATTCAAATTCAACATTGGGTCAAAAATTTCATTCATCCCTTTATCAAATTTCATCCTTCACTTCACCATACTTTGCAAAAATTTCAAAAACACCAACATTTTTTGACTTGGACATCAATCAACCCAAAACCCTAACTTGGCTATTTTGTATATGAAATGAATTATTTTCCATGCATTTGGTTGAGTTAGTTAGCATCTTTGAACTAGTTTATCTTGATGGTCACGAGTCTACCCTAAAGGTTTCCAAGTTCATAAACATCCTTTACCCTAACTTTAAAACATCAAACTCAAGTCAAAATTGTTGTCACGAAACGTTTGCAAAGACCACTCTCCACATCACCCACCTTTTCATCCCCCATTATCATCATTGCTCCAAAAAGACTTAGAGTGTCCCTTTTACCTTGTTTTGAGTCAACTAGAGAGTTGAAACATTACAAATCTCAACATAACTCTCCCAAAGGTGACACAAAATTTATGGCAAAGACAAGATCACAACACAAGAAAATCATGGAGAAAACCAAAGTAACATTTATCTCAAGTGATCGAAATCCTCTAGAATTTGATCTGAGAAGTCAAGTCACCCCATCACAACAACCCTCATCTCCATCAAGACCATATGAGATAGAAGACATCACGAATAATCCATTTGAACTTACTAGGGAGGAAATCATGGAACACCAAGCCTTTGAAATGTAGCTCCTATTTTCCCATTATTTGCTGCACAAAATTTGACACAAAGCTTCACAACTCCATCACTAGGGCTCAATCAAACATCTAATCCCAGTCTTGCAACTAGCCTTGCTAAGGACTTCGGTCTAACTCTTCCATTTGAAAGCAATACACTTGTGGGTACCCTTGATACTAATCCTCCATCCCAAACAACCACTTGGACACCTACCTTTAGTGTTCCTCCCATTCCTGAAGATCCTAAATAGCCATATAAACCTCTCAAACTTCATTACTCCACCATGAACTCCACATATCGAGGAAACCCCTCTTCATCCATACCCACGAGTACCACAAGTGTTCCCACCATCACACAGAGTAGTATGGACCAAGTGTCTCAAAACAACACACAAGGGCATGCCAATACTATACCACAGAGTAAACCCTTAATGCAAATAGGGACATCTTTACCCAATCCTCCCATTGGTTCATTTGTACCATTATTTTCACAAAGCACATCAACCCCATCCATCATCAACCCATCTTAGAAAAATCCCTTGGTCATGAATCCCACCAACCTAGGTAATACCTTGTTTATATCTCTAGCACAAGGAAATCCTCAATACATGGGACAAGGTAATCATTTTAATCAATGGACTCAAGGTCCTAGTGTGTCATTTCCATCACAAAATCTAATGGCACCATCCTCATATTTTACCATGGTCCCCTTTCCCATGCAAAATCAAACGGGACCTCAAACTTACATTCCTCCACCTCAATCCACCATCTTACAAGGGATGTTAAACCAAGGGAACCCTCCACCTCTCATCAACAATCCACTACCCACTCAGAACATCAACACTCACAATCCATCTCAAATATCCCAACAACCACCTAATCCTACATTGCAAGTGCATGCCCTAGCTTTACAACAAGCACAACAAGCTTATCAACAAGCCATCCAACACCAACAACAACAACAAGCAACCCTAGTAGCCCAGTAGCAGCAACAACAACAACAAAAACAACAAGCAACCTTAGCCCAACAACAACATCAAGCTCATCAAGCAGCTTTAGCATCACAACAACAAGAAGCCCAATAGCAAGCCCTCGTGGTGCAACAACAACAACAAGCCTAGCAACAAGCCCTTGTGGCACAACAACAACAACAAGCCCAACAACAAGCCCTAGTGGCACAACAACAACAACAACAACAAGCTTTACTAGCTCAGCAATAAGCCCAACAACAACACACTTTCACATAATACATCAAAATTGGCATTTGTAAATCATACAAGTTTTTTCATGGAAGCACACTTCATGATGAGAATGATAGTCTCATAAGGGGCATGAATTACAATGCCGGTTTTCAACACCTTTTAAGATAGACCCAACTAGTGGGGATGACTTCACTGGTTAAATTAGTTTACCTATCTCTATTTCTACATGCTACATGTTATAATCTTATACTATATCTATACCCATGCTTTTCACTTGATCTTGTCACTTGGGTGCCAGGTTGTTTATTTTTTTAGCTTATAAGTATTCATGTTTCTCAAGAGGAGAAGATTAAAGGGGAGCTATTATTACTATTCACTTTCAAGTTTATGTGTAATTCACAAGTTAACTTTGGATTGTGGCTCCAATTATTCTACTTCTAATCATGTTAATTTTTTTACATTGTAGGTCAAAGGCTCATTTATGTGATTCAAAGATCATTTCCACCCATAGAGTTCATTTTCATGCATGTGGCTTTGATCTAGATCTTTTTTACAATGTAAATTCAACCCTACCCAAAATTAGAGAATGACCTAGTTAATACTCCATCGTTTTGCATTCAATTTGTATAAGTTTAATTAATTCTGCAAATGAATAGTTATGATCAAACCAGAAGACAACCATCTATCAACCACTGAATTTAACTAAATACTTTCATTCATTTTAATCTCTAATCTTTTAATTCAATCATATGATGAAATATAACTCTAAATAAATTAATTAGTATATATTACTAATTACATTTACAAAATCTAGTTGTCATAAAGAAAATAAACTAAACTTGTTTTATTTCTGTATAATTCAAATCAATATTTTTCTAAAATCTTAGATATAAATTATTTTGTATTTATTACGTTGACGGTGTCTCATTATTTGAGAGTGCCGAGCATATTTTTACCGTCAACGGTCGAAAATCCCAAAGAGGCCTGGCAAAGGGTTAAACGTATCTCAGCCGCTCATAATTTTTTGCCATTTTTTCGGCTATTTTTAGCCGCTTTTAACCGCTTTCCCCGTCGCTAAACTCTTCCTCGCTGGTATTGACCTTTGACTCCTCCAATTTGGTGAGCTGCAGCACTGAAAATAAGGTTAACATGATCGAAATTAAAGAGAAATTGCCCATATCTCGTCCGTTCATCGGTGAACAGCTCATGGAATGAATCAAAATCTGGCACATGAATATTTAAGTTCTTGTCACATAGTGGATAGATAGCGTTGTGCTACAAAAGAAGTGGTCAGTGGCGATTACTACTATGCAATTCCAATACATAGAGAACGTTTCTCACATTCCTCCCCCCTCTTCGTCTTTCCAGACTCATGGCCTCTTAAACACTACCGGGGATCAGCCAGGGGCTACAAGATTTTCATCAAGCACAATGACTTCCGTGTGCGACAGATCACACAGAATGGAAAGAAAAAATTCTTGGTCTTGGCCGGACATTTGATAGCAGGCTTTGTGATGCCTTAGATGTTATCACGGAGGAATTTCCTGTGCCTCCCTTGTTCAAACCCTTGCCTTTCTTTCCCCGTCCAGAAATTTTGACCGTGGGATTCGTCTGTTACCCACGATCTGTGGCAAAAGTCACAATGGGTTTTCAATGGTTGGATTTTCATATGTTAAAAGTTGATTGATTATAGTAAACGTAAAGGGCTGAATTGTATTTACTTTTATTATTCCGCACAAACAGATCCCTTAAAAATGGGTATATTTTATTTGTAGCAGATGTTATTTATTGTAGGCAAACAAACAACTGTTAGTAATATTCTCATCACATTTGTCAATATATAATATTTTTATCAAAGTTAATATTTTTATGACATAAATTATTAAATATAAATATCATGCAATAAAAACTAATATATAATATATATTTTATATGATAATAAATACAATTATATAATATAATTAAGTTGTATTATATATGAATTATATTATTGTTATATATTTTATTTCATAATAAAAATTATTAAATATAAATATAAAATTATTATATAATTAGTAAATTATATATTTCCATATAATTAAATTAAATCAATATAACACAAATTAACTATATATAATATAATTTATATAATATGGCATATATATATATATTCTATAATAAAAAATACTAAATATAAATATTAAATTATTATAGTTAATAATTAATATATTTTTTATATAATAAAAATTAAATTATATTTAATATAATTATATCTATTATATATATTATTATTAATATTATATATATTATTATTAATATTATATATTATAATCTATAATATAAATTATTAACTATAAATATTAAATTATTATAATTTATAATTGATATAATTTAATATAGTATAGATCAAATTAACATATAAAAAGTTAATAGTTTAATTGACTTTCAAAGAGAGAGTCGAGAGGAAAAATGGAGAGAGAGAGTTAGGAGGAAAAAGAAAGAGGGATAGAGGGGGAGACAATTCTATATAGAGAGCAGTATATGATGGAAGCTATGACCATGGCACATGTCTATGCAAACATTCTAGATGTATAATAGTACATATTTTTCTGAACTTTCCCCTTAATGGTCTTATGCACCTTCACATTCACAATCTCCCACTTCACATACTCCATTAACTTGTCAATTAAAAAAAGCAAATATGCAACTTGATGAAGGGGAGTATTCATAAGAATAAACATTTTTTAATTAAATGGCTTACAACACACTATCAGTTATACCTATAAAACTTAGGGAAAAAATTAAATTTAACATTTTCTATTAATATATATTTGGATCTCCATTAAATATTCCATTAAAATATAGAATATTACAATGGTAAATAAGTAATTTTATCATTTTATAGATTTGACTAAGACATGAAAATTTGTTTATTATGTTGAAGGCATTTCATATATGAAATGAATGAATTACTTTTTTCAATCAACTAAGAGTTGAGGAAAAGCAATGCAAGATGAATGAAAATATCTCATCGATTTATTGCTTATTGTCATTTTTTGTTATCACTAATTTATATGTATCTATGATTGTCTCCTTTACCGTATGTGTTGCCCCATGAATGGACACATTATTGCATGGAGGAGTTCCTTCTTTTAATTGCATGTTGCTATTGAGAAAATTTGTGAAGTGCTTGGTAGAGGGAGACTCTTTTTGCATCAATCTCTCTCTCTCTCTCTCTCTCTCTCTCTCTCTCCCTCTCCCTTTCCATCTCTATATATTGAACTATCGCTCCCTCTCTCTCCCCTCCTACCTCTTCTCTCTCTCTCTCTCCTCTACCTATCATTGTCCCTTTCTCTTCCTCTCTCTCTCTCTATCTCTCTCTCTCTCTCCCCTTATTTCTCCCTCTATCTCTCCTTATTTCTCCCTCTCACTCCCTCCCTATCCCCCTATCTATCTCTCTATCTTTACCTCTCTCCCCCTTCCTCTCCCCCTCTCTCTACCTCTCCCTCTCTCTCTCTCCCTCCCTCCGTCCGTCCGTCTGTCCGTCCCTATCCTCTATATATATTTGTCTCTCTATCTCTCTCTGTCCATATTTCAATATCTCCTTATATCTCTCTCTCTATCAATCTATCTCACCATCTATATCTCTCTCTATTTCTCCCTCTCCCTCTTTCTTGATATCACTCTACCTCTTCCTCTTTATCTCTCCCTCTTTATAGCCCCATATCACTTTATCTTTATATCTCCCTCTATCTCTCTCTACCTCTCTATATATTTTTCTCTCTACTTGCTCTATCTTCATCTCTACCTCTATTTTCCTCTCTCCCCCTTAATATCTAGACAAGTGTCCTCTTTCTATCAATTCATCTCCCTTCCTCCCTCTTCTTCATCCTCTATATCTATATATCTTTATTCTCTATATCTATATATCTATCCATTCATCTCTCTCTCTTTCCCTCTTCTTCATCTCTATCTCTCCATATTTATTCTTCCATCTCTTCCTCTATCTCTATCTCATTATCTATCCATATCTCTACCCCTATATCTCATCCTCTGTCTACCTCTCTTCCACACCTCTGCGGCGTACCCATTGCACACCAAGATGCGATTGCTAGTTTTAAAACTATCTTTATAAAATTTATTTAGCAGTTATTTAAAACTCACTAAATTTGACGACTAAAATACAACTAATTTTCTCAAATATTTTTAAAGTGAAATAAATGACTTCAAGAAAGAAAAATGCAGGTCCAGTCATTAAATTTTATTGGGATTCGTAGAAAATGTTTAGACGAGACGGGCCATTAAAGTTGTGCTGAATTTCCCCGAAGAACCAACGAAAGCCCGTAAAACAGACGGTAGGAAGTCAGAGAGGGGAAACTTCATTCAAACTTACATTTTGGAAATTTGCGCGACTTAGCGAGGAAAGAATCAGTTAATTTTGTTTGCATACGAATATTTCTATTGAAGTGAACTTTGACTGCTTATGTTTCCATGAATTATAAATGCTTTGATTTCGATGGACAGATCAATTCCACGCTGTTGAAATTTCTTATGTTGAATACAATTCATTTTCCAGCACTGTAAATTCAACAAAACATCTTATACAGACTAAATTCAATTTTAACCCTTGTATTAAAATATATTAATTGTACGCTTATACAATTTCCAATATATATTACAGTCAATTTCAACAAAATTTCAAAAATATACTATTTGTACATTTAGAATAAGTGCAGAAAATCGAATAGAGGAGATTTCCGCACACTTTCTGTGGTGGACTAAAATGTAGAGTAGGTAAGTTTCGAGTGATTTGAGCCACTGATTTCGTAGGAGAAATATAATTATAAATGAGCTTTAATTTCCATTATTTTCACAGAGAGAGAGTAAGTTGTTTGGAGGAACAGAGAAGTGTTGTGCAATTTGCAATGAAGATGGTGATGATGTGGGGTTTGCTGTTGTTAGCAGCGATGTCATGCTCTTTCGCATGTTATACAGATGAAAGAAATTCTCTGTTGGCTTTGAAAGAGGGCCTCAACTTCACTTCCTCTCATTACACGCTGCAGTCATGGAAGGGATTTAACTGCTGCGCGTGGGAAGGAGTCACCTGCCATACAATCACTGCCCATGTCATTTCCCTGGATCTCAGTCCTCAGTCCCTTAATGCCTCCTGGATTACCGATTTATCTTCCCCATGGCCATTCATGTCGTGGAGGGAACTACGTTGGGGATTATTCCATCTGCAGCATCTGGAGCACTTGGACCTCAGTTGGAATGCCCTCTTCCCTCCTCTTGCCATCCCTTCACAATTTCACAAGCTCAGCAAATTGAGGTATTTAAACTTGTACGCCTTCAATTTTATTGGTCAATTTCCAATAGAGATTGGTAACATGTCCAGTTTAACATATCTTGATCTGTCTTATAATTCTTTGAGTGACACCATTCCAATATTTTTGGACAAGTTGTCAAAGCTCACACACCTTGCCATGAGTGAAAACTCTTTGAATGGCACCATCCCAACATTTTTGGGTAAGTTGTCAAAGCTCACACACCTTGCCATGGGTGGAAACTCTTTGACTGGCACCATCCCAACATCTTTGGGTAAACTGTCAGAGCTCACACATCTTGATATAAGGGAAAACTCTTTGAGTGACACCATCCCAACATCTTTGGGTAAACTGTCAAAACTCACACATCTTGACATGAGCAATAACTCTTTGACTGGCACCATCCCAACATCTTTGGGTAAGCTGTCAAAGCTCACACATCTTGACATGAGTAAAAACTCTTTGAGAGGCACCATCCCAACATCTTTGGGTAAGCTTTTAAAGCTCACACATCTTGACATGAGTCATAACTCTTTGACTAGCACCATTCCAACATCTTTGGGTAAACTATCAAATCTCACATATCTTGCCATGAGTTATAACTCTTTGAGTGGCACCATCCCAACATCTTTGGCTAAGTTGTCAAACCTTAGATCTCTTTACCTGAATAAAAACTCTTTGAGTGGCACAATCCCAACATTTTTGGGAAACCTCACCAAACTCATATATCTTGATCTTAGCAACAACCAACTAAATGGCACCTGCACACTTTCTTTCTTGGATAAAATCCCCAACATTCAAGGATTGTCTCTCTCAAGGAATATGTTGGCTATAAAAATCAATGCAACTTATATTCCCAATTTTCAACTTAAAATCTTAGCTTTGGGATCTTGTAATATAGTTGGGGATTTTCCATCCTTCATTTCAACTCAATATTCTTTAGACTACCTAGACTTATCTCAAAATTCCCTTCATGGAAATATTCCAAATTGGCTATGGGATTTTGTGCACCTTTATCATCTCAATATCTCCTCTAACCAGTTTGTAGGTAATTTACCCTTCAAGTTGCTTGGATTTGAACACAATTCTCAAGAAAGTTCAATTATTGATTTGCATAATAATAAGTTACAAGGAAATATTCTCATTTCCCTACAAAATGTGGAGTTTTTGGATCTTTCAGAGAATCTATTTGATGGATCTATTCCAATGGCAATTGGCAAACATGGACAAGCTCTAAGATTTCTGTCACTGGCCAAAAACAATCTTAGTGGTGTCATTCCACATTCCATTTGTGAATTAAGTAATTTGCAAGTTTTAGATTTGTCAAATAATAGGCTTAGTGGTAAGATTCCATCGAGTTTAAACCAATGCTCCAAGTTGTCCATGTTAAATCTAGAAAAAAATGATCTCATGTGCACAATTCCAAATATATTTTGGAAGATGCATTTTCTAGAAACATTGAAGCTAGGTTTCAATGGGTTAAAAGGAAACATCCCACCATCCCTTGTGAATTGCAGTTCTTTGGAAATCCTAGATCTAAGGAATAATAATATTCATGGGAGCATTTCTAATTGGATTGAAAAATTGCAAAGTCTTCGCATCCTCGTCCTAAAATCTAACAAATTTGTTGGAAAGATGCCCTCAGAGTTATCAAAATTGCAAAATCTTCAGATCTTGGATATATCAAACAACAATATTTCAGGCATTATTCCAAGTGGATTTATGAACTTGAGTGCAATGGCGAATCAAATAGAGAACACAGAAACTCTTGGAATAAATACTGCTTTTTCCGGTGTGATTTATATAGATCACATCATCATTAGAAACAAAGCACAAGATATGGATTTTGTGAGAAATTTGAGATTAGTAAAATGTCTTGATTTATCAGGCAACAATTTATCAGGTAAAATACCTTGGGATATTGAATCCCTTAAAGGATTGATAATTTTCAATGTTTCAGGAAATCATCTCAATGGTGAGATTCCAAAATCTCTCAGAAGCATGGTACAACTACAGCCACTTGATCTTTCCAAAAATGAATTTTCTGGAATGTTTCCTGTTGAGCTGCAAAATCTCACATATTTGAGTTACTTTAATGTATCTTATAATAATCTCTCAGGAACAATACCACAAGGAGGACAAATGATGACATTTGATTTCTCATCATTCTCCAACAATTTAGATCTATGTGGCCTACAAATCAATATGTCATGCTTTAGAAGTCATCTTGCTTCTCCCAATGAAAATGAAAAAAATAAAGAAGTGTCAGAGGAGGATATATGGTGGGATGTTGGAATAGGAATGAGCTATGCATTGGGGTTTTCAATTCTGATTTGGGTGTTGTGTTTCTCCAAATCTTGGAGTGCAAAATGCTTCAGAGTTATAGATGGTATTATTGACTTTCTTTTTCAAACATACAGAAAGAAATTATATCATACAATATAAGATATTTTCTGATCTTCATCTCCTGTACAGCTGTATAATCGACCTACCATATATGCCAATTATAGCTGTAAGTTTAATTCACAAAGCTACTTTTTGTTGTTCATGACTTTGCAGTGATTAAGAAAAAAATAATAATGTTAATAATTTTGAAAAAGAGCTTAAAACTAATTTGTACAAATCTGATGAAGTTAATCTTTATGTCTTCTGCCCAGGTTTCAATTGCAAGTCAGTTTGGATGTTGAGATCAGGCACTAACATTCCCAAGGGGTGCCCATTTTGGGCATCAATAAATGTAATTTCCCCTTGTTGAAAGTAGAGAAAAAAAAATCATTTACATAAATTCTATCATTACTATTTCTGTAAGGTTGGTGATTTCAGAGTTAGAGAAATACAAACTCATACATAAATTCTATCATTACTAGTTCTGTCAGGATGGTGATTTCAGAGTTAGAGAGATACAAACTCAATTTGCTAGAAAATAACATTCCTGGGAAAACATTATTCAATCTACATGTTAGTTCAATTCTCGTGTGTTTTTCCATTGCCATACTGATTCCACGTAGCAAATGGTAGAAATCGATATATTGAATTTTAAACTGTCAGCATACAAGAGCAAACTAAATTTTAACATAACCTTATCGTGAAATGTCAAAACATATGATAAACATTATCAGTAGTTATGACCTGTCCTGCTCACCCAATAAATTATGTTTTTGAGATTTAGATATTAGCATGTTTGTAGTCTATAGTAACATTCAATTTTCAATAATAATCTCTCTCCTTAAAGTTTCAATATCTTTGCTGTTATCAAAGGCAGCTTCTGTCTGAACCACTATAGCTTATTCCTGACTGTTGAACATTGATATGCTTTCGGTGTACAGGTTTTTTATTCAAATTTCTCAATTATAAGCAAAATTTAATTGGAGTTTGGGACAATCATGTATTTGTATACAACACCTTGACCCCATACCCGCTCTTGAAGATATGCTATGGATGTTGCTTGTTCTATGGTAGCTGAGCCACTTAAAACTGATAAGAGGGTGGGAGGTGTTAATTAACAAGGAATTTCTATGGATGTGCACCCATAGGTATGGTTTTTACATTAATCTCAATGCTTATTTTCTTGGACACAGTCAAATTTGTAATGCTTTTATTCTATCAGAATTATGCAGTCCTAATTTAGAGTTTTTTCAACCAGCAGTACCGTGGGAGATATCATAACAACCAACTTCTCATGCGTTTATGGGATACAGTGTCTTGGATTCAACCAGTGGGGCATTCATTCACCATCCATTTTAGTGGCCAGGAAAGACCTTCCTCTTTAAATGCAGTAATCCTATCTGGACTTCAGAACATTTGGATTAGTGTTCGTAACATCTTTGAGCGTGTCCAGAGCCAGGGGAGCAATTAAGCTACAGTATGCAGAAGAGCAAACTTATATTTCTCATTCAGTGACTTTTTTAAGATACTTGCAACCATGGAAGCAAGAACAGTAAGCCAAGAATAGTTTCATCATTTATTAGTCAAGTGCCCTGTTGTGGCTCTTTGCCTAAAATCAGGCAAGAGCAGAATCCAAAGTTGATTAATTTTTGGTAGATGTACTTATTGTAAATGTCTAAAATCAGGCAAGAGTAGAACAATTGTAATTAGTCCTAATAAACAACCTAATTTCAAACATCAGAGATCAATTGTAGAAAACATAGAGCAGTTCAGAAGTGGCTGCATCTGGTTTCTACATATACCTGGTGAATAAAATGTGGCATTTGTCTACCATTGCAATTTATATGCTGAAGCAATGCTATTGTTATGTTGTAGGTAGGATTCCTTGAAACTAACCATTGAAGCAATATGCCTTTTGGAATACTTTCTATAGAGCAAATTAGGTTAAAGCAAGATTACGGTAATGAATTTATAAAAATGTAGGAAATACATTATGGTACACGTAGCTACTGAAGAAAGCCAATGGAAGGGAAAATTAGATGCAATCAAAATATTAAGAAGTCAGTTAGACTAGGGTTCAAAATTATATAATTGTATTTCAATACAAGATAAGTAATGACGAAAATGTAAGTGTGATTAAGATCTCAAAAGTTTGAAAAGTAAAATGAATAAAATGTTTCTAAGGGTTTTGGTGTAAATTCTCACTATTTATTTATAGTTAATGACATATTTGAATTGATTTGCAAAGATTGTTCATGTAAGTAAGGTCAGTTTGATAATTGACTTTCAATGATATTTTTTTAAAGTAGTCAAGAATATGATAATCAAGTTCTTTGTAGGATTTAGTGATTCATTTTTTACAACCAACATATCTTTTGTTATTTTAATTTGGTTTTATTTTCTCAATTCATGTTCTTAATAAGTAACTCTTACCTTTTCAACTTAATGCAAAAGATGGGTATCAAAGGAATTGTTTATGTTAACTTCCAGAATGAGATAGATTTTAACACACTTTTGATTGAGATAATTTTATGTTTTTATAATAAGATAACATTTTATATGAAACAATAAATATGGATTTGTATGTGCTCTCTCCTATTAAAATGCAATTAAGAAGATCTATGATTATATCAACAAACTACATCCAAAGAAATCACTCTGCATGCCAATGGGATCAACCATTGAACTACAACCATCTACCTATTAGTGTCATATCTATGACCACTAAGATTGCGTAAGTACTACTAATGAACACAAATTGACCTTGATGAAACTCGAAGATGTTTAAACAAAAAGAATGTAGTTTAAGAAGGCATTCTAAGTAAAGTAATTTGATTGGCCTTCAATATATTTTCTACCCTACAAGAGATGTTTGGTTAACCAATGTGCTCTGATTATTAATACACTCTATTGTGCATCATTTTCCAGCACTGTAAATTCAATAATACATCTTATACAGAGTAAATTCAAATTTTAACCTTTTATTAAAATATATTAATTGTACGCTTTAATTTCTATTATTCTCACATAGAGAGACCGAGTTGTTTGGAGGAACATGAAAGAAATTCTCTGCTGGATTTCAAAGAGGGATTACTAATGACTACTCCATCTTTAGTTATTGTAAATGAAAATTGATCACCAATTTCATTTGATCAGTAGCTACGCAATTGTAAATTCCCGATGGATATGGAATGAATGATTTTGCTGCAACAATAACATCCCACTGTTTTCTTTTATTTTTCAAGGGAGTTGATTCACCATTTCCATTTCTTAAATGAATAGGATTGAAATTGTGTTCTATAAAGCTCTATCTTTTAAAAGGAAGTTTTCTATATACTTTACTCTTGTTGCATTCCAGAGACCTGTAAGATTATAATTAGTTTATTTGATACGAAGAATGATGTGTATTTTGAATATTATTTTTTTAAAATTTGTGATAATTTTTTTTGTGTCAAAAGAGTATATTTTTTCAGTAGTGATTCACTTGGAACTGTAATATTGGCAGAAATTTGTCTTTGTTAGATATTTCTTAATGAAAGAAAAATCAATTATAAAATAAAAGGACAATCCAAGTAGGTATTCAGTTTGAAAATATAATTTAATTGTATCTAGTTTAAATCAGCAACCTACTTGCAAACTTAATAGATCAGTTGTAGAAAACATAGAACAATTCATAAGTTCCAACAATGTAAAGTTTGGGTCCACAAACATTTAAACCTATTCAAACTTGAAACAAACTTTTAATAGGCAAAATCTAGAAGGATTATTCTATCTAATATTCACTTGCCTTATTTCTTGCAAACCTATGTTGCTCTATATAACTAAGTTGAGTAGGTATTTTAAGCCTAAAATATCAATTTGAAGTCCTAGCCTCGGTTTGGCAATCTCAAGAATTTTATAGATTAGATTCTAGAGTGGGCCTCTTTTTTGAAGTTCACTATGTTTCATTTCTATATTCCCAATGGACACAAAATACCTTATATAATAGAGCTCCATGAGTAGCCTCAAGTTCCTAGTATTTATACTCTCAACTCCATAATTGTAGAGTGTTTTTCAAGTCAATTTAGATTTGATAATGTGATTTGGTAGTGACATGAGCTATGACCCAAGGGAATCAAAAGTAAACCAAGAGTAGCATGCAACTAGCTCTATCAAGATTTATTGGTCCTTTGGTCAATGTGCAAGGTTTCTTGGACACAATGAAGTAGATACAATTCAATTGATTGAATGAGTTTGAATCTGTTATTATCTATGAACTCATGGCTTTAATATTTCAAAGACATATTTAATATAAATTTTGACCCAAGATGCTTTTGAGTCCATCCAATTGTCTCCCTAAAAAAATGAAATCAATACTCAATCCTTTTTTATAGACTGCAGGAATCGGTTGGGTATCCATCCCCCTATAAACTATAGTGTTCTTGATAAACTTTTTTCACATATGACTGGTGGCGCTGGCACGAAACGCCCTTTGGTACAATGGGTTTGGGGGGAGACTAGACCTCGTGACCTCTTGAATGAAACAAGATTCTTTAGCCAATCAAGTTAGGTTGTAACACCCCTTCGATTTGTTATGTTTTCTTGATAGCTCAGATACTTTGTTAGACTATGTTTTATGTTGTGGTTATTCTATCGCTGACAGTGGAGTGATGATAGACTTTATTGATGTGATGACACATTATATGCATGGTGATTATATTAATATGCTTTATGTTTGCATAGATGCTTAGTTGTGATGACATTGCTATATTTTTTTATCGTAGTTTAATTGATATATTATCTCGTCAATTGATGTGACATTGTATTGGTGAAGAGAATGGGATTGCATCACTCGCTTGCGAGTGCCCTGTGATTTTCACGATTCTCTCTTCACGGTGTGTATGAATTACTATCTGTATACATGTGTGACATTTGCTTGTTTGCAAGATTGCAGGTACAGGACATTAGCTTCACCTGGTTTCACAGGTCTGAGCGTGTCCACTACTCAACAGTAATATTGGGAGATAGTAACGGGCTACCTAGTCATACCTTTACCCTAGTACAGTGTGTCGTCAGTTTGAGTTTGGTCTTAGTTTTATCATTGTTGTTTTGAGTATTTTATTATTGTGCAAGTTTAAGGTAGATTAAATGTGAATTTAATTTAAATATTTAATTAAATGAATTATTGTTGTGAGGGCTTTAGAATAAATAAATAAATAAATAAATTTAATTTGGTTATGTTGTTGAGTAAATTTTATTATTAAAATAAACGGTAATTAAATAAATAAGAATATTTAAATTGGTTGCAATTAGTAAATTGTATTATTATATTTAAATGCATGTGAATGGAAAAATATCTGATTTGTTGAGGGAAAAGATATTTTGTTGAAATAACTGAGTTAGGAATTTGTTATCTATCTGTTGAAAATTCATTCACGGATGAGATTTTGGGAAAAGTAAATAAAGTTGTTTCACGGGAAAAGTTTTGTATGGATTGTGGAAAATTGGTGAGGAAATTGTGGATCTCTCTGAGGAAATTGTTTTAGAATTATTTTGTTGTAGAATTCTTGACTGTGTTTTTGGTTGTGTCTTCTGGAAGGAGGCAATTGCATTGAAGAAAGTTTTGGCTACATTGGGAATTGAAATTACAGAGAAACTCGACAACATTTTCTTTAGGCAACATTCTTCTGTAACAGGTTCTTTACTGTTTTTGTGAAATTTGAAATTGAAAAATTATTTTATTATGTAAAGCAAATTGGAAATGTTTTAGGAAATGATTTTTCAATACTATAGAAGTTCTTGTTTCTTTCTTTTAAAAGATTGCCGTGAAAATGAAACCTCTGTAGAAAACAATTAAAAATCCTCTACATAATTTGTTTAATTCGAAATATCTAGATTTATACTGAAGGAAATTATAGTGGAATTATTGAACCTCTGTTGAATTTAAATCAAAACTTAGAAACCTCTTCCTGTGAAAATAGAATTTATTCTTTTGTAGAAAATGGTAATTACCGTTGAAGATTTAGATCCTTGTAGGGAATGATTTTAAACAATAGAAAATTCAAAGAAAAGTATTTGAGGAATTAGAAAACCTCTGTAGGATTGAAAATGAAATCTTCTGATAAATTTGGGAAAACTAAAATAATTGGAAACCTCTGGTAATTTGAAAATCAAAACAACAGAGAAAATGTGTCACTAAATTAATCATAACTCAAAATTTACGAACTGGGTAGGGTTGAAATTTTTATATGTTTTAAACGACTTGATTGCACACTTTTAGTAAAAAATTGTTTTAAACGACTTGATTGCGCACCTTCAGTAAAAATTTCAGAGAAACCCAAATCCGAAAAAAAAAGTTATTAAAGTCGCAACATATTGGTTTATGATTAGGATTGTTTGAAAATTGTAAATTTATATTTATATATTTATTTATTTGTTTAAAAATATATATATTAGAAACATTGCATATAATTTTAGATTATTTAAATATAAATATATTTAAATGTATTTTTAAATAGGTGCATGCACATGCACAATTAGATATTTTAAAATGAACATTGGAAAAGAATAAGTAGTTTATGTAATTAGAAAATATATATATATATATATATATATATATATATATATATATATATATATATATATATATATATATATATTTAAAAAGGATATTTATTTAAATGAATATTATATTGTTAATTAATGCATGCAATGCATTAATTGGTGTTTTATAATAAATTGATTTTATTAGAAAGATTGAATATTTAATTAAGGAAATTGAGTTAAGTATTAAGAGCAGTTGGGATTTGGAAGTGGAATATTTAATTGTTTCATTGTTAGTTTATTAAATTGAAATAGTGTTTTGGATGATGTATTTTAATATGCAAGAATTGATTGTAATGGATTTAGGAAATCCGAAGGATAGTATTTGTTATTTTCTTGAATTGTATTTGAAAAAAACGTGTTTCTGTAATTGTGTACTGGGGGGAAGTATTTGTCATTATGTGAGTCCGAGTCTTCCAGAGTTGTAATTGTGAAAGGGTTGTGGTAACTTTAGTTCACCCTTTGAGTTTCTTGGGTAGTGCACGTATTGGGTTTCAGTATTGGACATCCGTAGGGATGTGTTACCTTTTAAGGTGTATTGGTTATTGTTGTTGTTTTGTTCTTAGTGCACTGTCTACCCTTGGCATGTGGTTTGAGTTGTGTGTTGTCGATAGGGGAGTGGTTTTCAGCGAGGGCTGGGACACAAAGTGGTCCCAGGACAACTCGTGTGGAAGTCAGTATAATCAAGTGGGAATTAAATAATCTATTAGCTTAATAGATATAACAAGATATTTAGCCTCGCTCATTGGATCAAGGGCTTGTATGAGACTTGAGATGAGTCGGGAAGGCCTGGAATGGCAAGATCGTAATCTTGTCTTCTCGAAAGATAACTGATTCCGCATTGGTGTGCATGTGGGGCCAGAATCATGAGAGGTTACCAGGATAACCCTAGAAGGGGGTCGGGACCTAGGAAGATCTCCTTTGGATAACCAATGCAACCTTTGTGATGACACTCCTCCTATGTCAACAGTCAGTTTACTATATTGTATTGGTAATTGATTTTGTGATTCTGGAAGCAATGTGACCCTAGTTCTTGTTTATCTATTCTATGAGTATTTTTGTATATTGTTTGTGTCTAGAGGTAATAGGTTGTCTTGGTTTCCCGTTACTATCTCCTAGCATGGGGGTTGGGCCTACGGGTACCAGATGGTTGGGTGGCGTGCATCTTACACTGTTGAGTTTCTTTTCCTATTCGTGATGGCGGGATCTTCTTGTTCAAGGAGCTTGTGTGGTTCTTTGGAGTTATTCTTCTCCTTCTTCATTGTAACTATGGATCTATATGTATAATTGTAATACCTCATTTGTATCGAGGTGAACCTTTGTGATGTAATTGTAAAAATATTATAATTTATTCATTATTGGATTTAATGGTGTTGTATCTATGGAAATATGTTTAATACATTTCTATGTGTTAGATTTATGTTGAAATGGTTTAATTCTTTGTTGTAAGTTGTATCTTGAGTTTAATATTCATATGCTATGGTTGGTTAAATTTTATAAGTAATGATGTTCACATGTAGACGCGTTGCGTAGCCTAGAGGATGTATGTGGTTAGAGTAGGATACTTTACTCGTCTTGTTTTAACTTTAAGGAAAAAAAAATTAGTTGTGCTTCTGCAGTATTGCATAGTCCTCTAGGTTGCGGAATGGGGTTTTACATAGGCCCCCCGCCCGAATACTCAATCCTTTGAACTCATGTAAATATTAGATTATCATTCATTGTGACTATATAATTTCATTGTCGACATAGTCAACCAAGATTTGTATTTGCACTTGTCCTGCCTTTTTCAGCATATCAATATAATGTCACTAAAAATTGAATATCATTATTGAAACATGTGCATCAAATCCATAAAATATGATAGTATTAATCAGTGAATAAAGGTATTTTACAATCTTTAAATTTTCACCATATTCCCTTTTAATCTGTCAACATGAAAATTATCATCAAAACTAGTAAAGTCAACAATCAAAGAAAAAGAGGAATAACCAAATATCATCAAATGTCCAAAATATTAATAAATGACATAGAGGACATTAACATACATTCTTGCTCAACTTATCCTTTTCATTGTCATAATCTTGATCACCATTTAGCATAGTTGTTAACATGTGTCATACAACCTTTTCAATAAATGTATAATATAGCATGTATATGACTAGTAAATCAATAGTCAAATTGATATCAAATTCTAAATATACGTTTTCAAAAGTATTTATCATAACATAAAGTAGTGCAAGGAATGTACCAAACATTTTACTTCTATATATAACAAGCTTCATTGAACTATTCAAGATTATTTTTCAAAAATGGAAAAACCCCAAAACTTTGAAGAAAATAATCTCAAAGTCATTTCAATATCATTCCAACTAATTGCCACTATATCTAAATATCAATGTAAAAACCAAGCTAGGAGAGCAATTTTTTTTTTTGATGCCATACAATTTCACATATAAACATCATTAGCAGCAAATCTAAATAAGATTACATATTTAAGATGTTCGGAACCCAATTATCAAAGGAAGCAACTTGATTTAGATTACCTGGCATGAATAGAGGCCAAAATACATAATTTTCTTGGCTTTGGCTTCCTTCCGGGGTGCAACACACCCAACCATGTGAACTACAACCTAGTCCACCCCAACCAAGTGGAACTAGCAAGCTATTCCAGGACAGACCTGCAAATGTTTTAGTTGTGGTATGAAGGGTGACTAACAAGGTCAAAGCTCAACTATGAATAGGCTTTAGCGCATCTCAAATTACACCGTGGGTCCAACCTCATCACAACAGGATCATCAAAGGTGAGGGCAAGATATGGAGGAAAATAAGAGGGAGACTCACCACTTTCCCATCTAGAGCATCCCATAGAAAGGAATGACAGTGCATTGCACACTACACCAAGGGTGTCATTCGTTCCTTGGTCTTTTGCACTAAGTGGGATGGCAGTATGGGTCAAGGTCATTGGTCAACTAGGTAGAAGATTCAGTGCATCCCATACTACACCATGGGTCCATCCTCTGTCCCAAGGGTCTTAGAGAATTCCCAAGTAGCGAACCTACCAAAACCGGTGGATTATGACCTCAATCACCTATAGGCCACCAAAAATGAGTTTGTCCACCTTGGAAGAAGTAGCCTCTGACAATTACCACCTTGTGACCTTGGTGACAATGTCAACTATCTTCTTCATGTTCCCGAGTAGCACTAGCATCAATCACTTCGGTGCACTCAATGACTACCAGTGAACCCCTTCGATACAACAGTTACCCTGGATTACCGTTACCCACACGGATGGGTCCCTACTTGTGTAACTGTTCCTATATCATTTATATCTAGGGTAGCCTATAGCAACCCTCACCTCCGTGAACTGGGTGAGTGTTGACTAGTCCCTAGCAGTAGCCTAGACATTGGTCATTGGCATGGTCCAATGACTTCCTGTCACTGTTTAATAACCCAGAGGTTCACACTTGGGTCTTCTCTAGCTTGGTACTACAGGAGTTGTAATGGATTTACTTGTACCCATGTGGCTCTCTGATGGGGACTAATGAATGAATTCAGGTGACTAATTTTTGTAGAGTCTAGACACGTATAGGACAACATTTGTTACCCTTAGACCCTTCTTTGGAGTGAGACATATTAATTATGGGAATTCAAGGTTGTGTTTAATAATTATAAGTCTGATTTCTCGAACTAAATTTGAAACTTCTTCTTCCTTTATATTTCTTTAACAACTATCTTTCAGGGCAGCAACATTATCAATGAATGTTGAATGTTACCAAGTTACTTCTATTGCAATGGAAGATATATCTCATATCTTGGACAAAGGCTCAAGACTAGTTGGATTTTTTTCCTCCCCCCCTTCTATTTTAGCAGCTATAATGACTTTGGCCTAACATTTATGATGATCGTGCCTACTCCTAGGCCCATGAGCAGATCGAGTAAAAGTGGACAACATGTTGTTTCATACAATTGAGGGCCAAAAGGAAGGCATTTTTCTATTGTGGTTTACTTCAACAGGTTTGTCTCCATTTGAATGTTAAAGGTAGTTAATGTAAATAAATGTGTGCTATTGTTTGACAAGGTAATACAACAGTAATAGTATTGTTTTAGATACTTCAATGCTCTCGGTTTATGCAAATAGACCCAACACTTGAAATCATAGTATGGTGTTCTCCTTTTGTAATAGACTGCCTGCCTACATTGAGCTAAGTTGTGGAGGGTAAGGTGTATATTTTTTTATACATTGGTGTTGATAGGAATGAGCAAGTTCCATGGTTTTATTATTATTATTATCAACCATTTCCTAAATTCCTTTCTACCTTTTAGCAAGAGAATCAATTTCAACGCCTAGCTAAAGATGCCAGTTAACCTTATAAATTATAGAATTGCAATACCCATCCAAGCATTCTTAGGTACTATTATTCTTAGGGTGAATAGAAGCGCAAATATTTTCCTTTAATGGAGAATTCAGATACATTTTTTGTACTCAAACTAATGCCCCAATTCCTAACTTCTTACCCATTCCAACCTTTATGAGATTCACATGAATACCTACTACAAAATTGACATAGTTAGAAGCTTAGGGAAAACCTGGTTAATGTGTTGCAACTTTTGAGAACTTAATGAGATGATTCTTCCTGGCTCAGATGTGACTCCAGACCTTTCTTGCTCCTTCCAACACCCAAACTCACCACTCTAGAGTGTTCTCTTACCACACCATCCTTCACTCTTTGCTTTCATGCAATCATTTCTGCCTCTCAAGCAAGGGGTTGTAGGGTTTTTATTAAAAACTTGGGCCTGCATTTCATCCCATTTTGACCAAAGTAAGTCACCTGCAGACATGGATGCCATGCTGTTTTAATGGCATGACTCCTCTCCCAACCTGCGCCTCTCTCCTCATAAATGAGGGTCATCTTTGGTGTGGATAAATATTGAAACTTCTCCCAGTAGCTTCTACTCATGATTACTCCATTTTATTTTTATTTTTATTTCCTTTTTGTTGTCTCGTGGCTTCCTTCTATGTGTTTTATTTTTGGCTCATTATTGATGTATTACTCCACTTTTCTTTATTATTATTTTTCCCTTATTTTAAATTTATATTTTCTTTTAATTCTTTTCTAATGTTTTATTTATTATTTATTTATTATTATTTTTTAAAGTTTTCGAATGGTAAAGTTTAGTGTTTGAATTTGATCAACATTATTTATTATTGTATTCTTTTATTTTATTTTTCCTTATGACTCGATTCAAGGGTGGTCACATGGAATAAAAAAGCTAATTAACCCACTAACAAGGCAAATAAACTTATATAGATCAAGTCTTACCCTTAGTTGGCAGATAAACTCTTAGTTTGGGGTGGAGCAACTAGAGTGAGCCGGCTTCCGACTAATCAACTAAGCTACTGCGTTTAAGGTTCTTTCCTGGAATAGGTTGCTAGGTCCACCTTTGTTGCACCCCTAGCACTTGCAAAACTCATCCACATTTTCACAAAATCATTAGTACCTGGTTAGTCCTATAAACAAATAGATATATCCATTGAAAAATTAAATAACACCATTAAATCCATAAATAACAATTATTTAATAATTTTTCCAAATAGTCATTTAAAGTGTTTAAGTCTACTATATTAATATTTAAGTTCTTAGGGTCATCCAAAATAAGGGGTACAAACATAGTTATAAGTTCAAAGTTTCGCCTTCGTCCAAATTACATTGGGATGAAAGGAAATTAACACAAAATAAAGTCTAGTGTCTATGGGGGATGTGACAATCAAGTAGATCAAAATATGTGATACTCATGTCACATTTGACTATCAAGAAGTCATTATTAAAAAGATAGAAAAATTATCATTGTAATTTTAACTATTTATAAAATCCACCCTTTTATCACTACATTTTTTTTCTTTCTTAAATCAACTTAGAACGAATACCAACTTAACCAACCAAGAATCTTTCATGTAGCTTAGAAGTGCTAACTTCAAAATTTCTCCATTCACCATGGTGGAATAAACTTGACATCACTACTTACATGCTTACACATATGAGTGGTAAGCTCCCAAGGCTAGGGTCATTCCTAGACCTAGACCTAAACCTCAAGGGTTTATGATGACCCTACCTACATATCCCCTCATGTAAATTAGAGGCTTTGTAGTTTGCACCAATGTTATCATCCCATAATCTCTAGGGTTGTATACAATGATTGTCTCAAGCATACATCACATATACATAATGAATAGCTCCAACATACATCACATATACATAGTGACTAGCTCCAACACACATAAAAAATACACAATGACTAGCTCCAACACACATCAAAAATACACAATGACTAGCTCTAGCACACATCACATATGCATAGTGACTAGCTCCTACCTAGTTCACAAATACACAATGACTAGCTCCAACATACATCACAAATACACAGTGAATAGCTCTGGAACACACATCATAAATACACAAGGAATAGTTCCAACACACATCACATATACACAATGACTAGCTCTAAAACACATTACATATATAGTGACTAGCTCTAACACACTTAACATATACATAGTGACTGGATGACACATCCACAATGGATAACTATACATGCCCTTAGTGCATACCAGATAGAAAAGGAATGTGGGCACATTGCATACTACACAGTTGGCCCATCCTTTTCTCTGATAGTCTGCACCATCAGACAACTAGGAATAGGATTCATTATATCCCATACTATACTAGGGGTCCATCGTCATCCCAACAAAGCCAAGTATACTATCCACACAATTGGGAAGGGGATTCAATGCATCCCATACTACATCAAGGGTACATCCTCCATCCAAAAACTTTCCACAAGTAATGAAGCTATCTAGCCCGGTGGATTCCAACATCAATTGCCTATTGGCCATCAATGGAAAGTTTTTCCACTTAGGAAGAAGTAGCTTTTGACAAATACCATCTTGTGACCTTCGTGATATTGTCATCTATCTCTTTCACAACCCATGTAAAACTTGGCATTAATCACCCTCATGCTATGTTACTGCCATTGAACCCTTTTGATATAATGGTTAGCTTTGATTACCACTACTTGAACAATAGAGTAACTACCCATGCAACCATTACTGTATCAAATATTGGTAGCCCCTAACAATCCACCTCTATGAACCAATTGAATGCTATCTAATTCAAAAGACATAATAGTATCTCTAGGAATTCACCATTGGCAAGGTCCAATGACAACCTACTATGTGTTATCGTATCATGACTAGGGTAGCCCCTAAAAATCCACCTTCATGGACTAGGTGAATGTTGGATAATCCCTAGTAGTATCCCAAACATTGATCATTAGCATGGTCCAATGAATAGCTATCACTACTCATATACCTTGGAGGTTCACACTTGGGCAGGTCATACATAACATGATTCACAATGTTGGTTAGCTTTGACCTACATAAATATATCACAATCAAAATGTCCATGGGACTAGATGTATAGACCTCTAGATATGGAGTTGGATTTTACAAACACATAGGAGTTACACAGAACCAACATGGGATGACCTTTACCCAACATGTACATGTAATCAAATATCAACTATAAATTAGTTAATATCTTACTTCATTCCACTTAGTATATACAAACATAGTATATACTTAATACAAGTTATTAGGCTTCCTTAACTCATTCATAACCATCTAATACCCATTCCAACCTCAAATTGAAGCTTACTAAGAGGGAAGGTCAAACAATAACCCCCAAAACTTGGAGTTATTCCCCCCTAAATCATCCCCCTACGAACTTGAGGTCACATGGGCATCCTTTGCCCAAGGACTATCTACACACCCACTTCCAAATGGGATCAAATTCACCCATAGTTCTCCTTACAAGGTATCTCAAAGGATTCACACACATAGTTTTCCCATAATCAAGGTTTTGCTAACACTCCACCTTAAGTATATCAAGGTCTTGGATCAAATTCCACCTATTTTATTTATAGTCTAGTTGAACATCTTGAATCTCTTATAGTTTTGTCTCATAGACCTAGGGGTTAGGCTTATCACTTAATAAGAAATTATCTTTGGACTTGCACAATCACATTACAACCATTAACATATAAATCTCCCTGCTTATATTGCCAAAATAATTTCCAATTCAACTCCTCACACACACATGTCAAGGTAAGTAAGGGGTCAACTAGTTCTTTATAACATCTTGAAACATCAAAAAATGGAAGAGGGGGAATAAAAGGTTCACCAAAATGAAATGATGACATAACACACCCTCACTTTTCCTAGTTTCATATGGAAAAAGGAGAGATCTCTCTCAAGGATAAAATTGTCGTTCAACCTTGAGGTGAGTCAACTCTATGGGGATGGGGCATCTTTGATTTTTTCTTATGACAAAAAATGGTTGAAAAAACCTTTTGGGAGATGAAAATAAAATTCCTAATGAACTCAATTATGTGATGCAAAACTTAAAATGGTGAAATAAAGTATATCACAAACAAGAACAAGTTATAGGAAAATCTGAGAAGCACAGGCTGATGTGTACCTGTTACCAAAAGTGGTTGTTGAGTGTCCTGCTAGGATAGATTTTCCCTAGGGCGAATGGGTCTCTGTATAGGGGTCAAAAATCTGATTTCACAGTCCTCTAATCCAAATCTACACTCCTAATTCCTTTGGATTCCATTGTCAGAAAGTCATAAATAAATTTTGTAGGTGAGTTTCTATGGCTTGACAACTTTGACAACTTTGCAAAATTGCACTTTTGATCCAATTTCAGTCCTTCTTCACCTACAAATCTACACACACAAAGAGAGGGGAAAATGTTTGTTTCTGGGTGAATAGGGGTTTCTCTTGTGTAAGGAAGCTAAGGTAGTAGAACAACTTCCTACACTAATCTTGAGAGGAGAATAATGCAACACTTTGCAAATAATTTCAATTACAGAAACTTGAACAAAAATAAACATAAATATCATGCACACCACAATACAGTGATTTACATGGGGAAAACCCTTTTGAGAGAAAAAACCCACACTCCAAAAACCACCTAATATATTATTTAGAAATCACAAAGATTACAATATACTTGTAGAGGAAGCTTACCACAAGATTACCACCAACCAAATATCTAGAGGCAACATGACGACTATCAAGCTCTTAGAATACATCACAATACACAGTCGTAGTACACCACCCTCATAAAATAGGGTTTCCTTGTAGGGAAATTCAAGCCAAAAAAAATTGACCATCAGATTTGAGACCCAATGATGAATGGTCCAATTTAAAATAATTAAATATACATATATTTTGGCTTTCGAGGGTGCTTCCTTGAAATCCCCATCGAGGTATGAACCTCAGACGCCCCATCGGGGGGATGAGCCCCCCCCCCCCCGAACCCCCATAGGGGGTACCCCTACACCCCCTCATGCTGACATATCAACAATATTTTATGTAATTTCAAGGTTGAGACACATATTCCCAAAAAATCTCCCACTTGTTGAACACCTTGCAAAAGCAACAAGAGGGAGAATAAACATCATCTCGTAATTGCTAGGGGCCAAAAGGCCCATAGTTTCTAAACACCATTTGAACTTCTCTTTGCTCACAGGCTTAGTTAAAGAATCGACATTTATCAAATTCTCTACCTTAACCAGCTTCACCCTTCCATCTTCGACCATATCTCTAACAAAATGATACTATACATCAATGTGTTTGGTCCTAACATGAAATGTTGGGTTCTTAGCTAGACATATCACACTCTGACTGTCACAATAAAATCTCACTATACCTTGTTTTATTCCAATATCTAAGCATAGTCTCTTAAGCCAAATGGTTTCTTTACAAGCATGAGTAGTTGTCATATACTCAACTTTAGTAGTGGACAAAGCAACCACAACCTATCACTTAATCATCCAACTAATTGCACCATTGAATAAAGTAAACACATAGGCACTGGTGGATCATCTTCTATCAACATCACCTACCCAGTATGAATCCACATAACCATTAATATCAAGGGAAATATCATCTTCAGTCATATTAGTATGATAACACAAGGAATAATCTAAGGTACCACACAAATATTTGAAGACTCTTTTAACTGCATCCCAATGAACTCTACTAGGATTAAACATATATTTGTAAAGAACTCCCATTTTTCAATGCTTGGTCTTGTACAAACCATAACATACATCAAACTTCCAACTACACTCTAGCAAGGAACTTTGCTCATGCATTCCATCTCTGATGAGGATGTTGGACAATATGAAATAGATAACTTTTTTCCAATTCAAATAGGAACACATAATGGTCTACAATCCTACATATCAAACCTCTGTAAAATTGAATTGACTACTTTGGCCAAGCCATAGCTTTAAGTTCACTCTATTTCTTTTAATTTCCATCCCAAGAATGTGTTTAGCTACACCAAGATGTTTCATTTCAAATTTAGTAGCAAGTTGAAATTTTAGTTCTAAAATCATACCTTTCCCTCTACCAATAAATAACATATCATCAACATATAATGCAATAAATAGGAAATGATCACCATTAGTTTTATAATCAACACAATGATTTGATTTAGAACACTCAAATCCCAAACTCAATGCATATATATCAATTCTTTGGTACCACATCCTAAGACTCTTTTGTAAGCCATACAAATATTTCTTCAATTTGCAAACCAATTTACTTTTACCTTTCACCACGTAGTGCTCTAGTTGTGTCATAAATATCCTACACCAAGTCACCATGAAGGAAAACAATTTTCACATCCATTTTCTCAACCTCTAAATCATAAGTAGTAGCAATAGAAATAAAAAATCTAATAGATGTCATTTTTGCAACATGATAAAATATCTCACCATAATTAACACCCTCAACTTGAGAGTAACCTTTTGCAACCAACCTTGCTTTGTAGTTCTCAATGCTTCCATTTGAACCAATCTTTTTCTTGAACACCCATTTAAAACCAACAAGTTTTTGACGTCCTTCAAGAAATAGTACAAAATCTCATGTATCATTCTTTTCCAAAGCTACCACTTCTTCATCCATAACAATCTTCCAACATTCTGCATCATTCATACCTAATGCCTCTTCCACTAATCTGGGTTCATCCATGTTAGTATTCAAAGCAAAAATACATCTCCAATCATTAGGTGAAGACCTTTCAAGTGGTTGTCTATGCCTTGTAGACCTATGAACAAGATGAGTTGGAGGTTCTCCCTCCTCTTCTAAATATTCTACGCTAGATGAGCTCTCCTCAACTTCTTGTCTATCCATGGGCCTTGATTCAAGTTTCTCAACTGTAGAAGGAAATTGAATCACATATTTTTGTTTACTTTGTTCTGGCTACAATGTAACTGAAGAAGGATTAGTTTCTCTAAAAATAACACTTCTACTATGTATTACCTTCTGTGCAACATGATCCTAAAGCTTGTATCCTTTCACACCATATATGTATCCGATGAAGATACATTTCACAACCTTATTCTCCAACTTTGTTCCCTTCTCCTTTGGAACATGTGTATATGCCTCACAACCAAAGACTCTAAGATGTCTTAATGAAGGCTTGTGACCCGACCATGCCTTTATGGGAATCTTATCAACAAGAATTGATGTAGGAGATTTGTTAATCAGGGAACAAGTAGTGGCAATAGCTTTAGCCCAAAACGTTTGTTCTAGACCAACAGTACTCAACATACTCATAGCCTTCTCCATCAGGATCATGTTCATTCTTTCTGTAACTCCATTCTGTTGTGGGAATACATAGTTGTATTTTGTCTATGAATACCACAATCTTTACAGAATCTATCAAAATCATTAGAGAAAAATTCACTGTCATTATTAGTCCTCAAAAAATTTATTTTCTTGCTACTTTGTAACTCAACCATTGCTTTAAATTCTTTAAACCGATTGAAAACTTCAGATTTACTCTTTAGAAAATATACCCATGTCCTTCTACTATAATCATCAATAAATGAAACATAATATGTGGATTTACCAATTGAAGGAACATCTACAGGACCAAATAGATCAAAATGAATAAGATCCAATACACCACAAGATTTATAATAACTTGAGTAAAACTGAATGTGTTTTTTTTTTCCATAAATTCAATACTCACATAAATCAAATTCAAGATTACAATCAGATAAACCTTGAACAAGGTTTTTATTTTTCAAGGTCCTTAGACCCTTTTCTCTAATGTGGCCATGCCTTTTGTGCCATAACATAGTTTTCTCTATTGGTAACTTTGATTCAGAAGAAAGAGCACCCTTGGGTACCCAAAAGCCATGACCATCTATAGAAGGTGAAACCCTCACCTCTTCCAAAAATTGATTTTTAGAGAAGTACTATTGCACTAAACAGAGAATGCATCAACCTTATACAATGTGCCATATCTAGCACCTCTAGCAATCCTTGGGTACCCAAAAGCCATGACCATCTGCAGAAGGTGAAACCCTCACCTCTTCCAAAGAATTGATTTTTAGAGAAGTACTATTGCACTCAACAGAGAATGCATCAAGCTTATACAATGTGCCATATCTAACACCTCTAGCAATCATCATAGCACCTGTGATCATCTTGCATCATGCATTAAAAAATTCTACTTGCACTCATGCATCTATTAGTTTTCTCACATATGAAATTTTTTGTGCTAATCCAGGAATTTGCAACAAACTATTAAACCTTTTTATTCTACCATCAGGAGCTTGATTTTAACTTTACCACAACCAACAACATTTAAATAAGAATCATCACCCAAGTACACCTTACCTCCATCAAATTCTTCATGTTCAGAAAACCAATCTCTATTAAAGGTCATATGGAAAGATGCACTTGAGTTAATTAACCATGCATCATCACCTACATGAGTTGCCAAAGTTGCAATGAATCCATCATCATCTTCCTTCTCGGACTTAGAACCATAATCAAATTTCTTCTTTTCTTCTTTGCAGTCCTTATGAATGTGTCTAGGTTTACTGCAATTCCAGCAAATATACTTTGGACTTTCCAAGAGATTTGGATCTCCCCTTTGACTTGGATTTATCACGCTTCTCATTCTTCTTTCCTTTTTCCTTAGGTCTTCCATGAAAATTTAGGGTCTCCTTGGCATTGATGGATACCTTCCTCTTCATCTTTTTCAGAAAGAAAAGAACCCACCACATCTTCAGTCTTTAATATAATAGAAGTACTCCTAACAACCATAACAAGAGAATACCATGAACTAGGCAAAGAACAAAGCAAGATTTGACATTTCTTCTCCTTGTCCATTTTGACACCAAATAATGCTAATTGAGCCACCAACATATTCAATGCCTCCAGGGGGTCTATGATTCATCCACCCTCTAATTCCATTCTCAAGGAATATAATTTTTTCCTCAAGAAAATTGTGTTCACTAAATATTTGGCTTGATACATCTCACCAACCTTCTTCCATAGTTTTTGTGTAGAGGTCTCTTTATGGACATTGATTAAAATAGAGTCTACCAAGCACAATCTGATTAGACCCTTGGCTTTATGATCCATAACATCATATTGAGTGGCTTGAGTAGGATCTGCAAGCCTTGAAACATATTCATAAACAACATCCATGGATCTTGATCTATCAATAGATCCTCCATCTTCAACTTCCACATTTCAAAATTATTTCCAAAAAAATTATCCACCTCTATCCTTCCTTATGAACTTTCCATCTAAAAATTCTTTCAATAAGATCACAAAGTGTCTTCTGCACAAGCTCCCACTCAAATTTGGATTAGTTCAAAAAGCCCAACAACCCACAACTAAAACCAAAGGTGATCAGGCTCTAATACCACTTATAAGGAAGCCAAGGTAGCAGAACAACTTTCTACACTAATCTTGAGAGGAGAATAATGCAAAAATTTATAGATCTTTTTAGTTACAAAAACTTAAACATAAATATCATGCATACCACAACACAATGATTTATGTGGGGAAAACCCTTTTGGGAGAAAATCCCCACACTCCAAAATCTACACTATATATTATTCAAAAATCATAAAGATTACAGTACACTTGCAGAGCAAGCTTCTCACAAGAGTATCACCAAATAGAGATCTAGAGGCAACACGATGGCTATCAGAATCTTAGAATACATCACAATACACAATCATAGTACAATGCCCTCATAAAATAGGGTTTCCTTTTAGGGAAAGTCAAGCCAACAAAATATCGACCATCTGAGACCTAATAATGAACGGTCCAAATTTACAATAATAAAATATACATAAAATGTGGCTTTCAGGGGTGCAACCCCTGAACCCTTGTTGGGGCGCATGGGCCTTGGACCCCTTGTTAGGGGGATGATCATCCCAAATTATGTTATAGGTAATCTCCTTGACACATAGGTTAGTTCAATTACTTAACTAGATTTTTGTATTTTATTTTTTTAGGCTTTCTCCCAAGGGTGTAATATCACATTGTGATTCAAAAGTAACATTTTAAAATATATATTTGACATATCTTTGAATGTCTCCATCAGTATGTTAGAAATGAATGCAACTCCTATAATATGGAAAATTAAAATGAAATTGTAAATCTATTTTTAATGGTAAAATATCAAAATGGAGATATGATCACGTAAAATTAGTAATAAATAAAATTATCTAACACCATGAAAAAATCACATAACATAGTATGTAACATTTAGAAAAATCCACCAAATAAAAGAGGCCAAGATTAGATTATCTCCAAACTAAGAGTACAATGTAATAATCTTGTTTAACTCCTTATATGTCTTCAATCTTGTAGCAGTTGAGTACTTGTAAATCAATTATGCATGTCTCCATCTCAATCCCTCAATATATAGACTTATGGAGGCCCAAAATACTACTATAAGGAATTACCATGGGTCAAAACAAGGTTCCAAAATGCCATGGTAAAAATTCATACAACCCCTACATTCTAAATATAGTCTCTAACAATATATCATAATTGTCCAATAATAAACTCTCTATCTTGGCACCTAAATTGTCATAATAGATCCAAAAAATGTTATGTTTTCAAGTTCATGAGGTCCCAAATATTCTTGGGAAATTAATCTTAGTGCATTCATAATCAAGAACATCTTTGAGCCATGCATTGACATAGAGTAACCACTACCCTCGTAAACTCTAAAAGTGACAATTTATTTTTCCAATTTTATCATCTTCATTGGGAATTTGAATGGTTTGGTGGTTAGGAGCACAACACATAGCAATAGCCCTCTCTTAATAATATTAGAGGTTTTCCCTTAGTCCATTATATTCTAGAAATAACATATACATAAGTTCCTCATTCAATCTATCTGTGACCTAAGGTCCCTTTATCTACCAATTGAATGCTCAACTTACATGTCAATTTCTCTCTAATTATGTGACATTATTCATATATAGGTAGATAGTTGGTGAAGGCCTTTCATATTTTTTCTTATAACTACTCATATCTATTACGAGCTAACTACAAAGTTGACATACTTTGGTTATTTGAATGCTATACTTACATAGTGAGAAAATAAATGAGAAGAGTAATATTTAAACTTCCATGTACACATGTAAATATGTCAATGTGTCTCAAATTAATAGAATCAAACAACTTGCTCTCTTTCTTTTAGTTAAGACATGTAGGAACATTTGATCTAATAGTTGAGTTATTACAAACCATATTTGAATGGCTTAAAAAAAGTTATATGAGATCTAAGTAGGGAATACAATTCCCAAAATTGTGCATCCCTCACTTTACAAGAGTAGACAATAAGCAAATAAATTAAAGGGTAGAAAGGGGGACATAAATATTAAAAGCATGGCTATGTAGGCTAGGGAAGACGGGCCTCTAGAAATGGTATGTGCCTATATTTGTGACAATTAAAATTAGATAGGATAGAAGGAACGATCCATATTTTATGGATTTTTTAGGTGTGACATATAGGTACAAAGTATGGACATCCATAAAATATAAAGCTTAGAGGGTCATTGCAATTTCTTAGGGTAGAAATGAATGCCAAATGTGAGGTTTTGGGGGATGCTCAACACTTATGTGATGAGCTAAAAGAAATAGATGAGTTTAGATGGAATGCCATTATTGTAGCTTACAAAAGACACGGGGTTCATCACAAGTCATTGGCATTGTTTCACCAAATGTGATGAATAGGTGTCTAGTCTAATCACTTCACCTAGGGAAGCTTAATCCTTACCCTTGCTAAAAATAAGAGAATTCAATGAGGGTATGGGAATCCATAGAAATATAATAAAAAGTGTTAACAATTTTTAATATTATTTTGGTGGAAATCTCATGAGTTTTGGAGCATCTTGAGGCTTGCAATGGCATGCCATACAAAGGATGACTCAAGAAAAAGAGGGTTGGATTTTAATGCCTACATTATAAATAAATTCAGCATTATTGTCTCTAGAGTTGTTTATACAAGTTACCTAAGTCTTAAAATAGCATCAAATCTTAATTATCTACTCATAAAGATAAAATAATTAATCCGATTGATTTATGTGTTGTTATGTATGAAATATGGAGCATTTCCATTGTAGACTATGAAACTTATACATAATATCACAAAATAAAGGCATGAATTTCTCTAATATGTTCCTTATGTTGTTGTTGGATTGTGTATGTATCAGCTTATTCTTTATTAGGATGTGCTCAATTAATAGAAAATATGTTCAAGCTAAGTTTTTAACAAAATTAATATAAAAATTTGGATTACGAACTGATGATGAGAATGTGATGATCTCCATAAAGTCTGTAGGAGATTTCTAGTAGAGTGACTAGATCCTTGAACTTACAAATCTCCCCTTGAATTAACAAAGATATAACTTTAAACTTGCCTATTTTAAAATTTGTTGGAGGAATTTTGTCACAGTTTCCACGCTTCTATTTCCATAAAATATGGATTTTATGGAGTAGTCATGAAGACTTTTTCTATGGATATAATTTCTTTAATTATTTATTAGAGGTAGGGATCCATGAGCGAGGGAGTATTTGGGAAGTTGTTGAGAAGAATTTATATTTGATATAGATAGAAATAAATCATTTAAAAATTTAATATTCACTTTATATTTAAAATTGAGTTATTTTGATTAGCTTAGTCTTTATCCTCAATACTATGATAATTATGTTTATTCTTTTACCTTGCATAGTCAAAATTAAACTGTAATAACTATATAGCATAAGAAGATAAGAGTATAATACCAAGATTTATTAGTGAGGAAGAATTTAAGTATCAAGCAATCAGAACCAATGATAATTATGACAAAGGATACATATAGTAATATGAGAAATATGAATAGTGAAGTTCATATCTTCACTAAGATAAATTATGGGATACATGATATCCTTGTTCATGTGAACACTAATATACAAATGGATGTGTATATTAAGAATAAATTCTATTATATTAAATGACATAATTGTATAGGACATTAATCCTTAAAAATATTGCAAGTATATGTGATTCACACATTAATACTTCAGATAATGTAATTGAATATTCTTCATATTGAAACATATTTAATTATTGATCTTAAGCATGCTATTATTACCAAAACAATAAAAATAGAGGAACACTTAAATATTGATATTCATTTTTGGTTTGAATAATCTAATTTCCTTTCCTTAAAATATATAACGTGAAATCAACTTATTGAGCTATGCCATATGAATATGTAGCTCTCTTCTAGTAAGATTCATTAGGACCCTATATAATAGAGTGAGGAGTCATGCAATTGAATCGTGGTTATAATAAACACTATGTAAAAGTAATTAATCATAAGATGACATCTTCAAGATATATTAGGCATGTGATGATACATATTGGTGTTATAATTAGGGTAGGTGAAACCAAAAGGTAAACATTGGAGGAGATTTTTGGGGAAGGGTTTGCGGTGGTGAAGACAAAGCAACTTGAGAGGCTGACTAGGGTTTCTTAGGCAGTGATGATGGGGGAGATAGAGCCCTCCCCCACATAGGTTTTCACTCTTAGTAGGTCCCCATATGCCCATTTGTTGCTCTCATTTATTGCCTTCTTTAGTGCGTGGTGTTTTTATCTTTTCACATGTTTGAGTTAAATTGTCTCCTTTGTTGCATATATATGTTTTGGTCTTTTATTGTTGTTTTCACATTTAGTGGGATTTAATGGAGGGGGTACCAACCCTCCCACCATGCTTACTTCTGGTTCGGAGGATTTGAATGGTAATAGGGGAGAGGACCTAGTAGTTGAGCATGTTTCAATAGTTGTGATAACTTAGTTGTTTATATAATGCCCAATAGTTGTGACTTGACTACTCATAATTAAACAAAATGTATTCCTTTAATCTAAAAAGCAATCAATCATGTGATGCCACATCAGCGCTCAACTACCCATGATGTGAATGCACAAGTATTGGTCTCACATTTTTTTGGGGCCTTTTTGGACATCTTGACAAAAAGAATGTTGATGTGGCATCATAATTGATCATGTGGCCCTGAAATGAAATTTTTAAGTAGGGGACTTTCCAAGTAAGCTGCTGCAAAAAATTGGAAGTGATTTGAAATTTCTACATAGGATTTTGAGAAGCGTGAAGTTAGGGTGCACAACTACTAGATCCTCTCCTAGGTAATGACCATTCTAGATCATTTCAGGACATAGTGGTGGAGGAAAACCTATCTTGGTCACTAGAAGAATTTTTTTTTGCTTTGTTGAACATTGGTGGTGAGGGTGTCGATGTTGATGGAAAAACAAAAAGGTAAGTGTTTCTCTGACCCCAAAAAGTTGATTATTGAATGCAATTCTAAAATGAAACAAGCTATTTAAAATGAAAGAGTTAGGCTTAGGGGGGTCACCATTTTTATGGTAGTGATTGACTCAAAATAAATTTTGGTAGAAAATTTCTTAACAACTAGTTTATTAATATTTAAGCAAAGACGCTAGGGATTCAAGTCTCCTTTTGCAAGATGATCCATCAGGTTTTATTTTTAATCTTTTTAAAATAATAAAAAATGAAATGTATTAAAAAACCCTACCAGAGTGTAGGGGATTATGTGTTTAGGGCTCTCGTGTGGTCACCTGAGGCCAACAACAAGGAAATAATGGCACTCCCATGCCCTAGATAGGTGCTCTTAAAAGATGTCTCCCTGGGTCTTTGGTCTTTCGTTCCCCAAATACTAGCCTCTATTGGAAGTGTGAGTAGGGTTGATAGAGCCAAAGAATTGCTTCCCCATATGGATGTTAGGATTTGGTGTCCTTCAACCTCGAGGTTGAAGTGATGAAATCCTTAGGTATTAATCTAGATGATGTTATGCACAAGTGATTTAGAATTCGTTGGAAGCATAAATTCTTGTTATCTTTGTAGGAGGGAAGGGCACATATGAAAAAATTTCCCCATCCTTCGTAGAAACCCTGCTCTTAATATATTCCTTACATTACTCTTGGCCTAGGTATGTATCAAATTATTCTTTATTGGGAAGTGTTCTTGATTGATAGAGAATATGTCCAAGGTGATTTTCGTATGAAACTAATATAAATTTGGTTTGCAAACTGATGATGAGAATGTGATGGTCTCCATAAAGCTTGTACGAGGTTGATTGTTGAGTGACTAGATCCTTCAACTTACAAGCCTTCCCTTAAATTAAAATAATTATAAGTTTAACCTTGCCTATTTTTATATTTGTTTGAGGAATTTTATCACACTATCCATATTACTATTTCCATAAAAGATTGATTTGATGGAGTAGTCATGAAGATTTTTTTTTAGGAAATCTTATTTATTTCTTTAATTATTTATATGTGTGCAATGCATAGTATTTATTGGCAATAGGGATCCATGAGCATGGGAGTCTTTGGGAAGTTGTTGATAAGAATTCCTATTTACTAGCACTTGCACCAGGAGGGTGCAAGGGTTTAGCTGATAGAAAAATATATAACCTCCTCTTTAACCCACTTTTCTTAATAAATGAGTTGGCATGTGGTGAATATCTGATTGGCCACATGAGCCATCTTATTCAAAAATTCAAATATATATACATATATATGTATGTGTGTGTATATATCTATGTGTATGTGTGTGTGTATATATGTGTGTGTGTGTATGTATATATGTATATGTATGTGTATGTATGTATATGTATGTGCATCTGTATGTGAATGTATTTGCGTATGTGTATGTGTATATATATTAACAACATTCTAAATTAATTTAGAAAAAAACAAAATTATAAAACATATTTCTATATTCTAAACATATTATATAAATATATATTTAAAATTATGTATAACACTTATTGTTGAAAAAAATTCTAAATTAATTTAGAAAAAGTATATATATGAGCTTTCCAAGCTCATTTGGCTTGTGAATGGTCCAAAACTAAGGATAGGGCTTGGTTGACATTAAAATGAATCTTAGTTGTCCATATTTTTTGCTATATTTTTTTGCTTTCCCCGCCGCTATGGTTCGCTGAAAATTATGGCTGTAATGAGCACATTTAAGTTTTAACATTACGACATCCTTTCTTGGCACTGTCTATGCAACCACTATCTCTCAATGTTTTTGTGTTTGTCAGACCTACGGATTGCTTGGCACACTTTTATTTCAATATGATGTGATATTAATTAATAGCTGCATATTCAGTTAGCAAATATTTAAAACTAGGCCTACATTCTCGTTTGTTGTGCACTATGTGGTGATAGTAGGTAATTGTTTTTTCCTAGATTAGGTAGATAGTAAAATAATTTAATGGTAAGAGTTTTATGGAAATATTTTAAGATATTCAAAAGAAGTTAAATGAAAGATTTTAGATTTAATTTTTAATCAGTTTGCAATAAAAAAATAAATTAATTTATCAGTTTTCAATTTATTGTTTTTTAATGTATAATATAATATAATATATTATATATATGTATATTCATATATATAATATAATATATTTATATTTATTCTATATTTTTTATATACATGTATGGTTAGTAATATAATAAAATATTATGTTATAGTATATAATATAATTATAAAACTCCAATGTCTATACTTATAGTATTTTTATTTTATTTTTTAAAATTATTTAAAATATTATTTTGTAAAAAACAATTAGTTAAAGAGCTATTTTATTGACTTTTAGAATTATTTTAATTTATTTTATTTGCACTTATCAAGTGTTATTTTTTGAAAAAAACTTTTCTGATATTTACAAATACATCTTTTATGTTAATGATATCAAGTTTCCACAATCCATGTTATAGTTCAGAGATGTTTTTGGATTAGATTGTGTTTGAGTTTTTTGCATCAATGTTTCGGATCACACTCTGTGATCCATCATCAGGATGGAAGAGAGCAAGAGGATAAAAATGGTTGATTGCAGACTAACACTAGATAAAAAGAGAGAGGGGGGAGGTAGGGAAAGGATGCACAAGGTTCAAGAAACAAAAAAGAAAAAGAAAAATATAATAAATAATCTCCAAAAAGAAAGAAAATAGAAAATATAAAAAGGGGGAGAGAAAGAACATGAAAAAGGACTTGAAAAATAGGAGAAAGAGAAAGAATCTATAACCTATAAGAATAAATGAGAAATTAGGAAAAATGGCAACTAAAAAGAATTGAAGAAACACAAGGAACAATCCAACAAAATATAAAAACTAAAAAATACCAAAAAAATAGATAGGCAAGCAATTAAAAACAAAAGAATAAAATAGAAAATTAAGATATATATATATATATATATATAGATAGATAGAATACATTTAAACAAAAAGATAGAATATAAATTTAAACATAAAGAAGGAGAAAACACTAAAACACAAGAGGACGCAAAAAGGGATGTAAGGAAGGGGGGCACAAAGAGAGGAGAGAAAAAATCACGCTACCAAAGAGGCCAAAAGACAAGGAGGGAAATGACACGAAAGGGGGGTGAAACCAAACTAAAGGACCAAGAAAGGGCGAGGAGCAAAGCCAAGAAGTTGGGAGAGAAGACCAAGCTAGGAATGAATAGGGTTACGAAGGTTGGAAAGCAAGGGTTGCTAGGCAAGACTAAGATTGTAACCCTCATCACAATTAAGATTGGAAGGATGATTGTTAATATGAATGGCCTCCTTAAGTTTTCGTTTGAAAAAATTATCCTCTTTGCATAATATTTGCATGTTTTCAAGGAAGATGTGGTGTTTAGTAGACGAGGAATGGTCTGTAAGAGCATATTTGAAAACACAATCGTGCTTAATGTCTGCACCATGTTCTTTAATTCTAGTGCAAAATGAGCAACCTGTCTCACCAATATAAGGGATGCCACAAGAAAAAACCACCTTATAAACTCTGAACTCGACTAAAATATCCCTAGAGTCCTTAAGAGAGGGGAGACGGTGTTTGAGAGTAGAGAAAGGTTTGAAAGAGCAATGAAGCCCTTTCTTTTGAAGAATCTTGGAGATTTTTTGGGAAAGGCCTTCAACATAGGGAAGATAAGCACTGGGGAGGAAATCAAGGTTACAGCAAGTTGAAAGCTATTTTACAGCAAGTTAAAAGTTGTTTCAGGCGTGAGATAGGTTTTCTCTCAAAGTGCATTCACAATAGATATAGCCTATCGGCTAATAAATATAGATAGAAATGACTTATTTATAAATTTAATGCCCACTTTATTTAAATTTGAGTTATTTCAAATAACTTAGTCTTAATCCTCAATGCATATGATAATTGTGTTTATTCCTTTACCTTGCATAGTCAAGATTAAATTTTAATAACTATATATTGTAAGGAGATAAGAGAATAATACCAAGAATTATTAGTGAGGAAGAATTTTTATAGATCCATAAGAATGTCATATCCCTCCCCAAAATGGTAACCTATTGAAATGAAAATAATAATATTAACAACTCACTGTTAATATATTTTAAAAATAAAAAATATAATAAAAATAAAAAATAAATAAGATCAAAATAATAATAACAATCCAAAGCAATCCAAAATTATACGCATAATCATCATTGATAATATTATAATCATAATATTATAGATATTATATATAATCTGATCATGATCATTATTATTATTAAAATATAAAACAAAGCCTTAAGCAAGTATTGATCCCTATTAGCAGCATGCTTCAATAATTAAATGTAGTGATGAAGAAACCAAAAGCGATTCCAAAGAGGCACCGATTGACCTTTAAAGTGGCAACAATCTGACAAAGGGTCATGTCTAACCAATAAAAGTCATGACTCTCCTAAGCTTGATTGATACTTAAGGAGGGTCATATTCAAAGTAAAGGGGATCATGTATAATAAGATATTTTAGTATATGATCTTGTGATTGAATATGTGATATGCTAGATTGTTTGAAAACCTACTTGGGAGGAAGGGCCTGAGAAAGTGGTGCGTGCCTAGAGAGCCCACTTAAGATCCGCCCAATCCTAAGGCAAGGACAGGCCATGGATGAGTGACAATTCCATTTAAGATCAGTCCAATCCAAAGGTAGGGATGGGCCATGGAGGGGTGGAGGTCCCACTCAAGTCCACCCAGACTAAAGAAGGGAAGGGCCATGGAGGGGTGGTAGTCCTAGACCACTATAAGCTATATTGGCTTCCTTCAATAGGTGAAGTGTGAGCATTTGAATTTTTGTGTTTGAAAGATTTCTTAGGAGGAAGGGCCTGAGAAAGTGGTGCCTAGAGAACCCACTTAAGATTTGACTATTCCCAATACAAGGAGGGGCCATGGATGAGTGGAGAGTCCATTTAAGATCCACCATGTTTGAAGGAAAGTATAGGCCATGGATGGGTGGAGGTCCCACTCAAGTCTTCCCAAACCAAAAGAAGGGAAGGGCCATGGAGGGGTGGTAGGCCTAGACCACTATAAGCTCTGTTGGCTTCCTCCAATAGGAAAAGTGTTTTCTTAGCACATAATAGTTACAATTGTGATTAATCTATAAATGTGTTGCAATGGATTAATGCTAACAAATGTATATATGCATATTTGGGAATGTTGTTCATGGATTAAATGTAGGTTTTGCAATTCCGGATTACATCATCAAGGAGCTATTCAGTTGACAAGGTGAAAACCCTAACCTAGTTTGTGAAAATTATGACCCATAGGCAAAGTCTAGGGAAAACTAGGATAGGGGACATTATAGTGGTATAAAAGCATCTTTCCTACCATCCTGTGTGTGCTTGAGCTACTTGCTTCTATACTTGACCTAGTTGCTTTCTTGCTTGAGCTACTTGTTTGCTTGCTTGAACTACTTGCATGTGTGCTTGAGCTAGTTGCTTGCTTGCTTGAGTTGCTTGCCTGTGTGCTCGAGTTGGTTGCTTGCCTACTTGAGCTTGCTTATTTGATCTACTTGGTGTTCTTGAGCTACTTGATTGTGTGCTTGAGCTGGTTTCTTGCTTGTTTGAGCTACATGTTTGCCTACTTGAGCTACTTGTGCATGTGTTCTTGAACTACTTTCCTGTGTGCTTAAGCTAGTTTCTTGCTTCCTCGAGCTACTTGTTTGCTTAGTTGAGCTACTTGCCTACTTGGTTGAGCTACTTGGTTGTGTGCTTAAGCGGGTTGCTTTATTTCCTTGTTATTGGGAAGTAACACAAGGTAGAAAAACATGATACAATATACTTCCCTTGAAACTTTGAGAATGTCATTAACCCTATTGGTAGTATGTTAAGGCAAGTACACTATCAGTTACTCTCTAGGGACATAAGGTCAAACATTACCAAAACCTTCATCACTTGGTCACCACTAAAGCTAACCATCCAAACCTCAAGTTGCTTGAGGAAAAAGAAAATCTGAGAGGGGATGACTGTCATATCCCTCCCCAAAATGGTAACCTATTGAAATGAAAATAATAATATTGACAACTCATTGTTAATATATTTTAAAAATAAAATATAATAAAAATAAAAATAAATAAGATCATAATAATAATAACAATCCAAATCAATCCAAAATTATACTCATAATCATCATTGATAATATTATTATCATAATACTATAGATATTATATATAATCTAATCATGATCATTATTATTAAAATATAAAATAAAGCCTTAAGGGAGTATTGATCCCTATTATCAGCATGCCTCAATAATTAAATGCAGCAATGAAGAAACCAAAAGCGATCTCCAAAGAGGCACTGGTTGACCTTCAAAGTGGCAACAATCTGACAAAGGGTCATGTCTAACCAATAAAAGACATGACTCTCCCAAGCCAGATTGATACTTAAGGAGGGTCATATTCAAAGTAAAGGGGATCATCGGTGGTTGATATAAATAAAAAATGAACAAGTCTTATATATGAATGTGGTTGGAGATAGATAGAAAATCGATGGTTGGGGGAAGTGATAATATTTGTTGCAGATCGAACCTAGGAATATATGGTGGTAAAAGGAATTATTTAATAAAAGATACTCTCCAAAATTTGATCACCATGGTTGGAAGAGAGGCTTTTGCAGATCGGATAAGATTCAAGTAAGTATTTTATAAATTCATATAATAAGGATACAAATAATAAATTTTGTATCTAAATGACCAACTTATGAATTAAGGATTTAAACATGATAAAGTAATATTATAAACTTATATATATATGCATTATTCTCGATTACGCAATAATGATGCTTGCAGCAATTATTGAACCTTATAAGTAAGCATGGTTCTTTGATATGAATATGAATTTAATAGATTTTTTATTTGCTTGATCTACACTAATGATATCGTCCAAGTGACAAGAACAGGTCGATCAAAGGAGAGAAAGATACAAGTCAACAATACAAAGGAAACCACTACACTCCAACACAACATAATCATTGTCATCAAATGCACATAAATAGTATTGTTTTACTTATGTATACACAATGCTTGTGGATAATAAGATATTTTAGTATATGATCATGTGATTGAATATGTGATATGCTAGATTGTTTGAAAACCTGCTTAAGAGGAAGGACTTGAGAAAGTGGTGTGAGCCTAGAGGCCCCACTTAAGATCTGCCCAATCCTAAGGAAAGGATGGGTTGTGGATGAGTGAAAATTACACTTAAGATCTACCCTGTTTGAAGGCAGGGATAGGCCATGGATGGGTGGAAGTCCCACTCAAGTCCGCCCGGACCAAAAGAAGGGAAGGGCCATGGAAGGGTGGTAGGCCTAGACCAATATAAGCTCCGCTGGCTTCCTCCAGCAGGAAAAATGTTTTCTTAGTATATAATAGTTATAATTGTGATCAATCTATAAATGTGTTTCCATGGATTAATGCTAAAAAATGTATATATGCATGTTTGGGAATGTTGCTCATGGATTGAATGCAGGTTTTGCAATTCTGGATTACATCATCAGGGAGTTATTCAATTGACAAGGTGAAAACCCTAACCTTAGTTTGTGGAAATTATGACCCATAGGAAAAGTCTAGGGCAAACTAGGATAGGGGACATTACAAAGAACCAATGGAAGTTATGACAAAGGATACATATATAGTAATATGACGAATATGAATAATGAAATTCATATCTTTACCAAGATAAATTATTGAACACATGATATCCTTGTTCATATGAACACTAATATGCAAATGGGAGTTTATATTGGAAGGAATTTTATCATATTAAATAACAAAATTGTATAGGAAATTACTTCTTAAAAATGTTGCAAGTATATGTGATTTAAGCGTTTAAAAATTTAGAAAATGTAATTAAACATTATTCATATTGGAACATATGTAATGATTGATCCTAAGCGTGCTACTATTACCAAAATAATAGAAGTAGAGGAACACTTAAATATTGATAGTCATTTTTGGTAGTTGAATAATCCAATTTCCTTTCCTTAAAATGAATGACATGAAATCACCTCATTAAGATTTACCACATGATTATACAACTCTCTTCTAGAGAGACTCAATAGGTCTTTATAGAATAAAATGAGGAGTCAGCATACCACCATTATTATAATCAATAATGTGTATCAAGTACTTAATCACAAGATGATTTCTTCAAGATCTGTTAGGCATGTGATAAATATATAAGTTGTGTTATAATTAGGGTAAATGAAACGAAAAGGCTAAGAATACTACTACTATTTACATTAGTGAATATACATTGTTATATGATGATCTACTTGATAGAGGGCCATCAACTATCTTAAGTATGACCTTTGCCATTGATTTTGATCTACTAGATTTTTTTGTGTTATGCATTGGAGGTGACTTGCTCCCATTCATTTTCCTTAGTCATACCCTTGAGCTAATTTACTACTTTTGAAAAAAAAAATGAAGACACTTTGAGCAATCATACACATTCTTATGTTTTCCTAATGATCTTAGATGTTAATGCAATGCTTATAAATTATTAAGTGATACATGGATAAAGTGCTAGATGGTCAACCATGAATATCCTGAAAGGTAATTTAGGTTTGTCCTTTTACACAACACCCTAGCACCAATTTTTTGTTTTGTTTTTGTGATTAGATTGGAAGAAACCTACTAGTTCAAATCAAGCTAGCTTGGGTGTATAATTAATTTAATTTTTAAAATTTGGCAGTCAAAAGTATAGTTGTGGCTCTAAAATAGGTAGTCACACATGGAAGTAGAATATTAATTATGAGATGTATTTTAAATGTAGAAACTATTTTGGGCGTAAACATTTGTAAAATAAATATATTGGGAAGAATAGAAAACCAATGGTAAGGTAACATGGTGACATAATGCTAAACTACTAAATCAAGTTGTGGAAATCCCATTAGAAGAGGTTGGTAAAGCCTTAGAATTGATTCAGAATATATTTGTGTATTTATCAATGGATGTAGTAACTATAGTTATGGAAGTTTCACCTCCCACCATCAAAAATCTATGAATGAGGAGATCAAATCAAAATATATTAAGGATATATATATATATTTTAGACTACTGGAATCGGTCAGGTATCTACCCCCTATAAACTATAGTGCACCTGGTAAAATTTTTTCATGAGACCGATGGTGTTGACGTGACATGCCCTCTAGTACCATGAGTTTGGGGGGAGACTAGACCTCATGACCTCTTTCCTGCAATAGGATGATTTAGCTAATTGAGCTAGGCCCCCTGCCCCTATTATTAAGGATATTTTGTTAACACACTCACACCATTATAATTTTGGGGGATTCACTCACTAAATTTACTTAATATCACCTTCAACCAAGGAATCTTAAATAATATCCCTAGCTTTATTTCTACCCTTGCAAATTATATTTTTTAGTACCCCTCCTAGTATACAATTCCTATTAAAATATACCCCCTTTTCCATATTTCTTAGGTAACTATTTTTTAGTGATAATTTAGAACTCCTGTTTATTTATACTCCTCATATGTTGAACTAAACATCTTATTTCCATCACTATCACATCCAACTTTAAATGAATTTTTTTGAATAAATAATAGGAGACTGAAAATAAAATACATTAAAAATATGTTTGTGCTATAATAATATAACATTGATCCCTACTATTTAAAATATAATTGATTTTTTGAAAGGCAATTGTTTGTTGTGAATACAATGATATATTTCTATTTCATTTATATTTTTAGATTGATAAAATGATTAAATACTTGTGCATAGATTGTAATACCCCTCATGTTGCTGTTGGACTTGTTATCTTTCTATGTTTTTTCTTGATACTTTGAGACTTTGATAGTTACTATTTATTGGTTGGATTGGTGGATTGGATAGTTTAGACTGCTTGATGATTATGCTACTTCAGTTGATGACATGGATATTATGATATGACATTATGGTTACATTTGGTTTGATGATGTTTAATTTGATTTCAGTAGTATATTGTGATACAATGAACTAGTAATCATTTTATGATGATATGATGTGATCAGTTAGTTTAGCAATGTTATTTTGTACTTGATGTTATAATTGTAAGTATAGCTTTGGTGAGGAGATAGTGTAGCACCACTCATTTGTGAGTGCCCTGCTACGCTACAATTCCTTCTCATGATGTGATATTTTTGATTATATACATATATATATATACATGTTGTACACAACCTTGTTTGTATGCAGGAATTGTAGGAACAGAGTCTCGATTCCACCTGCTTCAGCAGAAGAGGACGAGCATCAATTTAACCCAACGGGCATGATGTTGAAATAGAGATGACAAGGAAGTCACCCCATCCCAAGTTTGTCAACCCATTTTATGTTTAGTGGTATTGTGCGTCTTTGACCTTTGTCTTTTTTGCATTTTATAGTAGTTGTTTTGTGTGAGTGTACTTTTGATATTTATTTTGCGTTGGTGTGTAGTATGATGTAATTCATATAATTAAATGAATTTTAATAAATGGAATAGTTTATATTGAAATATAAAAGTCTTATATTTTAAAGCCATGTAAATTATTGAAAGGTGTAAATTAAATTATTTAAAATTGGTATTTAGATAAATTAATTAAAATAGCATGTTGAGGATAATTATGAAATCAAATAATTAAATAAGTTAAAATTGTGTGAATTGCAAGTAAAACTTGTAAAATCAAAATTAAAACAAAAGTGTTGTTAAATAGAAAAAAATCAAGAAAAGAAAGAAAAGATGAAAAGGACCAATGAATGTTGAGTTTTGGCTGAAAAGTTGGTAATAAAATAGAAAACTTCTTTTAATTTTGATTTATGGAGTTTTCGTAAAAGAGGAGATATCTTTTTATTTAATAGCAAAGTTGAGAGATTTTCATTCAGGGGAAGATTGACAGAAGCTTGAAAGAAAATATCGAGTTCTAGAAATTAGATCCTTTCTGGGGTTCTCTGTAGAATTTATTTAATTTTTCATTATTTTGGAAGAGAGGCTCTTTGGAATTAAAATATTAGATTATAAAATTTGATCAAGGAAATCTGGTGGAGAAGTTCTGAAGGAAGAAAGGGGAGCTCTTCGAAAAGGATGGTTCTAATCAAGGGAAGCTTCATCATCAACTTCTCGGCAAGCTCAGGACTCCAGGTTCCATAATTGTTCCTTCTCTTTTGTTAAAATTTGAAATGGCAATCATTTTGTTCTAGGAAAAGAAAATATTATGGGATTTTGGGTAATCTTCTGGGTAACAAATAATTGGGGAAAAAAATATTATTGAATTTCTGAAAATGTTCGAGATTTCTTTAAAATTTTGTTATGGAAAAGTTAATTCCCCTCTGAAATAAATGTTTTTTTTTTTAATATATATATATACTTTTCATTTCAAATTTTTTTTTGGGCCGACTGTGTTAAATTTGTGGGCTGAAATTTTATAGAAAAAAAAAAAAAATTAAAAATTAAAAGTTTCATATGGGTGAAGGGAAGGGTCGGCGCTAGCCGTACCCTCCCCCTCTCCCCACTGCTACAGACGGGCTGCTCACAACAGTCCGTAGACTTCCGCACACAGCAGTCCTCTGTGCAGCCAGTGGGCTGCGATTTATGTTTATTGTTTTATTATATATATATATATATATATATATATATATATATATATATTATAAAGTACTAACATGGGTACGATTTGGGTACCCAGTAGTTAGCCACTTGAGATTTTTTAAAAAAAAATTGAATAAAACAGAAAGGTAAATATACATATATTTTATATGTATATATATTTATATATGCAAGTATTTCTATATATATAAAAAATATAAATGTTATGATTTATTGATTCTAGTTTGACTATGAAACTATGAAATCTAATTATGTTGGTTAATTAAAAAGAAGAAAATTAAATATTTACGTCAAAACTATTATTGAACTCTTATTTCAAATTGTATAGAGGAAAATGGAGGTTATAAATGAAATTAAACTAGTTGTTTATTTTGGAGTTGCAGAATCAATGTGCGGAAATTAAAATGGTTTCTTGAGTCATGACATCTTCTGATTTTGTTTTTTTTTTATCATTATATTATTGTTTTGGCTTTTCAATGTGGGAACCCAGTTGATTTTATGAACCCAGTTATTGATATTGCGAACCTTAGGCTTCCAGAGGCTTAATTTTATTGTTGGATGTTTATCCTCATTTTATGTGCTCTTGATGTAGCAAGATATTGGTATCATTATTTTGAAAGGGTTGTATGGGGTTTTGTTGAGAGTCTGATTATGTGTTTTAGCGAGATGGGTAATGCCTCGCATGTCATTTGTTGAGTTTTTGTGCCTTGTTTTTTGTGGTACAATCCTTGCTTGTGTTATATTTTGGGGTCTCCAAGGAGAGTGGCTCTTCATGGGGGCTGATGCCTCAAAAGGAGGAAGGGCTCAGGATAACCCACGTAAGAGTTAGATTAACAAGTGAAAACCTAATAATAGAACTTAGGTGGATGGGTAGTAAAAAAATAATGAGATAATCTTGGATACCTTGTCTATCCATTAGGGGTACCACAGACTAATGGTAGACTGAGAGGGTCGTGGTTAGCAAAGTCGTTACCTTTTCCTCTAGAGAGGTTAACGACTCTGCATGAGTCACCCTATGGGGACGACGCCTCAAGTAGGAGGAAGGGCCAGAAGGGCCAGGATAACCATAGATGGGGCCCGACGCCTCATGTTGGAGGAAGGACCAGGATAACCCATGTAGGCTATGCAATGACACTCTCCACTAGTTGCCCTTATGCTTGGTTTCTTGGTTGCCTCTGGAAGTATGATATGATTGTTGTTTTGGATTTACTTTGCAAGTGCTTAATGGTCATTACCTTGGTTTATTTATGATGTGTTTTATGGATTTGTGTATATTATGATTGGATCTTGGTTGTTGTCATTTATGATCTATGTAATCTGTATTGTTTCTTTTGGAGTTATTGTACTATGATTTTCTAGTTGGAGTTAGTCTTATGGCATTCTTGGTTGTGGTTACTTCCTTGTAACCCCTGAGCACGGGGGGTGGGTTTTTCTAAAACCCACACGGTTGAGTGGAACGTGCTCCGCACCCGTTGGGTTCCCCATCAACGTTCGTTCTTGACAGTATTCTTCAGATGGAGCTTGTACCAGATATTCTTCTTGTATTTTAGACATTATTTGTATTATGTATTTATCCCACATGTAGGGGAGGGATTATTGTATTTCATTTATTGAGAACATGTAATGTATCAAATGACAATGTATTGTATATGCACCCTTGTAACCATTCCTAGTCTATGAGATTTATTATGGTTGTATCATGTGATGTATTTATACTTATACTTATGGATACATGAATGTTACCTTTATAAATGGATATTGTAATGTTTATGATGGATGCTAGATTAGTTAAGTAATTAGCCTTATGTGTATCTTTCGTTATGAATTGGTTTTATGCGATGTGACCTCGCATGCCCCAAAGGACTTGATGTTATGATGTTATCGTATAATGTGATTATGGTTAATGGTTCATTATATGTTTACTTTGTATTATTAAAAAAAAAAATGTGTGCATTGTTTTTTCCTTTGGGGTTTGCACGACAGGCGTTACAACTTGGTATCAGAGCCAGGTTTTGTGAATGTTGGGGTCTTTGGGTAGTTATGTCCATTAGGCAACCTTTGTGTTTGAATCTTGAGCTTAGTTGTACCTTTATCTTATTGCACATAAATATTCCTCGAGGTAGAGGACGTGGCCAAGGAAGAGGCTATGGTGCTGATCGTAGAGAAAACCGAAAAAGTCCTTCAACTCCTAGTTCCCATGGTTCTAAGCACGAGGAACGACAGAGTCTTCAAAGCAATCTATCAGGTGGTGGGCAGAACCTGGAATAGTTTGGTTTGGATCGGAAGTTGCAGCACATTCTGGGAGAGATTCTTGATCGGTTGGGACCCAGGCTAGAGGAGGAGCAGCGGGTCGAGAGAGAAAGAAAAAGGTCACCGAGGCAAAGGGAAATAACAGCAGATCAGGATGCAGTGATAGCTGGTCATATGAGATATTTGATGAGAGCACACCTGCCTACATTCAATGGTTCTAGAGGAGGTTTGGAAGTGGAAACATGGTTAATTAATTTGGATCGATGCTTCGTGATGCACCCCTATGGTAGCAATACCAAAGCTCGGTGCATAGTCATGCATTTGCGAGGCTTCACATCCACCTGGTGGCGGCTGGAAGAAAAAAGGTTACATCTGGATATTAGCATGGTCACATGGGATTTATTTCTAGACAAGTTCAAGGCTCACTTCCTTTCAGATCAATGGAGGCAACATAGGGAAGATGAGTTTCATGACCTCAACCAAATGTCGATGTCTGTGAAACAGTATGAGCGTCACTTCTATGAATTGAAGCAGTATGTAGGGATCAACCATGATGAGGGGATGTTAGTGCAACATTTTGATCGGGGCTTAAATGCTGAATTAGTGGTGGCATGCAAGTCTTCGAACCGAAGATGATGCAAATTGCGGTTGAAAAGGATCGTTTGGTAGAGGAGAATTTGGCCATGGCATTGGGTAGTCACATTGGAGTGCAGATTGGCAGTGCACCTACACCTGGTTTTAGCACTCACGGAGGTCAGACACAGGCTGCATGATCTTCTAGGAACAAGTATGCACCCTCTAAAGGGGGTCAGTAGCAGCAGTCGCAGCCGAAGCATAAAAACTCTCATTCTCAACAGGGTGTCAATTCTTAGTTTCGTAGGGATCGAAACCGAAACTGATCTCATCAGGAGCATTTTGAGCAGCCTGCACCTAGTTTTCAGTCAGCGCTGAGTCAAGGAAGCTTTCAATAGTCAAATGCTCCATTAGGGGGCAGAAGATTTGGCAGAGGTATGGGTTGCTACTCATGTGGGCAGCAAGGGCATATCACTAGATTGTGTCCACAAAAGAACACCTCGGGATTTAATCAAAGACCAGCTGGGTCAGAGCCGACACTGGGCAATGTAGGGAGAGCACATCGTGTCTTTGTGACAATGGATAATCGATAGGTAGATCACCAGAGCGCCATCATTGAGACATTAGGTGTGTTGCATAACACTAGCATTTCTATACTCTTTGATTCCGGTGCATCTGATTATTTTATATCTCCTTCAGTAGCTGAGCAATGTAGACTAGTGGAAACTAGTCAAGGCGTAAAATGGTAGGTTGAATTGGCCTCAAGGTCAAAGTTTGTTGTAGAGAAGCTTGTGCAAGGTTATAGTCTGAGTATAGGGGCATTGACAACTAAAGTGGACCTTTGTATCCTACCACTTGGCTCATATGATGTCATCTTGGGCATGGATTGGTTGAGTGCACACTGTGCTATGATAGACTATCATCGTAAAATAGTGTGGTGCATTGATGACTCTGAAAAGGAGGTGGAGATCGTGGGTATTCAAAATCCCATTTCATTACGAATGATCTCTGGCATGCAACTTAAAAGGTACTTCTGACAGGGTTGTCAGCTTTTTGCAGTATCTATGAGTGATATGGATTCAAAGGATAGTCGAGGGGTGTCATTGGATGATTACTCTCTCCTTAAGGAGTTTTCAGATGTTTTTCCAGGTAAGATACCTGGTATGCCACCAAAACAGGATATAGATTTCAGGATTGATCTGGTACCTAGAGTTGAGCCGATATCTCGATCTCCATATCGGATGACAACGCATGAACTTTAGGAACTCCGTCTACAACTACAAGATTTGTTGGATAAGGGGTTTATCCGCCCAAGTGTTTCCCCTTGGGGAGCACCTATGATATTCGTAAAGAAGACGGATGGTTCTCTTCGCTTGTGTATTGATCACAGGTAGTTGAACAAAGTAACGGTGAAGAACCGATATCCCTTGCCCAAAATTGATGATCTTTTTAATCAGATAAAAGGGGAAAAGTTATTTTCTAAGATTGATCTCAAATTGGGATATCATCAGTTGTGGATTGTGGATGCAGATATTCATAAAACAACATTTCACACTCAATATGGACATTATGAGTTCACTGTGATGCCATTCGGGTTAACGAATGCACCTTCAGTCTTCATGAGCTTAATGAATGGAGTGTTCCAAATGTACTTAGATAGATTCATCCTTGTGTTTCTTGATGACATTCTGATCTATTCTAGGTCTATGGAAGAACATGAGGAGCATCTAAAATAGGTGTTGCAATTATTAAGGGACAATCAATTGTTTGCCAACCTGGAAAAGTGAGACTTCTATAAGATTGAAGTTCAATATTTGGGCCATGTGATTTTAGGTGAGGGAATTTCAGTTGATCCTGCAAAGATTCAGGCCATTATGGATTGGCCCACACCCACAAATGTCTCAGAAATTCACAATTTCATGGGACTAGTAGGCTATTATCGATGGTCATCTAGGGATTTTCAAGGATGGCACATCCTATCACCTCTCTCTAGAGGAAGGGAAATAAATTTCTTTGGTCCAATCAATGTCAGTTAGCATTCCAAACTCTCAAGGAAAAGCTGACTAGTGCACCAATCTTAGCAATACCGGATCCGACATGAGACTTTGTTGTTTGTACGGATGCTTCTTTGGAAGGCTTAGGGGCTGTTTTGATGCAAGAAGGGTGAGTGATTGCATATGAATCATGGAAACTTAAGGATCATGAGCTAAACTAACCCACACATGATCTTCAGTTGGCCGCAGTTTTTCATGCTTTGGTTAGATGGTGACACCTCCTTTTAGGGCATCGGTTTGAGTTGCATACTAATCATCGTAGTTTGCAATACATCTTCACACAGCCAAACTTGAATGCAAGACAGAGAAGGTGGATGGAATTCTTGTGCGAATATGATTTTGAAGTGAAGTATATCCAAGGCAAAGAGAATGTGGTGGCAGATGCGTTGAGGCGATGTAGGCATGAGATTTCTACTGTGGCTCTTGAGGTTGATTTGAGAAGGCAGATCCTCGCAGCTCTTCCTTTAGATAATTGGTATCAAGCGGTGAAATTTGAGATTGAGTTGGGTAGAGCACTGGAAGGAAATTTTTTTGGATACTCGTTGGATTCTGATGTTGTTTTATGCTATGCAAGTCGAATGTATGTACCTCCTGCAAAGAATCTTCACACCCTAATCTTGACTGAGGCCCATCGGGCACCTTATTCGGCACACCCTGGAGTTAAGAAAATGTATGCAGATCTACGCTCACTATATTTTGGGCAAGATTGAAGCGTGATATAACTGATTTGGTAGCTAGATGTCTTGAATGTCAAAGGGTTAAGGCTGAGCATCATCATCCGGTAGGCTTGTTGCAGCCTCATCTTGTTCTAGAATGGAAGTGGGGCATTATCTCTATAGATTTCATTGTCGGATTGCCTATGTCTTCCAAGCAACACGACACTATCATGGTCATTGTTGACAAGCTGACCAAGGTAGCACATTTCTCTCCTATCTGATCTTCCTATACTACTTATGTGGTGGCCAGGGTGTTCATGGAAGACATTATTCGATTGCATAGGATACTGTGAAGAATCATTTCTGACAGAGATCTGGTATTCACATTTGTGTTATGGACATCTTTGCAGTGGTCCTTAGGGACTAATTTGAATTTTAGTTCTTCCTACCATCCTGAGACAGATGGTCAGACTAAGAGATTCAATTAGGTGCTTGAGGATATGCTCTGCATGTATTTCATGGACCAACAATCTCGTTGGGAAGATTATCTGCACTTGGTCGAGTTTTCCTATAACAATGGTTATCATAGTTTGATCGACATGGCTCCATTTCAGGCTTTATACGGTCGTCCTTGTTGTACCCCTTTGAGTTGGGATTGATTAGAGGATAGGATTCTTCTTGGAAAAAAATGCTTCGAGATATGGAGCAGCAGGTAGCTTGCCTATGAGAGCATCGTGTAGCAGCTCAAGACAGGCAGATGAAGTATGTTGATGCACACATAGTTGATCGATAGTTTGCAGTTGGAGATCGAGTGTTTCTTCAAGTTCTTCCACGAAAGAGCCCTATTCATTATGGAAAGGGTTCTAATCTTGCACCCCTCTTTGTAGGGCCATTTGAGGTGTTAGAAAGAATTGGTCATGTTGCCTACCACCTAGCCTTGCCACCCAGTCTGTCGCGGATTCACGATGTTTTTCATGTTTCAATCCTTAGACCATATTTTCCTGATGTTACTCACATACTTGATTGGAATGCTCTATAGATCGAGGATGGGTAGCTAGCTCTCTAGCCCGTGGCCGTGCTGTAGCACATGAGACTCACCCTCAGAGGTAGGGATATTGAGCAGGTGTGGGTCCAGTGGGATCCCAGTGATGAGACTTCAGCAACATGGGAGGATGCCTCCCATATCAGGGAATCCTATCCTTACCTATTTACTGGCTTCCAGGAGTAGGCCAAATTCATGGGGGGGAGGATGTAATACCCCTCATGTTGTTGTTGGACTTGTTATCTCTCTATTTTTTTGCTTGATACTTTGATACTTTGATAGTTATTGTTTATTGGTTGGATTGGTGGATTGGATAGTTTAGACTGCTTGATGATTATGCTACTTCAGTTGATCACATGGATATTATGATATGACATTATGGTTACATTTGGTTTGATGATGTTTAATTTGATTTTAGTAGTATATTGTGATACAATGAATTAGTAATCATTTTATGATGATATGATGTGATCAATTAGTTTAGCAATGTTATTTTGTACTTGATGTTATAATTGTAAGTATAGCTTTGGTGAGGGGACAGTGTAGCACCACTCGTTTGTGAGTGCCCTGCTATGCTACAATTCCTTCTCACGATGTGATGTTTTTTGATTATATATATACATGTTGTACACAACCTTGTTTGTATTAAGGAATTGCAGGAACAGAGTCTCGATTCCACCTGCTTCAGCAGTACAGAGTGAGAATCAATTTAACCCAACGAGCATGATGTTGAAACAGAGATGACAAGGAAGTCACCCTGTCCCAAGTTTGTCAACCCATTTTATGTTTAGTGATATTGTGCGCATCTTTGACCTTTGTCATTTTTGCATTTTATAGTAGTTGTTTTGTGCGAGTGTACTTTTGATATTTATTTTGCGTTGGTGTGTAGTATGATGTAATTCATATAATTAAATGAATTTTAATAAATGGAATAGTTTATATTGAAATATAAAAGTCTTATATTTTAAAGCCATGTAAATTATTGAAAGGTGTAAATTAAATTATTTAAAATTGGTGTTTAGATAAATTAATTAAAATAGCATGTTGAGGATAATTATGAAATAAAATAATTAAATAAGTTAAAATTGTGTGAATTGCAAGTAAAACTTGTAAAATCAAAATTAAAACAAAAAGTGTTGTTAAATAGAAAAAAATCAAGAAAAGAAAGAAAAGATGAAAATGACCAATGAATGTTGAGTTTTGGTTGAAAAGTTGGTAATAAAATAGAAAACTTCTTTTAATTTTGATTTATGGAGTTTTCGAAAAAGAGGAAGACATCTTTTTATTTAATAGCAAAGTTGAGAGATTTTCATTTAGGGGAAGATTGACAGAAACTTGAAAGAAAATATTGAGTTCTGGAAATTGGATCCTTTCTGGGGTTCTCTGTAGAATTTATTTAATTTTTCATTGTTCTAGAAGAGAAGTTCTTTGGAATTAAAATATTAGATTAGAAAATTTGATCAAGGAAATCTGGTGGAGAAGTTCTGAAGGAAGAAAGGGGAGCTCTTCGAAAAAGCTGGTTCAAATCAAGGATAGCTTCATCATCAACTTCTCGGCAAGCTCAGGACTCTAGGTTCCATAATTGTTCCTTCTCTTTTGTTAAAATTTGAAATGGCAATCAATTTGTTATGGGAAAAGAAAATATTATGGGATTTTGGGTAATCTTCTGGGTAACAAATAATTGGGGAAAAATCTATTATTGAATTTCTGAAAATGTTCTGGATTTCTTTAAAATTTTGTTATGGAAAAGTTAATTCCCCTCTAAAATAAATGTTATTTTTTTTAATATATATATATATATATTTATTAAAATATTATTTTCATTTCAAAATCTTGTTTGGGCCGACTGTGTTAAATTCGTGTGATGAACTTTTATAGAAAAAAAAATAAAAAAAATGAAAAGTTTCAGATGGGTGAAGGGAAGGTTTGGTGCTAGCCGTACCCTCCCCCTCTCCCCATTGCTGCAGATGAGCTGCTCACAGCAGTCCGTAGACTGCCGCGCATAGCAGTCCTACAGACTGTTGTGCATAGTCCTCTGTGTAGCCAGTGGGCTACAATTTATGTTTATTGTTTTTTTTTTGTTTTATTATATATATATATTTCTATATTTATTATAAAGTACTGACATGGGTACGATTTGGGTACCCAGCGGTTAGCCAGTTTAGATTTTTTTAAAATTTTTTGAATAAAATAGAAAGGTAAATATACATATATTTTATATGTATATATATTTATATATGCAAGTATTTGTATATATATATATATATAATATAAATGTTATGATTTATTGATTCTAGGTTGACTGTGAAACTATGAAATATGATTATGTTGGTTAATTAAAAAGAAGCAAATTCAATATTTATGTCAAAACTATTATTGAACTCTTATTTCAAATTTTATCGAGGAAAATGGAGGTTTTAAATGAAATTAAACTAGTTGTTTATTTTGGAGTTGCGAAATCAATGTGCAAAAATTAAAATGGTTTCTTGAGTCGTGACATCTTGTGATTTTGTTTTTTTATCATTATATTATTTTTTTGGCTTTTCGATGTGGGAACCCAGTTGATTTTATGAACCCAGTTATTGATGTTGCGAACCTTAGGCTTCCGAAGGCTTAATTTTATTGTTGGATGTTTATCCTCATTTTATGTGCTCTTGATGTAGCAAGATATTGGTATCATTATTTTGAAAGGGTTGTACGGGTTTTTGTTGAGACTCTGATTATGTGTTTTAGCAAGATGGGTAATGCCTCGCATGTCATTTGTTGAGTTTTAGTGCCTTGTTCTTTGTGGTACAACCCTTGCTTATGCTATGTTTTGGGGTCTCCAAGGAGAGTGGCTCTTCGTGGGGACCGACACCTCAAAAGGAGGAAGGGCTCAGGATAACCCACATAAGAGTTAGATTAGCAAGTGAAAACCTAATAATAGAACTTAGGGGGATGGGTAGTAAAAACATAATAAGATATTCTTGGATACCTCATCTATCCATTAGGGCTACCGCAGACTAATGGTAAACTGAGAAGGTCGTGGTTGGCAAAGTCATTACCTCATTCTCTGGAGAGGTTAGCGGCTCTGCATGAGTCACCCTATGCGGCCAACGTCTTAAGTAGGAGGATGGGCTAGGATAACCATAGATGGATTTCGGCGCCTCATGTTGGAGGAAGGGCTAGGATAACCCATGTAGGCTATGCGATGACACTCTCCACTAGTTGCCCTTATGCTTGGTTTCTTGGTTGCCTCTAGAAGTATGATATGATTGTTATTTTGGATTTACTTTACAAGTGCTTAATGGTCATTACCTTGGTTTATTTATGATGTGTTTAATGGATTTTTGTATATTATGATTGGATCTTGGTTGTTGTCATTTATGATCTATGTAATCTGTATTGTTTCTTTTGGAGTTATTGTACTATGATTTTCTGGGTGGAGTTAGTCTTATGGCATTCTTGGTCGTGGTTACTGTTAAATAAATATTCAAACAGCTCCCTTCGGGTTTCTTTTGTAATATGTGTGTGTCGGCCTGTGCGTTGCTAAGTTTGGTCGGCTTTCCATCAAGTTTTGATCTATCGCTTTGCGCATCTCCTCTTTACAACTTTGGGTAACGGCTTCCCTTTCGGGTCCCGAGAAGCTGCGCTGGGCATCCACGTGTCTCACAAACGGAAGGTTTTTCTTGTTCCCTTAAAGGCTTCGTGTGGGTTGCGAGGGCCTTCTGCGGAGGCCATCATTTCTAAGGATTGTCAGAGGGACCCACATCTTGCTACGTGGCGGCGTATCACAAGCTTTTCATGCGGGAATGAAATAAACAAATACGGGCTGCATAGTGCTTGCACGGGGTTTTCTTTTTACTTTCTAAAAGGTGTTGGTGGGCCCTACCTTCTGCTAGGTGGAAATCATTCGTAGATCTTTCAACACAGCAGGGAGGTGAACAACCGCTGGTTGTGAAACATTACCACGCATCTTTCACACCCAGTTGATGCGGATTTCTCTCCACTACAAGAAGGACCTCAGCCCCTTGAACACGTGTTGCGTCTTCGCAATCTCTCGGCAGCAATGAGAGAAATTTTCATTCGGGCAGCGACAGGCTGCCACGTGCCTTACAACTGATCTTTGAAGTGGGCGATAGGCTGGCTGGGGAAGATTATGCTATTGGGTGTTGCTCGTCATGGTTCTTTGAAGCAGTGGATGACACTTGTCGCCTCGAGCCTGGCTAGGACCACTGCCATCATTACGAAGGGTGCGCCTGCAACTAGATGACCAGATGCTGTGTTCTAACTCATTGCCATTGTAACGGCATTGGAAATCTTCTGATTTTGGCATCATTGCAGGGGATTGGGAAATCTTTTCTGTTACAACTCTCCAAAGCGGTGGGAATTTTCTCTTCGGCTATATATACTCTCTCGGTTGATGAGAAAAGGAAGGAAAAAAGTAAAGAAAAAGGATACTGGTTTTAGCAAGAGACACTAGGCCTCTTTTATATGTTTATTTGCAAGAAACTTTCAGACTGTGCCAACTGTTCGACCTTTCTATTTTTCATGTATTGATTAAACTGTAAATTGTGCTTTTTATTGTCTTAAGCATTTCATTTGACAAGACTTCTATATATTGAATACAAACTTGCTTATCTAAATCATGTCTAAATGACTCTTCTTAATTGTAAGGATGTATGCAATACTATTTTATACCAATAAATGAATTATTTATGCTATAGCTTTAAGTCTCTGACGTTTTGGAATGTGACAACACCATTCAGGCCCTTAAATCTATGATTTATCGTGCCCATCAGCAAATTTTGGTGCATCACCTTAGATTAGACTTTGCTTCATTAAATCCGTTTCCTTTTCCCTTTCCAAAAACCATTATAGGAGAAGTTGGCTTCTTTAAAATCCGGAGGTCACTCAGTTTGGCGCAAAGGGGTCCCCCTTGAATTGAGTTTCCCATAAGGCACTGTTACCTTGCCAATTTTTGGCGTCAATAGTTTGTCCTTTTTCTGGCACACCTGGTGGGACCTAAACTAATGAAATTGCCTTGTAGAGGGGTGTATGAGCCATCGGCCTATAACTAGATCCCAGACTGTAAATAACCCAGGTTTACTAGTACCTCCGCTAAGGACAGTCTAGGCCGCAAATCAGTTAGTAACCGTTCCATTCCCACCGCCCTTTCCTCTCACCATGTTGCCGGCTGCGAACATAAACTATGTAGCATGGGATGCTGGAAGTCCCCTGGTAGCTCCGGTAGCGCCTGCTGTTTGGGGCGCCATCCTGGTTTCGGCCCTGAAAGCTCTTCCCAAATTTTCCGGAGACAACACAAAAATGCTAGCAGAACATTTGCAGGATGTAGCGGATGTATGCCTGGTACACGGTATTACAACACATAATGTAGCCCTAAGGCTCCTCGCTGCGTCCTTCAAAGGCAAGGCTTTGGATTAGTACCAAACACTGACTCTGAATTCAATTCGCACTTGGGATGACCTCAGAGATCCATTCTATGAAAGATTCTCAAATGACGGAGATTGTTCTTCATTATATTATCAACTATCCGTCATAAGACGAGCGCCCCAGGAGGCTTTGACGGATTTCAATGCCCGATTTCACTCAAATTGGCAGAGGATTCTTGTGACTATCCGCCCGACTCCAGAACTGGCATTCATATTTTATCTAAAGTCCATTAGCCCCAACATTTCTGTGATGATTAAGTCTTTAGGAGGAGCTACTCTACCAAATGCTTATGCTACCGCTATCAAAGCTGAGAATCATTTGATAGATTGCGAAAAGTTGCCTCCTCGACCTATTATCCCGATATTTCCTGAAATATCAAACTCTGTACAAGATGTCGCATTGACTAGTGCGGCAACAACTCCCCAGTCGATCTACTCATATGCGGCTGCTCCTGAAAGCTTGGCTTCTACATCGGGTTCTTCCAAGGATGAAATAGGCGACCTCAAAGAGATGTTGCGAACTATGGCAAATGACATAACAACTCTCAAGCGGAACCAAGCAATGCCTCCACGGCCCACATATCAAAACTATCAGGGTGGGTAGTCTAATTATCAGCAAAATCAATATTAGAGTGCGTCTCGCACTAATCCACCAGCGCCGACTACCAACCAAATGGTCCCGGTGCCTACTTTGCTCACAAGTGCATCGCCAAGCTCGAGTAGGGAATTAACTGCGGGGAAAAACAATCTTATTGATGATAGCAATCCATGGTGTTTCCCCTGCAATGATGCACATATGCCCCAAAATTGTCCGCGTGGTAACTTACAACATAAGGTGGTAGAGCAACGCAGTCAAGGTATTACAGCAGAAAATGGAGGACATGTTTATGACTCACCAGTGGAGAGTGCGGTCCTTACCGTGCAAATGCAAGGGATATCTTTAGAGCAAGAGTCCGACATTGCTCTGGATCATGCACTCTTCTCTTAGATGGAAGATGAGGAAATTGTGTTTGCTAATGATGCATCCATATCTAAAACACCGCAGGTGCAATCTGACTATAACACACGCTCAAAGAGGAGATTCACCGGTGAGCCCGTATTTTCATTTTCGGACAGCCCGCAACGCAAAGATGTGTCCGATCAAATTCCTAGCGCCTCAACCGTGGAAGGAAATTATTATAACAAAAGCAAAGGAGCAGAAATCTCTGAGCTTGTCACCTTTTAATGTGGTGGAGCAATTAAAGAAATCATCCGCTAATGTGTCTTTATGGGACATCGTAGCAATCCCAGAACAGAAGACTATGCTACAAAAGGCGCTTCAGCAAGAGATCAACTCAGCACCAATAGAGCCGTCTGCCAGTACAGAGGTGGTTTATCAAATGCCACTAGCTAAGGTTCTTACATACAAAGCGAAGGAACCCAATGCAGAAGATGGAGGTAGGCCAAAACCTCAACCCTTCTTCTTGACTCTCATTGTAGGGGAAAAGCTATTACACAACGCTATGATTGATTCTGGCGCTAGTACAACGGTTATGCCAAAACTGATAGCCGAAGCCTTGGGACTCAGCTACGAACCTATGAAGAAGGGGGTGATGCAGCTGGATGGAAATAAAGTTGATACTGTGGGTATCATCAAAGCGCTTCCGTTAACTCTATTTGCCTGCCCAAGTATCACGGTCCCGCAAGATACAGTGATCATAGATGTTCCTCCTATGTTTGGTCTCTGTCTATCCCAAGAATTTACTTCAAAGGTAGGCGGATATTTGTCTTTAGATTGGTCACATCTAATACTTAGGACCAAGCATGGCGTGAAAATGAAATAGAATCGGAGGTTCTACATTCCGAACACGTGGCGGATGAGGCCCTGATCAATTTTGAGGCCGCACATACCTCTATCACCAAGCAGGACATGTATAGTGTCGAATTGCTAGAGGAAGAGAAGGTGAGTGGAGACCGAAATGATAAGGAAGATGCTCTGTTAAGCGAACACATAAACAATGATCCTTTTGGGAATTATCATGCTACCGAATTGGGCACATATGTGCTTTATGATGAAGACCAAGTTCTTCTGAAGGTCGCTAAAGAATCCGATGATAACCAAGCAAATGAGCTGTGGACATTGTATTTTGACGGAACAAGGAGCAAAGTTGGAGCTGGAGGAGGGGTATGTCTAATATCACCGCATAATGAAAAGTTGTTGAGGTCTTTCCGATTCCAATTCGCCTGTTCAAACAATGAAGCTGAATATGAAGGGTTAGTCCAAGGCCTAAGCCTAGCGGAACGAATGGGTATTAAGCAATTGATTATGTTCGGAGATTCCAAATTGTTAGTTAATCAGGTCCGGGGAATTTCTGTAGCAAAGAATGTCTGAATGAGATCCTATCGACATAGAATCTGGGACCTGATTGAAAGTTTTGAAACTTTCAACATCCTGACCGTTCCCCGAATGCAGAATAGCGATGCAGATTGCATGGCGGTGATCGGTGCTCAGTTTGATCCTATCTCTGACTTGCTTTAGAACAAATATTCAGTGCGAGTGCTTGTTCGACCAGCGATTCCCGACAATAACCAGAGTTGGCAAGTCTTTGAGAGTGATGAGCACATCACCTCGTTTATCCAGCACTCAGGGGAATTTGCTGATCAACTTCAACCAAAGATCGCAGAGGCCTATGAAGGACAAATTATGCAGCTCAAGTCAAATAAACTTCCGAAAGGATTAGTTACTCTCGAGTATTTTTTTGATTGTAATGACACCCAAAATGATAAGCGGAAGTTCGTGGCAGACAAAAGTGATTATGAAAACATTCGGGTCTCCGATGGCAGGAATCTCCGGGTCGAAAAAGATGTCCCACAGCGAGATAGAGAAAGGCTTATCAGTTTTTGCAAAAAATATGGAGTAGTGGCCTGGTCCTACAATGATCTGGAGAGTTACGATCCTGGCATCATTCAACACACTATTAAACTAACAGAAGGTGCAAAACCAGTCTGACAGAAGCAGAGGCCAGTTAACCCTAAAGTTGAGGCCCTAATGGCACAAGAGCTAACCAAGCTCATTGAGTCACGTATTGTCTTCCCAATCAAATATAGTACTTGGGTATCAAACCTGGTACTAGTCAGAAAGAAGAATGGTGATATCCGCTTATGCGTGGACTTCTGAGACCTAAACAGAGCATCTCTGAAAGATCACTATCCATTGCCTTCTATGGAGTCAATCCTCCAAACTGTCGCAGGATCGGAAATGTTCTCTCTACTGGATGGCTTCTCTGGCTATAACCAGATTCGAGTTAAAGAAGAAGATCAGCACAAGACTACGTTCACCACCAAGTGGGGCACATTTGCATATGCTAAAATGCCTTTTGGTTTATCCAATGCAAGGGCAACTTTCCAGCAAGCTATGGACATCGCATTCAGCGAACTGATCAATAAGTTTATTCTAATCTATTTGGATGACCTTACTGTGTTCTCTAAATCTAAAGATGATCATTTTGATCATTTGGAATTAGTTTTTCAAAAATGCTAGGAGTTCGGGGTTTCCTTAAATCCAAGGAAGTGTGTGTTCAGAGTACCGCAAGGTAAGCTGTTAGGGCATGTTGTGTCTAAAGAAGGTATTTCAATTGACCCCGAATGAGTAAAGGCTATCAAGGAGCTTCCCCTTCCGGTAAATAAGAAAGGTGTCCAATCTTTTCTCGGCAAAGTAAATTTCGTCAGCAAATTTATTTTTGATTTTGTGGGAATGATTAGGCCGATCACCCTAATGCTGAAAAAGGATCAAATTTTTAAGTGGACAATGGAAGCTCGGGAGGCTTTTGAAAAGGTCAAGGAAGCAATCTCCATAGCCCCGGTGCTGATTAATCTAGATCAATGCAAAGATTTTATAATGTATGCCTTCAGTAGCAAGTCCAGTATCGCTACTGTTCTGACTCAAAAAGATAGTGAAGGAAAGAGAGAGCATCCAATGGCGTTCTATTCCCGAACCCTAAAAGAATATGAGGCGAATTATAATTTCGTCGAAAGACAGGCCTTTGCAATAGTAAAGGGGCTTAAAAAATTTTGCCATCTAATTTCCTGCAACAAAGTTCTGGTATATGTTGCACATTCTAATGTGCGAGAATACATCATGGAAGAAGAGATCATAGAAAAAAGGGCTAATTGGATTACCAAGATCTTGGAGTATGACATCAAGGTCAGGCCTACTAAGACTGTTAAAGGCAGAGGACTGTGTGAGTATATGGCACAAAACAAGGAGGTACTTGCCAAGGAGGAACAACCAGAGCTCGTCCTGATAAATGGATCGGGATCAGAAGACGATTGGCTGACAGATAAAATGAACTTCATGCAAACTGGGAAGTATCTGCCAGGCTTCTCATCCCAAAAAAGAAGGTATTACCGACTTCAGAATTGCAGATATACACTGATAGAAGGAGTCCTTTTCAAAAGAAATTTCAATGGTGTGCTCCTGTGATGCATTACTCCAAGGGAGGCGCAGAGGATCCTCGACGCATTTCACAATAGCAACGAAGGTGGACATTTCTCTGCCAAAACTACCGCCATCAAGGTCCTACGAGCTGGATATTACTGGCCTACACTTTTCAGTGACTCCTACTCTCTGGTAAGGGCTTGTAAAAAATGTCAGTTCTTCTCTGACAAAAGGAAGAATTCAACGACGCCCATCAAACCTATCGTGGCAGATGAACCATTTGCACAATGGGGCCTGGACTTCATCAAAATGATCAACCCAGTTTTTAGTGCCAAACATAAGTGGATTCTAATGGCTACAGACTACTTCACAAGGTGGGTGGAAGCTATTCCACTTAAGAGTGCAATAGAAACAGAGATTGTAGACTTCCTCGAAGCACTGGTTACAAGGTTCGGCCCTCCGAAGACAATCATTTCGGACAACGCCAGAGCATTCATAGGTACAAAGGTATGTCACTTTGCATTAAAAAATGACATATTCCTTAAAGCCTCATCAAACTATTATCCACAGGGAAATGGCCTAGTCGAGTCAACAAACAAAAGCTTAGTCCAACTCCTTAAAAAGGTTGGCTCAGAGCACCAGAGGGAATAGCATAAAAATCTCTGAAAAACACTCTGGGCAAACTACATAACTCCTAAGCAAGTCCTTAAGATTTTGCCTTATGAGCTGGTATATGGGAAGGAGGTGCTGTTACCTATCTCTATGGAGATCCTAGCAATACAATTGTTGAAATCCCTTGAGATAGAACAAAATGAAGCCATGGAGGTTCGGCTTGCCGAACTGTTGGAAGTACAAGAAAAAAGGGAGAATTCCCTAATAGCAATGACAAGCCGTCAACAGGTGGCAAATGATGGTTTGACAAGAAGGCTTCCGACGAAGGTCTGAAAAGTGGAGACTTAGTGCTAAAATATGACAGCAGGGCTGCAAAGCCAGGTCAGCACGGTAAATTTGATAGCCTATGGGAGGGACCCTTCAAAATCATTCGGTGCAGGTAACACAACGTTTTTGAGCTGGAAAATATGGAACAAGAGCCGTTAGGAATCCCAGTCAATGAGATTCATCTTAAGTTGTTCTATTAGATATTAAGCTCTACCTTGTACAGATGTAAATAGCACTTTTTTTTTCCTTTCCTGTGTTTGGCCTATTTTTTTTCTAAAATCAGTTGTCTTTCTACGCATTTGCTCATTATTGTTGGCAGGTAAAACATTAGAGTTTCTTTACACAAAATACACTCATGCATGGAGAAATAGCATACAAAATTTGCAAACCCAAAAAATTTTAAACACAGAAGCAAAAGAGCATGGATTTTCCTTAAAACAAGAAGTATATATTTATATATATGTTCTTTGGTTACAAAATGGTTGGGATGCCGATTTCCAAAATGTACAAGTATCAAGATATATTATATACGATAGCCTTTTATCAGGCTTATCTAAAGTAGGAAAGTTACATTTTGAGCAAGCAGGCAAAGGGGTTATCTATCCAAAGGCATGACTGGCAGCAATCGACGCATTCACTGCAGCGTCCACTTCTTCTTCATCCACAGGCACCTTAGTGGCACTGGCAGCATCATTTGACGCAACCATCGCTGATGGTGGAAACACCAGGTTTCTGAAATCAGTGTACTAGTCTACGTCGTAGAAAGGTATCACATTGTAGCTCCGAAACAGGAAGTGTAGGGTCTGAGTAACCCTCTGCTGGTGCTGGTCACGGGTCTATAGGTGGAATCCGCTGAGGAATGGACGCCAAACGACGACAGTTTCTTCTTCGATAAAGCGACGCAGGTCGCTGGCTGCTGGTAGGCCTGTCCCATATGCAGCATATGCAACGACTTCACCAACCCCATTCAGGTATTTCTTCGAAAATATTTCTTTAACCAGTTTCAGGATAAGTGGTCGGGGAATGCAAATGTCCAACATGGATGCTATAAAGTGTGAGCATATGTCAGTATTCACCCTATACTTATCCTCATATTCTACGCAATCCTTGCCTAGGACCCACTTAATGGCTACCAGAACCAGCGAATGCTTGTTCTTTGTCATCCTTTTTAGCCTCCTAGTAGAAATTTCATTTAGGAACGTCGTCTGTGACTTAAACGAAGTTAGGCGAATTGAGGTATCCATTGTTCTGACACTGTCACTAGTCTTCTAAGATAATGCCGAATTTTCTCACCACCTAACCTATGAAAGGACTTGCTTAGCACTCTGCTACTAACCTATCACCTCTTAAATGCTAAGTATGTTTTGCTTGCTATCTATTGGCCTATTTATAGAAAAATTGACAAGGCACATGCCAATCCGCCTCTAAAAAATGTGATGTTATGCTAGCTGCTACATCGAAAGTCGAGTTTGTGTTTGTTCACATTTTTGGGCCGGTACATCCATGATAGCATGGCTCAAGGCGTGTTTAATTAAATGAAGTTGATTAATTAGTTTTAAAAAAGGTGGCGCTTGTTGGTGAAGGGACGTATGGCCGTAGGCTATTGTGTCATCTCTCAAGCGCATCCCAGAGCCCAAGGCGATACTCATATCTTTTCAGGCAGTGATCGTTTGCTTGGTGTAATCATTCCGGCTAGGATATTAATTATCAGCGCATGCTAACGCAAAGTTAGAAGGCCAGTTGCAAACTAAATTTCCAAGGAGATCAAGACATATCACACGATCTTGTAAATGTAATAATGAAATCCGGCTGCCTCAGAATAACAATCAGTTCATCTTGCACGAGTTGCAAGATTAACAGTACATGTCGAATTAAATGCAAAAGGCTTGCTCTCACCTACCACCTTGGGAAATGTTGCTATTATTGTGCGAAAAGGCTCAATATTTCAAAGGCTTTTACAAACGCAAGCGAAGTGCAAAGTGTTTTCTATCTGTCTATCTAGAGCAAGCAAATTTGCAGGCCAGGAGCTTACAGATTCTTCAGAGAGAAGAAAATGTCAGAATCTTCAGCTCAGCCAATGCAGGAGGAAATTAGCCAGGAGCGATTCACAGCTATTCGTTCCTTAGTTGAGGTATATGTTTACAAGGACGTAGCATACGCCACGCCTGGTATACCCATGAAGATGAGAAGAGCCCACACGGAAGAGTTGGATAGACCCAAGGAGTGGAGTAACCAGAAAAGGGTTAAAGAAGAATGAAACAATATCTATGACCCAAAGCTCACGAAAAACCCTAAATCCCTCAGAGAAGCAGCTTGTGCAAGGTTATCAGCAACAAAGGTAGACCAATCCATGGTAGGTAGAGTCTGGTATAGTGGTCTCCCACAATACATGGTCCCATTGGTGCACTATTGCCCGAAGGTGGTCGATGCAGCTATTCAACGCTATAACCCAGATACCCACTACATTAAAGGTCGCAACTTAAGGGTACATATCAACCCAGAAGCCATCTGGCACATGTTATGTATCCTAGATCCAAGTAGAAGGAAGGAGACTATCGAGCCTTTTCGCCCAAGCAAGGGGGAGAAAATATGGAGGAAGATGAAAATCGACTCAAATTTCTTAATAGAAGAGACTGGCAAGAAAGGTATCGCATCCGCTAAAGCACCAAGTGTCCCATTATTGCGTGGTTCATTCCGCGATGATCTCCAAGATGCCATGTCCATGCTGGCATTTTTTTGTGGCCGAGACTTTGATGAAAAGATAGAGGCTTTTCAGCTGGGACTTGTGATACAGTTCCGCAAGCAGCATGAACTCTTCTGGTATGATTTTGTTGAGTTTATGGTTGAAGAAATGATACAACAAATAGAGAATTATCAAGTGGAAAAGAAGTTTAGATTTCTTTCCTACCTGGTCTACATGTTTCTGCATCAGAATCCGGATTTCTTCGCCCAATTTCTTCCGCTATCAATTTTTGATGAGCAAAATAAAAGAAAGCCGGTGTCTACATGGACGCCTTTCCTTTCCGCATCATATGACTATTATGCATTCACGGACTATTTCATAGCCCCAATTTTGAATGATTTAATTGGAGAGGGTGATATTGTCCGGCTCACCAAAGAGTAGACCGAATTTATGCAGAGCTATACCCCTGCTTGTGACTGGTTCTTAGGCAGAGATTTTACAATCCTCCGAATGCGGGGCTTTACTTGCAAACCCTTCCTACTCTCGGCTTGCGTCACTGATAGAGTGCTCGCGCTGGAAATTTTCTGGCAAGTTTGTATCATTGATTTCACTTTCTGTAGCAGCGGAAGTGCCAAGAGGAAGGGATTCTTCACTTGTCCGAAGAGTTTCAAATCAGTAACGCTAGTTAAAAAACAATCGCACAAGTTGTTAGAAGAAAAGCTGACACATCTAAGGTTGGTACTGATAAATGATAAGTGGGAATACAACCCTTTCAACAACTTACCAGAGCCACATATGAAAGTTACCCATGATTCCCGACCATACTGGGAAAAATGGCTTAATCCGCTGACAGATAGGGAGGAGGATTTTGTTGAATTAGTGAAAATCCCTACGCCGAACACTAGGGGCCCATGGCACAAGTTCTACTTTCCTATGGCCATGGCCAAGGACAATCTTCCCATGGAACGCAGCATGTACAACAAGTTGAAGAGGGGTGAAGAATGAAATGATGAAAAAATAAGAGCTTTCTGGAAATATCGCCAGGAAACAACACAGTTGGATGCTCCTTATAATCAATTGAAGGACGACCAATAATTTGACAGATGGTGGAATGAAGGCCACCCCAGCCCAACCTCTAGTGTTGATAGGAGCGAAGAGGGAGAGGGATCCGAAGAGCATGAAGAAGAGGCAGCGGTATCATCCTCTTCAGTGCAAGGGGGCAACGTCTCCGGGCATGCCACCTATATGGCCATGAACGTGCGCTTTAATATATCAAGAGGCTCGCATACACGCACTTGGGCCACTAAACCGGCCAGGCCAATGCCTCAGTAGAAGGATCGGACTGCCGAAGTTAGTGAGTGTCCACCTGCGAAAAGGCAGCGCATGGAAAGTATTATCGGAGGGGTTTTGCAAGAACCCACCGCAGGAGAAGTGCCCACTGCTAGCCAGATACCAGAGTTTTCAGGGGAGTCACGAATGATCCTGGAACCATCGTCGACTAGTCAACAGGTATATTTCGCTCCCCCTTCTCTTGCATCTCATTCCTTCATATCCGCCCCTGCTTCACTAGCAACTCCTGCCATAGGTCCAAGCCCTCCACCCTCTGCTTCTAGTCCTGCTCATTCGGTCGGATTTGCCCAGTTTTCACAGCCCCAACCGTTTATAATTACTCCTCCGAGTATGCTCACGCCTACTGCTGCCACTCAGACTTTCCTTATCTCGCTTTCAAAAAATGTTCCCCCTGTCGGCCCCTATTCTTTTTCTGCTATGCTTATTGATCCTCTTCCATTGCAACAAGCTGACATCCAGTCAACAACTTCCCTTCCCCGGCCAATGAGCCTTACGACTAAATCCCCGATTCAACCGCTACAAATGCCTAGCCCTCCTGATAGTTCTCAGGCCAAGCTATGGAATGTGCCACACTTTTCTCCATAAACAGTCACTCTCCAAAAGAAGCAAATGCGTGCGCCTATGAAAATTACCTATCCCTATGCCCTGCCTTCTGGTGTTCCTTTCGTAGGTGGGCTAGTTTTATCACCAGCCGAATTCATAGCACAGATAGATTGTGGAAAAGAGGCGCGTGCAAATAGAATGAAGCGACGCAAAGCAAAGGATGACAATGCTCCCACCAAGCCGAGAGTACATGCTTCGTATGATGAGGCCCGACAAGAATTAAAATTTGTGACCATGTACCCAAGGATAAGCAAGCCTCAGGGAGAAATGCAACCCGAAGACTATGAGATCTATGCTGTCAGACTTGACATGAAGGTAGCCCGGCCACAAGATAAGGTCAAGATCATGGAGGAGACACAGCGGGTGGTCACTTCTAACTTCCTCAAAATTGGTCGCCAGTTAAAGAAGAGGGATGAGTAGCTTAGGGCAGCCAAGGAAAGGGTGAGTTTTCTGGAAACAAAGGAGAAATCCTTAGAGGCAGATATCGCCCGAATGACTGAAAGGGCGCTAACAATAGAAAATGAGAGGAACAGGCTTCAAGGCGAAATTGCAAAAACCCAGGCTTAATAAAAGAATTGCAAAGCCAAAACCATGCGGCGTGACAAAGCCTACAGTCAAAAGAGGAAGAGCTTGAGCACGTCTGCCTTGAGTATAGTTAGGGGATGGCACAAAAGGGTGAGGAGTTGGAGCGCCTACAAGAGCAGCATGAACAAAGAGTACAGGAGAGAGAGGCCGAATTTAAAGGCCTGAAGGCTAAGCTAGAAGAGGAACTCGGAGAGACAAAGGCTTCCCTAGAAGAGCAATCAGCGAACCACTCTCGAGTGAAACAGAATTGGAATAAAGAAATGAGCAGGTACGCGGAGCAGTTGGCATTCGAGAAAAGGAAGAAGGCAAAGTTAGCCGAGGCCCTTATTTCAAGGGACGTGGAGATTTCTTCGCTTAAAGCCTCTTTATTACCTGCCCTAGCCCAACCTGATGTCATTCTGTTGGTTAGGCATTTGTACATTTCTCATTGGGAGAAAGTCAAGACCTTTTGCCTAACACTGCAGCCTACCCTTTGATTTATCGACAAGGCATCAAGGCTCAATCAAGAGGCCCAGGACATAATTGAGCAGTTCCCATGTTTCATCCTGGAGAAGGTTCTTGAGGCCAGGGACTTGCTCAACAAGCTATACTCAGTCTCGGATGAAATCTTGGCCGAGGTGGGTATCGAAGATCGGGACATTGCTGCTCAAACAACAAATAAATTCATTCATTGTCACTCCGCTTTCCAGCACACTAAGGCAGCGATGACTTTTCTAGGTAAGGCACTGGATGGCATTTGGGGAAGTTTCTCCGAATTAGGAAAAATGGGGCTGCTGGCCCCGTTCCTCGAGGATGGCTCTATTGCCACAACTGCACAGATTGTTGAGGTTATTGAGTAGAAGGAAAATGACCCGGAGGCATTCAGGGAGCTCGACAGCTCCCCAACGGCAGCCGATATTGAGGCGATTATTCATCCGCTCTCGTAGCTGCTTTTCCATATCCAAGCAGGCGCCGGCCTACCTGAGGTGCTGCCTCACAAGGAAGCTATTGATCTCCGTGGGGCACAAGAAAATTTGCGCAGCATAGTAAAGCCGTCCGAAAGTGAATGGTCGCCCTTGCAAGCTACTCTTTCCAAACTCTGACTCCATTCGCCCAATGGATAAAGCTCTGGTCTGCAGAATCAGAGAGTTTTTGGGTTCTCCGTTCCTTATCCGAAACGCCCTTGATAGTCGCCAAAAGCTGTTAAATAAATATTCAAACAACTCCTTTCAGGTTTCTTTTGTAATGTGTGTGCGCCGGCCTATGCGTCTCCGAGTTTGGTCGGCTTTCCATCAAGTTTTGATCTACCACTTTGCGCATCTCCTCTTCGCAACTTTGGGTAACGGCTTCCCTTTCGGGTCCCGAGAAGCTGCGCTGGGAGTCGACATGTCTCACAAACAGAAGGTTTTTCTTGTTCCCTTAAAGGCTTCATACGGGTTACGAGGGCCTTTTGTAGAGGCCATCATTTCTAAGGATTGTCAGAGGGACCCACATCTTGCTACGTGGTGGCGTATCGCAAGCTTTTCATGCGGGAATGAAATAAACAAATACGGGCTGCGTAGTGCTTGCACGGGGTTTTCTTTTTACTTTCTAAAAGGTGTTGGCGGGCTCTACCTTCTGCTAGGTGGTAATCATTCGCAGATCTTTCAACACAATAGGGAGGTGAGCAATCATTGGCTACGAAACACTGCCACGCGTCTTGCGCACCCGGTTGATGCGGCTTTTTCTCCACTACGAGGACCTCAGCCCCTTGAACATGTGTTGCGTCTTCACAATCTCTCGGCAACAATGAGAGAAGTTTTCATTTGGGCAGCGACAGGCTGCCATGTGCCTTACAACTGATCCTTGAAGTGGGCGATAGGCTGGTTGGGGAAGATTATGTTATTGGGTGCTGCTCGTCATGGTTCTTTGAAGCGGTGGATGACACTTGTCGCCTCGAGCCTGGCTGGGACCACTGCCATCATTACAAATTGGTGCACCTGCAACTGGATGACCAGATGTTATGTTCTAACTCGTTGCCATTGTAACGGCATTGGGAATATTCTGATTTTGGCATCATTGTAGGGGATTGGGAAATCTTTTCTATTACAGCTCTCCAAAGCAGTGGGAATTTTCTCTCCGGCTATATATACTCTCTCGGTTGATGAGAAAAAGAAGGAAAAAAGTAAAGAAAAAGGATACTGGTTTTAGCAAGAGACACCAAGCCTCTTTTATATGTTTATTTGCAAGAAACTTTCAGACTGTGCCAACTGTTCGACCTTTCTATTTTTCATGTATTGATTAAACTGTAAACTGTGCTTTTTATTGTCTTAAGTATTTCATTTGATAAAGCTTCTATATATTGAATACAAGCTTGCTTATCTAAATCATGTCTAAATGACTCTTCTTAGTAGTAAGGATGTATGCAATACTATTTTATGCCAATAAATGAATTGTTTATGCTATAGCTTTAAGTCTCCGACGTTTTGGAATGTGACAACACCATTCAGGCCCTTAAATCTATGATTTATCGTGCCCATCATCAAATTTTGGTGCATCGCCTTAGATTAGACTTTGCTTCATTATATCCATTTCCTTTTCCCTTTCCAAAAACCATTATAGGAGAAGCCGACTTTTTTAAAATCTGGAGGTCACTCAGTTTGGCGCAAAGGGGTCCCCCTTGAACTGAGTTTCCCATAAGGCATTGTTACCTCGCCAATTTTTGGCGTCAACAGTTACTTCCTTCTCACCTTTGAGCACGGAGGGTGGGTTTTTCTAAAACCCACATGGTCAGGTGGAATATGCTCCGCACCCATTGGGTTCCCCATCAACGTTCATTCTTGACAATATTATTCAGATGGAGCTTGTACCAGATATTCATCTTGTATTTCAGACATTATTTGTATTATGTATTTATCCCACATGTATGGGAGGGCTTATTGTATTTCATTTATTGAGAACTTGTAATGTATCAAATGACAATGTATTGTATATGCACCCTTGTAACCATTCCTAGTTTATGAGATTTATTATGGTTGTATCATGTGATGTATTTATACTTATACTTATGGATACATGAATGTTACCTTTATAAATGGATATTGTAATGTTTATGATGGATGTTAGATTAGTTAAGTAATTAGCCTTATGTGTATCTTTCGTTATGAATTGGTTTTATGCGATGTGACATTGCGTGCCCCAAAGGACTTGATGTTATGATATTGTATAATGTGATTATGGTTAATGGTTCATTATATGTTTACTTTGTATTATTAAAAAAAATAAAATGTGTGCATTGTTTTATCCTTTTGGGTTTCCACGATGGGCGTTACATAGATAACCACAAGAAATTAGAAATATAATTCTTCATCCATTATATTTATATCTTTTATACCTTACTTCCTATCCATTAGACCCAACCCCCAACCCCTTTCATACTCTTACCCCAATACTTTAACAAAATATATATAATTACTCTTTACCCCTAATACCTAGCAATATATCTATCTATTTTTTCTAACTAATGTGGTATAATATTTTCTATCCAATGATGATCAAGGGATTGCAATACACTCTTTTTTACATTGTAGTTATGCCCCTTGATGTAATTATTCATAAAATTTAGTGTCATTATATTATTAAAATATTTATTTTTAAAATAATTTTTTTTTATGAAAGAAATATAATATTATATATTAAGCATTCAAAACAATCAATTTAATATTTATGGTGATAGTAAAAAATTTAACTTAGATAAAGGAACTAAGACAATAATATTACACAAATATGCTTTTTATAATTGGAAAAAAAGGTGCAAGTACTCAATTTCATTTGGGATGTGGAGATGTTTTATAGACTATGCTCAATGACATAGTCTCACATTTGGTATTGGATCTAAGATGGTGATGCTTTGATAGATCAATGCACAATTTACATTTTGGTTTGGTCCAATCCTACAATTGTAGAACTAGTCCTTGCAAATGCACCTTTGATCCCAAATTTACATATATGGCTTTTTGTTGCAACTTCTATCTAGGCACTCTTAGTCCTCAAGACATGTTCACCTCTAATATCTAGACTTGTTGGTATCAAGAGAGACAACTAAGTTTTTTTGTGCTAAGAATTGGAGGTGACTTGCTCCCATTTGTTTACCTGAGTCAAACCCTTGAGCTAATTGAATGCTTTTGAAAAAATTGAAGACACTTCAAGAAATCATGCACATTATTATATTGTTCTAATGATCTTAGATGTTAATGCAATGCTCCTAAATTCTTAAGTGATGCATGGATAAAATTCTAGATAGTCAATCATGGATATCCTAAAATGTAACTCGCACTTGTCCTTTTATAAAACACCCTAGCACCAAAATTCAACTTTTTTGTGATTATGTTAGAAGACAACTACTAGTTGGAATCAAATTGGCTTGGGTGTATAATTAATTTGATTTTTAAATTTTGGTGGTCAAAGCTATAGTTGTGACTCTAAATCAAGTTAAATAATATGCATATAGGTTTGACCTAGGATAAGGAACAATGAAAATAGGGGTTGGGTGTGGGCCATTAGATGATAGCGACTCAAAATTTGATGAGTTACAAATTGTATGTTAGTTCTTATACAAAATTTTGACACTAAATTATTGTAGTTAAAACAAACAACCAAATTAAATACAAAACAAGTAAGAATACCGAGAATATGTTTTTCACTCTTACACATTGCCAACTTATTATACAATTTTTTTTTTAATATGTTATATAAAATTTAATACAATTATTAAAAACCATATTTATAAAAATATTTCTAAATAGCATATGAAATAAATAAAAGGACTTAATATTCTTAATGATATTATTTGTATAGCCGGTTTATATCTTTCATATTTATATGCATGTAACTAATAGGTTAGTACTAAAAATATATTAAAAATCCATATAATTCTTATGTATATAGACGTAAAATAATAACTACCTAATATATTCCTGTTAGGAGACGCTCCTCTTCCCTTCTACTATTCATGAGAGCTATTTAAATCTTCACATCCACAATGGAATTGTAAATCAACAGTCGGTTCTTTAATAATTTCATCGGTTTCATGTTGTTCTTTACCCCCTGTATTCAGGCAAGAATTTCATAGGAAATAAATTAATTGTAATTTCTGAGGAGGTCAAAGGTTGAATTTCATTGGTTTTATTTCTTCTATTCCCCTTTATACCCACCTTCATCCTTGGACATTCCCTAAATATGTAATGTTGTAACACAACATTTTTTTTTGCATTCAATAGCATAAAATACCAACTTATCTGACAAGACATCTCTCATTTATGATTGATGTGCTAATATCAAAAGTTTTTCATTCATCATTGAGATATCTAATCAGCATCACAACTTATATGTTTACACTCAAAAGTGTTAAGCTCTTATAGTTAGATACTCCCTAGACGCAAACCTAATCCTCGAAGGTTCATGGTGACCTTGCTTATGTATCCCCTTGTGGGAATTAGAGGCTTTGTAGTTCACCTACCTATGGTAGAGGGAGTTCATTCTCTCCTCTTCCATGAGATCTTTGATCTCACTTTTAACCTATGACTATTAATTAAGTACACATAAGTTGTCAACTTAGCCAATTATAATATAATGATAATAATTTTGATAATAATTTTCCATCAAGGTTTTGGTCCATATCAAATATTACCAAATGTTAGTGTACAAGTAGTCACAATATTCACAAGGGGTCATTTATACCATAATCTCAAAGATCATACACAATGGTTGTCATGATCATACCTCCTATAGACACTGAAAAATGTCCTGAATGATATCATACACTCGAATAGTGTATACTAACATAATTTCCTCTCAAAGCCATTTTATTTTTGCTTAATTAATTAAATTAGCCTAGCTATTTTATTAATTGTATCATTCACATCTATTAACCTAATTAATTTAATCAGGTTAATTCACCCCCTTTTTCACACTAACATTTCATCTCATTAAATGAATTAAATAAAAGTATTTAATTTAATTCCCTAAGTCTTCTCATTTAATTTAATAACCCTAAGTTATTTAATTAAATGTCATTTCATCTTGCCCCATTCATTAAATCATTTAATTTAATGAATATCACTTTATTCTTCTAATCCCCTAATTGCATGATTAAAACCTTGTTTAAATTAGCAATGATATAATTAATCTTTTTCCTCCCGCTTGCAAGGGAATATTCCCTCCCCTTTTGCACAATTAAACTTTGTTTGAATTAGTAAAATATCTTTTTTCCCTCACCCATGAATATTCCAAAGAATATTCTTTCTTCAATCATTTAAGATTTGGTGATCCCACAATAGTGGTTTACAATTTTTGGCCAAACTGGACATTGATTTTTTTTTAACTAAATCTTCACATTCAGGCACTTATAGCGGTTAAACCATGAGGAATTTGAAGATGATGAAAACTAGAACCTCGTCACATTTTTTCTGTAGATTCTAAAAATATTTTTTTCAAAATTTTTGGAATCAGATTGCACTTCTTTTTCTATCTCCCATGAAAACTAGTTTTTTCATAAAACAACATTTTTAAAAAGTGACGCACACGGTATAACCAATAACTTTTTTTCCTTGAAGGATAAACTTTTAATTCTTTCGAATTTAGATTTATAACTCTTATATCTAGTGCTTCCACTTGGTTAGATAGTTTTTTATTGAATATTTTTTCTTTAATCAAGTTTCAAATTCAAACCAATTACAATTCAGACATAACGCGGCTGTATAACGCATAAATTTTATTATATGCATCGAAATTATTATTATTATTTTTTGTTGGATCAAGGACTCCAATATATGGTGCACTCATATTTTTCATTTTTTTTTTATAATCTTCTATTTTTCCACATGTGCAGAACAAAGAGTTTCATTTTTGGTGAAAAACCTATATTTAATAAAACTTAAAAAACAAATAGATAATAAAATAAAAACATATTAAAATTATATTCATTGGATAGCTCATTTTGAGGGAAATCTGATACCAGTTGGATTTCTGAAATATCCTCCATTTTCATTCTCAAATCGAGCTTCGAACTACAAAATTCTGAGCAATTTTGGTGCCTAAGAGGGTGGAGGTGAAAATAAGGGGGTTCGGTTGAACAAAAATAAAATGTTCGGCCGAATGGGGTTTTGACCGAACCAATTTCAAATATAATAAAAAAATAGATTTAAAGGGGGTTCGTTCGAATATGCTAAAGGTGTTTGGTCGAACCCCCTCTATTAAATATATATTTCTTTGTTTTGCCCGTTGTATTTTATAATATTTAATATTAATATAAATGTAAATTATATTCTTTCTAAATTATAATATATAATATACTTATTATTAAAATATGTTATAATAATTATATATTATTATTATAACATATAATATACTTATTATTACAATATATTTTAATAATTATATTATTATTATAATATTAAAAGTATATAATTAAAAACTATACATATTAGAAATGGTTGAAAAGCATTTTGGGATGAGTTTTGAGTTGGGTAGTTTACTTTAATCTTTATACAATGTTACTAACATATGAGCCATCCTTTTATTTGCTACGCTTTGTATTATCATATGCATTGTGCTATGTCTATTACATGCTTTATAAACTTTTCTAGCACTACCTAAATATACATATACACATAGATATCAACTTATATGATTATATAATTTTCTATTTGATAATTGAAAATATATACATATATTTACATATTCCACATAATAATAATGCATGTATATACATACACACACATATATTATTGCTGTAATATTAAACACACATAAAGAAGAATTCACACATAACAATGAGACTCAAATGCTTAACCCAAATCAAGAACATTCACTGATTAAACCATAACCTCTCCTAAATCATGCACAAACAAGACTAAAGATAACTTACCATTTCCCAAGCTAATGACTTGACTTAACCAAACTAGAAGTGAGTGTGTAAAAGCTTAGTTAGGCTTATTAAGGGTTACTGGACCAAGCTCCTCTCCAAAGTGATACTCTTCCTCATGTACCCAAGGGCTTGAATTTGTTATTGCATCCAACTTAATACATTGCATAGGTAGTTAGTCGTTCACATTAAATCCATTTGTATCATAAAACATTTGCATCAACAAAGCATTAAAATATTCACATTGCAATACATATTCTTTTATCGCATTTCATCAATACAAAACATATTCAATTCTTTAAAAGCAATATCATCTTAATGTATATTTACATATTTATTTCATCTAGTTGAACATATTTAAAGCCATAATTTACATTTATCAACATTTTCACTCATGAAAGTAAAAGTAACTTAGTAACTATAAAACAGGGTGTAACAAGAATGCCATTAATGTAGATTAAATAAGACATGGGGTTCCTAATGCCATTAATGTATCTTACATATGATATGGGGTTCCTCATGAGGCATTGGTATTGTTTCAACAAATGAAATGAATAGGTGTCCAACTTGATCACTTCACCTAGGAAAGCTTAACCCCTACCTTCACAAAAAATCAGTGCATTCGATGAGGGTGTGGGCATCCATAGAAGTATAATGAAAAGGGGTACCAATTTTGAAGACCATTTTTGTGGAAATATCATGATTTTTGGAACTTATTGAGGCTTACAATGACACGTCATGTAAAAGAGGACTCAAGGAAAAGATATCCATATTTCAATGCCTAAATTAGAAATAACTTCAACATTGTTGTCCCTAGAGTAGGGTACATCTTTTACCTTCCTAAAATAGTGTAAAATTTGAATTATCCACTCATAGAGCTGAAAAATAATTAATCAAGTTGATTTATGTGTTATGTATAAAAATAAGCATTCCCACTGTAGAGTATGAAAATTATACATAATAATATCACAAAAGAAATGTATGATTTTCCCTAATATATTGCTTACATTGCTCTTGGCCTAGGTATGTATCAAATTATTCTTTATTAGGAAGTATTCAATTGATAGAGAAAATTTCCAAGGTAAGTTTTGTATGAAATTAATTTATAAATTTGGTTTGCAAATTGATGATGAGAATGTGATGGTCTTCATAAAGCTTGTATGAGGTTGATAGTTGAGTGACTAGACCCTTCAACTTACAAGCCTTTCCTTAAATTAAAAGAGATATAAGTTTAACCTTGCCTATATTTATATTTGTTTGAGGAATTTTGTCACACTATCCATTTTACTATTTCCATAAAAGATTGATTTGATGGAGTAGTCATGAAGAATTTTCTAGGCATGCTTATTTGTTTCTTTAATTATTTATATGTGTGCAATGCATAGTATTTATTGGCGATAGGGATCCATGAGCATGGGATTCTTTGGGAAGTTTTTGATAAGAATTCCTATTTCATATAGATAGAAATGACTTATTTATAAATTTAATGCTCAGTTTATTTAAAGTTGAGTTATTTCAATTAGCTTTGTCTTAATCCTCAATACTATGATAATTGTGTTTATTCATTTACCTTGCATAGTCAAAATTAAATTGTAATAACTATATATTGTAATGAGATAAGAGAATAATACCAAGACTTATTAGTGAGGAAGAATTTTTATAGATCCATAAGAACCAATGATAATTATGACAAAGGATACATATAGTAATATGACAAATATGAATAGTGAAATTCATATCTTCACTAGGATAAATTGTTGAATATATGATATCCTTGTTCATTTGAACACTAATATGCAAATGGGTGTTTATATTAAGAAGGAATTCTATCATATTAAATAACATTTAATTGTATAGGAAATTACTTCTTAAAAATATTGCAAGTATATGTGATTTAAGCATTTAATAATTTAGAAAATGTAATTAAACATTCTTCATATTAGAACATATATAATGATTGATTGTAAGCGTTCTACTATTACCAAAATAATAGAAGTAGAGGAAAACTTAAATATTGATAGTCATTTTGGGTAGTTGAATAATCCAATATCCTTTCCTTAAAATAAATGACATGATTCAATCAACTCATTGAGATTTGTCACATGATTATGCAACTCTCTTCTAGAGAGATTCAATAGGTTCCTATAGAATAAAATGAGGAGTCATTGTATCACTATTGTTATAATAAATAATATGTATCAAGTACTTAATCACAAGATAATTTATTTGAGATCTATTAGGCATGTTATAGATATATAAGTTGTGTTATAATTAGGGTAAATGAAACCAAAAGGCTAAGAATACTACTATTTGCATTAGTGAATATATATTATTATATGATGATCTATTGGATAGAGAGCCATTAGTTGTCTTCAGTATGAACTTGCCATTGATTTTGATCTATTGTCCAAATTTTTTTGTGCTAGGCATTGGAGGTGACTTTCTCCCATTCATTTTCAGTCAAACCCTTGAGCTAATCTATTGCTTTTGAAAAAAATTGAAGACACTTTGAGCAACCATACACATTCTTATGTTGTCCTAATGATCTTATATGTTAATACAATGCTTCTAAATTGTTAAGCTATGCATGGATAAAGTTCTAGGTGGTCAACCATGGATATCCTAAAAGGTAATTTAGGTTTGTCCTTTTACACAACACCCTAGCACCAAAATTCATTTTTTTTTGTGATTAGATTGGAAGACAACTACTAGTTCGAATCAAGTTAGCTTGGGTGTATAATCAACTTGATTTTAAATTTTTGGTGGTCAAAACTATAGTTGTGGCTCTAAAATGGGTAGTTGCACATGGAAGTAGAATCTTGATTAGGAGAGGTTGTATTTTAGATTTAGAAACTATTTTGGGCTTAGATATAAATGTAAAATAAATATATTGGGAAGAATATAAAACAAATGGTAAGGTAACATGGTGGCATAATGCTAAACAAATATATCAAGTTGTGGAAATCCCATTAGTAGAGGTTGGTAAAGCCTTATAATTGATTGATAATTTATTTGTGTATTTCTCAATGGATGAAGTAACTGTAGTTATGGAAGTTTCACCTCCCACCATCAAAAATCTATGAATGAGGAGATCAAATCAAAATCTATTAAGGATATTTTGTTAACACACTCATGCCATTATAATTTTTGGGTATTCGCTCACTAAATTTATTTAATATCACCTTCAACCAATGAATCTTAAATAATATCCATAGCTTCATTTCTACCCCTGTATATTATATTTTTTAGTACCCCTCCTAGTATACCATTCCTATTAAAATATACCCCCTTTTCCATATATCTTAGGTAACTAATTTTTAATGATATTTTAGAACTATTTATTTATACTCCTCATATGTTGAACTAAAAATTTTATTTCCATCACTATCACACCCAACTTTAAATGACATTTTTTGAATAAATAATAGGAGAGTATGAAAATAAATTACATTAAAAATATGTTTGTGCTATAATAATATAACATTGATCAGGCTACTATTTAAAATATAATCAACTTTTTTAAGGGTAATTGTTTGTTGTGAATTATACAATGATATATTTCTACTTCATTTATATTTTTGGATTGATAAAATGATTAAATACTTGTGCATAGATAACCACAAGAAACTTGAAATATAATTGTTCATCCATTATATTTATATTGTTATATACCTTACTTCCTATCCACTAGACCCAACCCCCAACCCCTTTCATAATCTTACCCCCAATACTTCAACAAAATATATATAATTAATCTCTCTACCCCTAATACCCAGCAATATATCTATCTATTTTTTCTAACTAATGTGGTACGGTATTTTCTATCCAATGATGATCAAGGGATTGTAATACACTCTTTTTGACATTGTAGTTATGCCCCTCGATGTAATTATTCATAAAATTTAGTGTCATTATATTATTAAAATATTTATTTTTAAAAGTTAATTAATTTTTTGTGAAAGAAATATAATATTATAGATTAAGTATTCAATGCACTCAATATAATAAGGTGATAATAAAAAGTTAACTTAGATAAAGGAACTAAGACAATAATATTACACATATATGCTTTTCATAATTGGTAAAAAAGGTGCAAGTACTCAATTTCATTTGAGATGTGGAGATGTTGTTCTATAGACTATGCTTAATGATGCAGTCTCACATTTGGTATTGGATTTAAGATGGTGATGCTTTGATAGGTCAATAGATAATTTACATTTTGGTTTAGTCCAATCCTACAATTCTAGAACTAGTCCTTACAAATGCGCCTTTGATCCCAAATTTACATATATGGCCTTTTGTGCAATTTCTATCTAGGCACTCTTAGTCCTCAAGACATGCTCACCTCTAATATCTAGACTTGTTGGTGTCAAGAGAGACAATTAGTTTTTTTGTGCTAAGAATTGGAGGTGACTTGCTCCCATTTGTTTGCCATAGTCAAACCCTTGAGCTAATTGAATTCTTTTGAAAAAAATGAAGACACTTCAAGCAATCATGTGCATTCTTATGTTGTCCTAATGATCTTAGATGTTAATGCAATGCTCCTAAATTCTTAATTGATGCATGGATAAAATGCTAGATATTCAATCATGTATATCCTAAAAAGTAACTCATGTTAGCACCAAAATTCAACTTTTTTTGTGATTATGTTGGAAGACAACTACTAGTTGAAATCAAGTTGGCTTGTGTGTATAATTAATTTGATTTTGACAGTTTGGTGGTCAAAGCTATAGTTGTGACTCTAAATCAAGTTAAAAAATATGCCTATAGGGTTGACCTAGGATAAGGAACAATAAAAATAAGGGTTGGGTTTGGACCATCAAATAATAGCAACTCAAAATTTGATGAGTTACAAATTGTATGCCAGTTCTTATACAAAATTCTGACACTAAATTATTGTATTTAGAACAAACAATCAAATTAAATACAAAACAATTAAAAATACTAAAAATATACTTTTCACTCTTACACATTACTAACTTATTATACGATTTTTATTTTAATATCTTATATAAAATTTAATACAAATATTAAAACAATATTTATAAAAATATACCTAAATAGCATATGAAAGAAATAAAAAGGACTTAATATCTTAATATCATATGCATTATATACATGTAATTAATAGGTTAGGACTAAAAATATATTAAAAGTTCATATAATTCTTATGTATATAGACATAAATTAATAACTATCTAATATATTCCTCTCAGGAGACGCTTCCCTTCTCTTCTACGATTCATGAGAGCTATTTAAATCTTCACATCCACAATAAATCAAACGTCAGTTCTTTAATAATTTCATCGGTTTCAAGCTGTTCTTTACCCCCTGTATTCAGGCAAGAATTTCATAGGAAAGAAATTAATTTAAATTTCTGAGGAGGTCAAAGGTTGGATATGGATCCTTCGACAACTCATAATGGAGTTTCAAGATCCATATCTAACAAGAAAAATACCCACGATATTTCTCCCAAGTTACTTTCTGGATCCAATTTGGCAATGGTCAAGTCAGTTAAGCAAAATACACCTCTTACAACAATAACAGCATTTGGAAGAAGAGTGAGCCCTGCATCTGCTCCAAAATGTCTGCTCAAAAGACATCCAACAACACCACTGTCAGGGCTGAAATTTTCTGCAGTTAAATCATCATCTGAGGTTAAAAAATCAGTAACTGTTAAATCATATCATGTCTAGTGAAAAACAGGGATTTACAAAGACAACGATGGAAAAATTTGTCAAGTTTTTTTTTAGAAGAAATTACCTATATTGGCTTGTTTTTATTGCAGAGACGTGCCCAAGCCTTTGTTCCTCATTCAAAGAAGGTTAAAGCAGAGGCTTCTGAAGAAAATGGTATTTTTCTTTTAATGCTAAAATCAATTTTTGGGATACTTTGAAATAGTTCATTTTTTATCTTTGATGGATCAATACAACATTCAGGACCCTGTATGCATATTATCAATATTTGCTTGTCTTTAGATTGTAAGCAGTATTTGTTTCTTTTGATCACAGAAAATCATGGCTTAACAGATGTCCCAGAAAGGAGAGAGGCTTGTGAAGAAATGACAGTCTTTGTGTGTAATGTAAACACTACTGTTTTTCAATAATCCTAGCAGTGGTTCTCATTGTTCCTGCTTTCAGAGTAGGTGCTTATTCTGTCAAATGTTGTAGGTTCCATCTGAAGCAACAGAAGAGGACTTGAGGAATCATTTCATGAAGTGTGGAGAAGTGGTTAATGTGACCATGCTTGAACAGCTTTCTCCTTGCCTGTCAAAAAGGTATAAAATTGTTATTCAAAATGTTTTCTTTTATATTCAAGCCAACATGCTAATTTGGTAGGACATTTACATTATTTCTTTCTTTTGAATTATATATGTTCTTCCATCAAACCATGTTTTGTTTTTGTTCATGCTTAGATTTTCATTAACATTAATTATTAGAATAATTATTTGATCTTGTTCACTGTAGTGCAGAAGGGTAAACATTGAATTTGCTACTCAGGAAGCTGCAGAAAAAGCACTGATGATGAGTGGAACATGGCTTATAAATACAAATTTGCAGGTACCCTTAAATCTTGTTGCAATTCTAACTGCATTGAATATGTTACAAATTTCATTTGCCATGGTTGACAGCAAGTAATGATGGTGATTGATTGTTGTCCTAAGGTTTCTCCTATGGAAATTGGTGATGAGAGTTCACAAGAATTCAGCGAACTTGTATCTAAGGTTGCATGCTATAGCATGAAACTTGAAAATATTCAGAGAAAGCTTTATGAAGTGAAACATAATGTGTTTTACAAATCTGATCCATCTTCAATGCACGGAGAGGAGGAAGGAAATTCTTCGGAGAGCTCTGTACATTTATGAAAATTCTAACCTTCTTTCACTGTTTTTGCTATTTAATCAAAATGTGGATAATTCTTATTTGTTATTTAATAAAGTGATGACAGATGAATACACTAATGCTATATAATACTGTCATTTCCTTATGTAAAGGAAAAAGGTGCATATTTCGCCCTTTTACGTTCTTGTTTACACTCATTTTTGGCCTTGTACTAGCAATCAATTTTATCTGTTTTTGCCTTCATCAGCTGATTGCAGCACCAAAAAGGCTCAGGCTCAACCCTGACCACATTCATTTGTGCATCTTGGACTCAATTGTAGGTGCAATTATATCCATGAAATAAAAATGCATTTATGATCCTATCTCCAAGTTCAAATGTCCCTACTTATTCTAATTCTACTCTTTCACCTAATTTGACTTTCGTAATTAGGTTTATGCACAAAAATATTTGAATTGAACACCTAGGATATTGTATTTAAGAAAAATCTTAAGATGTTAGTACATCAAGAGTCACTTGCACAGTCATCAACACATTCTAATATCTAGGTATACTATATTATTGTCTTTTGTGCCCTTTGTTGTGTAGATGGAAGCATAAACCCAGAAAACTAATAATATTGCAGCACAAGTTAGATGCAAAGAAATACAAAAGATAATTAAATGGAATCACAGAATAATAGAGAAGACACAGATTTACGTGGGTAAAAACCTTGACAATGTGCCAAGGAAACATCCACGGGGCAAAGTATCCGTATTCTTATTGTTTAGAGAAATTGATTACAACTTTCATACAGCTGCTGCTCTTCAATACAATTCATTACCATAATGATTTAGCCTTCAAGGCAGCAAGATATAAATAATATCTTCAACCTGTGTTGCACATAGAAAAATCAAGCTTTGTTTTATTTGTTTTTAAATCTTTATCTTTTGTTTTAAATCTTTATCTTTTCCAAAAGGATTCCAAAGATAAGATTTCCCAAAGATAAGACCTTGCTTTATATCCCTTATCTTTCCAAAAGATAAAATCTGCTTTCTTTCTAATTTTATTGTTGTCATAATCTAACACCCTCCATCTTGTGATAATTGACAACAAGGTTTGATTTAGAGCAAAGGAAGTTTCAGAAATACTTCAATCCTTTTATAATTGTCCAAAAGCACTTCTCAATGTCATATTTTGTCTAGAAGGTAGATATAGGAATAGATGAACGAGTCTTCATCATCTCTATGTACAAGAGACAATATCATTCAAGTTGGATACAATTGTGACAATAAGATGGAATCATGGGTATTGTTTTTTCTCTAATATCAAAGATCAAATGATCACTTTGCCTTTATAGTCAAAGTAGCAATTCAATATCATATGTGAAATTAGTCACCTTTGTTAGCTCATCAATCAACTCAAGGACAACATTTGAAATAACTAAGAACATCTTATCCCTTTTGTTTCCATTGATTTTATATGTATTAAGTACATTGTTAAGTAAAATAAGGTTTAATTGAGTATATGATCAAATAGTTTTACAAGATATAACAAATATGATAGCTCAATGAAAGGGTGATAGGAAGCAATATTGAAATGAATTTTAAGTACATTGTAAGTAAGAGAAACACATAAATATAATAGAAGAAATAAGGTTTAATTGAGTACATGATCAAAAGTTTTACAAGATATAACAAATATGATAGTTCAATATTAGTTTGAAAGGGTGATAGGAAGCAATATTGAAATGAATGCATCCAACACATCAAAATATAATAGAAGAAATAAGGTTTAATTGAGTACATGATCAAATAGTTTTACAAGATATAACAAATATGATAGCTCAATATTATTTTGAAAGGGTGATAGGAAGCAATATTGAAATGAATGCATCCAACTATAGTGGAGTGGGGCTCTAGGCCTTAGTAGGCCCCATAGTGGAGCACCTTAATATCCAATTGCAAAACACTTTTTATCCATAAAGTGCATAAATTGACAAATCATGTGATGCCACATCAGCACACCAATAAAACATAACTTAGTGCACCACTATCGGTCTCACTTTTTTTTTGGGCCTTTTTGGATGCCTCAACAAAAAGCATGTTGATGTGGCATCATATTTGATGATGTGGCCCTAAAACGAAATATAGAAGCATGTGAGTTGCCAAATAAACGGTTGTAGAAAATTGGGAGTGAATTGAAATTTCCACATAGGATTTTGAGAAACGTGAAGTTAGGGTGCTCCACTATGGGCCCCTCTCCCCTACTATGGGAAAGGCCACATGGCATGAAAAATATATGACTAGCATATAGAACTCCAAATTATATAAGGGAATGCAAACTTTGTGTTTTCTTATGGACTTGCAACTAGGTTTTACTCAAGAGTAATGTGTCCTAGAGTGTTTTAAAGATAAGGAATGATGGAGTTTAGAAAATATGGACATCTTGTTGCAATGGAATATCATGGATAAGTCATCATTTTTTCAAGGTATTAACAATTGTTGTTTTCTTTAAAATAAATAGAAAAATCATCAACCATATTTTTTATTAATAATGATATAAATAAACTGTTCACCAATGTGGTTCCAATCTCGGTGCCACAACATACATGCAAATTTTAAAACCATCAATAATATTGATAAAATTATAAAATGTGGAGGTATAAAGTTTAAATAGAGTCCCACATCATGGGTCTCTCACTGCCATCAAATTTACTCTTAATAACCTAAAACTAGACTTATAAAACATCACATGGACTCAAGAATAATTCAACTTGGATACAAAAATAAGATTTCTAAAAAATCTTAGAATCTACAAAAAACCATTGAGAGTTTTCACTCTCCCATCCATAAAATATAATTATAACTTTCCCTTATCAACAATTTGATGTGAATTATTGTCACCAAATAAAACCTTTCCTCCATCACAAGCTTGGAAAGAGGAGGACCAAGTTCCTTAAGGAGAGTCATATGGTAGTCCAACATTGAATCAATTAGCCAACAATCATCACTAACAACACTAGTATATGTAAATGAATAAAGCATCATTATCACTAGCATTGGAGGATTTGTTATTGGAGGAATAATCAAGGGTTTTATTCCTCTTTCTACATTCCTTCTTTATGTGTCCCCACTTCTCATAGTTTCAACACATCACTTTGTTCTTTCTAAGGGTTTTGGATCATCTTTTATACTCAAGGACATATCTTTTTATTTCTTCTATTCCCCTTTATACCCACCTTCATCCTTGGACCTTCCCTAAATATGTAATACATATTTTTAGCTCTTATCCATATATTTTCTTGTCATCTCTTCATTAATTAAAGTAGTAATAAGGGAAATCGAATTTTGGATATGTTATTTGACTACTCAAAGTAATTATAAGATTCTTCCAAGATTCTAGCAAAGGATAAAATAATAAAATAACAAAATACTCTTGTCCTCCTCATCTATCTTAGCATCAATATAACCTAGTTATCTCAAAATTTAAAGCATTCAAATACTCAACAATAAAGTCTCTTTTTTCAAATTTTAAAGATTAAATTGTTCCTTTTAAATACAAATTGTTAACAAGTATCTTCATTTGATAGATATCACATATCATCTTCCATAGACTATGTATAGTAGCCTCTTATAAGACATTTAATATGACAAAATTTGTAAGATAGAATTGAATGGATCCCCTTATGTCTTTTTATAAAACTTTGTAAAGTCTTCATCTAACATACCCATAGAATTTTCTTCCTTTACAATAACTTTCTTTGATTTGTTTCTTACAAGAGATCCTCTATTTTCAACTTCTACAACTCATACCAAGAACCATCAAACCTCTCAAATTCTAAATAATATGTGCTAGACATGGCTTCTACCACATCAAGTCTACAAAAACCACTAAAACAAATTTATTCTCTTTCTTAGAGACTATGGTAGGAGGGCAACAACTAAACGCTATAAATTTGAGAAAAATCTCAAAGGCCAACTTGAACATGGATGCTCACTTTTAGCTTACAACCCTCGTGATAGCACCATACAACATTCACCGGTCAATGCTTAGAATTTACTTCACAAAATGGCAGCTTAGAGACCTAAAGGTGCTCAAATTTGGGCTAGATTACAATAGATCAAATATGGAGATTGAGGATTTAAATTCTTCTTTCAATACCTTCAACATAAACATAAAAGTGAATGCATATTTTCTATTAAATCTGCTAATGGTAGCCTATATAACAACCATTTTGACATCATGAACACCTTTTATGAATATTTTAGAAACCTTTTATTGATGAATCCAAAGATTACATCCTCCTTCCCTTTCTAGAAGAGAGTGTTGCAAGCTATATACTTAAGAAAATTGACCTTGATTACAATAAATTTATTGGACATCCCCTCACTCTAAAGGAAATAGATGAAGCTCTCTTTTGTAGGGCCTTGGAAAAAGTCCCTACATAGGTGGCCTACCAATTGAATTTTATAGAACTCTTTGGCCTCATATCTGTGAGGATTTTTTTAATGTCTACCTTGAAGGAATAGAAATTAGGTATTTAGGAAGCATTATCAATCAAAGGTTGATTAAGATTATCTTGATGTAGGAGCATCCAAAGGTGCTAGTAATCTTGCATCACCAAAAATATTGCTTCTTATTTTTGTTATTTTCAATAAGGGCTTATGTGTGGGAAAATATGTATTTTTAATTTCCAAAATATGTAATTTTTCCCTATGTGGATGTGTAGTTGTAATTTTGGAGGAAATTTACTCTAATAAATGTTTCATAGGAATCCCCAGAGGAATATTCTAGCATAGGTGTCCATTTCAAGGTGGGGACCACTCATCAACGCATGCCCTTGCATGTTGATTTTCATGATTTGCATGCTCTTTCATGTTGGGGTGCTCAGTTTTGCATGTTGATGCATGTTATTTTATGAAGCCTTTAGAGTTGTCAGAGAATAATGAAGCACACTAGATCGAACAAATTTGATTGGCCATGAGTTAGGTGCCCATGTGAAGGCCATGTGAGCATTTGATAATTTTTAATATTTTATAAATTACCATTAAAAGGGGTGTGGCTTTTCCAAGGATTTATTTGGCATGTTGTTTCGAAATACTAGAGTGGTATTCTCCCCCTATGCCTTATCTTTGTTAGAGATTGGCTTGGAGGAGTTGAAGTTTGGTATAACAAGATGTTATTGGATTCCATAGAGGAATGTGACTTCGAATATTTTCAGATTATGTAACCAACAAGCCCATTGATATATTGTAATCTCATTTGATTTCAAAGATAGTTGAATATTAAGTTTCCTTCTTGCATTTTTTTTGTGCAATTCTTTGTAGTTGTGGTAAGTTTCAAATTGTAAGTGTAGTTCCCTTTGCATTGGTGGTATTAGAGCTCTTGGATAAGGAGACCAAGACTCCATGTTTTTGTAGGTTTGAAAGTGTTTGGATAGCAGCAAGCAAGTTTGAAGATTGTAGGTTCATTGCTTCAATGGTTCTTAATTAAGATTGCAGGTTTAAGGGGTTGATGCTACAGGAAGAAGGTGGATTGAAGAGTTCCGATTTGTGGTTGTAATTTTTTGTTATATCAGACCTCCATATCTGATTTTTGAGGTTTTTCAAAATTCCATATGGTTGTATATGATGTATTTTCATTTTGGCAATGATTTCCATGTAATATAGAGAAAAGTTGAATAGTTAATCAATCAAACTTCTTGCAGAGTTTTTTGGTATAATTTCTTGTAATTCCTTTGTTTCATTTTTGTTGTTGGATCTTGTATTTGAGGGCTTGGGCAGCCCTTACATCATATCCCCAAAGGGAAGGAGGAGGACATTGTTAATGGTTGGATACCTATTACTCTCCTTAACATGTCATACAAAATAATTGCTAAAGTCTTGGCTTGAAGAATCAAGCATATCACTCAAAAGATAGTTCACCCAAAGCAGACTAGTTTCCTTGGTGGTAGATTCATCTTAGATAACTTGGCCCTAGCTTGGAAGACTACGAAATGGGATCAACAATTAACTTTGATAAAGCCTATGATCATGGTAAAAGCACAAAACCTGTGTCACACTTTATAAAGGAATCAACAAACAACAATTTTTTTTTTTGAACCTTGACCATATAAAAGTGGTATTTATATTTTGAATTTCAAAATGATGTAAACTAATGAAATATAGAAATATTGATGAAGTTTATTCCTATAATTTTTTAGATTTTTTAAAAATTGTTTTGATTATTTTTTTATCAATTTAAGAGTAGGTTTTGGAATGCAGAAAATTTCAGGAAAATGTGATGTTCACTTGACGTCAAGAAACAAATAGAAAAAAACTTCATTTTCCCCTAATTTTTTCTCCAAATAGCTAACTTTAATATCTAGTGCATGAAAAAAAAGATTGAAATTTTAATGTATATTTTTTTCGTAATAACATTTTAAAGTCAAACTTGTCAGAATTTGACAATTTTTATTTGACGTCAACTATTGTCTATTTTTTAATCATTTTGAAAAAATAACCCTTTTGAAGAGTACTCTCTCCTATAGTGCATCATATATTTTTCAAAATTTTTAAATATATTTTAATATTTAAAAAAAAATTCTAATCAACCTCTTTTTTTAACTTCAACAACCTACTTGCATTATTTTAAAAATAAAATATATTAAAACTAATCAATTTTTTTCAAAAATTACATATTTGGATTCACCACTCCGAGCTCTACAAAAGAGTATTTTTCTTTTTTCTTTTTAAACAATCATTCTGACTAAAGAAATACTTAGTTGAAGTTGAAAGTTTCAAAAATTCTTAAAAAGTTGAGTTGTCTGCCAACTAGGATGCCACATAGATAGTTTTAGTAGAAAGGGTTTTCACCGAAACCCTTTTTTCCGAAACCTCACTCATAAAATAAGCCACATTTTGATGCGACAAAGCGAAAAATTCAAATTTTATGATTTCGAGCGAAAGGGTTTTGCTTGAAACTCTATGTGCCATGTATAGGCCACATGGTTTTAGGTGAAATTAGTTTGATCACCATAACTATTTCTTTCAGAACTATTTAGTTGGCCGAAAGTGTGACATAGCTTTGTGCTTTTACCCTTACATTCATTGGCCAATTTTATTCTCAAAATGTTAAAATAGCTTTGTTTTGGCCAAATTGTGAATAAATTTGAATACTTTTTATGGATGCAAATGCTAAAGTTTTTGTGAATGGTATTCTTTCTCCTTAAATTCCCTTGCAAAAGCCCATTCATCAAGGATGTCCTCTAGCTCCTTTCTTATATGTTCTCACCCTTGATGCTTTGGGATATCTTTTTCAACATGGTCTTACCAACAAACTTATAAGAGGAATCACACTTTCAAGAAATACTAAAACTCTTAACTCCCATTTTTTTGATGACTAGTATGATCTTTATTCAAAACTTTACAGATGAAGTGACCAATATGCTTGATATTTTGGAACTCTATTGTTCAATTTTAGGATCAAAACTAGCTATGCATAAAATTGAATTTATAATAACTAGATCCAATCCTCGCCCTCCTTGGATCCCGAGTGAGTGGAGATAGGTGAAACATGGTACCATCACAAGATATCTTGGGATACCTTTTAGAATTGGAGTTTCTCTCATAAATATGTGCAAGTGGTTCTTGGCCATAATAAGAAATAAACTCCTAAATCAGACCAAGAAATTTCTCTCCATGGATAGAAGAATTCAAGTTGCCAACAAAATCCTCCTCACTAGTCATGTCTACATTTCCTCCTACTAGTTACCTTTTAAATCTTGTTATAATCAATTAACCCAATTAATTAGAAGCTTCCTTTGGGCTAAGTGGGGAAATAAAAAGGGTTACCTACTAATTTGTGGATCCACTACATTCAATTGAAAGAGGAAGTTTGAGAATCATTGAAATTTTCTCTCAAGGCATTTTCCTCACTACTAAATGGATTGTTAGAGCCCTAGATGGAGATGCACCTTGGAAAAATTTGATTCACCATCATACCCAAAGTGCTACAATTGAGAATTCTTAGGATTTAGTTAAGTGGATGGATAAGCTCTTGCTTGCCCCCTTCAAGACTCATGGCTTTGCTCCATTCAACTCCATTTGGAAGGCTTGGAAAATTACCTCAAAAAAATAGTTTGGTATGATTAGTCCTTGAGGCATGGGTTAAGTTTTGCTTCTTCATCCATATAGTGGAACCACTTGGTTCAGCTAAACAATATTTCCCTTGCTAGCAACAAAGTCCTTAAGGGAATTTTATTTTTTTTAAAAGGAATTTTATTTTTTTGTGATTTATGGGATCTGATGAGATTTAATAGGAAACCATGGTAGTGCCTTAAGTCTCAATTTAGACTCTCCCTTGTAGACAGACTATCAATTATACAAATTCATCAACTCATTTCTCTTGAGCTTAAGTTCCTGATGTCCACCCCTTGCCACGATAAATTTTTCTCTTATTGGAAATGGCCCTGTAATCATTTTTTGTGTGTTTTCCCTCTTAAAATCATCTATAAACAAATCTTACCTACCACAAACTTGTCCTCCTGCCTTAACGTCAAATGATATTGCAAGTTTAACCATGTCAAGTGGAATAATCTAAGTGCTGACATTAGGAATTTTAAAGTTGATGCCTAAGCCCAATTGATAACCTAGAAAATATTGCACATTAAGCTTCCTATTAGTGAATGCCTTTCCTTCATATCCCCCTACTTGTCATGCCCTTTTTGTGCTAAAAAAGAGATGATTAAACATGCTTTCTAATTTTTTCAACATGCTTAACATATATGGAATCATCTCTTATCTAATCTCTCAACTCTTTGTTTGTAGGTATGGTCCACAATATAGTTTCTCAGACCTTCTAACACATTGTCTTAAAATATATCTAGAAAATTCAATGCTTAGCTACCTTTTCTCTCATGTTTTATATTGTCTAAATGAAAAGCCTAGTGATTTGTGCTAATCTCTCCCCCCATCTCATCATTTTGTAGTCTTGCACATAGAACAACCAAGATCTCAAATCCCTTCCAAGTGTGATTCAAGAGTAATTCAGTGCATTTGAGGAAAAAACCATTATTTCTTTCTATAGATCTACCGAGGAACCTGTGGCTAGGAGGTTAACACTTTTCATTCATGTTTTAAAATAGAAGTGTTCATAGTTTATGTTTGGACAAGTGATGGAACCATTTGTTTAGAAGGCTGTTAGTTTGGGGTATTTGATTATTTCTTATTTTATTTTGGTATTTTGGATTTGGATGAGGGTTGGTAGACTCTTGAACTACTATAATTGTTACAACTATCTTATTAGATGTGGTTGTGGTCCAATGTTTAATGTTGTAGGATGCTTTGTTCTAGCCCATAGGATACTCTAGTGTATAATTTAAAGTCTTGGGTTAGAATATGTGAGAGCTTTAATTTTTGGTAGGTTTGTGGTTAGGGTGTTTCTCCTTGAGGCTTGTGTGGGCTACAGTTCGTTCTATGCTTCTAATCTTTGGTTTTCTATTGCAGCAAATTTTTCTGCAAGTTGTTTGAAGTGTGTGGGTTGTCGTTGTAGTTTGATCGATATTATTGCTTCTATTATTTTCTTTTGGGTCTATTTGTTAATTGCTTCTTATTTTGTTTGGTTGTTAGTTATGTCTACTAGTTTTCCTATTGTTTAGTAATGGTTTGTAAGATTTGATTTTCTATTTTAATAAATCTCTTTCTTCCAATAATAAAAAAATATTGAGTGTGTAAATTTGATTAGCCTAAATTAAATTATATGAAATTAACCATAAATTAAAATAGAGCATAGAGAGGTGTACAAAACAACAATAAGAAATCAAAAAATGCATATCACACTAACTATATATGTGGAGATAACTTTTAGGAAGAAAATCCACCACCAAATTTGAACTTGTATTAATTAAGAAGTAGAAACAAGTACATCAATACAACTCATATAATCTTCTTTAGTCTAATATCATTCTAGTATCTTGAGAGTACTTTCAAATAACCATACCTCCTCCATACCAAGTCCTTAATATATAGACTTAAGGAGGCTCATAAAACCACCATAATTTAAGAAAGTCATAAACCCAATTTACATGATCTTAGCTACCATGGTAAAAATTACTACAACCCCTTGCATGAGAATACCTTCCAAAATATAAAGTAGCTCCTTTTATAGTGATGTATTATATATTCCATCATAAGATGTAATCAATCCCACTTTCTCATTTCTATGCACTCCATGAGTGCATTAATTTATATTGTTATTACCTATATTGAATAAGATGCTCTATAATTTCCAATCTTTGACCTACTTTTGTAATCTTCCTTATTCAATGTCATTATAATTGAAGACAAACAAAGGAAGATAAAAGAAATACAAACACACATATACCTTCACCTAGAATCTTTGCTCCTCTCCTTAATCAATGGAAATGGAATGCACCCTTACTCCATTTGATTTTCTTTTAATTTTGACATGTAGATTGCTCAATTATGTAGCCTAACCTTGATATGATTGATAATAATCACAAGATTAAAGCTCAAAATGATAACATGTAAGTATGATAGATCAAGGATTATTTAGGCTACACTAGGTGAAAAAATGAAGGATGAGAGCCTCTAGAAAGAGGAAAATCAATGGCTAGAAATGATTGATAATGGATGGCTAAGATTGAAGGAGGATTAGGGTTTAGATCAAGGATGCAATCATATGACAAGTGTCAAATATAGATATGATCCAGGTTTAGGGTAGGGATAAGGACAAAAATCCTTATAAAAATGGCTAGGATTAAGAGGTTAAATAATAAATGGATATAATTAAAATATTGTGGAAATGACTAAGATTAAGAGGTTAAATGATGAATGGGTAGGATTAAAAGGTATTTTGACTTTTGGTTAGGTTTCGAGGCTCAATGAATCTAGGCAAGGAGTTAGACATGTGAAGGAGACACTTGTCACATGAAGACAAATTTAGGTTATGATCCATGTGAACAAGATAAAGGGCTAGGATTACATGAACAAGGATAGGGGATAAAGGTGAATTAAATAATGGAGGAAAAGATAATGGGAATTAATTAGCCTAAATTAATTAATTAATTTATTTGGAGGATTTGAGGAAAGGGACAATTAATTAATTAATTTAATTAATGAGATCATGTGAAGGGATAGTAATTAAATAAATAATATTTATTTATTTAATTAAATGATTATGAAAGGATATTAATTAAATAAATGATAAATATTTATTTAATTAAAGGATTAGGATAAAGGTGGGAAAGGATGGGAATGATTAAATGAATAGTACATATTTTTTTAATTAATGGTTGAGGATAGGATACAATGAGGTGTGATTGGGTAAGGTCGTATTTTAGGTGTCTACAATTTCTATGCACTCCATGAGTCCATTACTTTATATTGTCATTACCTATATTGAGTAAGATGATCTATAATTTCCAATCTTTGATCTACTTTTGTAATCTTCCCTATTCAATGTCATTACAATTAAATATTATATAATTTAGAGAATAATAATAAAATAGTATCCCTCAACTCCTCACAAGCATCCAAGTTATTCATTTGAAGAAAGCTCAATAACCAAAATTATACATTACCATTGTAATTTAATATCACACTATCCTAACAACTTAATGGTTTGACATATGCTATCTTGGCTTATCCATCTCCAAGTGGTTTTGTAGTAGCAAGAGTGTAACACATGCACTATCTTAAGTCCATCTCATACACTTGTATGTGTGAGTAGACTTGGAATATTACAAACACAACATGTGTTAAGGTTAAAGGTGAGATTTCATAGATGAGTTCATAAAACAAAAGATAATATGTATTACATATCACCTAAGCTAATTTTCTTACATAATACATCACACTTGGCCTTTGTGCATCACAAATTTTTTCATGGAGGTGTACTCCGTGTGACATAGATAGTGTCATGAGAAATATAGATTACAATGACACATTTTTAATGCCTTTTTAGATAAACCCACCCAATGAGGATGACTTTATTCATTAAAATTCTTCACCTATCTCTATTTCTATGTACATCACATGTTAGAATCTTATATTATTGTAGACATCTAAAATAGGTCACATTTAATCTATTTACCCCTAGTTCAACCAATTTCCTATACTCCATATTAATTAAATAATAACCTATTATTTAATTAATATTCAATTACCCCAACCTTTATCATAATTGGTTTATTCTATTATCTCTAAATCCTAGTCTAAAGTAGGTAATTACTTTTAATTATTTACTCCCATCCCTTATCTTTTTCCTCAAAAAATTAAATAAATAATTTCTTATGTATATCATTCCCCTCATGTCGCATCCTCCAACTCTTGCACTTTCCCTCTAATCCTAGTTCTAACCACTCACCTAATCTTTCATCTAATAATTTGTACACACTTAATATTTGATTAAGTGAGGTCAACCCTCCCCATCAAACCAAGAACGTGCCCCCTTGTACATGTGACATGGTTTTGGTACCATGTCACATGGGTTTTATCTCCTCAAAAGTACCATCTCCCTCTCAATCCCTCTTAATGTGGCACTTGGCACAATTTTGTGGCTTCAGAGATCCCAATCATTCTCAACCCTCCATTCATTTTTAGTCAAATCTATATATCCACAACTTAGCCATTTATCAAAGGATCTCACTCATTTATCATTGGAGCATCATTATGTTACCAAAATTACTAGTGAGAACACATCAAACACGTCAAATCAACCAACATGGGAACATCTACACAACAAGTATAGTCTAGCATACTTTCGATTTAGTTCGATTTAAATATACATTTTTATATTTTTTAGGCTAATCTTGATTTTTTGTTTGATTTTGTGTTGTTTGGTTTCTTATTATTTAAATCATTCACGTTGACATGATTTTCATGCATACAATTATATCTCCATGCTTTTAATTTTCTCTTGTCAATTGGGGTGCAAGGTTTATTTTTCGTAGGCTACATGCATTCATGTTTCTCAAAGGGTGCATATTAAAGAAGGAATATTAAATGACTAATCACTTTCAAGGTTATGTGTGATTCATAGGTTAACTTGGAACCATGGCTCTTGGGTTTTTACTTCCAATTGTGTCCTTTACATTTTAACTTTGGAATGTGCTTACTCATGTAGGTTGGCATGCACACCAAAGTGAAGGAAAAATATAAAGGTGAAAATTACATACCGTACACTTCTATAATTCATTCTTGCCACTTTTTATGATGTCTTTAATACTTGGTTCCATTGAATTATTTTGATTGATGTAGTGCCCTCTATGATGCATAATTTCTCAAATTCAATTTCAAAAATAGAGCATAACCCCTCTTTGGATTGTATTCTTTAGCTTTCATAAAATTAGTTCACATTATCAAGTTGAATTTACAAGAACATAAGCAATCCATGTGTTTCCTTGGTGTATATTTGATCCTTTTGTTCAAAAATCAAAATTTATCCCTAGATGCAAGCCAATCACATTCTTATTAGTAGTTACCTATCATTTTCTATGTTAAAATATTTAAATTGTGTCTAAGTCAAGTGTAAATGACACCACTCTTAGGTCATTTGATAGGGGAATCAATCCCTAATCCACTAATCATCTAAATATTTATTTGTAGGTCAAAGGTTCATTTATGTTGAATTCAAATATCATTTACATGCATATAGTTTATTTTCGTGCATTTGGATTTGATCTAGATCATTTTTATAATGTAGATTTAACCGTGACCAAAATTTGAGAACTAACTAATCAATATTTGACCATTTTGTATTAGTACATTTAAGTTTAACAATTCTAGATGTCAATAATTATGATTAAAACAATGGACAACTATCTATCAACTACTGATTTAAATTAAATACTTTCATTTGTTTTAAATTTTCAATTTTAAATTCAACCATATGATCCAACACAATTCTAAATTAAATTACTTAATATATCGCTCATTACATTTATAAAACTTAATTGTAATAAAGAAAATAATTTCTTTATAATTCAAATTAGTCCCTTTTAAGCCGAGAGGCTTCTTACACTCACATTATGGATTGTAAAACCAATGTACATTTTTATTCTTTGCATTTAAGTTGACATTCAAATGACATGCAATATTACATTCATAAATGTTTGTACATAAACGCAAAAAGCATGGATAGAAGAAATGATGAAAATGTAACTCTTTTCTTTCTTTTTTTTGGTGTAAAGCTCCGACTGGAATCCTTTTGGTTTTCATAAAGTTGAGTTTTGTAATATATCTTGTTGATTTCATTAAATTTTTTGTTTCGCATAAATTTTCGCTGTCTTTTGCATTGGAGGATGTTTAGTCAATTTATGCAGCTCTTTTTTTGTGGTATTAGTGGGGAAATTTGTGCTTTGAGAGGTCAGTGATGGTCTTTGGGCAACATTTTTTTCTAATTGCGAGCATTTTCCTCAAAAAATTGACCTTGCATGGTTTGAATTTTTACTGTGATGATGAAATCTTTGAAATTTGAGGGAAAATACTTTTGAGCCAGATCAAGGGACTTTGCATATAGGAAACCTATTGAAAATTTGTTTTATTTGTATTTCAAAGTTTCATGTTGTATTTTGAAAGGCTAAGAATGTTCCTTTTTCTCTTCGGAGCACCAAATTTAGAAAACTTAGTAGCTGTTTTATTGATTTTGACCTCCAAATTATTTGTTCATTTTCCTTTACTTGGAAATTTTCTTAGCTCCTAACCACACAGACGATAATTAAGATCATTTTTACCTATGTTGATGTTGCTTCTTGTTCATTTTAGGCCTGCGCTTTTTGATTCTGTCTATTAAAGTGGAAGATTGTGGAGCTTGCCTAGCACTTGTTTCTCCTTTAGACATCTTAAAATAAAGTTGTGTCAGCAGGTAAAGCATGATAGGGCGTGCTATGTACTATTTCAGAATCAATTATCAAGCAAAAAGTTGGCAGTTTATTTGATCTTTTCCTTGGATGTTGATAGCATTGTTGCCATTATTTTGAAGGGAGAGTATCTTTTGCCTCACTCTACACATTATTGATGGCTTCTTTTGCTGTAGTAGTGGCTCCACAGGTATTTTGGCTTTGTTTTTCTGTATAAATAGAGCTAATTTTCTCTAGCAAAGCTTTTTCAACTACAAAGTTTGCTTAAATCAATGTTCTATTTAGAGATTTTAGATTTTATCTTGTCTCATATCTGGAAAAGCATTTTAGTAAAAAAAATTTCATTGCAGATTATTTTTAGTTACTTTTCTATCAAATTTTTAATATTTTTTCTCAGTTTCTCCTCCACAATAAGGCTTTGACAAAGCTTTTCACATGCAAACTTTGTTCAATTGATTTTTCTCTTTAAGAACTTTTGTTTTTTTCCTTGTTCCCTCTCCAAAATAAGGTTTTGTTAAAGATTTTTTATTTTTGATCTCTTATCGATTCAATTTTAGTTCAAATAATCTAGATTTATGCTTCTTTTCTCTCCAAAACAAGGATTTGGAATGCTTTTGCATGGTCAAAACTACAAACTCTATTCCAATCAATTTCTGTTTGAAGATTTTATATTTTTTTGGTTCTCATTTCCTCTCCATAACAAGTTTTTGGCAAACCTTTTTCATTTGGAATTCAAATCAATTTTCTGCTTGAAGATTTTAGATTTTCACTGTGCAAGGCTTTTTGTTATAAATCATTTAGACAAGGTTGTGCCCATTTGTTGCTTTCTAATCCTCAAATTCACAATATTTCTCTTTTTCTTTATAAATATAAAAACACTATTTTTTATCGCAAAGATAAATCAATAAAAAAAAAAGGAGAATGATAACTCTCAACTTATTTTTTATATATTAGCATTTAATATATATATATATATATATTTACTAGTTTAATTTTTCACATATAAATTATTTGGTATTTATTAATTTTAAAAAAAACTATCTTAATAAAACTATTAAAGCAATAAATTTGAATAATTTTACTTAAAACACACTAAATTTGACAACTAACATACATTTGAATTTGTCAAATATTTTAAAGTGAAATAAATGACTTCGAGAAAGAAAAAAACAAATCCAATCATTTAATTTTATTGTGACTCGTAGAAAATGTTCAGATGAGACAACTCATTGAAGTTGTGCTGAATTTCCACAAAGTAAAAACAAAGAACCAACGTAAGCCATAAAATAGACGATAGGAAGTCAGAGAGGGGAAATTAGTCAAATTTGTTTGCAAATGTTTCCATTGAAATGAGCTTTCACTGGTTTGATTTCAATGGACTGAGCAATTTGCACACTGTTGAAATTTCGAAGGAATTTCTTATGTTGAATACAATTAATTTTCCACACTACAAATACAATAAAACATCTTATACAGAGTAAATTCAATTTTTAACTTGTATTAAAATATATTAATTGTATATGCTTATAAAATTCCCAAGATATATTACAGTCAATTTCAACAAAATTTTAAAAATATAGTATTTGTAAATTTGGAAGAAGTGCAGAAAATCGAATGAAGGAGATTTCCCCACACTCTTTGTAGGTTAAAATGTAGAGTAGGTAGGTTTCAAGTGATTTGCGCCATCAATTTCGCAAGACAAATACAAATATAAATGAGGTTTCATTTTCATTATTATGTTGTGGAGAGAAATACACAATTCTTTTTAGTTCATGCTATAGGAACTATAGGAACACTATTAATAAATTTGATTTAAACAAATGAGAATTCATATTTATTTTCTATTTGACAAATATTTGTATAGCTCTAAAGTAAATATGCAAAATATTCAACAAAACAAATATGTAAAATTAATTTTTTGAAATGTAATTGGCTCAAAACTTTTGAGTTCCTGCTCCATGATCAGAGTTGCGATTATAGTGGGAGATGGAAAGGGCAGAGAAAATGGCATGCTTTCCTCTACTGAATATGCGGAAAAACTACAACGGTTTACATTTCAACTTGGATAGTTTCAAAATCCATTTCAAATCCATTTCTTTCCCCAAGGTTGCAAAGAGCTCTATTGTAAGTGATTTTCCCAAGTTTTTAAACATGAACGGGAAGGGAATTTCATAATCACAATTACAGAGTACCCACCATTTGGAATCTGTTGTAGGTACACCAAATTCAGTTTTGGTTTTCATTTTGTCAGTAGGATTTTGAGAAATTTATTGAATTTGTAACCCCTTCTTTAATATCCGTTGAATTCATAACCCTTCGTCCCCGGGTTCCTGGACTTCTGCTGCTTCCATTTCTAGCGGTCTACTTTCTGCTTTTACTTGCTGGAATTTGTTTACATTTTAACTTGGTTGCTCTCCATTCTCGTAGTCCACCGCTTTTGATTTCTATTAAATTTGTCTGCACATTTTAGCTTGGTTGTTCTCCACTTCCTGCATCCCCTTTACTGTCAAATCCAGGGCACTTTCTTTTCTAGTGCTTTGGGTTTCTCGTTTCTTGGCTTCTGTTGAAGTCCCTGGAGTTGTTCCAACTTGAATATTCTCCTTAATTCCATTCATATCAGGCTTGTGAAATGCTCTTGTGTGTGGTCATAAAATGTGCTCTTTACTGCCTAACACATAACTTCAGAACCTTGGCATCCTTCTCGCTAAGATTTTAAGACCCTTATCCGTGAAGATGAAAATATTCAAGGTTCCAAGATGAATCTCTGATTGAAAGGGGATCATACACTTCAGGAGTTAGTTGGATTTTCAAAAACTGAATTGTTAGTGAAACAATCGAATTCTTTGGTAGAGGAACACAAGCTATTGTCAAGTCTACATCGGTTAAGTTAGGAAATCTCGATGTCATTTGACCACTCTCTAAGAAACTCCACTCCTAAAGCTTAATTGAATGTTTTTTTACTTGTTCTTGAATTCTTTCTTGAGTTATACACAATTTTCTCTATCTTCATTGGTTTCGAAGAAATTACTAATGATCTAAAAGTAAAACCATATAAGTCACAATACAAAACCCTCTCAGGTAAATGGTATTAGACAAATGAATTAATTGACAGCTGCACAAATCAAATCCACTTCAGCTTTCATAAATGGTTACCCTTAAAAAAACAATTGGGTATGTGCAGGATCATGATGGGCCAAAAGTGGCAATATGATGGGTATGTGTAGGGTATGTGGTCGACGACTTTTTACCCAAAATTGATGAAACAAAAAGGGTTTTAAAAGAGATTCTTAGCTTCCAAGAATATAAATTATGCTTTACTTTGATTTTAATAAATAATTATTATTCATTTTCTATTTGAATTACTTAATTAAAGTCCCGATTGATAAGCTAATTGAAAAACATCTATAGCTTCAAAATGTATCCCATTTTTTCAATTCAAAACATGCTTCACATTCTATGCTTTTTACATACTATAGGATTAAAAAAAAATTGAATTTCATGAAGTTTTGTCCAAGTTAAGGTGGTCGACATACCAGTTTTTATATTTTTAAAATTTGTAAAATAAAAAAATCATAATTAATTATTTACTTGGAAAAAAATTACAAAAAAATATGTATCACATCGAGACATGAGTCCTCTACTTATATCTAAAATATTATAAAAAATATTTATCATTTTATTATGGTTAGGGTGGTTAGACAGACACCTTACTTTTTTTTCCCGAAATTTAATTACTACTGCATTAAAATTTCAAAATTTCACCAAATAGATTTAAAAAAAAAACCTAGTAGTTTAGAAACTACATTCAATTTGCTACAGATTTTATTATTACATATTTTTGAAATAATATAGATAACTTATTCAAAATTTTACATCAGTTGGCTAACTCGATTTTTCTAAATTTTTGCCACTTCTTGTTTGTTTCCATGATGATCCCGACATACCCAATTGCAGCACAAAACCCTACCCAACCATTACTTAGATGGGTTCCTAAGAATACATTACAAACCTCCATTGAATTGCACAACATAATATGTGGTCAACCCACAGAGAAAATTCTACAACCACCAATCCATCTCAGCTTATGATAATATTGGTTAACAAATCAAAAAATATGCTAAACAAACTCAAATGTAATCGAGAACCATTCTCACTTCTCAGTCATTTAAATTCCCACTCTCTGAGAGATAAGGCTATAGACATTATCAAGAACCACAAACATATAATTCAAAAGTAATAAAATTAGCACAGGGCAATACAATTTACATAACTTTACTAATTGATTATCTATATCCATGTAGTGTGTCAGGTTTTCTCTCAAGAAATACCTCTAGAATAAATTATGTTTTGTTGATTGAAGCTATTGAGATGTGCATCATAGTTGTGCATCAAAGCTTTTAGCCTTTAGGTTATTTGTATGGTAAAAAATAATGTTTAAAATTTAAATAGATTATATTGTGATGGCATGTGTACATTCTCTCATTTGGTGTAAATGACTTGTCCATTTTGCAGATATGATTATAAATTGAGTGTAATGTTGGAATTCCTGAAATGGTATGTTGTTTTTGGGCACACTTATTTTTTTATATGTTAACAAGTTGATATTATTGATTTCATTTCTAAAGTGTTATGGATTCAAATAAACTTAATTCTTATGTTTCAGTCAGTGTACGATGTAGGTATTAGAGTGATAAGATAAGGAATTATAATGTTGCAAATTTTGTACCACTGCAGTCATGAGAATTAGTGAGGCTTCTACATTTCTAGCAATTACACTAATTTTCATCAATTTATTTTTGTGTTTTGTATAAGCTTTATCTTGTCAACGAATTATCAAAAGCATTTATTTGATATAAATAAATTAGACTTGTTCCTTCAATTACTCAAAAGATTCATGCACCATGCCTAATTTTTCCTTTGTAATTAGGGAAGTAATCTGAACTCAAGTTATATGGACTGATATATCACAGTTCAATTATATGCTAGTAGAACATACAAGCTCAACATTCAGAGTATCAGGGACTATAGGATGCCTATGGAAAAAAGAACTGAGTATTTGAAACATGAAAGATCTTAGTTGATGACATAATTAAAAAAAAAAAGCCCAAGTAACCAAGCTTGTAATCTCTTGAAACTTTTTAATTTCTATTTATTTAATACTTTTAATTTATTCCTCTTCTAAATGTATTGTTGTGTCTCATATGACCAATTCCATTGATTTAACTTGACTAAGCTAGTTTCCTTAAATCTATTGCTATTCTTTCCTCAATAGGTCCATACAACATCACTACAACACAAGACATGATTTCCTGAAATCCAACTATCACTGCCTATTTGCTTTTTTAACTAAAATAACTACTCTTCATATGGATTATCTGTACAATGTTCTATTTTTTTATTCAATCATTAGATGGCTATTGTCCCTTGTTAACATAGGATTCTTGTTGAAGAATTCTATTAGTATTTCTATACTTTCACATTTTTATCTTTGTTAGAATGTTTCCTAGAAGCCGCCTCTAACGTTGGCTAACACATCACTGACATAGGCTCTTCAATTAAATTGTTCAATCTCTAGTTCTCATAGTACCTTTGCCAATTGCATTTATGAGATTTTTTTTAATTGACTTCTAAAAGCATTTTTCATATACCTCTCCTTAGAGTGAAATGAACATATACCACCAAACCTTTTTCAATATTGTTTTTTTTTTTCTTTCTCTGGTATTGTTTAGATTCAAATACAATCACTCTTTCCATTGTGTTTCAAAGAATACAATGTGGAACTGATAAGCTTGATTTCCCTTTTGATGTCCTGTAAATATTCAACTTGACACAAAATCTTGAGGAGGATTCCTTTGACATTAATTCCCCACCCTTTGCATCTTGTAGGAATTGTGTCTAAATATGCTTTAACCACTGGGTAACATTGAACTACTTGATGATCTCTTGGTGCCAACTCCTTCCAATCCAAATGGTTTATCCTAATTAGAGAACTCCAACTGACATTTTTTACTTGCAATTTTTGTAGATCAGCTTTGTGCTTAGAACTAGGTTTTTTCATAATTGCAAACTCTTACCCACTCACTTCCATGAGAGATAAAACTCTTTTCTAGGCTGATTAGAATTTTATGCTGCTCTTTTTTTTGTGTTTGATTAAATGACACTATCTTATATGTATCTTTGACAATTCTCTTTGGGATTCTTAACATTGAAAAGCTAGTCGCATAAAGTAGATTATGCAATCGATTTTAGAAGTGTCATTCTTCCTAGTGTATATAGCTATATTTTTGTCTAATGATAATCTTATTCGTTATGTTTTGCATCTCTTTCTCCCAAAGTGTGTTCTTTGTCTTTCCCATAAATAGAGGATTATAGGTATGGCCCTCAGCATCTTTCTCTTGGGAATAGAATTTTACACGTGAAGGTTTGAAATTATCAAGACGTAGCATCCTTTCTCTTGGAAATAAGAGTGAAAATTGTAGTATTTGGGAACCTTCAAAACCTTGCAAGAAGCTTTTGTTTTCTCCACAATTGTTGTCAACCCCTCCTCTACGATGCTAAAATTTAGATGATATAAGAAATTTGGAAGCCATTTGGCTTTCGTGGGTTGTCTCCTGTCACATCTTTATCAGCCACCTCCACATCAGATTATGCACGAAGGGTAAAAGAAACAATAAAAAAGAAAAAAGAGACAATTTATGGAATGACGAGCAGGATGTAAGGGGTATTATTGTGCATAAATAAAGCGTGGGCTGCACGTGAAGTTAAGGGCTTCCATTACCATTATTTTGCTAAGGCTAGTGATGACTTGAATGACAAAAAGCATGGGTTTCCATCATTGCTTAATTTTTTGGAGAAACTTTCAAGCAAAACTCAATTAGTTGGCGAATAAACAAATAAAGGCTACAAAATAGGAGATATTTGCAGTTAGAAGGAGTCATCCCGAAATAAATGGGGATGACATGAGTATGCGAGGGATTGGACATACCACCATTAAGCATGACATCCTTGCCCTGGAGCCATCCATAATTGCAGGTTGGGGTTATTTTTTTCACACAATAGACCTCAGTCTTGGGGGAGATGACCTCATAAAAGAGGATTTGAGCAAAACAGGGGGAAGGTACCAAAAATCACGCAGGAGAAGAGGCAACGCAAGGGAGAAGGAGAAAGGAGATGGGTGGGAAAATCGCAAAATAGTTTTGTTTAAAGGCTTTAGAAACTTTCAAGAATGGCAGTTTTGGCAAGTGAAAAGAAAAAGAGCCAAATTCTCAATTCGTGCCAACATCCTCTCTGTCTACGCTGAAAAGGGAAGAGATTAAAAAGAAGAAGTGAAGGAGGAGATTGTGCAGGAGAGGGCTCCCTCCAGATGTGAGAAGAGAAATGGGAAGGGCATATGAAGCTAAGGCGTGACCTTTAGCAAGACTATAAATGGATTTTACCTGAACAATCTGAGTAAGGCATATGAGGTGGGTAAGAATCCAGGACGTGAGAAGGATAAACAAGAGCTAGATCACCAACACCACACATATGAGTTATTTCTTTCTTCCTATGCTTAGTATTTTCTCAATGCTTCCTCTATTAATGTTTCTCACCGAAACGCCATACTTTTACTTTCCAACCTTATAGCAAAGTTTGACTTATGAATCCTAATGTTAATGGTAGATTATAAATGACATTCCAAATAGTCCCAAGTTGAATTGTAAAATCTAGGTTGTAAGAAAAAAAACTAAAAGGCATTATTGGGTAGACACCAATCCAACTTTTATCTTTATGAATCGTAACCATAAGCTGAATGTTATAAGGGGTATAGGAAAATTGAAGTTCTTAACCTTTGGTACGTTTTAGGATGACATTATTCATTCTAAATATGATGTCTTCACTAAATTATTTTATCAATGGAAAATATTATTTTTGAAGGTTGGCTTAACTTGCAACTTAGATCATGACAAAATAAATATAAAAAAGTGTGGCCTTGATGGTTATCAAATGAAGTTTATTATTAAACCTAAGAATTTGGGATTTTCTATCTACCTCAACCAAACCACCTCTATATTACAGGATAATCCCTCAATGTTAAATTATTTCATTGTCCAAAGGCTCGAATCTTCAAACTATACAAAAGGGGAGGGTGACGTATAATACTATCTTAATGTTTTACATGGAATGGGGTAGCTATATAGAACTCTTTATGTCATATGGACTAGGAATGCAATTGCCTAATCCGAGTTTTTGGGTTATGGCTGAATAATAATGTAAGTGATAATGATCTATTTTAGTGGCACTAGAACCCCAACGTATTAAACATATTTTAAAGACTTTTGGTAACCCACTTGGGATTTAAGGGTAAAGGCTTACTATGACGGTATTATGATGTCTAACAACCTCTTAAATGTGAGAGCCTTGATACTGGAAATATCATGTGAATGAAAGGAGAATATTAGATCTATTGTGAATTGTAAAATGGTCATATACTATAGGTGGAAGATAAATATCGCTTAATTTAACTATGTTGTTGAAATTAGGTTAACAAATAAACCTATGAGATCATGCTATCTGACATCTCTTGTGACCTTATTGCTGACCATCACGGTCATATTTGGTATAAATAAATTACCCAATCAATGAACTAGACTATTATGAGAACATGGGTTGCTCCATAGGGTAAGTGAAAACTAGAAGATCAAGAATATTATTATTAATACTATTAATGGGCTATGATTTCATGTATTGGTCGAATGGACATAGCATTGCCAAGGTACTTAAGTAAGAATTCGACATTGATTATAACTTAAAACAACCTCCTAAATACTATTGCTTGTCCTTTGAAGATATTTATTTCAACCCCTTGTGTATAAGAGCCTTAATATTGAACCCCTTATACGAGTATCAACTGGAAATGATTTCCTATGGTTTGCGTGAACCAAGGTAAATTGGTATTAAGTAATAAGCCTAGTCGGGCTAGGTCAATGAGATGAAAATATAAGAGATGATATGACCAAACAAGATTATAATAAATTGGGTGGAGATTGATCCAAGACCTCAATATTCTTAAGGTAGAGTGAATCCCTGGGTTATAGGAACCGGTGCATAGGTATCCTTGAGAGACTTTGTTAGGAGAACTACGTGTGACTTTGACCCATTTGGAAGTGGGAACGTAGGTGGTCCTTGGGCGGAGGATGCCCTTGCGACTTCAAGTCTGTAGGGGAGGGCTTAGGGGGGGAAACTCCAAGGGTTGGGGTTGTTCTTATGTGGTTTACCTTTCCTCCTCCATAAGCTTCAGTTGAGGCTGAATGGGTATGAAATAAGTTAAGGGAATCTAATAAATTGTATTTAACACATGATGTGTTTTGAATAGTAAATGAATGAAGTAAGTGATCTAACTACTTATAATTGGTAATTGAATATATGTATAAGTTTGGCCAATTCCATCTTGTATTGGTTCCATGTGACTTTATGTGTTGTGAAAACTGACTCCACATCTAGAGGATCTGATGTATAGGCCCATGTATCGGTTGATTGTGATTGTGATTGTGATTGATGTTATGTATGAATCACCCAAGAGTGAACCTCCAGGATATTTGAGCAGTGATAGGTAGTCATTGGACCGTGCCAATGACCGATGTCTAGGCTATTGCTAGGGATTAGTCCGCATTCACCTGGTTCATGGAGGTGAAGGTAGTGGGCTAACCTGGTTATAATACAGTCGTAGTGGTTGCATAGGTAGGGACCCATCAATGTGGGTAATGGTAATCTAGGGCTAACCGTGTATTGAGAGGGTTCATTGGCTGTCATTAGTAAGCACGAAAGTGACTGATGCCGTGTGTTAACTAGGATTGCAAAGAAGATAGCTGACAATACCACTAAGGTCACAAGGTGGTATCTGCTAGGAGCTACTTCTTCTTGGGTGGACAAACTTGTTGTCAGTGGCCTATAGGTGATTGAAGTTAGAATCCACTAGGTTTAGTAGGTTCACTGCTTGGGGAAACCCTTGGGATGGTGGATGGACCTGCGGTGTAGTATGGGATCCACCGAATCCCCTCCTATTTGTTAGACTATATACTTAGCCTCGTGGGGTTGAGGACGGACCCACGGTGTAGTATGGGATGCACCGAATCCTCTTCCCATTTGTCCAATGGTGTAGAAGACCGGTGGAAGGATAGGACCCACAGTGTAGTGCACAATGCATTGGTATTCTTTCTATCTGGGATGCATTATGGATATGTGTTAGCCATTGTGATGTGTTAATCAGCCATTGTTATTATGTTATGTGATGTATGGTGGAGCTCATCATTGTGTTTATGTGATGTATGATGGAGCTTGTCACCGTGTATTTGTGATATATGTTGGAGCTAGTCACTAATGTAATTGTGATGTGCGAATGAGATAATAATTGTGTGTACTTGTGATATACATATGAGCTAATCTCGTTGTACTTGTGATTTGTGTATGATTTGATCACTGTATACTTGAGATTTGTGCATGAGATAGTCATTGCTGCACTTGTGATCTATGAATGATCTAGGCATTGTTGCACTTGTGATCTGTGCATGATCCAGTCACTGTTGCACTTGTATTGTGTATGAGCTAATTAGCTTGCGTATATGGGGATATGCTCATGACGGTCTTTGTGTATGATCTTTGGGATTATGGTATGATATGCCCCTTGTGAATATTGTGAATGTTTGTACACTAGTGCTTGGTAATGTTTGATATGGACCCAACACTTGATGGCAAGATATTATCCTTATATTATAATTGACTATGTTAATAGCTTACATGTAATAAATTGATAGTTTTGGGATAAAGGTGAGATAATAGATCGCATACAAGAGGAGAGATTGAACTCCCTCTATCATTGTGGGGTGAACTACGATGCATCTGATTCCCACGAGGGGATACGTAGGTAGGGTCATTATGAACCCTCGAGGCTTAAGTTGTAGGTCTAGGAAAGACCTTAACCTTGGGATCGTATCACTCTTTTGTGCAAGCATATATACCGACAAGAATGACTTGATGCCACCATGGGAATGGAGAATTATTGAACTTAACACTATTAAGGTTCGTGGAAGGTCCTCAATCGTTTAGGTTGGTAGATGTTGTGAATACAAAAATAAAATAAAAATGGTGTGCCCGAGGGGTGGATTTACATCTCCTTATGAGTTTCCTCCTTAATAACTTATCTTGCAAAGGATTGGTTGTTACTCTTAATTAAATTAGGCAATATCATTCAAATGTAACTTTACATTGCTTTTCCCTTCTCATGTTTTGTCAAAGGCCATTAAAATGATAAGAGTCTTTCACACCCCATTGCATAAAAATGATTAAGTAAAAGGATTCATTCTTTCTCTTCATGGCATGTTTGAAGAGGTTTTGGGATAGGAACAAGCTATTGGACACTAAAGTGTGCATAGAGGATATGGACATTGACTTGCAAGCTTTGGAAAAGGTAAAATCTTTGAAAAGGAAACATAGTCAAGTACATGGGGCATAGGAAAGTCGCCCAAAAACAGCACAGCCAAATAATAAATTCTCAAAGCCATGTCAATCATCCTATTAACATTCAAGGACAAAAAGAAGTTTGTGCTGAGATTTGTGTCAATAAATGTCTTGGGGCATTCCAACCTATGCTGCCTAACAGATCTCATAAATGCAATCTTGATCTAAAGGTACCTCATACCATGAACCATTTAGAGTCTGAAAGTATATTGGATAAATAGCCTGAATGTGATGTTCCTGTTAGAAGCCTGCTGTTACAAAAAGAAACACAGCTACTGAAAAATAGAAAATTATGCACCTCAATTCTGAAATACAAGCTGTAATTCTGAAATCTGCAGTTCTAAACTTCTAATACCTTAATAGACACTTAGAGCAAATATTTCAGCTGTTATGAAAGTTACAGCATAGAGATCAATAATTTCATTCATGAATTGTTAGAAATAAATTCTAAGAAGAAAAGCTGGAGTTGACTATTCTGAAAAACATTGAAGATCTGCACCAATTCTTCTCACATGAAACTATGTGGAAGGTTTGACCTGACAAGATAGGACCTCAAACTCCAACTGACTGCCTTACTGATAAGGTGGCTATTTGGGGAAAGAAACACCAAGAATTGTATTTCCCAAAGATGGATGCTTAAACACTATTGAGGTCTTTTATTGTAGTATCTACAACCTTATCACTTCCTTTATCCTAACCCAACTAATTATTTATTGCTAACATAACACCCATAATTTATCCTAACACAATCACCTCTTTATTGCTTGCAGCTTTATTGTAAAAAGCCAACTAAAAGCACTAACCTTTATCTTGGCGCCAAACTGCACAAGTAACAAAGATAGCACAAGTAACAAAGATAACAACTTTATCCTTCCCCGGATTGCATTATTTGTTTCCAACCTCCTAAAATCATTTAAAGCTAACATCTTTATCTAAAGGGAGAGTTGGACAAGTTACAACTTTTATGATTCCAACCTCTAGTAATAATTTTAAGCTAACAATTTATCTTATGAGAGAGTTGGACACCTTACAATTTTTTTTGCTTCCAACCTCAAAAAATCATTTAAACTAACAACGTTATCTAATGAGAGAGTTTAACAATTTACAACTTTTATGACTCCAACCTCTATAACTCAGTCAAAGCTAGCAGCTTTGTGTGGAGGAAAAGCTAGATGATTCATACAAAATTATTTTATTTATTATTACTAGGCTTCGCTTCCCAAAAGTTACATTTCAAAGCTTATTTAAGAGATGGGTACTGCAAAGGTTTCTCTTTAGATTCCCAAGAAGCCTCACTATAGAAAATTACTTTCATGTTAGCCATTATCTTTGAGATAATATTGTATACAACTAACTACCATGGATGATAAGCATGTCAAATAAAATTGATGACAAAAATAATAAATGTTTCCTTAGTAAGTAGTAAGTGCAAATAAAAGTCACTCATAACAAAGGACAATAACTCTTGTAGAGTTGCCTATAATAATTTTGATTCAGAATCATACATCCCATCAGAGAGATTAAAATCAAAGGAATTCACATCCCTTAATAATTCTTACAAGTTAAGATCTCATGTGGGAAATCAACTTTAGATGAATTTCTTGTAAGGAAGCAAAGGTGTGCGGAAACACTTCCTACGCTAACCTTGAGAAGAGGATTATGCAAATTTCAAATAAAATATTATAGAGATTTGAAGAAACAAATAATACCATAAACAATAAAACCATAACACGGTGATTTACGTGGGGAAAACCCTTTCGGGAGAAAAACCCCACACTCCAAAACCTACACAATGTATTATCAAATCTTGAAACAGATTACAACACACTTGCAATACAAGTTCTTACAAGAGTCTTCACCTCAACTCAATTTAGAGGAATTTTAGCAACATTTCGGCAGTATACAAACTTGCAAACTAACTCTCACCTTTCTCTAACACAAATGACTATCTCAAAGTACCAATATATAGTATTACATTACATATGAGAATCTTCTAGAGATAAAACTTTTCTTTTTAGAAAAATATAATAAAATCTCGTAGCAATCTTATCTCTATTCCCGTATAAAAGATATTTCTCAAAATAACCACTTTTCATCTATCACAAAATCTTCTATTCTTGGTTTGCTTTATTTTTTATTTCCATGCAAGGTTGAGACACTTCCTTTTTTTCCTTTTTCTTTGTTTTTTTTTTTCGTATTTATCTTTTTGTTTTAAAATGTTTTATTCCTAACATTCTCCCACTTGTCGAACACCTTGCATGAGCCAGTTAATTTTTGGGGGCCAAAAGGCCCATTAATTTGGAACACCATCTAAACTTCTTTGTGCTCACAAGCTTTGTTAAGGCATCTGCAACATTCGCTACAGTCTCTACCTTTTCCAGCTTCACCCTGCCATCCTCGACCATATCTCTTACAAAGTGATACTAAACATCAATGTATTTGGTCTTGGCATGAAAAGTCGGGTTCTTCGCAAGGGAGATTGCACTCTAACTATCACAATAGGCTGTAACTGCTTCATGTTTCAATCCAACATCTGAACACAAATGCTTCAGCCAAACGACTTCTTTACAGACATGAGTAGCTGCCATGTACTCTGCCTCAATAGTGGACAAAGCGACCATAGCCTGTCGCTTGCTCATCCAACTGATTGCACCACCATTAAGAGTAAACACATATGCACTGGTGGATCTTCTGCTATCGACATCACCATCCCAATTTGAATCCACAAAACCACAAATACTCAGGGAATGTTGATCTCCTGTAACATGAATACATATAGAGTACTCTAATGTACCCCGCAAATATCTGAAGACCCTCTTAATTGCATCCCAATGCACTCTTCAAGGATTAGACATAAAACGAGAAAGAACTCCCATTGCTTGGGTAATATCTGGTCTTGTACAGACCATAGCATACATTAAGCTTCCGACTGCACTCTGGCAAAGCACTCTGCTCATGTCTTCCATCTCCAATGGGGATGTATGACATTTTGAAATGGAGAGATTCATTCCCAATGCAACAGGAACACAAAGTGGTTTACAATCCTACATGTTGAACCTTTGCAAAACAGAAAAAACATACTTACTTTGGCTAAGCCATAGCTTTCTGTTCTCACGATCTCTTCTTATCTCCATCCCAAGTATGTGTTTTTTTGCACCAAGATCTTTCATTTCAAAATTCACAGAGAGCTGAGATTTCAATTCTGCAATCAAACCTTTTCCTTTCCCAATAAACATGTCATCAACATATAAAGCAATTACCAAGAAATAATCACTATCAGATTTAAAATATACACAGTGATCAGATTTAGACCGCACAAATCCCAAACTCAACACATATGTATCAAACTTCTAGCACCACATCCTAGGACTTTGTTTCAGGCCATATAAAGATTTCTTTAACTTACAAACCAACTTGCTTTTACCTTTTACCACATAGTGCTCTGGTTCTGTCATATAAATCTCTTCCTCCAAATCACCATGAAGGAATTCAGTTTTCACATCCATTTGTTCCACCTCTAGATCATAAATTGCTGCAATAGATAATAAAAACTGAATGGATGTCATTTTAGCAATAGGAGAAAAGATCTCACCGTAATCAATACCCTCAACCTGAGAGTATCCCTTCGCAACCAACCGTGCCTTATACTTTTCAACATTTCCATCTGAACCAATCTTTTTCTTAAACACCCATTTACATCCAACAGGTTTTTGACCTTCGGGCAATGGTACAAGGTCCCATGTATCATTCCTTTTAAGAGCTGCCATCTCTTCATCCATGGCTATTTTCCAAGACTCTGCATCATTTGTACCCAAAGCTTCTTGCACAGATCTCGGTTCATCAACGTTAGTACTCAAAGCAAATATACACTTCCAATCATCAGGTGAATACCCATACCTTTGAGGTGGTTTCCTTTCCCTTGTAGACCTTCGAACAAGTTGAGGTGGAGGTTCTTCCACTTCTTCCTCCTCTCCTAAAGATTCAGAGCTTGATGAGCTCTACTCAAATTCTTGTCTATTTTGGGGTATCGATTCAACTTCCTCAGGTGTAGAAGGAATTTGAATCACATCTTTTTTCTGTTCAATTTCTTTATGTTGTTCTAGCTGAAAATTAACAGGAGAAGATTTAGTCTCTCTAAAAATAACACTTCTAGAATAAATTACCTTTTGTGCAACAGGGTCCCAAAGCTTGTATCCTTTCACACCATAGCTATAGTCGATGAAGATACATTTAACAGCCTTAGAATCCAATTTTGTTCTCTTCTCCTTAGGCATATGTGCATATGCCTCACAACCAAAAACTCTTAGATGTCTAAGTGAAGGCTTTTTCCCCAAGCATGCCTCCATTGGCATTTTATCAATAAGCGTCGATGTAGGAGATCTATTTATTAAATAACAAGCAGTTGCAATAGCTTCAACCCAAAACATTTGTTCTAGACCGGCTCCACTCAACATGCTCCTAGCCTTCTCCATCAATGTTTTGTTCATTCTTTTTGCAACTCCATTTTGCTGCAGAGAATACGGAGTTGTCTTTTGTCTTTTAATCCCGCAATTTGTACATAATCTGTCAAAGTCTGCAGAATAGTACTCACCGCCATTGTCAGTCCTCAAACATTTAATTTTCTTTCTAGTCTGAGTTTCTACCATAGCCTTGAACTCCTTAAAACGACTGAAAACTTCAGATTTACTCTTTAAAAAATATACCCATGTTCTTCTACTAAAATCATCAATAAAAGTAACATAATAAATTGATTTACCAATAGAAGAAACATCAACAGGACCAAATACATCAGAATGAATCAGATCCAAGATACATGAAGACTTATGAGAAGATGAGTAAAACTGAACGCGGTTTTGTTTTCCATAAATACAATGTTCACAGAAATCAAACTCTAGATTGCAATCATTCAAAACCTCAACAAGGTTTTTATTTTTCAGGGCTTTTAAACCCTTCTCTCCAATGTGGCCAAGCCTTTGGTGCCATAACATGGTCTTCTCTACAGACAACTTTGATTCAGTAGACAAAGCACCCTTGGGTACCCAGAAGCCATGACCATCCACAAAAGAGGAAACCATCTCTTTTTTCAGCAAAGTAGTTTTTGGCTTAAACTTATCAGAAGTGCTATTGCATTCAACTGTACATGCATCAAGTTGGTATAATGTACCCAATCTACTTCCTCTCGCTATCACCATAGCACCTCTCACCATTTTCACACCTGCTTTAGAAAATTGTGCATGCACACCCACATCTATTAACTTGCTAACAGATAATAAATTTCTTGCTAGTCCTGGGATATGCAAGAAACCATCAAATCGTCTAACTCTACCATCAAAAAAATTCACATGAATACTGCCACGGCCAACAATATCAAGGAAAGAATCATCACCCAAATATACCTTACCACCATCATAGTTTTCATACTTACTAAACCAATTTTTGTTAGGAGTCATGTAGAAAGATGCACCTGAGTCTATCAACCATACATTATCACCAGCACAAGTGGCCAAGGCTACAATAAAGGAATCTCCATCTTCCTTTTCATACTCAGAATTAGAATATTGCTTCTTCTTCTTCTTTTTCTTGTCTTCTTTACAGTCCTTTCGGAAGTGTTCGGGTTTGCCACAATTCCAACATATTTCCTTGGACTTACAAGGAGATTTTGATCTCCCCTTGTTTTTGGACTTGGAACGGCCACATTGCTTCTCATCTTTGCCTCGTTCTTTTGGTCTTCCTCAAACAATTAAAGCCTCTTTGGCACTCAGAGAGACCTTCCTTCTCATCTCTTCAGAGAGTAGAGAACCAACAACGTCCTCCATCTTCAAGATGACAGAAGTGCTCCCAATGGCCATGACTAGGTTGTCCCATGAGTCTGGCAATGAACACAACAAAGTTTGGCACCTTTCTTCTTCATCCATCTTAACCCCAACTGAGGTCAACTGAGTCACCAGTATATTGAATGTTTCTAGATGCTCAAAACTTTGTCCACCTTCTTCCATTCTCAATGAATATAACTTCTTCCTCAAGAAAATCTTATTTACTAGAGATTTGGCTTGGTATATTTCACCCAACTTCTTCCAAAGATTCTTTGAAGTGGGTTCTTTGTGGACATTTATCATAATTGAATTTGCAAGACAAATTCTTATTATACCTTTAGCTTTTCTATCCATTACATCATATTTTGTAGCCAAAGTTGGATCCATAGGCCTCTGGACATTTTCATCCATTGCATCCCATACATCTCAATCAATCAATAGATCTTCCATCTTCAGCTTCCACATCTCAAAGTTCATCCCAGAAAACTTCTCTACTTCAATCCTCCCAGATGTGCTCCCCATCTCTATTATCTTGCAATATAGAATATGAAATACTCTGCACAAGCTCCCACTCAAACTTGATTAGCTCAAAAAACCCTGTACCCAACAAATAGAACCAAAACTGGCCAGGCTCTGATACCACTTGTAAGGAAGCAAAGGTGTGTGGAAATGCTTCCTACACTAACCTTGAGAAGAGGATTATGCAAATTTCAAATAAAATATTATAGATATTTGAAGAAACACATAATATCATAAACAATAAAACCATAACACAGTGATTTAAGTGGGGAAAACCCTTTCGGGAGAAAATCCCACTCCAAAACTTGCACAATGTATTATCAAATCTTGAAACAGATTACAACACACTTGCAATGCAAGTTCTTACAGGAGTCTCCACCTCAACTCAATTTAGAGGAATTTTAGCAACATTCTGGCAGCATACAGACTTCCAAACTAACTCTCACCCTTTTCTAACACAAATGACTATCTCAAAGTACCAATATATAGTATTACATTACATATGAGAATCTTCTAGAGATAAAACTTTTCCTTTTAGAAAAATATAATAAAATCTCTTAGCAATCTTATCTCTATCCCCATATAAAAGATACTTCTCAAAATAGCCGCTTTTCATCTATCACAAAATCTTCTATTCTTGGTTTGCTTTATTTTTTATTTCCATGCAAGGTTGAGACACTTCCTTTTTTTCCTTTTTCTTTGTTTTTTTTTTCATTTTTTTCATTTTGTTTTAAAACGCTTTATTCCTAACACTTTTGGAGTTTTTTTGTTTCAATCCTTATCTTGAACATATGATTCACATCTTCAACCTTTTCCCATTTGGTAGGGACTCTAGCTATAGTGCAGCTCTTGTTTAAAAAGTTTTGTTTATTTACATATATAATAATTATAGATTAAGTATTTTTTTTATTACTTTTAAATTAATATTTTGAAAAAATAAAAAATTAAAATTAAAATGATTAAAATTGTAAAAAATGGTCACTTTTTTATGTATTGATATATATTATATTGTTTTTATTATAACGAGATTATAATTTTATAAATTATGGTTTTATATATGAATATCTTATTAATTAATTATTTTCCTTTTAATTTTTCTTACTTTAACATTTTTAAGATTTTGTTTTCAATAAGATTGAAATAGTATAAATTTTTAACTTTTACATTGAAATATTATAGAGATGAAGTGTGTTTTCTATGTTTATCATACATTTACTATTTAGACAACTTTAAAACTAAATATGAAATTTATGAAGTTTTTTAATTTAACAAAAAATTAATATGACAACTTTAAAACTAAACATCTTTTTATCAAGCTAAAATATTTATATATCAAGCTAAAATATTTATATACTATACTCTGCATTAAAAAATTACATAAATTTTCATGATTAACTTGTAAATAATATTAACTATAATTTAAACAAAATTTATAATATGATGAATTGACTAAACATATTCTTGAAGAAGACTCGTAACCTTACATTCTCTTACAAATGTATGTTTTTGAAATAATGTAAACAAGTCATTGGTATGAACTTGCAATTTTCATATATAATTTGTAAAAAAAGACCCATTCAATTTATGAAAATCCAATGGATCCTTTTTAACAAATTAAGGATTTCAATGATTCTAAGGTTGTACCCAACCTTAGAATTTGATGGCCATCTTTTAAAGTATAGGATGCAGTCTCTTTTAAAAAAAAAAAGTTTTGAATGAGGAAATTTGTGACTTTTAATAAAGATAAAGCTAAGATATAATCAACTTAATTTTTTATTTAAAACTTTTCAATGGGTCAAGGATGTGACTCAAATTATTAAAAAGAACACTATGTCCAATTTTGATGGATTTCTCAAATGTAGGAAAATAATATGCAAATCATACAATAACACTATGTCCAATTTTGATGCATTTCTCAAATGTAGAAAAATAATATGCAAATCATACAATAGTGGCATTCATCACTATATTCATTCAACTATACAAGAAAAAGCCAATTATTTAAGGAAAATTTTAAAATATTTCAATTAAGTATGAAATGAGCTGAACTTCAAAAATGAGTGTGATGCTAATCTAAAATTTAGTGGAATTACCTCCTTGACGATCTCAATAGATATGATAATCAAGTTTGTATGGTGATGGATTGGGAGTTGTATAGGTTACAAATTAAATTGAAAATATTCATTGTAACTAAGTGACCTATTAAAAATGTTGAAGCAGTGCTTACAATTCTAGAGAACTTATTTTAGAATTGTGGGGCCTTTCACAAAATGGAAAATCTTCCTAGGTGACTATAAAGAAAAGTCTCCTAGAGATTTAAGAGAGTAAATTGACTAGATGAAAATAAAACCTAATTGCAACCTCTACAAGCTATCCAAATTAATGTTGCATAAAGATATCAATAATTTCCTAGTGAGGAGAAAGTATTTGTCTGAAATGGTATTCTCATTTTTTGAGAAGGCTACCATATGTAATTATTAAGTAATATTAAAATTGTTAGAGTGAATAATTTATCTATTCACTATAGGTTAAGTGTACTTATTTTTATAAGGTTAGACAACATTTTGACTAACTGAATGAACAATTTTTTAGGCCTCTAAAGTTTACCTACTTGTCTAATAAGCCTCATGTGCATACCTTTTGATGTTGTAAGACTTTCCGTCTCACCTCAAAGGTTGTTTGTAGTCATTTAACTCTTGTCACCAAGGTTGATGTCTTGGTCAAATAGGTTGTTGGTTTGCACATTCCAAGTGATCCAAAGGTTGAAACCTACAGGTCACTTATCTACTTGTTTGTGTCACATCATGGGGGACTTTTCAATCCACATGACAGGTGGATTGTCTCTTCATTGCCTACATATGCAAGGGTTCCTCATTATATAGGTGGTCAATTTCATACATATTTGACATTGTTCATTGTGCTTATTATATATTCTCCATTGTTGTAGGATCTTATATTTTCTTATTCTTATATCTAGTGAAAAATTTATGTTTCAAAATTTGTTCATTTATTTTCAAGAAGCCGAGTTTAGTTTGTAAAGGTGGAAAAATTAAAAGATTCATAAATTTTGATTAGTAACTCAGATTTGAGTGTCATTTCTTGTGAAAGTGCTTATTGTTTTTCCAGGATTCCAATATGCATAATATCACACTCATATTATAAAGTGTTAGTTTATGCCACTTTTGAACTATTTACAAAGCACACCTATAGTGACAACTTATAGGGGAATCAAATAATCAAAGGGGGTTTTGTGTGTGGTCTATTTTTGCTCTTCCTCAAAAATTTATTTTGTGGGTTGTGTTTTTTCTTCACTTTTGCTCATATTTTTAAGTTCTTCATTTTTGCATTTCTAGAATGCAACTATCTAAGTATAGCAATATGGAGTCTAATGTTATTGTACTACCCCTAACACCATTCTACTACCATGATTGGAAGTTGAAATTAATTCTTGTACATAAGAACAATGATTTATATAAGGTAACTATAGGAATGAAAGAAGAACCCAGCAAAGCTAAAGAAAAAAAAGTTTTTTAATAAGTGTGACCAAGATTTGGATTTCTATGTTTAAATTTGTCTCCTATATTTTTGTTCCATGTTGAGAAATTGAAAACATCGAACAAATTTTTGGAATCTCTAAATAAAGTATTTGGGAAATTTGATGAACTTAGAAGCCACGAGTTGGAAAATCAACTCTTAGGTCTTAATCAAAGAAAAATTTCAAATTTATAGTACTTCTTCACTAAATTTAAATCTTCAAAGTTGTAGTTAAAAGATTGAGAAATTAACAAGAAAGAGGACGAATTATAACATGATCTAAAGAAATTTATCAAATGTTAGGGAAAAATAAAGGAAGCCTATTGTGTGCGTGATAAGGGATTTCATGACAAACTCCTGGTATACTCAAAGGGCTACCTATCAAAGCTAGGTTTTCTTAAGACCTAACTCACTCCAACTGTGCATTTAACCAACAATATTTCTAGGCCCTCCTTCTACAATCGGTTCTATTAAGGGTATTTTTAATCACTCACAATGTGCTAGGAAATAAGGGTTTATTGTTGTAGTGTAGGAAAATTCATTCCCTTTCATTTTCACACTTTTTTTCTAGCACACATTGCTTTATTTATCCTTATTTATGTTTTAATTGGTCCTATTTTGCATCCACAAGCATAATAAATTATATCTTTTTATGGCTAATACCCAAAAACATCAAATGATAAATGATAATTTAATGATTTTGGCTATGTGTCCTTTATTTTTGGACAGGTATTAATAAGAAAAATATGGTGTCTTTTGTCCCCAAAATGACCCCTTTTTGGAGTCCGTACCTTGAATTTCGAGCCTCAAGACTAATCTGTCACCTAAGGTGTCTTAGTCCTTCTTAGGTGATTTTCTGGATCTAATTTCAAATCCTCGTGGGATTTAGTCTCCTCTAATTAATGATTTCATATGTTGGCTTGTTGTGGTGTAATTTTAGGATATTAAGCATGGATAAGTATAAATACAAGGTTCTTTCACTCATTTTATCATTCAAGAAGCCAAGAATTTTGTGTGAGCATTCCTTATAGTAAAATTGAGATCATAAGAGCATTCAAGAGCAATTCATCAAGAATTTGTAGTCATCATCAAGATTCAAGCATCATATCAAAGACACTCTTGTTGTTAAACATGCACACGAGAACTAAGAGGGGGGGTGAATCAGTTGTCACACAAGTTCAAAATTAAAACTTTATCACTTATCAATTCTTCAACCACACTATTTTGTTATTAAATATGAGTATGAAACACAAATAATAGAATGCAAATCAACACAACGAACACCAAATTTTTATGTGGAAAACACAATAAGAGAAAAACCATGGTGAGGTTTAACTCACAATATAAAGATTATAAAACTGAATACAGAGGCTCATTACCAAGGGCTCACTGCCCAAAATATGACTCACTATCCAAATTCAAAGGCTCACTATCCAAATACAAAGGCTCACTACCTACAAAAAGGACTCACTTTCCAACAGGGAGGCTCACTACCTACAAAAAGGACTCACTTTCCAACAGGGAGGCTCACTACCTATAGATACAAAAAAGAACAAAAATTCTACCACAACAATTAAAGCACATTTGTAGGATTATAGAAAACTTCAGCTCACTGCCTTTAGCACACTAAAAACTGCTATCACTACTCACTCACACACACACTTCTACTCTTATGATTTGTAACTCATTTTCACCACTTTGCATCACTTTGTCTTACAACTCCTCACAATTTAACTTGATTTTATACCATTTTCACCCTTAGAAGAATTTACCAAGGTCAGCCACAAATAACCCATTTCATAAATTCAAATCAGGCCAGTAACTCAAAATTCCCGTAGTGGAAAGGAATAAGAGTGGACCAATAAAATTATTCTTCAAGATCAAAAATAACATTCTCAAATCAACCGCATGCTTCCTCAATTAATTTTTTATTTTTCAAATGAAGTGTAGACACCAAGTCGGCCAAACCTAATGAAAACACAAATGAACAATGATGCACGCACTTCCCAACATGAAGATGACACACAGACACCTCAACATGCTTCATTATTCACGAGACTTCATCTCAAACTTCTTTAGATACGTCTGCAACATAACAATATATTTCATACACTGAATACCTTTCACTAGATCATCTAAACTATGCAAATCTACATTGGAATATAGAAACATGACTTGCAGATTACCAAACTTCAACCTTCCTTGCCAAGACATAGAGAACACCATCATAAGACAAATCCTAGATCCATAAGATCTGAAATAAACTAGTGGAGGAATGTGGAGCATAAACATTTATCCTAGTCCACAGAAGATCAACTCTGCCATAGAACACACATACTTGTGGACATAGCTTTCACATACCATCTCACTAGAAATTGAAATTTAGAATATATTACCATCAAATCATCGTAATGAAAAATTCAGAACCACACATGCATAGGATCAACATAGGAGAAAAATGGAGCACATATCGGAGCACAATCTAAACACATTCATCACTCTAACTTCTCTTCTTTATTAATTTTCTTAAAATCACTTGGAAAATCATCAACACAACACATCGACAACCATTTAAGATAGCTCCATGTACTCACAACATTTGAATAACATCTCAACTATACATGTTCAATCTGCAACATATTGAACAGTGTTGACATCAATGAAAACATCAATGACAACACTGCTAGACTAGCCCATACTTGCAAAAGTCTCCCCCTTTGTCATCGATGGCAACACATGGTGTGAAAAACCATAAAAAAAGACAACCTACATAATTTGTGGTAGGAGGAGGCCATGATAGGTTAGGGGAATTGTAATTTGTACTCGAATTTGAATAGAGTTAATAAAATTTGAATTGCTTGCAATCTTTGTTTTGTTGGTTGTTGAATCTTGGGAGAGAATTGCCTATGAATTTGTTTTCTGTTTTGAGTTAGTGTGCAAAGGGGAGGACTCTCTTACATCAAATTTTATTTATATATTTAAATTAATTGAAATAAATGCATAATAAAATAGCCATAAAAATATTTAATAGAACTACATATCTCAATAAATAAAAAATAATCTAATCACTTGAGTATATACAATTTTACATACAACACCATTATTTGAAGATATTTTAGTTAGTTGCAAAGGATTATTAAAATATTTCTATGAACCATTCTGCCCTCTTAATAATTTGGCTTTACTTTTAATTCGATCATATCTTTGTCACATATGATGGATCTGCGATACTCCCATGTAATTCTTTTGGATCTTCCACATTACTAGCTTCCAAAGCATAACCAACAGATCCATATTTTTTTCACATGTACCAATGAATATATCCTTTATCAAAAGTATGAGAAAAATCTATTAAATATCAAGATAGATTATACAAAAAATTTGAATTAAAATGAGAACGAATCTCCATAATTCATGAAGATTATTGACAAATGTTTTTGGATTGGATTGTGTCAGTGTTTTTGCATCAATTTTTCAGATCACACTCTATGATCCATCATTTTTTATGCCTTATGCTCTCTTGTTCATCCTGATCATGATGGATCATGGAGTTTGATCTGGAACATCCATGCAAAACACACTCACACAATCTAATCCAAAAACATTTGACATAATATAAGAAACTTACTGATTTGTAGCCACCAAAATCCTTCCCACTAGCTTCAGTGACCACACTAACTGGTTGATGTGATACAACCATCTTAATTGAATTTTCATCCACACTTGACATATGTTCCATTTTTGCAACATGATATTCATATTTAATATATTTCTTTCTTATTTAAGGTGTTTGAAAACCTCAACTAAATATTATAAAAATATATATTAAAAATAATTAAAATTATTTATTGGCATTGTTCATTTAGATACAAGGGTTCAATTTTCTATTAATATATTGTAGACTCATGAATTTGAATCTTCATGTTAAAAGTATTGATGTATGGGTGACTTCATACTCTAATCCCTTGATAAACTAGTGTGCTAATAGATTTTGTTTGCAAATTTGAACTATTCACATCAACACAATATGTGCATGCTGAAAATGAAGTCAATTATTTGTGACTCTATTAAACTCAAATCACACTAAAAGTTCTCATATTATCATTTAAAAAAAATTAATACACTTAAAATATAAAATAGATGATTGAAAATCTTAATGCTCAAGTTAAAATGAACATACCAAACTATTGGTTGCAGGTACCATCAAAAACCTTATACTGATAATCATCCTCATTAGAAATTCCAACCTTATACTGATAATCATCCTCATCAAAAATCTCAACTTTGTTGATGCAGGTAAAGAGAAAGCCCAACCCTTAAAACCATATATTAATTATTTGATCAAGTCAATAGTAGTCTAATAATTTATCTTTATAATAATAATTTTTAATGTTGAGATTTTTTTGTTATAAATTATTTAAAAACCTAAATTTACTTTTGTATTTTTAGTTTTTTAAATTCTTTTAGTAAAAGAAAGAATTTCTATTTCTATTTGAAATTAAGTATTAGTATATATAGATACTATATTCAAAACAATAAAATAAAATAAAAAATTACTATGTTCTTAATATTTTTTAGTTGTTATCCACATATCTTTCTATTATAAATTCTTTTAAAAAATACCATATTTTTTAGTAGTTAAATTAGGACATGTTTCTAGTATAAATTAAAATTATATATTTTAATAATTAAAAAAGAAATTTTGTATTGATTAATCTAAGGATAATGCTTTTTTATAATATTTTTAATGTACATATAAATTATAATTAAAATAAATTTAAAATGTAATATTTGAGATATATTTACTTAAAAAAATAGATAATATTTTATATTTTAGAATAGTTTTTTTATCAATTCAAAATAGTCATAAGGGGTTGTACCCTTGTATTAATAATCACTAAATATGAATGTTATGGAGATTATCAAAATGAGGCTAGTTATTAGACCTCCATAGAAGACATGATGAGCTCCATTAAGATAAAATAGGAGTATTAACAACAATCAAACCATTATTTGAAACCCTACCTACATCCTATGCCTAGCTCCCCTGATCCAAAATTAGAGGATAAACCCATACTATTTTTCTATCAGCCTATATTACCCAAAAATGACTACAAAGTATGTCTTATGGTGATTCAACCTATTCCTCTTACCCATTAATCCCATAATTGGCTTGTCTTAGTGGCATTCTTCCCCCATATTGTTGGCTCTTGCCACCAGTTCTCTAACAGCCACTAAGTCCACAACTTCTTTGACCTCACTCTATGTTTTTATCCTCTCTTTACCAACCTTTCCTCCTAGATATACTGCTACAATGACCCCAACCCTTCATTTGGTGCCAACCCTAGAATTCTCTTAAGGAAGATGATACTCGTTTGCACCATGTTTCTGAATTTTTGTACCACTAAAGGGTCCTTGATAAAGATGAGTGAGTATCACTTAAACACCTTTTTTCACTTGTGGATGAGATAGTAAGCCTTTGGTAATGGAATCCCCCACTTATTTTTTATATTATCTAAAATATCCTCCAAACCACCAAAGAATTTGTTCCATATTAGCTTTCTGCAAAGCACCTCCACCACTTCCTTTAAATGCCCCAAATTTAGCATGTATGCTAGAAACATGGACGATATTTCCAAATTCACCCTTTATTTGTGATAAGTACCCAAAAATTATTTCCCTAATTCCATCTTTATTATGCATAGAATCAACCCATGCCTTGTTTTAAATATGACTCCCAATCTTTTCTCTATTATTTCCCCAAAAAGTAAATTTGTCTTCTTTGGCTCTCCAACCTTTTTGGCATGTCTATTTTCTTTCTACCAAACTGTTTGTAGTGTATAGTATGATCTACCACTAATGGGGGTATAAAAGCTTGTATTCATCCCATGTTTTACCCTTGAAGCTTGGGCTGAGGTTTCCAAAACATCATTACTCCATAGCCTCCCAAAAGTCTAAATCTCTCCACATTATTACTCCTCATCCAAGTCCATAATGGCCTTAGATCACGTTGTGCTCAGGATCATACTATTTATAACTATATTGCTACCTACACTACCATGACCTTTTTGGCCAACTCATAGGCCACATCATTCCATCCTTATAGATGTGTGATACTTTGATCTCTTTCATTCCATTTAATATTTGCATTATGGGAACCAACCATTTTCTAAGTTTTCAATTTGGCATCCAACCTTGATGGATTGTATTTACCATTATTTGTGAGTCAGGTCCTTCTAAGTGGATTTTCTCAATTTCTTCCTTGCACATTGAATTCCTATCATTATGGCCCCAAATTCAACCTCTTTAATGGTTCGTCTCCCTAGATAAAATGATTTCTCTATCAAATTTGATCCTTTGTGATCTCTTATCATGCATCTTGCTCCACCCTCCCTTGGGTTACCTTTTTCCACACCATTGAAGTTAACTTTTAACTATTTCTTTAGGCATTACCTTCTCTTGGAATATCCTCCTATTGCACTCCTTTCATAACTCCCAGACTATGATGGATGGTGTTGCAATCTATAAACTATGAAATAAAGCCTTTCTTTGGGTGTTAAGCCACATCAAAAAGATGTCTTTGATGTGTTATGATAGTGGTCTTTTCCATCCAAGCCTACACATCATCCTCTTCCAATAATATTCCATATATTCATAGCCAAGAAACAAATGGTTCAAATCTTCACCCTCCTTCTCACATAGAACACAACAACTATGACCCTAAATTCCCATTTTAGTTAGCCTATCTTTTGTTAATATTTTGTTCTAGATAGCCATCCACGCAAACACACCCACCTTTGGGAAACATAATTGATGCCAAAATATGTGTTCTTGCTAATCTTATTTTTTATTGTATTTTCCTTGAGCTTATAACCCAATTTTACATTGTATTCTCCTAAAATTTCCCCACACAACCTTGTTGTGCCCTTAGCACACACGCCCCGTTCGGAACGGGGACCCTCTTTTCTTTCCCCTCACCGGGTCTTTTGGGGCCACCTCGTTTTGCGTGCCCCTCTTTTTTGATGTTCTGCATGGTCGATGTTGCTCAAAGGTTTCATCATAAATCGACCATGCCTCCGCTTTTGGTCTTTTGCTGCCCTCCCGGGCCTCACGGGTTCCCTCTGGCTTTTTGGTCCTAAACGGCCCTAGGCCTCTCCAGGCCCGGGTGTCCGGGGTTCCCTGTTTGGGCTTCCCCTTTGTGAAGGCCGTCCTTCGCGGCGTTCTCCGGGCGTCCGCCCGCCCCTCAGGGCCCGCTCAGCCGCCCTCCATTTAAAGCTCGTCAAAAATCTTTCGGGGCGGCGCTCACCCCTTCGAGCCCCGGTCCTCGGAAGTCCACTTTCGGACTTCCGTCCCGGGTCCGCTGCCTGCCGTGGGACCTTCCGGGCCCGGCTGTCCGAAGTTCCATTCCCGGAACTCCATGACGGTTCTGCCGTCCTCCACGGCGGAACCCTGCCAGCTTCCCGACCTTCGGGCCCCGAGGATCTCCTCACTGTCGCCGTTAAGCGGCATGAAAAATCCTTCGACGACATATCCTTGCCGACCTTTCGCCCTCCGGGCCCCGGGCCTATCTTCGCTGTGGCCATTCAAAGTTCGAGAAAATCTCGCAGCGGCCGTCACATCGCGTCCTCCCAGCCGCTGAGTCTCAGAGTCTCCGCTGCTGCCGCTGACCTAAAATTCAAACTCACCAACTTTCATGCGTGGCCATACGATCATTTATTGCGGTATTAATGGTGGCTGGGGTATAAAATGCCCAACCCGCCAAAGTCATTTTCACAATCTGAATTGGAGCGAATTGACAGGCCAAGCATCTAGAGCCCACCGCGATCAGTAGCATCACGATCATCTATGTCCGCATCACTCCGTCGATTCCCGGTGGATTCTGCATCTTCCCGCTCGGCGTATTCGAGGTAGGCCATCCCCGTTTACCCTCCCGTCTTTTTTGTAATATTGAAGGATTTAGATAAATTGAACAAATAGTTAGGGTGGCATGAAATCGAAGAACACCAATTCGCACACCAAACCCATGTGGCGAAAAATCCGCAAAACCCCCAGAATGACCTCCTTGCTAAATCGGGACCTCTCCCTATCGCGGCTATTCTTCGCGCAGGGAAAATGTCCCTCCCAGGCCCGGACCCTCGGGGTTCCGCCTTCCGAGTTCCCTCGTAGGTCTTCCTTCTCTGCACGGCGTGCGTCGCCCGGCGCACCGCCCTCCGGGCTCCGCTTTCGCCTTGGTCTTTTTGGAACCCTTGGGAGATTAAAATTGTCTGTCATGTTGCCCTCGGGCCCCGGACGACGAGCTTCCCTGCCATTTTCTTCGTTCCCGCTACGCTGTCTTTCGACAAACTTGCCGATGCCTCCCGATCCCCGGAATCTGACCTTTTCATCGCCGCTCGCTGGTTGTTTCCCATCCGCGGCTGCCGCGTCCCCGGAGTCCGGGTCTCGGACTTCCGTTCGTGGAGGGCTGTTGCTTCCTGCCGTCGGGATTTCCACTCCGTCCGCCCGTGTGCCGGGCCCCTGTGGTCGGACTTCCGCCCTCGGAAGTCCTCCTCTAGCCCACCGTTGTTTTTTAAATGGAAATTTTCACCCCGTCCTCTTAGACGTCGGGCCCCAGGCCTCCACTTGCCGACTGGCTTTGCAGTTATTCTTCGGTGCCATGGGACCTTCCGGGCCCGACCGTCTAGAGTTCTGTTTTTGGGTCCCGGGCTTCCACTCGCCACCGCCGTCGCCTGAAATCAACGAAAATCTCACGGCGGCTAGCGCCTCACATCCTCCTAGCCTCCGGGCCCCGCCACGCATAATGCCGCCAAGCCTAAATGCCAAACTTAACGTCGGCCGCCTTTTGTCCTCCGGGTCCCGGGCCTCGGACTTCCGCCCCCAGTCTTTTTCCTGCTGTCCGTCGTTGCCAACGGCCGTCTCCTGACAGCTTCCCGACTTGAAATCTCCGATGCCCCTTGGGTCGATCCAAACAAGCTTAAATCCAGAATCTGACTTCGACCCACGTCCTAAAATGTGCTCTTCTCCATCATGGACCTCCTAAAACATTAAGATTTGGCCAAGATGGGTCTTCGAGAGCTTTTAGCTGCATTTTCCCTTCCAGGCAGCATTCCTGTCAGGGAAGTCCGGCCCTCCGGGCTTGGATTGCCCAAATGCCCTGAAATGAAGATCGATAACATCTAGGAATAGAATTTATGATATACTAGATTGATTATTTAGATGTTATGCTCAAAATATGGACTAACATGAACGCTTTAATGTTTTGTTGCACTGACTTTGCCTTTGCTTGTAGGATATATGGAATCAGCTGCAGGAACTTCAGGGGCCTCCGCCGAAAAGGACAAGGGAAAAAAGTTAGGAAGGACCCCTTGGGGAAAAGAAGATAAAGATCAGATGAAGTTTCAGTTCCAAGGTGAGCCGCTCCAGTCGAAGGTCTCGACGGAATGGAAAGAGATTTCAGATACCAACATTGGTTAGGTTGACATAGACGAATTCACTCAGAGGGTCAAGGTCAACCCTACGACAAAGAACGTCAGACTAATAAGGCAGAGTGGAATAGCCAAGGCTGGCGGCTTCCCTCCCTCTCTAGTGGCACCTGAACTAGTGATGGCTTGCCAAGAAGCCTATCAAACTGACACCAGGATGATTGTGGATAAGGAGGGGAACATCCTTGCCGACATGTCGCCAGAGGGAATCACGAAGACATTCCACATTCCCATGTTCCCACATATGGAGGTTCCCACGTTAGAACAATGCTAAGCGGCGTGGGATGCTAGTCCATCAAGATGCAAGAAGTCTATCAACCTCTATTGGATTAAGGATAAATAGGGCAGCGCTGCGAAGGTTCCCCAAGAACTCTTCTGCAGCAATTTCCAAGAAGACTACCACGACTTGGTAACTATGCTGAGCAGGGTTATTGGTCTCCCAGCAGCCGCCTATTTCCAAGAATGGATGGCCTATTACATTGAGCAGATCCTGTGGGGGAATAAGGACGTTAACACCAAGGTCTCATTCGACTAGGGAGGCATCATTAGCAACTGCTTCCATGAGCAGTTTGTCAACGTCAAGAAGAGCTCTAAGTTCTACATGACCTCCTACCTGGTATATTCCCTGGCAGGTCAAAGACAATATAGCGGGCTGTTTGTGGCACCCGATCAGGGGCACAGGCGAGGGCTCAAACCGTTTGACAAATACCCTCAACTCCAATACCGCAATTTCAAGGAGTACTGTCGGGTCAATGATGCCTTCACCGGCCATATCATCAGATTAATCGCCGGAGACTTCGAGAGGAGGGTCTCCCACAGCACCAAGGCGCTCCTGAAGGAATATGCTTTCCTATTTATCCAGTTCCCCAAGTTCACCTACATCCGGGTTCAGGGATTCACAGAGCGGCCAAACAGATTGCCACGGTACCTAAATGACAGGATCATCCTCCTGGAGCTTTCCTGGTAGCTCCAGCACATCCAGGCCGTCTTCAGCAATAAGCACATAGCAAGGATCTCCTATCCCATGACCCTTGGCCAGGGCCTGTATCGACTACAAACTTCTCAATGTGCTAGCAATTTTGAGAAGGAACTCAAGGAATATAATCTTGACTGGTACACTGTCTGCCCGCGGATGGATCCACATGGCCATGTCAGAAAAGCACTGGGACCGGCATATGCCCACCAATACCACATTGAAGACTTTTGGGCCGATTGCAAAGATGACAAGGAGGTGTTCGCCAGGCACTATATGCGCATGACGGTGCTATTCCTAAGAAGAGTGTAGCCATTCCCAGTGCCGGATCAGGTTGAGGAAGATGAGTCTACAATCATGCACCCAAGGTACCCTGCAGTCGCCAACCTGCCAATTCCGTCGATTGACTGGGACGAACAAGAGGTCGATGACCTGGACACCATAACCCAACCAATCATAACCTGTACCAGAGAGTGGGTCAATGGACAGGTGGCCTATTTGAAGCAACAAGGGGTGGTTCTCACCTATGAAGGGCTCAAGAGCGAACCGAGTGCCACATAAGACATTGCTGCCACCACGTCGATTGGTGGGACCTCCCAGTCTCCTCCAGTCACCAGGTCCCAGAAGAGAAAGGGAATAGAGAAAGCACAGTCTGTGGACCCCAAGGAGCAAGCAAAAAAAGAAACGGGAGGATCATCTCCCAAAAGGCTCGAGCAGACGGTGGCTACGACAGAATCGCAGCCTCCCTTGGCTCTCCCTGCCCCTCATATTGCACCGTCCGCCTCCCAAGCTATGGTCGCCGCATCTCCGCCGGCGGTGGAAATTTCTGTCCATCTTGCCCCTTCGCCCCCGGCTGGGTCAGTAGTCATCATTGATTCCTCCTCTGGCGTGACCACTCCTCCTTCCTCTGCTACCATGTCTCCAATTACCTCCCTCCCTCTGGCAACAATACATCGCCTCTTCCCATTGCCGTTATGCCCGAGGCCCTTACGAGACATATGCAAAACCTCCCCCTGAGCTTTCCCAAATATTGATGAATCCAGCTCTCCAAGCGGCCCTCGCCCAAGTCCTCGTGACGACTCAGCCATCACAACCGCCAACGGGGCCACCAGCCATGGAAGCCACAATGAAAATATCAAAAGAGTTAGAGAAGCGAGAGTAGGAAGCCTCAAGGTCTATGGAGGAGGAGGCCCATGAATATCATGAGCACCCCGAGTACGAGCATCGAACCATCAACAAGGTGGTCTATGAGGGGGAAGAGACAGGCTCTTCCGAGAGCAGAGATGAGGAGGATGGCTCGGGTGCCAAGGAGATCATCCAAACATTTGATGAGGACCTTGAGGAGGAGATGGCGCAGCAGCTGAAGAACGTTGGGGAGGAAGCCGAAAAGTCACCACATTGTGAAGAGGGGCAGCCACCAGAAGAGCAGCCGCAAAAGGATTTATCTGAGGCTGAGACCCATGTTGACAAGAGCCCTGAGGCCAAGGCTACTGAAGGGAAGAAGGAAGAAGAGGCAGCGAAAGAAGAAGATCCCACCTGATAATTATCCACCAAGCTACCCGTTAAACACCTCGTGTTTATTCGCGACTCCGACGAAGAGGAGGATGCTACGAAAGAGAAGGAAGAACCCCAAAAGGAGAAGGAGGCAGAAGTCTTGCCTCTGACTGAGAAGGGTGAGGGCAGCCATGATGCACCCAAGGATAAACCTATTATGCCTGATTGGTTGGAGAAACAACTTGAGAAGACAACTCCTGTTCTGAAAGACCTGAGGGCAAGATTGGAGGCCATCTTGGCTCAATCCCTGAGCACAACAAAGAAGGAGAAGAAGCCCAAGGTCTGATCCAAGATAATGATGGATGCCTCTGGCTCCCGATCAGCACAAATTGCAACACCTACTGTTGGCCAGGTAGGGGTAAGTTACAATATCTCCACCATTGACCTAGGGACAGCAACCAGAGAGCAAAAGGTTGGGCACCTTGAGGAGTCGGTGGCCATGGTAGTGCACCTGATAAAGCAAGACAAGGTCTCCAAGGATGAGCTTAAAGCGCAGGTTGCTGCCCTAACCGACTACATACAACAATGGTCCTTAGTGGACGACCTGCCCACTACCTCCGCAACCGCGCCACAGTTGCTCTCCAAAGAACAGATAGACAATATGGAGAGAAGGAAGAACTTGGAGAAAATTACTGAGGATTGGTTCTGACAGGTCACATACGTCAGAAACATGAGAATCAGCCGGGCTGTGCGGACAGCCAACAAGTTCTTGGACCTGATCCAATCCTTGGAGAGTACAAGGAGGCTCTGCACCAATTTCCCTGCCACATATGACTCCACCCTCCCGAAAATTGAAGCCATCCTTCAGATGACTGAGGACACGTGGGAGGAGAAGCTAGAACTGAAGAAAGAAGATCATTGGCTAGTGGATGTGTGGCGCAGAGACCTCGTCAATCGGAAAGAAAGGTTGGAGCAGATCCTCAACAAGGTGGATCCAGATATTGAGTGGATTAAGGAAATCCAGGCGGAATGCACCGAGTATCTCAAGGTGATGATGGGTTATGATATGCCCACAGTGCAAATGGATGCCAAGAAGGTCAAACCATACTTTGAGGAAAAGATGAAGGGCGGGACAGCCAGAGAAATTACAACGGAGTTCCTAAGTTTTGCTGCCCGCGCCTTCGACCGATCAGAGCTATTCAGAGACTAAGGGTCGAAGTATGACGAGGATTGGAAGCGGCTGGAAGAGAACGCTAAGGAATGGAGTTACCAGGCATTGCGGTGTGAGATCCTCGAGATAGACAAGCTCCAGGCCGTCATCCTCAAGTACATAGAGCACGCAGCTTCCAAGGAGCAAGAGGACAGCCCAGCCAAGGAAGAGGACCTTCTTGAAGAGTAGCTACAGTAAAGAAAACAACAATTAGCTACAGGACGAAAAGGCTATAGTGCCATCCACTAGATGACAAAATAGGGAAATGACGAAAATGTATTTTAAATTGTAAATCTACTTGGGGGTAGGTGAAACCCTATTTTGTAATGAATCTTGGCCACATAATGAGAATGAATCTTGGCCATTCATTTAACTTTTTGGAAACTATAAATAGAGCACTCCCCTCATTTGCAAAAGAAGAGTTGAGTTGTTGTAAAGACATGTTGCTGAAATTTATGAGAAATATCATTAACTTGGTGTATTTTTTTAATTTCTCCCATCTGACATGATTCATTCTCCAATATTACATGTTTAACTTAGATCTTATGGCTGTTTAGTTAGCTGTTTACTTTATTTGGATAAATCTTAGGAATGTTGTTGGGTGATTGTGAAAATTCTTGCCTTGTTGATGATCCCTTAGTCCATACTTTTTGCTGTTTGCTAAAGGTAAATAGCTGTGCAAAGTTAGCCTGGACTTGATTGTAAAGCTGCCCTAAATATTTATCTTTAATTCATGCATGTATGTGGTGGATGAAGGATGAAATATCTGCAGCCCTTAAAAGATAGCACAATTTCCATGATACTGTGAAATCCCTGGTTAAGTGGGATATTGTTTCAAGGAATTGTCCATTACAGGAACTCTATTGTCACTATTCATAGCGAGCCTCAGACTTAGGAACTTTTCTTCCCTTTTGCTCTTTTCCCCCTTTTTTAGAAATTGACTTATGCTAAGGTTCATTGCACAGTGTAAAGCCAAATCAAACAACTAAATGGAGTCCAAGATTGTTGTTTGAACCTACAGCCAACGCATAATCGGTTTTATCCTAAGAACTCCATTTCAAGATCCAACTTCATGCTTTGTATCCACACTTTGTATTTCTGTAAGACCGCCTTGTGATTCCAGCAAATCACATCAAACTACTGAGGTATCTGAGCACTTTCATAACCTGACATCCGAGAGACCTTGGGATAGTGTTCTGCAACTCGATTGTGGAGATTGTCTTTCAAGAGAGGGAGTGCGCCTATGCACTGCCTGTGTTGAGAAGTGCATAAAAATACCATCAACAGAACTGGCGCTAGAAGGAGGGCCATACTCAAAATACTAAGCTACGGGATAAAACGAAGCTGGATTGAATCAGATCATTCTCCCCGGAAAGGTTTCAGAGAGTTCTACGGGCAACACCAAATAAGGGAGAATTTGAAGAATTGCAGCCTCCCATGAGGGCAAAACGAGCACGAGAAAGTAGCGCTGCCTCTTCCTCTTCCTCCATTCCATCCGCCCCCGTTCTACCCTCACCTGCATTTGGTTGGCCTTCATCTTCCACCCAACCATCCCAAACAACATTTACACCTTCTATCTTCGGCAGCCAGGGGTTCGCTCCTCTCTCTGCCCTTCCAGCCCAAGGCACTGTCCAAGCAGCCATAGCTCAGGCGCAGCCCCAGATTGCTATTGTATTGCAAATACAGGCCTAAGTTCCCATTTTCCAACAGCAAACGCCACCTCTGCCCCCCTCCATGGCTTGGTTAGCGCATAACCCTTCGCTGATACACTTTGCGGTCTACAATGACATGCCCAAGAATCCGGAGGGCTTTTGTTCAAAGTTCCATCTACGCGATATGCAAAGAACAGCTGAAGAGCATATCAAAATATTCGAGACGGCTGTCACCAAAATGCAAGTGGACCATGAGGATGTTGCATGCTGCCTTTTTCTGCATTCATTAAGGGAAGAAGCCTTCTATTGGTACATTAATCTGCCAAGGGGATCCATCACCTCATGGAACCTGATGAAGAATGCCTTTCTGCAGAAATACAAGATCCCCATCAACCCTTCGGACCTTTACCAATAGTTTATGTCTATCAGAAGGGAGGTCAACGAACCTATTGGTTCCTTCAATGACCACTTCCATCGGGCTCACATGAGGCTTCAGGATCCGTACCTCCATAATGATGCGGCTGCTCTCCTGGTCTACTATGCAGCGCTGGACAACCTCACGTCGGCCTTGGTGAAAAGGATGCACCCACTGCCCGCTACCCTACTGGCCGCCTATGTAGAAGCTGTTGTCGCTAGTGCAGACTTGGGGCATAATATCTCCGGCCCGCTGCCATCTTTGGGGCCGGTAGCCCACCCAATGCAGATTCAGGGGCTTAATTAGGCGTTTTCTCATCAAACCCCTCTCATGAACCAGGTACCCCAATTGCCTATGGTGCCGCATCCGGGGCAGCCGTTGAATTATGCGCCTCCCGCGTCTTCCTATTTGTAGCCCTAGCAGCAGTACAACTATTCCCAGATTACTCCGCAACAGCAGGCATATTCTCAACAGCCCCAGGCGTCATTGTACCTGTCGGGACCGGACTTTCCTCCAGCCTACCAAAATCAGCCGGCGGCCCCACCCGCTTTTCTCCAAAATTCGGCCCCGTCAGAGAAAGACAAGCTAGAGGAGCTGACCGAGATGATAAAGAAGATGTCCACGGAGATGACGCATTTAAAGAATTAGAATAATCAGCTGCAGGCCTCCCAGCGCAATTTTTAGGCCAACCTCAATAGGGACAGTCGAGACAATAGAGACAACAGAGATAATCGTGAAGTAGGCACTTCCTCCGGGTAGAATTATGAAAGGGGGAAAAACGCCAATCAAAATACAGAAAGAAGACCCTCTCAGAGGCAGAATCGTATGTGGAACACCAGGCCCAACAATGGTGGTGTCCCCACGCCATTCGATCAACCTGCAAGCAACGACAAAACATCTAGCGGCGTGTATCTCACCGAAGTAGCTTTGTCTGGATGGTGTCGACTTCACAAAACCAGCAGACATTCTGAGCTGGATTGTCCCGAGTTCCAGATAGCTGCTGAAATCTTCTAGGTGGAGGTACAAAATGGAGTCAACAATGCCAACTGTAGGGACATCGTTCCATCTGAGCCCTATGATTCTTCATGTCTGGTAGTCAATCAGGCACTGTTTCCACAAGGTGACCGCAACGAGCCCGAAGTCGAGCCTACTCCTATTGAGGATGAGAAAACGCAAGAGGTAAGTAATGAACAAACCTTCGCTCAGCTCTTTGATTCAGTAGATAATGGTCTGGTAGATGAAGAAGAACCATTTATAGATGAGGTCCACATGTTCCATCAACGGTCGAGTCCCTACTTCCTTAGGAATAGGCAAGCTAGTGGACCCTTTAGAACTTCTACCCCACCAAACAATTTCACCACCCCGCATGATCCCAATGCCAGTAACAACACTGGGCTTCCTCATGTACCCACCCAATATCTCAACAGGAACCAGTCTCAAAACCAGCCACAAAATCAGCCTCAAGGCCAACCCCAAAATCCGTCTAGTCAAACAAGGGTCCAAACCCCTAGTTCTGCTATAGGCCAAACTTTTAGCTTCGAAATCGAGCAAATGGGCGAATATGTGGCAGAAGAGTTCAAGAAGGTAAAAATCAGTTTGTCAGCCTTCGAATTACTCAAAGTTTCTACCGTGAGGCATGCTTTCTTTAGGGTTCTGAATGGGACTCCATCTTCCAACACGACACAAGAAACCTCAGCTAAGAGGGTAACCTTTGAAGAGCCTAGGAAAGAACTGGAGATACAGGACAATACGGGAAGAAGGAACGATGCCCCCATAAATTAGTTAGCAAGTAGACAAACTGAAAAGGAGCCAGAAAGGGCTAATAGGCAGCTTTCCAAGGACCAGCTGTTTAAGAAGACTAGGGATATGGATAATGAGAGGGACAAAGGTCAAATAGTTCATATGGACACGCTTATGGGCATCCTACAGAGAAGACCGGAAACTCCCCCTTTCTTGACTACCATTAGGGTCTTTGGGAAGAATCTGCATAACTGCTTACTCGATTCAGGCGCATCTACCAACGTCATGCCTTTAGCTGTCTGCAAAACTCTTGGCATCACTCCCACGCCCTCAAAGAGAAAGGTGACCCAGCTAGACAAAACAAAGATCAACATCGTGGGTGAAATAAACCGTATCCCGATGCAGATCGCCGTAGACCCACGAATACAATAGGTCATTGATATTCAAGTGGCTGATATTCCTGATGCATATGGAAGCATTCTGGAAAGGGAATTCACCAAGGCACTAAATGGATACACCGCCACAGACCTTTCTCACATGTGGCTACCGTGGAAGGGGCTGCCAAATCAGATCTGCATCGACTGTGAACCCCGTATGAAGTATATGATCATGGAATATAATAATCTCAGCGAAGTGTTGTTTACTGAGACCGATTTAGGGAGCTATCGCCCTTTTGCCTACCAAAATGAGCTTGAGCTTCAAAAAGAACATGCAGATGAAGTATTGCTGGTGTTGTGTAGTCCCTCAGCTGATTCCCCATGAATGCCCCCAGACACAAAAGTGTTGGTAGAAGCTGATGATGAACCGGATAAGGATGACAACTGGGGACTACTCGATGGATTCCAGGAGTTCATGGAAAAGTGTGCGAAGGATCAGCTCAGCCTAGGAGCTCGAATCAATTTTTAGGATCTCTTATTGCCAAACTGGTGCAGGGTCCACAACGCAGCTCACTCCGAATTTGATTGTTGCCTGTGCCAAGCAGCAGTGGAGCATGTTAGAAAGATAGCTGCTCCTTAGACAGAAACGCTAAAAAAGACACCAGCAGAATCGCCTGTTGATCATTGCCCCGAACCGGAAAACTCCCCTAAGATCACAAGGCCCACCGTCCAGTCAAAAGGGAACGAAAGTTCAATCAGACATGAAGACAAGGAATCCTCCGCGTGCTGGACACTCTGATTTGACGGATTGAAGTCAAGGCAAGGAGTAGGAGCTAGATTCGAACTCATCGGCCCAACAGGTAAAACATTTCTCGTTGCCCACCGATTGCAGTTTTATTGCACTAACAACGTAGCAAAATACGAGGCCCTAGTCCTTGGCCTTCTCATGGCCTTAAAAAAAAATGTGAAAGTGCTGCAAGTCTTCGGGGATTCCGCACTCGTAGTTAAACAAGTCAGGAAGTTGTATTCCTGTCATGATCAGAGACTCACCAATTATAGGCACAGGGTTTGGGATCTATTAGAAGGCCTAGACACATTCAACATACAATTGATCCCTCGTGCTCAGAATTGCACAGTCGATGCCTTAGCTCAAGCAGCCAGTACTCTACAGCCCCTCTCTTTATCTGGGCTCAAGAAATTCACGATTGAGTTAACATCCACGCCATCAGTCCCGGATAATGTCACCCACATGCAAGTCTTCAATGATGACAAGCATATCCTTCAGTTCATCACAAGTTCTGACATTTTCGCAGCTCAAATAATTGACGAAGCTGATCCACACGAGGCTGAACTGGATATAGAGGGGGTCATCAACTTCAAAACCAACACAATTCCCAGAGGCGTGGTTCAGCTGAAACGCATATTCGACCTGGATCAGATCAAAGATCAAGATCAACAAACAAAAAAGGAGGCTATCAGCAACCAGTGCAATGCACACAACCTTGGGACAGCCGAGGAGACCAAGAATGCTTTTATTGGTAAAGTGTGCACGCCTGAGGAAAAAAGAGGAATCATGGGTGCATTGCAAAGATACCATGATGTGGTGGCATGGAGCTACGAAGATCTAAAAACTTATGACACTTCCGTCATTACTCACACTATCCCTCTTAAGACGGAAGTGAGGTCGTTTCGCCACCGGCAGCGCCCTATCAATGCCTTACTGGAGCCTGTCGTTTATAAGGAGGTGCAAAAGTTGCTTTCAGCAAGAATCATTTTTCCCGTCAAGCATTCCACATGGGTGGCCAACTTGGTCCCGGTCAGGAAAAAGAATGGAGAGATTAGGTTGTGTGGATTTTTGCAATCTGAACCGCGCCTCAGAGAAAGACAACTATCTAGTACCGTCACTGGATGAGGTGCTGCAAATCATCAACGGCTCCCAGATGATGTCTTTTTTCGACAGATACTCCAGGTATAACCAGGTGATTGTGCAATATGAGGATCGCCACAAGACGACGTTTACCACTAAGTGGGGGACGTTCGCATACAGAAGAATGCCTTTCGGGCTCATCAATTCCGGTGCCACGTTCCAACGTGCCATGGATATCGCCTTCAAAGACCTAATTGGCAAGTGCATAATCATCTACATAGATGATTTAACCGTGTTTTCTAAGAAGCGGGGCGATCACGTCTCCGACTTATGCAAAGTATTTCAGGGATCCAGGGAATTTGGGGTTTCTCTCAACCCCAAGAAGTGCATTTTCAGAGTGACTGAAGGCAGGTTGCTCAGACACATCATTTCAGAACAGGGAATCTCCATTGATCTTGAGTGCATCGAGTCCTTACTCAAAATTCAGCCCCCGGGCAGCAAGAAGGAATTAAAGTCTTTCTTCGGAAAGATTAGTTTTGTCCGAAAATTCATCACAGGCTTCATGGAGATTGTGAAACCTCTCAACGCCATGCTCAAACAGGACGCTAAAGTCAAATGGACGCCTGATGCCAAACAATCCTTTGAAGAGATCAAACGGGCCATTGCTAAGGCCCCCGTGTTAGTTAGCCTGGATTATCTGAAGCCATTTTACATTTACTCATTTGCTTCAGAGCATTCTTGTGCTAGCATGTTGACCTAAAAGGATGATGAAGGAAATGAGCATCCGATCACCTTTATGAGTGCTCCCCTCAAAGATGCTGAATTGCGTTACCACAACATAGAAAAGCAGGTATATGCTCTCGTTAGAGGAGTGAAGAAATTTAGACACTACATTCTATGCAATAAGGTATTTGCCATTGTCTCTGACCCAGCCGTGAAGACACTACTCATGCAAAACGAGTTGGGTGAATGAAGGGCTAAGTGGGTCACCCTGCTACAAGAATATGATATGGAGATCCAACCGATGAAACTGGTGAGAGGGCAGGCCCTCACTCGCACAATTGCCGAAATGGTAGCAGAAGCTGGACCTTAACTCACGGTGCAGCAGTACCAGCTTGAAGATGTCTCCCCAGGGGAGTGGTACCAAGATGTCATCTACTATTTGCTGAACCATAAGTGCCCCCCGCACTTGCAAGGAGTCCAAAAGCGGGCCCTGAGATTGAAAAGCAATGGCTACATGCTGCAGGGTTCTATTCTCTACAAGAAGAATCATGAAGGTATTTACCTAAGATGCCTTAGCGAGGAAGAAGCGGAACGCTTCTTGAAGGAATTTCACAATAAATTTGGCAGGGGCCACGGTTCTGGTTCCTCCATGGCACATCAAATATTGAGGGCGGGGTATTATTGGCCAACTATCTTCAAGGATGCCCATTGCCATGTCTGTTCATGTCACATGTGCCAGACAGCTACCACCAGGGAAAGGAATGTTGTTGTCCCACTGCAGCCCATGCTGGAGGTAAGGCCTTTTGCGCAATGGGGTCTCGACTTCATCGGTCCAGTAAGCCCTCCATCATCTGCGGGACATAGGTACATTCTTACCGCTACTAATTATTGTACTAGATGGATGGAAGCAATAGTATGTAAGCAATGCACAACTGAAGTAGTTATTAATTTCTTATAAAGTTTCATTTTAAATTACTATGGTTGTCCGTATGCTTTGGTATGTGATAATGGACCTGCATTTGCTTCGTTAAAATTTTCTAGTTGGGCGTTTGACTATGGAATAGCCCTTAAATTCTCGTCCAATTACTACCCTCAGGGCAATGGCCTTGCCGAATCCACAAATAAGAATCTGATTACTGTGATAAAAAAATTGCTAGATAGGAATCCCAAGGAATGGCATACCCAGCTCCGTTTCGCCCTTTGGGCTGATCGCACCCGCCACAAGACTGCCCTTGGTGATTCTCCGTTCCACCTTGTTTATGGCCTAGAGCCTATATTCCCCATCCATCTAAAGATTCCTACTCTTCAGTTCATCAATGATTTTTATGAGGGAGGAGATCGTAGGGAAGCTCGGCTAGCTGAGCTCTTACACTTAGAGGAAGTCCGAAACCGTGCAATAGAAAATTTTGCCAAACATTAGGCCATAGTCAAGAGATGGTTCGACCGCCGAGCCAAAATCAAAGCCTTTAGAATTGTAGATATGGTCCTATATTGGGACAAGGCCCATGAGAAGAAAGGGGGACACAACAAATTCGACAAGCTCTGGCTTGGCCCCTTTTAGATAGCTAAGATTTTGGGAGATAATGCCTTCTGCCTAAAGACCTTAATCGGTGAAAACATCCCGTTGCCAGTCAACGGGCAGCACTTGAAGCATTACTTCTAGGCTTGAGCTCCTTCGAGCTCTTCGTTGTAAATACTTGTGCATAGGTTAGAGTAGTTGCTTTCTTGCTTGTTCGCGTTTTGTTTGCGTCGCTTTTTGTTTTCTCCCTCCCAACAGTTTTGTTTTGAAAGAGGTTTCTCGCTCCTTTGCGGTGGCCGTGCTCACTTGACGAGTGGTTCACTTTGCTGTCCGTTCTTTGTGTTCTCTAGCTAAACATTCACTCTAGATTATCAGTCTTTGAAAGCTGTCCGTGAATGATTCCCTTGTTTGAACTCTGCTCAAAACCTGACCCTTAACTGGATCTTCTTACCCACACCTCGGATCTCGCACAAATTACATAATAATGAATTATGAAGGATCGTACTACGGTTGTTATGACACCATAGTGAGTGAAAGATCTTAAGTCTACTCCAGTGACCACTGCAGTCTCAAACCCATTGTAGGCTTCAATGCTTACCCAGTCGAACTGAATGATAAAAGAGAAATGAAATATCAAAGCAAAAAAGTGGAAAAATGAATTCTGAAAAAGGAAATAAATGACCGTATGGGCGTTCGGATAACTCTACCGGGGCTATGGATGCCCGGCCAGTAGTAGAGCAATATCCATGATATTGTAGCGACAACTCCGTCGGGGCTATGGACGCCTGATTGGCAACGGGGCAATGTCCAGGTTACTTTTGGTGTTAGGCGATTTATGTAGCTCACTCGGTTGAATTGGTAACCCTGGTCACTATCCCAAAGAAAGGAATGAACTCACTCCACACACACTTCTGAGATGTCTAGTAAGCTGACCCAATTAAGGATCTCGTTCTCCCAGATTCATCTTTGGAAGCCGTTGTTGGTCTACAAAACCAGAGATTCTGGGTTTTGAATGAATATTTATCCCTAGAACGCTCCGGAGCGTCCCCTAGTGGAGTCGCCATTTGTTGTGCCCTTAGCACACACGCCCCATTCGGAACGGGGACCCTCTTTTCTTTCGCCTCGCTGGGTCTTTTGGCACTGCCTCGTTTTGTGTGCCCCTCTTTTTTTATGTTCTGCATGGTCAATTTTGCTCCAAGGTTTAATCATAAATCGACCATGCCTCCGCTTTTGGTCTTTTGCTGCCCTCTCGGGCCTCGCGGGTTCCCTTTGGCTTTTTGGTCCTAAACGGCCCTGGGCCTCTCCGAGGCCAGGTGTCTGGGGTTCCCTGTTCGGGCTTCCCCTTTGTTAAGGCTGTCCTTCGAGGCGTTCTCCGGGCGTCCGCCTGCCCCTCGGGGCCCGCTCTGCCGCCCTCCATTTAAAGCTCGTCAAAAATCTTTCGGGGCGGCGCTCACCCCTTCGGGCCCTGGTCCTCGGAAGTCCGCTTTCGGACTTCCCTCCCAGGTCCGCTGCCTGTCGCGGGACCTTCCGGGCCCGGCTATCCGGAGTTCCGTTCTTGGAACTCCATGACGGTTCCGCCGTCCTCCACGGCGGAACCCTGCCAGCTTCCCGACCTTCGGGCCCCGAGGATGTCCTCACTGTCGCCGTTAAGCGGCACGAAAAATCCTTCGATGGTGGATCCTTGTCGACCTTCCGCCCTCTGGGCCCTGGGCCTATCTTCGCCGTGGCTATTCAAAGTTCGCAAAAATCTCGCGGCGGCCGTCACCTCGCGTCCTCCCGGCCGCCGGGTCCCGAAGTCTCCGACGGCACCGCCGACCTAAAATTCAAACTCACCAACTTTTGCGCGTGGCCGTACGATCATTTATTGCTGTATTAATGGCGGCTGGGGTATAAAATGCCCAACCCGCCAAAGTCATTTTCACAATCCGAATTGGAGCGAATTGACAGGCCAAGCATCTCGAGCCCACCGCGATCAGCAGCATCACGATCATCTATTTCTGTATCACTTCGTCGATTCCTGGTGGATTCCACATCTTCCCGCTCGACGTATTCGAGGTAGGCCATGCCCGTTTGCCCTCCCGTCTTTTTCGTAATTTTGAAGGATTTAGATAAATTGAACAAATAGTTAGGGTGGCATGAAATCGAAGAACACCAATTCGTGCACCAAACCCATGTGGCGAAAAATCCGCAAAACCCCCAGAATGACCTCCTTGCCAAATTGGGACCTCTCCCTACCACGGCTGTTCTTCGCACAGGGAAAATGTCCCTCCCGGGCCTGGACACTCGAGGTTCCGCCTTTCGAGTTCCCTCGTAGGTCTGCCTTCTCCGCACGGCGTGCGTCACCCGGCGCCCCGTCCTCCCGGCTCCGCTTTCGCCTTGGTCTTTTTGGAACCCTTGGGAGATTAAAATTGTCTGTCATGTTGCCCTCGGGCCCCGGACGGCGGGCTTCCCTGCCATTTTCTCCGTTCCCACTGCGCTGTCTTCCGGCAAACTTGCCGATGCCTCCCGATCCCCAGAATCTGACCTTTTCATCATCGCTCGCTGGTTGTTTCCCATCCGCGGCTGCCGCGTCCCCGGAGTCCGGCTCTCGGAGTTCCATTTGCGGAGGGCCGTTGCTTCCTGCCGTCGGGATTTCCACTCCTTTCGCCCGAGCGCTGGGCCCCGGTGGTTGGACTTCCACCCTTGGAAGTCCTCCTCTTGCTCGCAGTTGTTTTTTATATGGAAATTTTTGCCCTGTCCTCCCGGACGCTGGGCCCCGGGCCTCCACTTGTCGACTGGCTTTGAAGTTATTCTTCGGTGCCGTGGGACCTTCCGAGCTAGACCGTCTGGAGTTCCGTTTCCAGGACTCTGTGACGGTTCCGCTGTCCTTTACGGCGAGCCCCTGCCAGCTTCCCGCCCTTTGGGTCCCGGGCTTCCACTCGCCGCCATCGTCACCCGAAATCAATGAAAATCTCACGGTGGCCGGCACCTCATGTCCTCCCGGCCTCCAGGCCCCGCCACACCAAATGCCGCCAAGCCTAAGTGCCAAACTTAACGTCGGCCGCCTTTTGTCCTCCGGGTCCCGGGCCTCGGACTTCCACCCCCGGATTTCCGCCTGCTATCCGCCGTTGCCAACAGCCATCTCCTGACAGCCTCTCGGCTTGAAATCTCCGGTGCCCCTTGGGTCGATCCAAACAAGCTCAAATTCAGATTCTGACTTCGACCCACATCCTAAAATGTGCTCTTCTCCATCATGGACCTCCTAAAACATTAATATTTGGCCAAGATGGGTCTTCGGGAGCTTTTGGCTACGTTTTCCCTTCCAGGCAGCATTCCTGCTAAGGAAGTCCAGCCCTCCGGGCCCGGATTGCCCAAATGCCCTGAAATGAAGATCAATAACATCTAGGAATAGAATTTATGATATACTTGATTGATTATTTAGATGTTATGCTCAAAATATGGACTAACATGAACGCTTTAATGTTTTGTTGCACTGACTTTGCCCTTACTTGTAGGATATATGGAATCAGATGCTGGAACTTCAGGGGCCTCCGCCGAAAAGGACAAGGGAAAAAAGTCAGGAAGGACCCCTCGGGGAAAAGAAGATAAAGATCAAATGAAGTTTTAGTTCCAGGGTGAGCCGCTCTAGTCGAAGGTCTCAACGGACTGGAAGGAGATTTCAAATACCAACATTGGTCAGGTTGACATAGACGAATTCACTCAGAGGGTCAAGGTCAACCCTACGACAAAGAACGCCAAACTAATAAGGCAGAGTGGAATAGCCAAGGCTGTCGGCTTCCCTCCCTCTCTGGTGGCACCCGAACTAGTGATGGCTTGCCGAGAAGCCTATCAAACTGACACCAGGACGATTGTGGATAAAGAGGGGAACATCCTCGACGACATGTCGCTAGAGGGAATCACGAAGACATTCCACATTCCCACGTTCCCACATATGGAGGTTCCCACTTTAGAACAATGCCAAGCGGCGCTGGATGCGAGATGTAAGAAGTCTATCAACCTCTATTGGCTTAAGGAGAAACAGGGCAGCGCTGCGAAGGTTCCCCAAGAACTCTTTAGCAACGATTTCCACGAAGACTACCACGACCTAGTAACTATGCTGAGCAGGGTTATGGGTCTCCCAGCAGCCGCCTATTTCCAAGAATGGATGGCCTATTACATTGAGCAGATCCTGCGGGGGAATGAAGACGTTAACACCAAGGTCTAATTTGACTGGGAAGGCATCATTAGCAACTGCTTCCATGAGCAGTTTGTCAACGTCAAGAAGAGCTCTAAGTTTTACATAAACTCCTACCTGGTATATTCCCTGGTAGGTCAAAGACAATATAGCGGGCTGTTTGTGGCGCCCGATCAGGGGCACAGGCGAGGGCTCAAACCGTTTGACAAATACCCTCAACTCCAATACCCCAATTTCAAGGAGTACTACCAGGTCAATGACGCCTTCACCGGCCATATCATCAGATTAATCGCCAGACTTCGAGAGGAGGGTCTCCCATAGCGCCAGGGCGCTCCTGAAGGAATATGCTTTCCTATTTATCCAGTTCCCCAAGTTCACCTACATCCGGGCTCAGGGATTCACAGAGCAGCCAAACAGATTGCCGCGGTACCCAAATGACAGGATCATCCTCGTGGAGCTTTCTCGGCAGCTCCAGCACATCCAGGCCGTCTTCAGCAATAAGCACATAGCAGGGATCTCCTATCCCATGACCCTTGGCCAGGGCCTGTACTGACTACAAACTTCTCAATGTGCTAGCAATTTTGAGAAGGAACTCAAGGAATATAATCTTGACTGGTACACTGCCCGCCCACGGATGGATCCACATGGCCATGTCAGAAAAGCACTGGGACCGGCATATGCCCACCAATACCACATTGAAGACTTTTGGGCCGATTGCAAAGATGACAAGGAGGTGCTCGCCAGGCACTATATGTGCATGACGGTGCTATACTTAAGAAGAGTGCAACCATTCCCAGTGTCGGATCAGGTTGAGGAAGATGAGTCTACAATCATGCACCCAAGGTACCCTGCGGTCGCCAACCTGCCAATTCCGTTGATTGACTGGGACGAACAAGAAGTCGATGACCTGGACACCATAACCCAGCCAATCATAACCCATACCAGGGAGTGGGTCGATGGACAGGTGGCCTATTTGAAGCAACAAGGGGTGGTTCTCACCTATGAAGGGCTCAAGAGCGAACCGAGTGCCACAAAAGACGTTGCTGCCACCACGTTGACTGGTGGGACCTCCCAGTCTCCTCCAGTCACCAGGTCCCAGAAGAGAAAGGGAACAGAGACAGCACAGTTTGCGGACCCCAAGGAGCAAGCAAAGAAAGAAACGGGAGGATCATCTCCCAAAAGGCTCAAGCATACAGTGGCTACGACAGAATCGTAGCCTCCTTCGGCTCTCCCTGCCCCTCCTATTGCACCGTCCGCCTCCCAAGCTATGGTCGCCGCATCTCCTCCAGCGGTGGACATTTCTGTCCATCTTGCCCCTTCACCCCCGGCTGGGTCAGTAGTCATCATTGATTCCTCCTCTGGCATGACCACTCCTTCCTCTGCTACCATGTCTCCAATTACCACCCTCCCTCTGGCAACAATAACATCGCCTCTTCCCACTGCCGTTATGTCCGAGGCCCTTACGAGACATGCAAAACCTCCCCCCTGAGCTTTCCCAAATATTGATGAATCCAGCTCTCCAAGCGGCCCTCGCCCAAGTCCTCGCGACGGCTCAGCCTTCACAACCGCCAACGGGGCCACCAGCCATGGAAGCCACAATGCAAATATCAAAAGAGTTGGAGAAGCGAGAGCAGGAAGGCTCAAGGTCTATGGAGGAGGAGGCCCACGAATATCATGAGCACCCCGAGTACGAGCATCGAACCATCGACAAGGTGGTCTATGAGGGGGAAGAGACAGGCTCTTCCGAGAGCGGAGATGAGGAGGATGGCTCGGGTGCCAAGGAGATCATCCAAACATTTGATGAGTACCTTGAGGAGGAGATGGCGCAGCAGCTGAAGAACGTTGGGGAGGAAACCGAAAAGTCACCACATGGTGGAGAGGGGCAGCCACCAGAAGAGTAGCCGCAAAAGGATTTATTTGAGGCTGAGACCCATGTTGACAAGAGCCCTAAGGCCAAGGCTACTAAAGGGAAGAAGGAAGAGGAGGCAGCGAAAGAAGAAGATCCCACCCGACAATTATCCACTAAGCTGCCCATTAAACACCTCGTGTTTATTTGTGACTCCGACGAAGAGGAGGAGGATGCTACGAAAGAGAAGGAAGAACCCCAAAAGGAGGAGGCAGAAGTCTTGCCTCTGACTGAGAAGGGTGAGGGCAGCCATGATGCACCCAAGGATAAACCTATTATGCCCGATTGGTTGGAGAAAGAACTTGAGAAGACAACTCCTGTTCTGAAAGACCTGAGGGCAAGATTGGAGGCCATCTTGGCTCAATCCCTGAGCACAACAAAGAAGGAGAAGAAGCCCAAGGTCCGATCCAGGATAACGATGGATGCCTCTGGCTCCCGATCAGCACAAATTGCAACACCTACTGTTGGCCAGGTAGGGGTAAGTTACAATATCTCCAACATTGTCCTAGGGACAGCAACCAGAGAGCAAAAGGTTGGGCACCTTGAGGAGTCGGTGGCCACGGTAGTGCACCTGATAAAGCAAGACAAGGTCTCCAAGGATGAGCTTAAAGCACAGGTTGCTGCCCTAACCGACTACATACAGCAATGGTCCTTAGTGGACGACCTGCCCACTACCTCTGCAGCCGCGCCACAGTTGCTCTCCAAAGAACAGATAGACAAGATGGAGAGAAGGAAGAACTTGGAGAAAACTACTGAGGATTGGTTCCGATAGGTCACATACGTCAGAAACATGGGAATCAGCCGGGCTGTGTGGACAGCCAACAAGTTCTTGGACCTGATCCAATCCCTGGAGAGTACAAGGAGGCTCTGCACCAATTTCCCTGCCACATATGACTCCACCCTCCTGAGAATTGAAGCCATCCTTCAGATGCCTGAGGACACGTGGGAGGAGAATCTAGAACTGAAGAAAGAAGATCATTGGCTCGTGGATGTGTGGCATAGAGACCTCGTCAATCGGAAAGAAAGGTTGGAGCAGATCCTCAACAAAGTGGATCCAGATATTGAGTGGATTAAGGAAATCCGAGCGGAATGCGCCGAGTATCTCAAGCTGATGACAGGTTATGATATGCCCATAGTGCAAATGGATGCTGAGAAGGTCAAACCATACTTTGAGGAAAAGATGAAGGGCGGGACAACCGGAGAAATTACAACAGAGTTCCTAAGTTTTGTTGCCCGCGCCTTCGACCGATCAGAGCTATTCAGAGACCAAGGCTCGAAGTATGACGAGGATTGGAAGTGGCTGGAAGAGAATGCTAAGGAATGGAGTTACCAGGCATTGCGGTGTGAGATCCTCAAGATAGACAAGCTCTAGGCCGTCATCCTCAAATACATAGAGCACGCAGCTTCCGAGGAGCAAGAGGACAGCCCAGTCAAGGAAGAGGACCTTCTTGAAGAGTATCTACAGCAAAGAAAACAACAATTAGCTACAGGACGAAAAGGCTATAGTGCCATCCACTAGATGACAAAATAGGGAAATGACGAAAATGTATTTTAAATTGTAAATCTATTTAGGGGTAGGTGAAACCCTATTTTGTAATGAATCTTGGCCACATAATGAGAATGAATCTTGGCCATTCATTTAACTTTTTGGAAACTATAAATAGAGCACTCCCCTCATTTGCAAAATGAGAGTTGAGTTGTTGTAAAGACATGCTGCTAAAATTTATGAGAAATATCATTAACTTGGTGTATTTTCTTGATTTCTCCCATGTGACATGATTCATTCTCCAATATTACATGTTTAACTGAGATCTTATGGCTGTTTAGTTAGCTGTTTACTTTATTTGGATAAATCTTAGGAATGCTGTTGGGTGATTGTGAAAATTCCTGCCTTGTTGATGATCCCTTAGTCCATATTTTTTGCTGTTTGCTAAAGGTAAATAGCTGTGCAAAGTTAGCCTGGACTTGATTGTAAAGCTGCCCTAAACATTTGTCTTTAATTCATGCATGTATGTGGTGGATGAAGGATGAAATATCTGCAGCCCTTAGAAGATAGCACAATTTCCATGATACTGTGAAATCCCTGGTTAAGTGGGATATTGTTTCAAGGAATTGTCCATTATAGGAACTCTATTGTCACTATTCATAGCAAGCCTCAGACTTAGGAACTTTTCTTCCCTTTCACTCTTTTCCCCCTTTTTTAGAAATTGACCTATGCTAAGGTTCATTGCACTGTGTAAAGCCAAATCCAACAACTAAATGGAGTCCAAGATTGCTGTTTGAACCTACAGCCAACGCATAATCGACTTTATCCTAAGAACTCCATTTCAAGATCCAACTTCATGCTTTGTGTCCACACCTTTTATTTCTGTAAGACTGCCTTGTGATTCTAGAAAATCACATCAAACTACTGAGGTATCTGAGCACTATCATGACCTGACATCCGAGAGACCTTGGGATAGTGTTCTGCAACTCGATTGTGGAGATTGTCTTTCAAGAGAGGGAGTGCGCCTATGCACTGCCTATGTTGAGAAGTGCATACAAACACCATCAACAAACCTCACCTTGTCTTCTTCCTCCATTATGATAATATTCCTTTCTTTCAATGTTTTTTGTAACACCAACTTATGTGCCTCTAGGGATGCTATCTCCTATAATGATTTCCACTTCCACTATTCAACCCCATGTATCCAATGTTGCTCCACATAGTCCCTAAATTTTGTTCCCCACTCTCGATTCAATACTATTCTCAACTCATCCAATAATCTATCTCAAGCCAATTTTTCTTTTCCATCCCAGGAGTCATTCCAAAATGAAGCCCTAAACCCATATTTTACTTCCCACATCAAGTGTTTGATGATTGTATCTCTGCCATCTTGAATGAAGTTCCATATTGTTGATCCTCTTGGTGGGTCTATTATTGTTAAGATCTAAGTGGGGTGTTCTGAATCTAGATATTTACTTTGTAAAATACTCACCCACTTCTAATTACATTTTTTTTACATGTTCCACATTAACTTAGCTCCCATCTCCAGGTTCATTTCCAACATCTACTTGATACCAACCCCTCTTGCTTCCTTCAAATTACAAATCTTGTCCCAGACTATCAATGGAAAATTTTGATCTTTCGTGACTCCGCTCTAGAAAAACCTACACATAATCTAATTTATTCCTTCATCTACTTTCTTTGGTAGTTTTAAACATGTCATAGAGTATATTGGAATTGATAATACAACTGGCTTTAGTATCACAATTCTTCCTACTAACTACAACCATTTTCCATTCCATGACTCCATATTTTATGTGTAGTTATTAACTAGTGATTCCCAAAGCCCTTTCTTGTTATTGCATGCAAATAGTAGAATCCCAATGAATTACACAAGAAGTAGTGCTTCTTAGTCCTATTATTCTTGCTCCACCTCTTTGAATGCTTAGGTGAATATTGAAGAAAAAGACTTCTAATTTTTTCTTGTTCGCACTTTTGCTCGACACTTTGTAGTAGTCATCAAGAACACCTTTTATCTCTTGGGCCTCTCTTCTATATGCTCTTCCAAATAACATTGTATCATCATAAAAATTTTGGTCGATAATTTCCTCAACATCAAGTGCTACTTTAATTCCAATCTACTAATCAATACATTTTTTGGCCTTGATTTTTATCCCTAAGACTTCAACCACGATGATGAAAATAAATGGGGAATACGGTTTCCCTGCCTCAAGATTCACTTAGTTGGAAAGAATCCATAAGGTGATCTATTTATTAGGAATGAAAAACTTTGGGGATTCAATGTATACTTTGATCCATTGTAACCATCTTGTTGAAAACCAAATTTCTCCATTACCTCAATCAGGAATTTTATGTCTACTACTCATAGGATTTTTTGGATATCTATCTTGATTACATACTCTCTGATCCCTAATTTCTAATTGAGTGAATTATTTCATGTGCCACTACTATTCCTTCCATAATGGACCTCCCTAATGAGAAACCACTCTTCTCTTCTGAAATTATGCTTGCAAGGATAGGTTTCAATCTATTGGCCATCAATTTGGTAACTATCTTGTACATCATGTTACATAGTGAAATTGGGTGAAAATTGGTCATGGTTTTGGCCATGTGTTTTTGGTATCAAGGCTAGAAAGTGTGATTTATTTCTCTTGACATTGTTTCTTTAATACTTGATTCTTCCATTTCTTGTGTCAAATCCTTCCCAATAATATCCCAACAATTTAGAGAAAACTATCGGAGAAACCATCTAGTCCCAGAGCTTTGTCCAGACATGGTTGAAGGGTAACCTTTCTCACTTCATCCTCTATAACTGCTACTAGAAGTTTCTTGTCATCCTCTGGACTAACTAGCTTTGTAATGTTCCTTAGAAAGTTGTCCCATTCCTCTTGATTCATTGGGTTCTCCTTGTTCAATAGATTTTAAAATAAAGTGACCTCATCCTTACTTACTTCCTCCTCTATTTGTAGCAATAAGCCTTCCCCATTAAAGATTTTTGAAATCCTATTTTTTCTTCTTCTTGGTTTAGATGAGTTGTGGAATAATTTAGTATTCCTATCACCATGCTTTAACCATGTCTCCCTTGCTAATAATTTTGAATAATCTAATTTTAATCTTCTTTCTAGTTCAAATTCCTCTAATTGTATCCCATATTTAATGAATTTACTATTGAGATCGACCAATTCCCCTTCCATCCTTGCCTTCTCCTCAGAGATATTCTTAAAATGCTCCCTATTCCATTCTTTCAAATTATTTTTCAAAGGGCCAACTTGTTCACAAATACATAGAGCTTATGACCCCCTTGAACCTCTATAACTTCCCACCAATGAGCAATATATTTATTAAGTCCATCTTTGAACCACACATTCTCAAATTTAAAAGGACATCTACTCAGAGCCTTGTGTGGAGAAATAAATTATACTAAGAAATGACCAGACTCGATCCATGACAATAGTGAGTAAGATGATGTAATTAAGAAGGAGACTGAAGAAGTAACCACCCAAATGTAAAATCTTCTTTATTTATGGTAAAGAATCTACAATCTCTTATATACTAATTGAGACCCTCCACTTCTTCCTACTAATTTTGTTGCCTTTCACTTCTAAGAATCCTTCTACTAACCAACTATTCCCCAAAATTCTTCCATTTAGAGTTTAAGCCTATTAGTGTGAAAATGGTACTTTATCTAACTAGTTCATTCTTAGCTAGTTCTCCATTAAAGTTCTCTTTACACTAGCTTAACTTTATATAGGGATAAGGTGGTTGAGCCTTTAATGAAACGAGTTGTCACACCTCATAGGATGCCAACATTTTTCATAATCTAGTTGCATCCATCTCTCCCCTTGGCCTATATAACCAAGACATTTCCTTTGTAATTTCTAATTCTCAAGCTAAATATAGCTTTGCATTCTTGAGAGGAATATAGTTTATTCCTCCTCATATTTCTGGTTTTTCTTTCCCTCAGTCATTAGATTCCTAGGTAGGCTAGTTAGCAAATCTCATATGGTATCAGAGCCAAATTTGAGTTGTGGGTTAGCATTCTTTTAGGAAATTTGAGAGTGCAGAGTTTCTTTTAATAGAACTGAGTATGCTCTTCTCTTGTATCCTTGGACGATCTCGAGAATCAGAAAGGTGTAAAAATATTAATTTCTTGGGGGTTCATGCATTGAATTGTTAGTTACAATTCTTCTGAAGCTTCCTAGAGAGATTCTGAGCTCACCATTGAGTTCAGAGCTGCTGAGGTAGTCAAATCTGCCCTTTATTTTGCTTGAAATGGACACCAAAGGCCAAATCTACAACAATTTAAAGTAGGAGGTTTATTGCCAGATCCAGCAAAGAACTTCCATTTCAAAGCACTTTGGGTCAAATCCAACCCTGCAATCATGCTCAGAAGGTTCGAAAATGCTAAAATAGACTATTATTTATCAATTTTGGTTGACTTTGCATAAAAAGAAAACAATATTTTTTCAAAATCTAAGCATTCAAAAAAAATTAAATTCATACAGTTCTAAAAATAAAGTGACAGTTGTTTAGAAATATATATATATATATATATATATATATATATATATATATATATATATATATATATATATATATATATATATATATATATATATATATATATATATATATATATATATACAACTTTTTCAAAAAATAAATGCTTTTTTAAATGTTTGATATAAATGCAACTTTTTTTAAAAATGTTTGAAAATGTTTGAAAAAAAAAACTATTAAAAATTTCCCAAAAAGGGAAAGTGGGTACCTTAGCGACATATGCCACATAAATTTGTGGGCCCATAAGTCCCCACTCCCCTTTATGGGCTCAACATTTTATAAAGGCTCATAAAATCTTCACATGGGAATGTGGGAGTGGCTATGGCACCCCACATTATATTTTTTAATTTTTTTTTATCTGTTTTGTTTTTTAATATGTTTTTAACACTTTTACAATATTTGAAAAAATATTCTTTTCTAAATTCCACCAAAATTTTCTTTTTTTAATTATTTTTTAAAATATTTTTTATGTTAAAATAAAAAGTTTAAAATTAAAATAATTTAAAAATTTAAAAAATAAAACAAATTACATCCGCCATCACTAAATTTGGTAGTTTTTTCTTAAATATGGAGGTTTTCTAAGTTTATCTGGTAGATTATTAAAATTGGTGGAGGTTTAAATTAGCTAGTGGATGTCTAAATTTGGAGCACTTATCATCATCTTTGGATGATGCTCTACATTAGTCTTCACATTGTTCTACATTGTCAATTTCTTTAATTAAGATTGTGACTCCTAACATTGTGACATTTGAGCTGATTCCAGAGACTTCTTCCTTCTAGGAATGAGAATATATCCTGCATGTATCATTTTCTTCCTAAGGGGAAGAATGTTGTTTGACGATCTTGGACCATCTTCAGAGTTTTAAGTTGAGCATCCACATTAGCGCAAAATATTGTATATTTAGGGGGGATTCATTTGACCTTCTCTATTTATTCTCTCTTATGGGGGGGCATTTTCCTTGTATGAGGTTTTTTCCTTCACATTTTCTTAAGAACATTTTCACTTTTTTCTCTCTTTTGGAGAGGAGTTTTGTCCCATTGGGTTTTCTCCTTTTCTCTATTTATGAGAGGTTATTATCTATGTGGGTACCTCATCAAGCCTAGTAGTTGAGACCCATATTTGTATCTTTGCATTGTATACTTCTCCCTAAGTTGCACTTAATGGGGGGGTGCTAGTTTGAAAATGGTACTTTATCTAACTAGTTCATTCTTAGATAGTTTTACACTAAAGTTCTCTTCACAATAGCTTAACTTTACATAGGGATAAGGTGGTTGAGCCTTTAATGACATGAGTTGTCACATCTCATAGGATGCCAACACTTGTCATAATCTGGTTGCATCCACCTCTCCCCTTAGCCTATATAACAAAGGAATTTCCTTTGTAATTTTCAATTCTCAAGCTAAATATAGCTTTTCATTCTTGAGAGGAATATAGTTTATTCCTCCACATATTTCTGGTTTTTCTTTCCTTCAGTCATTAGATTCTTGGGTAGGCTAGTTAGCAAATCTCAGAAGGCCACTCAAATACAATAAGTTATGAATCATTTATCCATTATTTCTTCTGAGAAACTCTTTTATGTTGTCCATACATTGGAGAGAGAAAAGATACACACTCGCAAGCCAAGAGTCCTGCCAAAAGTTAACATTTTTTCCATCTACCACATTCAATCTAAAACCATATTTGATTATGTTTCTACTTTTTAGAAGGTTATTCTAAGAAAATTGAGCCGTGGGGGATGCCAAAGGAGTATACAAAACAAAAATACTCCAAATTATCTAGGTACTTATCTTTGAGAATAGGGCCCCAATCCTTGTTACAATGAATAAAGTTACATGTCCCATCTTCACAATAAGAGACTTGTTGAACCATAGTAACTGTATACACCTAAAATCGGTCATGGAATTTAATTAATTAAATACTGTTATTTAATTAATATTTGACTATGTATAAATAAATTCTCAATTTATTTATATTGTTCACCCTTCTCTAATTCTCCAAATCTAAAATCATATTCTTCTAATTTAATTAAATAAATAAATTTTCATAAGCTTGTTTTATTTAATTAAGTTTCACTAATCTCAATTAGGAATTCAAGCACATGTCTACAACTTTTTGTGCCACCTCACCAAGGTCACATAAAATTAAATAATTCTAATTTTTAATTAGAATTATCTTCAACCAATTTTGAAACACATGGCTTATTCCTCACATACTTCCACTAGTTTTTAAACACATGGTCTTTTCTTCCCACACTTGAGTCTTCCATCCATTTGGCATGTTTCCTATTAGTCAAGAGATTCTTCCATCTATTTGGAATGTTGTCTTTGGTCAGGGGGACAACATCTTGATTCTCTCCATCTCCACCATTCATTCTTCTTGTTTGAATCTAGATCGTTGATCATTTCCACCTCACCAAATGCTTGGAAAAGGCTATAAATACAACCCTTTGGCATTGTATTTTGCATCCACTTTTGAATAGAGTTATCATACATGAATATTGTTTGAGCTTGGGAGCATTATGGAGTCTTATAGGTACATTTTATATCATGTTTTACATCATGTAGTTATATCTTAGAGTAATACTTTGTTTCATAGTTGTATTTTATGCCATCCTTTGCATCATAGTTGCATTTTATATTAGCATATTCATAGTTATCATTTGAGCATATGGAGTATCATCTTATTTTTCCATAGTGTGCATTTGAGCATATGTAGAATCATATATAGAATCATATAGATCACTACCATAGTATCCACCATTGTTTGTCCATTCATCATAATCATCTGCCATTCATCATAGTATCCATCATCATTTTTATCATATAGTTTCATGTAGGAATTTAATTGGCTTGCATGTTGAATACTAATCTCATTTCTTAAGTGTCATTCTAATAGCCTTTGTGCACATAGAAATTTGAGGGCCAAAGGGTTAAAAGAATCTTTAAGAATAGAGGACAATGAGACGTTCTTGAAAGATTTATTTTGTGGCAATTTAGAGTAGCTTCTTTGCTTTTAATCTTTCATATAATTCATTTTATTAAGGTTTGTGTTGATTTAATAATTTCCAAATTTCACATACACACAAAATGGCACCCACCGTGGGGCCCTGCCCCACTTTTTTCTAACTTTCTAGAAAATTTATGTTCGTAGGTTCGGACGTGAGACTTTTTATGAAAATGAAATTTCTTTAGCGTATGTTGCATGATTTTTGGCACATATTGCACCTATTTTGGTGCATATTGCATGACTTTTGGTGTATCTTGCATGAGAAATGGCATATATTGCAAATTTTTAGAAAAGTTCACCAGGGTTCCAAAACATGTTTTTTGAGTTTTAGAGCATCTTGCATGACTTTTAGCACATATTGTATGTGTTTTGGTGCATATTGCTTGTAGATTGGCACATTTTTCTTCTAGATTGGTGTATTTTGTCTCCATTTTGGCACATATTGCTTGTAGATTGGTGCATATTGCATCTGTTTTGGCACATTTTGCTTCCAGATTGGTGCATTTTTTCTATGTTATGGCGCATTTTGTAGTTTTCCTATTTTTCACTAAATCTAAAGGCTAATACTCTATGTTTTTGTTTTGCAGGTTTCCCAGATTCTTTGTCAAAGACTCAAACATAAACTATTGACATATTGCAGGGGCTAGAAGTAATTTATTTTTTTCCTTTTGGTTAAGTTAGGAACATAGCTTAATTAAAAGGTTAATGAACACCATGTCTCTCATGCTTGATGGATGGTAGGCATATGCTCACCTTAACTAGCTGACCAAAAATCTAGACCCATTCATGTTTACTTGCGAGTGTGAGTGGAGTATACAACATGTGTTCTCTCTTTATTCATGCAAAATAAAGAGTGATCAAACTACGAGTATAATTTCTTGCTTTTGTTTATCTTAGACGGCCTACCTTGTGGGAAAAAGTAATCACCCAAGGGAACAACCCAACTAGTAACATGCTAAAGCCAAGTGACTTCCAGCCAGTATAAAAATGTGGGTACTTGAACAAAGACAAGTATCATGATGATAGTTCCAACGAGAAGGGAAACAATGATCTCTCACTGTAAGAATTATCCCCCATGAACAAAATGTCTGTACTAGAACCCTTGTTATAGTTTGGCCAAAAACCTTTATCTATTCTTTGGCATAGCAACAGTCATTGCAAAGGCATCCACATTCTCACAGTTCTTAGTAGAGATGATCAACCTTCCATGGGAGTTTTATGGGGGCTAGAAGCTTGGTTGACCTGAGAAGTGAGTGCATTGTAAGGGGGAGCTCATGTGGCCAAGCTTCTGAATTCATTCGCTAAGAATAAGTGTGGTTGGGGTAAAACCTATGTGGAATCCAAAAGAATACAGTCTTTCACAACCTTAGGTTTGTACATTGCTTGATGTGTCTTTATCAAAGTGTTTTCAAAACAAAGTTCAAACAAAACATCACATGTTGAAAGTGAAAACCTTGATTCAGAAAGAAATTCATTGAAACAACCAAGTCTCTAACTAGAAAATCCAAATAATCAAACAAACTTTCAAGAAGCAGTGTTGTACTCCCAGTTTGGTGCATATTATAACCTTCTAGCGCATATTGGTTGCCTTCTGGCACATCTTGCACCTGTATTCACGCATACTGTCCAAATTACTTGAGTCAAAACTTACTTACAAAGCCTTGTAAAACTTTTTGGCCCATCTTGCAAGTCCTATAGTGCATCTTGTACCTATTTTAGTACATCTTGCACCTAGTCCAGTGCATCTTGCACCTGTTTTGGCACATCTTGCACTTATTTTGGCACATCTTGCACCTGTTTCTGGTGCATTTTACACCTATTCTGGCACATTTTTCATCTGTTTTGATGCATTTTGCACTTGTTCTGGTGCATATTGCATCTATTTTGGCACATTTTGCTGACTAGAAAAATAGTGACATAAGTTCATCTACTATTTGATATTCAGCCTCATTCTGAGAATCCTTTTCAATCCAAAACCATTCCTCAAGTACAACAGAGTCTAAACATGTGCTTTATCAAATGATTTCATGAAAGATTAAAATCCGGAAACCAAAGTGCAAAGTTCTTAGTCTAAAAGAAAATTAAAAAAATCTCTCAACACTCTACGAATTTAGAGAAACATTGGGCTTCGATTTCTACAAAAGAGCTTCAAAGAAAAATCCCAACTTGTATTCATTTTACTACTGTCAAAATCCAAGAATTTTCCAAAGATTTGAGTATCTCGTATAGGAAGAAAATTTATCTCCAGTTTCACACTTTGAGCATCTCGTATATAAAAACTTACCGCAACCCTGGCTTTTAACAGGTACCACGGCTCCTTCCGTCGTACAGTCTACAGTCGCAGGTAAATCATCCTCATAAGTTCCGCAACACATGTGGTTTACTTCTTCACAGGTGAGATTTGAGAAATGGTTGAGGCCCAACTTATAACTAGAATGTTTTCGGTTGTGCTTACGAATGTAACGCCAATTCTCCTTGAAAATCTCCAGTCTGAATTTTTTCTCATCTTGGTCTTTGTAAGTCTTCCCATGATTGAATCTGTGCATCATTTTTTCTTCAGATTTCTTCATTGCGAATTTGCAATTTTAACCTCAAACTATGTTTGTTGAGTTTAACAGGAGTGTCTCAACTTTCCTCATGCAGGTCGATGGAAGACTTGTTGACTGTCAGTTTCATCTCTTTTGATCAATGGTGTAAGCACAAATTATGGATCTTCATCTTCCAGTTTGTTAAACATGCGCTGATGGTTCCCTTCATGGCGACAATTATAGAGGAGGTTATGTTTGAGGATATTTCATGCAAAGATTGAATCTTTAGTCGTATCTATTGTCAAAGAGGTGATTATGTAGTTAGTAACTGTTGTGAATGCCAAATGTGCTATCAGTTGTTACGTTCATTTTTAAATGCAAGTTTATACTTTCAGTTTGTTACGAATTGCATGATAGAAGAATATCTCTATTGCAATTGAAGATATTATGAATTATGATATAGTGTGTTAAGCAGAGAGAGATAGAGAGTTTTCTGAGACACTGTTATACTGTCAGAAGTATCCCTATTTTTGTTGAAGGTTTGCGAACACTTGGAGAATCTTAGTGCTGATATTGTATTGTAATTATTTTTTGCTGATAATACAAAGTGCATTGGTTTTAGTGTGGGGTTTTTCATCTGGAAATGTTTTAAATCTGTGCGTTATGGTGTTATTTTTTTATGCGTGTATCTGAATTTATTTCGTTTATTGTAACAGTTTAATGATTTGTATGAATTTGCACCATCTCCCCCCATATAGATTAGTGCTGGAAGCATTATTCGACACCTTTGCTTCCTTTCAATATTCACAACCTTGCAACAACTTTAAATGGAGAAACCCTAAGCGATTCAAAAGCTTCTCTTGGAAACCTAAAATCTCCCACTCTATCGGAATAATGGGATTTATTCAATCCTTTGAACTTTACTTTTGTATCTTTATTGATGTTTTCTGGCTATATAAAGACCTACTGTTTAATTTTTAATCTGGCGCTGGTGAAATACCATTCTTGCCTTTTCATTGTTATCTAGAATCATTTAGATTTTTCTATTTTAGAATCAGTTAAGATGTATTTGCTGTAAGATAAATTGTGTTCAAATTAGTAACTATGGATTTTATACTTTGTATACAGGATAATAATTCGATGTATTTGTTATAGAGAAATTGTGTACAAATTAGCAATCACAAAAAATCTTGGGCTTCCTACTTTGATGTAATTTTGTTAATGACAATACACATGAGAATTTGAAAATAAAAATTGCATGCATTATTTGATTAAATATTTACAATTTAAAAAAAATGAAATAAAATAAAAGTGATTTTAATTAGCATATATATTTATGTAACATGGTGCAAAGAAATCCTTGTTGAGGTATGCAAAAGATATTTTATAATAAGAATTGCTTATGAAAAGACAAATATTTTTTTTAATATGATAATAATAAATATTATTATTTATAATATAAATTCAAAACAATAAAATAAATGGAAATTTTCAATGTTATTAATATATTTTTAATCTTGAGAATTTTTTGTTATAAATTATTTAAAAACTTAAATTCACATTTGTATTTTTAGTTTTTAATTTTTTTCAGAAAAAAATGAATTTTTATTTCTTTCTAAAATTAAGTATTAGTATTTATACATACAAAATTCAAAACAATAAAATAAAATAAAAATTTATTATGCTCTTAATATTTTTTAGTTGTTTTCTTCATATCTTTCAATTATAATTTCTTAAAAAACATACCATATTTTTTAGTAGTAAAATTAGTACATGTTTCTATTATAAATTAAAATTATATATTTTTAATAATTGAAAAAGAGATTTTGTATTGATTAATCTAAGGATAATGCTTATTTATAGTATTTGTAATGTACATATAATTTTTTAATGAAAATAAATTTAAAATGTAATATTTGAGATATATTTACTTACAAAAATAGATGATATTTTACATTTTAGAATAGTTTTTTTATTAATTCAAAATAGTCATAAGGGGTTCTACCCTTGTATTAATAATCACTAAATATGAATGTTATAGAGAGTATCAAAATGAGGCTAGTTAATAGTTCTCCATAGAACACACGAGGGGCTTCATTGAGATAAAATGGAAGTATTAACAACAATCAAACCATTATTTGAAACCCTACCTACATCCTATGCCTAGCTCCTCTGATCCAAAATTAGAGCATAAACCCATACTATTTTGCTATCAACTCTTATTACCAAAAAAATGGACACAAAATATGTCTTATGGTGATGCCACATATTCCTCTTACCCATTAATCCCATAATTGGTCATTTTTAGTGTCATTCTTCCCTTGCATCATTCGATCCCGCAAACAGTTCTCTAATAGCCACCAAGTCCACAACATCTTTGACCCTGCTCCAGTTATTTATCCTTTCTTCGCCAACCTTTCCTCCTAGATATATTCCTCCAACGACCCCAACCCTTCATCTGGTGCCAACCCTAGAATTCTCTTAAGGAACATGATACTCTTCTACAGCGTGTTTCTTAATTTTGGTACCACTAAAGGGCCCTCTATAAAGATGAGTGAGTATTACTTAAACACCTTTCCTCACTAATGGATGAGATAGTAATACTTTGGTAATGGAATCCCCCACTTATTTTTTATATTATCCAAAATATTCTCCAAACCACCCAAGAATTTGTTTCATATTAGCTTTTTGCAAAGCACCTCCACCACTATCTTTGAATCCCCCACATTTAGCATTGATGCCAAAAACATGGACGATATATCGGAATTCACCATTAATCTACGATCAACACTCAAAAATTATTTCCCTAATGCCATATTTATTACGTGCAAAATCAACCCATGGCTTGTTTTAAACATGACTCCCAATCTTTTCTCTAATATTTCCCCCAAAAAGACATTTGTCTTCTTTGGCTTTCCAACCTTATTTGCATGTCTATTTTCTTTCTACCCAACTGTTTGCAATGTGTAGTATGATCTACCACCAATGGGGATATAAAAGCTTGCAGTCATCCCATGTTTTACCCTTGAAGCTTGGGTTGGGATTTCCAAAACATCATTACTCCATCACCTCCCAAAAGTCTAAATTTCTCCACATTATTACTCCTCATCCAAGTCCATAATGGCCTTAGATCACGTTCTACCCAGGATCATACTATTTGCAACTATACTGCTGCCGCTACCATGGCCTTTTTGGCCAACTCATTGGCCACATTATTCCACTCCTTATAGATGTGTGATACTTTAATCTCTTTTAATCCATTTAATATTTACATTATGGGGACCAACCACCTTCTAGGTTTTCAATTCAGTGTCCAACCTTGATGGATTGTATTTATCATTATTAGTGAGTCACCTTTTAAGTGGATTTTCTTAATTTCTTTCTTGCACATTGAATTTCTATCAGTGTGGCCCCAAATTCAACTTCTTTATTGGTTCCTCTTCCCAGATAAAATGATTTCTCTATCAAATTTGATTCTCTATGATCTCTAATCATGCATCTTGTTCCACTCTCCCTTGGGTTACCTTTTTGCACACCATCGAAGTTAACTTTTAACCATTTTTTTAGGCATTACCTTCTCCTGGAAGATCCTCCTATTGCACTCCTTTCATAACTCCTAGAATATGATGGATGGTGTCGCAGTCCATATATTATAAAACAATGCCTTTCTTTCGATGTTAGGCCACATGAAAAAGATGGTTTGGATGTCTTATGATAGTGGGATTTTCCATCCAAGCCTACACATCACCCTCTTCCAACAATATTCCACATATTAATAGTTAAGAAAAAATGGTTCATATCTTCACCCTCCTTCTCACATAGAACATAACAGCTAGGACCTTGAATTATGATGAAGAAGAAAAAACACAACTCACCCAATTCCACACAAAACTCATATTACACAAGACACCATGGTCAATAAACTCAAAAGTTTACAACTACAAGTGTAAATTTTTACATTGATTTACAATTGCACGATTTTTCAATCAAATTTGAAACAAGCAACTTTATTCAGTTTTTAAGAAAGTAACAGTTACAAAATTTGGCAACTCCACAGCCCCCATTCTTCTCATCTTCCTCATGCTATTCTAATTTCCATCCCTCGAGAACTTCTAATACTCACAGCTACTAGGCCATTCCATATTGCTCGGCCCAACCCAAACGGTATGTTGCAACTGGAATTTCCTCCCATCTCACTACCCTCAACTTGCAACCTTCTTCTCTATATGCTGCCCACCACACTCTTCTATCTCTACATTGAATTACAATTCAATCCTCTCCTTACTTCTCTTCCTTGCATCGTATTGACTTCACAGCTGCACCTTTAAGATCTGTGGTCTCTTGTCTTTGAATTTATCAACTTCATATCAAACCAAATTTAGCATTCCCTTATGGGTGCATACCTTTCTCCTCATTAAATCTTCATTCATTCAATCAATGCTTTCTTATTCACCGACTCCCTTGCTTGCCAATTTTCCTTTGCTCTGCCCAATCGTTTCTTTCTTTCTTAGCTTTAAGTTGCACAAATTTGTGCCAATTTGGCTCTCAACTAGTGAAAATGAGCTCTCAAATTTGTGTCCTTTTTAGAGTTAGTAGAATCTTAAATTTTTATATGGATCAATCTTTGAGTGGTTTAAGTCAATCTTGAATAGGGTGGATGCATCCTCTAATGTGCATATCTAATTTAACAGATAACAAGATTATATAGCCACATTCATTGGAAGTTGTGATCGGTTAATATGTACAAATAGTAGCATCTAAAAATTCCTTTGAGGAAGCTGTAATGTCATAGGAAAAAATATCCTAGGTCAACCCCCTACCACACCAATATGACAATTGTATGTGAATAATTGAAGATGATTATTTCATCCATGCAAATGTTGTATATGATTTTGATGTGAATGTCAAATCCTTCTAAGTGTCAAAGAGAAATGTTCATAGAATGTTTACAAAGATCTTCTAAGTCTCAAAGAGAAATGTTCATAGAATGTTTACTCTTTGTAATCCTCTTGATTTCCTAACTATCACCACTTCTAAAAAGATAATTTATTTAAATACAAATATGTGTCAATAAGTTGCACAAATTTGTGCCAATTTGGCTTACAACTAGTGAAAATGAGCATGAAAGATATAGTTTAACTTTTAAAAGTTAAAAATTTGGGGTCAGTCTAAAGACACTTAGAATTTAAGAGAAGGATCATAGAATTGATCTAGGATGAGGAAATGCAATTATCTTTCTTGTCTAGAAAACTAGTTCCTCCAAAGACATTTGAAAACTTCGGTATCTACAAATCATACTACACCCTTGGAACATATAAATGCTCTTTTTGAACTCATTTAGATTGAGATTGCTGATTGGAGATCCTTCAATAGTAGGCATACATCCATTAGATTTTCTCCATAGATGATTTGACTTCTTCTTATTACTTGTTGTAATTGGAACAACGAATTCTTTTTCTAGATGAATGGTCCAAATTCACATCAAACAATAGTGTCTCTAAAAGATTGTTAAGAGGAGTCAGCTATGCTCATTCCCCATGATCTTCCAAAATTAATCGCAAAGAAAAGAGATAAGCATGAAAAGAAAGAATAAAAAATCAATAGACATCAAATCATCTAGAGAATCTCATTTAGTCAAATAAGATTGAGTAACCATGAAATATTTTATATTGATAATAGATAAATTTATCTGCTGTGCAGCTCTCTCTGTAATCCTTTCTGTATTTGATTTCTTTATTACTCCAATACCTAAAATAAAATCAAGTCATTCAGAGATTTTTTTTTTGAGGACGAACCATTATTTGTAATGCAGCCAGCAGAAAGGTTGTAGCGTCCATGTCCAACAACTAAAGCACAACAAACGTATTTCATGTCATATGATAATCACACGATATTCCTAAAGAGTTGATTTGTAGTGTGTACTATCTACCAGTATACAGCTGTAAAGTCTAGTGAAAATTAACTAGTATTCCTAAAGAGGTGTTATTTCTACTATCTATGGGCATACAGCTGTAAAGTCCAGTGAAATTAAGTAGTCTGTTTATCAAGCAGTGCTGTTTGTTTCAGTATGGCTCAAATTCACTCAGAGTCATATTGTACACAATGATGTTTATGCGCTTTAAGCATGGATGCTTATTTATAGTGAATTATTTGAAACAGTAGCATGGCACAAAAGAAAATGCTATTTAGAATGTACAGGTCTTATAGAAGAAATAGAAGAGAGAGAGGCGGTGCAGAGAGACACGGGGCGGCGACCTCGGCAGGACTCGACCAGACGACCTTCGACTCGTACTCGCTGGTGACATTTTCTGAGAAGCGGTCGCGTGGGATGGAGTTCTCCTGCTGCATTTTCCTGAGCGATTGCAAGGAGGAGGAGATGCTTCGGATGCTGCCCGAGGTCGCCACCCTGTGTCTTTCTGTACCGCCTCTCTCTGCGCAACGCCTCCCGCTAGGTGAGTTCGAACGTCTTCACATGCCTCCTGCCGTATGTGCCGCACTTCTCGTCTCCCCACCCCCACTACTACGCCTCTCTCAGAATTCATCTCCCTTGCCCGCCACCCTCGGCTGCCCTCTTCTTAGCGCACCTTCCCCTGAGCATACATCAACCCTAATTGCGTTTTTCAACAACCTCTGTGCCTGTGTACTCCATCTTTTTTGGAATTAATATGTACATGTCTTGGATGCAATCTGAATGCCCCCATTCGAGTCCTCATAAGGTATGTTCTTGCACTAATTTTGCTCGCTTCTGCAACCTGCTCGACTTTCTTTATTAGACTGAGAAATCCAACCAAAATGGAAATTTCACCGACTGTATTAATGGTTTTAAAAAAAAATCAGATCTGGTGGCTTCCATGCATTCTAGCTACTTGCGATTAAACAACACATCAGAATGATTAGAAGGATTCGAAATTCCTGATTTCCAGCTTCATCAATGGAATTTGTGTACATATTTTATAGTTTTTATTTCAAGCTTTACTTGTGTTGACTAATCCATACTCTGTTTCGCTCCTAGTGGATTCGTTATCTGGATCTTATCTGTAGCTTTTAATTGTTGTATTTATTTGTGTGACTATACTCTGTTTTGCTGCCAGTGGATTCCTTATCTGACTCTTATCTGTAGCTTTTAACTGTTATATGGGTGGGCACTGACTTATGATCTGTTTTGGTTTATCTGTGTAAGCTCTTTATATGTAATTCTGTTTGCTTCTTTCAATATAAAAAGCGTGACTAATAGATGGTGTATTTAGATGTATATTTTTATTATAGTAGTTTTGTTTCTTAATTAATTAAGGAGAAAATAAATATAATTGTTCACAAATAATAGTCTATGTTGAAAAGTATAGATACAGTAATTGTTTCAAAGTTTTAACTTTTTAGTCCCTGCCATAGGCGGAGACTAATGTGATCCGTAAGCTAAATTCAATTAGTTTGGTCAATGGAAATCACGCCAGGAGAGAAATAGGAGGCTTTTCCTATGGTTTATAGTATTGTATTTTTCAAATCTATTTTTTTGTTAATTGTCCTTTATTTTCTGATTGGGTGATCATGTTTTTGCTGGGGTTTTTGGTTTTCGCTGAATAGAAATTTCAGGGAAAAATCTGGTGACCAATCAAAAGCAAAGAGGCAACTTATTTTGATGATTTTATAATGTTTGGAGGGTTGTGTACGTGTCTTATTATTTACTGGAAGTCTATTTTTAGGGTTTGTAGTGTGCACGTATAGAGGCATGTGTCTTTGCATGCTTGAGCAAGGAAAGAAGGGCATGAATTTTTTATTTTTTTTTGAGATGGCTTTCTTAAAACAGTTCACTTGCCTTGTCTATGCTTCCACATTTTGAATACATGGCTACATCCATGCAGGGATAGATGGCTTTAGACTCCCTTTCAATGCAGATTTCTATTTGTCCCCCTTTCTTCGGTTGTCAATCGATCTCCCAATGATTCTTATTTCATTTTGTTGTGGGGTTGCTGGGAGAACATAACCCCCCACCAGAGTACCTTCTATTCTCATCGTTTTTCAAGAAGCTTAAAGCATGCTTAGAACTGGTGAAGGCCACCAGAGATGTTCTAATGGCTCTCGATACAGAGATTGCTGCAGAAGTCAGGCTTGTCAACAAGGTAAAAAAAGGTCCATTCTCTGCATATCCTAAAATATACTTTATGTTTACGTCTCTTGCAATGGGGATTATATGACAGAGATGCAATTTCAATTACTGGTGATTTGGGAGATTAATTTGCCAGCTTTTTTGAACCACCATTGCCAATGTATTTTTGTTATTGTCCAATGTCAATACATTAGCTTTGAAATTTGTGGCAATATTTTTAATAATGATCTATTAATATTTTTCTTGTCCCAAAAATATATCTCAAATCATTGTATTTCTCTGCTGAATTTCATTTATCATCTATTGCTGAATTTCATTTAGCATCTATTTCTGTTTAGATTTCTTGTTTTTTTCTACACGTATCTTTTTTGTTTTGCAGGCTACAACATCCTTGTGTTCCAAAGCTCCAATTTTATCACGGGCAGGCAGGATGTTGGCAGAAGTTGTAAGCTTCAGATTTACAACTAATGGTTATATTTGCTTATAAGTTTTTAAATCCTTTTTAGAAATCAATTTTGTACATATCCTACAATCATGGCATTCGATGACGTCACATTACATTGAGATATCTTTTATCTAATAGGTTTTGCTTCATCTTGGGTTTTGGCGGATTGAAGAACAATTCACCGCTAGGGAACTTTAAGGTATGGAGTTCACTCAAAGTTTTTAGTTTTTCTGCAAAGTCTTTTATTTCTACAAAATAACAGTGGTTGCTTTTTAATTCTGTTGCCTGGGCTAGTTGCTGCCTGCTCCTTTAAATATCATAAACTTGACTGCAGTTTTGCTTTTGGTGCAAGTAAATGGAAGATATTTTATTTTCTGTTACATCTGGTATTGGCTGTGTTTTGAAGCAACGTATTAGATGTTTTTAAAGGCTTCAAAATCCTCTGCGAATAAGAAAACAGAGGAGACGTCAACTTCATTCACTGTATTGAAGTTTTGGGGAGTTCATTATATGCTCTCAAATGCCTGTAAGGAAAATAATTATTAGAAAAAATAAAGGATGATTTGTTTTTAAATATATATTACAGATTTCTTTCGCAATTAGTTTAATTTTAGATTTGATATTGACTTTTATTGTTGTTCTTTTGGATTTCATGCCTTGATTAATTCAAAATGTCATTGATGCAGAAGCCAAGAGGTTTGAAAGCTATGAGAAGGGTAGATAGTGAATCTGAATAAGAAGGTAGTTTTGTCAAAAGTATACTTGGATATCTGTCAATTTTCTACATGTGTAATTAATAACATGTAACCACGGTAATAAATTTGATGGCATTGGCATTTTTGATATTGACATTATTCAAGAAATTCATTCACTTTCTTCAATTCGTTATGCAGGGGTCTTATGCTTTCATCTGAATGATAGGGCCAATAAACATGGCCAAATAGCCAACTGCATTTACAAGCCCCATAAACTCTTCGCTGAAGCCACGACCTGCCATAGTGTCGGTAAGCCAAAAAAACATGGCAAATATCTATATTTCCATTAACAGAAGCTATTCTTAATGAAATTTGTTTGGAAATGTCAAGTACAAGTATATTTAATTGTCTCTTGAAATCGATTGCAAGGAATCTCTATATGGTTATTCTTAATACACCATGTAAATCTAGTGTTGTTGTTTTTCCCTTTACCAAGGGCACCTTATGTTGCCAGTCCTCAATTGTAAGGAAGTCTAGCTTGCATTATGATATGAGAATCAAGATCATTTGAGGTGTATGGGTTGTTTAAATATATAGTCACATGGCTTCTCTGTTCACTTATGTCAAATATCAAATTGTGAACATTATTATGATATTCTCTTACCAAAGTATCAGTTTGCTGCAACTACACGTGTTCATTTATAAGGCCCTCTTATGCTTTAATTTAGAAGCATGTGGATTATTCTGTTTATATTAATTGCCCATGAAGTATGTAGAATGCTAATAAAGAAGTGGGTGGTTCAAGTTTTGTAACCCAGGATACTTATACTTCCATCTAAAAATGACAATACATTTGGTCTTTTGATTTTCCTGTAAAGAATGGCTTGTATATATTTTCTGCCTATTTCGATTGAATATATTTTTAGTTTGATACACTCCGTGACCATGGTTTTGGATGCATCTATTACAGCAGATCTAAACTCTGGTAATGGAGTAGATATCGAGAGTTGTTTCTGGACACAGACTTTATCTGAGGTCATATTTACCATACCTCTTACACAGGTGCCACTGTAAGAAGATCCATTATTTGTGAAATTAAAAAGAATAGTATAAAGGAAGGATTGTAAGTAATGACTCTCAACGTAACCCCTATCAATCATATTGAGGTGTATATTATTCTCAAGTTTTCAATATGACTGTATATGGCAGTTCATTCCCTTTTATTGTGTTTGTCCACTTTATGTTTTAAATTTGAATCCCTTAAATAATTATACACTGATTTCTCTTCTTCACTGTACAGGAACTCAGTCTACAACTCCAACCTTTCATTGTCGATTATTTAAATCAGGATATCCATTCTAAAATGTCACATTTTCTTTGTAGTGACATTGTTTGCCTATGGGTTAATCTGTTTTAGATCATAGTTTTAAGGACTTATCAAGTATTATTGCTCAAGTCAATTACAGCTCCATAAAAATGATACTCTATGTTCAAAACAGATACAACGAATATTGAAATTTATGATTTGATCCATATCTTTTAAAATAAAATTATGCTCTTTTGGAGCTGTTTTTGTTTCAATCCTTATCTTGAACATTATGATTCACATCTTCAGCCCTGCTTTTCTCATTTGGCAGGGACTCTGGCTGTAGCGCAGCTCTTGTTTAAAAAGTTTTGTTTATTTACATATAGAATAATTATAGATTACGTATTTTTTTATTACTTTTAAATTAATATTTTGAAAAAAAATAATTAATTTTAACATGATTAAAATTGTAAAAATGGTCACTTTTTTATGTATTGATATATATTATATTGTTTTTGAAAAGGAAAAAACAGGTTTTACAGGGACCTGAAACCGCTGAGTTTAAACAATAAAAGATAAACAAAAAAAGTTCAAACAAGTAGACGGCTGTCCCAAAAAGGAAACGACAACACCAAGAGACAACAGGGCCCAAAAAAGGACCGCCCAAAAAAACCAGCAACAAACACCACCACGCTACTCCAAGGTGTTCAATAACTCCCCAGCCTCCTTTTCAACATCCTTCATGTCCTATAACCCCTGCTTGAGAATTTGAGCTGTATGTGATGAAGTCGGGGTCTTCCTCTTAATGTTAGCCCGGATATGAGTCGAAATCCCTTCACCAACCGATCTGCTGCCTCCCCTGTCTGCATCCAAATCCATGACCAGCGAACCCTTTTGGTTTTTTTCAAGCTTTTCCACCATCGCATTGATGATAATGGTGTTATGCCTAGCAATTTTGTGATTGTTCGCAACAGTGGCCCTAATGTTTTGTCCAATCTTGGACATGCTGCACTCGATACTAGTCAATCTATCCTCCTGTGATTGCTGTCTTTTCCTCGGTAAGGGAGTTTCCTGTCCTTCATTATCTCTACGATTCCAACTGATCTTCTGCTCCAAGTCTGTGACCCTGTTGCTGAGATCAGTAAAACGACCTTTCAAATCACAGACTTCTTTCTGGGTCCACTTGAGAACAGTGAAAATGCCATCTGTACTTTTTTCCGCTATACTCACCATGTCCTCAGGCTTGATCTTATTCAGGGCCGAATTAATTTCATCTCGAATAAGGGACTCATAATGATCATTCCCAAATCTTCCAGACACAGGGGCACTAGGGGCCAATTCCTTACTGACCATGGGCTTATTAGAGAGGATTTCCATTGAACTCCCAGAATACGAGACAAGTTTCGTAACAAGGGTACCTTTAAAACCAGGGGACAAACCCTGAGTAGGGCATCCAGGAGACGGCTGGGGATTAAGACAGGGCGGTGAAGCAAAACCCGGACTAGGGCACTCATGCAGAGGCTGCAATTTAGGACATGACAGTGGGGCAGAATCCTTAAGGGTTTTCCGACAAGACAGGGACTGGGGAGCAATGGTATCAGGACCAACAAGAACACAAGCAGGGGGGGCCCGGGGTTCGATTTCCCTACTACTTTATGTTTCCTCATCATCCAAATCTTCAATTTCAACAGTTTTAGGCAAAGCAGGTAAATTTTGAAAATTCTCAAAAATGAGCCTAACAAGACCAGGCTGAATAGTAGCATTCCTCCTAGGGTTTCTTTCCACATCATCAAGGAAATTCTTCAAAGAAGAAAATAAGTAAAAAGGCAGAGATATATGAACCTTGTGACGGAAATGGTTCAGAATGGCAAAGTGGTAACCATAAACTCTGGTGAAGCGCCCGTCAACCGTGATATATTCCATAATGACTCTTAAAACTTTCCTCCAGATAGATTTGATGGACTCCACATCAAAGTAGCTATTGGAAACCTTAACCATCTTCACTTTCTCCTTATCTTTTTTAGAAAATTTAATGACCGCTTCATTAGAGAATCATCGGTCCCGATAGAATTTAATACCCTCAGTCGAAAGACCTGTTATCTCACCAATTAAGTCCTCACTCAGCTTAACATTCCTACCAAACAACACAATCTCACCATTTTTCCAGTTTTTAACAAAATAGTCCACCATCCCCTCGTCCGTACCATGGAGCTTTTCCAGATACGGGATTAAGCCTCCCTTTTCAATTTTATCCCACGCTTTAGCGTTCTTTCTGTGCTCTTGGAAATTGCTCGGCTCCACACGTTTTCTTTCTCCGCCCATGTTCAGAACTCTGTAAAACAACACTCTACAGTTGCTTTGGGTCCCGATTAGGCATTTTTTTTTTAACACCAAGAAAGCGTGCCGAAGACTCTTCTTGAAAAAGAAAATGACGTCGGTCTCATCAAATCTAATGAAATCGATGTACCTGATCTTTATCTGTTTCATCATGACTAAGATTTCCTTCTCTTCCATGCACTGAATCATAATAAATTAGCGCTTTCACTTTAGGATGGAGGTTGTCATTCTTCCTCCACATGTTTTCCCCACCCTTCTTAACCCCTTCATTGGCGAAGAAATCCGCCACCTTATTGGCTTCTCTATAGGCGTGGGAAACTTTCACTTTATGAAATTTACTTAATAATGTTTTCGTATCTTCGATCCATTTTTTGATGGTCCACGAGGGGGGGTAAGCCCAAGAATGCAATTTATTATATTCAATGAATCACCCTCCAACCAAAGATATTTTGTATTGATCTTGAGGGCTAAGCTAACCACATGAAAAGCCCCTACAGCTTCCGCAACATGATTAGTTTGAGTACCGATGTCCACAGCAAAAGCCGCAATAAAAGCCCCCGAGTTGTCCCTTAAAACACCCCCACTGCCAGCTTTCCCAAAGTTACCTTTAGCCGCACCATCAAAATTGGCTTTCAACCAGCCCAAAGACAGCAAAGACCAATTAGCATTCTCTCTCCCACAAACACCAGGTTTGAGGACATTTGACCCAACTAATTTTGAATTCCACTTTTCGGCCATAGCAATATCAAAAGGAGACCAGTTAGCTTTCTCAAACATTTTTCTAGGGATTAAAGATAAGCTTTCCTTTATAGCCCTTACAATTTTAGCATGCAAGTCCCCTTCCAACATCTCTTTGTCCCTAAACACTCTGTTGTTCCTTTCCTTCCAAGTATTCCAAGACACAAAAGGTAGAATAAAAGACCATAGCTTTCTCACAAAAATATTTTTTGAAGGAGCTTTCCATTGTATGAAAAAATCTTTGACAGAGGCAGGAAAAATCCACGCCACATCAAGAAGCGCCAGAAATTTATCCCAAATATTCAACACAAAAGGGCAATGAAGAAAAAGATGATTAACAGTCTCGGCTTCATTCCTGCACATATAACATCTGTTTGGTAATTGAATTCCTCTTTTTCCAAGATTGTCCAAAGTGAGAATCTTATTCTGTAGCATTATCCAGTAGAAAATATTGATTTTCGGAGTCAGGTGATTAATCCAAGCCTTAGCCTAGAAGGGAGGAGGCCCTATTGAACTAACCAACATAGAAGTGGCAAAGGAAACTGAAAAAATACCAGACGGGTTGTCTAACCAGACAACAAGATCCTCCACCTGGTGTTGAGCTGGTCTTAGGGCTCTGAAAGCTGACTGAACAGGGCCAAGATCCTGACTGATGGTCTTCAAATCAACCCAACCACCATTCCTCCAATAATCTTTAACCAAGACTCCAAATTCCTTTTTACAATCATTCATCCATTTACTAAATTTCTCTATTCTGATTAAAGGATATTTAAAAAGCCACCTGTCTTCCCAAAACCTAACATAATTTCCATTTCCAATTAGCCATCCAATTCCAATTTCTAGCAACTTTCTTCCTCTACCCATATCATTCCAGCAGACAGACCCATGAGGTAAAGAAGAAGAATTTATAATCTCATTAGAAGACTCATAGTTATTAAAATATTTGGCTTTTAAGGTATCACGCCATTCTCCATTTAAAGTAAGAGTTCTCCAAAGCTATTTAGCAAGAAGGGACATATTCAAAACTTTAATTTTCCTTAAACCCAGGCCCCCCTTGATTTGGGTCTACAAACCAGATCTCATCCGATAAGTGGCATTCTCTTCTTATCCTCCACTCCGGACTAGAGAAACCTTTTCTGAATTTTTTCAATGGCCTCAGCATATTTAGCAGGAATTTTAAATATACTGAGAGCATAAATAGGAAGACTTTGCAGAGAAGCCTTAAGGAGCTGGATTTTTCCAGCTTGACTAAGAAGAGCTCCTTTCCACCCTAATAACTTCTTATTGAATTTTTCAACCAAAGAAATCCAGAACGAGTCCGAAGGTTTAGAACAAAGAGGTAAGCCAAGATAGGTTGACGGAAGAGACTCAACTCGGCAACCAAGAATCTGGGCAAGTTTGACTTGTCTTTACTCCGAAGTATTGATGAAAAAAATTGAACTCTTAGCCCTGTTGACAACTTGCCCAGAAGCAAATTCATAAAGATTTAGAATTTTTTTTAAAGTCTTAGCTTCAGTCATAGTAGATCTTCCCATGAGAATGGTGTCATCAACAAATTGCTGGTGGGAACAGGTAAGAAGAGAAGAAGAAGGTCTTAAGCCAACAAGGAATCTTTGATCAATAAGCTTTTTAATATTTCTCCCCAAACTCTCAGTCAAGATAGTAAATAGAATAGGAGAAATAGGATCTCCCTGTCTAAGGCCTCTGGAGGTCTGAAAAAACCTTGATGGTGATCCATTCACAATGACAGAGGAGGTAACTGTAGAGACAAGCTGGTTCACCAACTGAATGACTCTGTTATTAAAACCAAACTTGTCTAGGATTTTAAACAAGAAATCCCAATCAACCCGATCATAGGCTTTGGAAATGTCTAGTTTAAGAATAAACCCTTCAGTTTTCGATACCATTAACAAATGTAAGTTCTCATGAACAGTAACAACAGAGTCCAGAATGTACCTACCTGGCACAAAACCATTTTGCTGCGGGGCAATAATTTGGGGAAGCACAGAAAGCATTCTTGAAGTTAACACCTTCGAAATAATTTTGTAAATAGAATTACACAGGTTGATTGGCCGAAAAGCTTGAAACTCCGAAGCCCCAGGTTTTTTAGGAATAAGGACCACAAAAGTAGCATTCAATTCTTTCAACATACGTCTTGATCCAAAGAATTCCTTGACAGGTTCACCACATCCAGCTCAACAATTTCCCAATATATATTATATTGTTTTTATTATAACAAGATTATAATTTTATAAATTATGGTTTTATATATGAATATCTTATTAATTAATTATTTTCCTTTCAATTTTTCTTACTTTAACATTTTTAAGATTTTCTTTTCAATAAGATTGAAATATTATAAATTTTTAACTTTTACAATGAAATATTATAGAGATGAAGTGTGGTTTCAATGTTTATCATAAATTTACTATTTAAACAACTTTAAAACTAAATATGAAATTTATGAAATTTTGTAATTTAACAAAAAAAAAAACTATGTATACATATTAGACTAGTGAATTTATGTAAAATTCACATCTTGTTAACAAGTCAAAAATATTCTATGCATTAAAAAATTACATAAATTTTTATGATTAACTTGTAAATAATATTAACTATAATTTAAACAAAATTTATAATATGATGAATTGACTAAACATATTCTTGAAGAAGACTCGTAACCTTACATTCTCTTACAAAAATAATGTAAACAAGTCATCTAGTATAACTTCCAATTTTCAAATTGGAAATTAGAGCTTGCAATTTTCATATATAATTTCTAGAAAAAGACCCATTCAATTTATGAAAATCCAATGGATCCTTTTTAACAAATTAAGGATTTCAATGATGGAAGGTTGGGTGCCCATTCAATTTATGAAAATTCAATGGATCCTTTTTAACAAATTAAGGATTTCAATGACGGAAGGTTGTGCCCAACCTTAGTGTGCCCAACCTTAGAATTTGATGGCCTATAGGCTATTTTTTAAAGTATCCAACCTTAGAATTTGATGGCCTATAGGCTATTTTTGAAAGTATTCTCGAAGAAGACTCGCAACTTTACATTCTTTTACAAATATATGTTTTTAAAATAATGTAAACAAGTCATCCAGTATGAACTTCCAATTTTCAAATTGGAAATTAGAGCTTGCAATTTTCATATATAATTTCTAGAAAAAAGACCCATTCAATTTATGAAAATCCAATAGATCCTTTTTAACAAATTAAGGATTTCAATGATGGAAGGTTGTGCCCAACCTTAGTGTGCCCAACCTTAGAATTTGATGGCCTATGGGCTATTTTTTAAAGTATCCAACCTTAGAATTTGATGTTTTTAAAATAATGTAAACAAGTCATCCAGTATGAACTTCCAATTTTCAAATTGGAAATTAGAGCTTGCAATTTTCATATATAATTTCTAGAAAAAGACCCATTCAATTTATGAAAATCCAATGGATCCTTTTTTGAAAATTGGAAATTAGAGCTTGCAATTTTCATATGTAATTTCTAGAAAAAAGACCCATTCAATTTATGAAAATCCAATGGATCCTTTTTAACAAATTAAGGATTTCAATGATAGAAGGTTGTGCCCAACCTTAGAATTTGATGGCCTATGGGCTATTTTTTAAAGTATCCAACCTTAGAATTTGATGGCCTATGGGCTATTTTTGAAAGTATAGGATGCAATCTCCTTCAAAAAAAAATTAAGGTTTTGCATGAGGAAATTTGTGACATGTAATAAAGATAAAGCTAAGATATAATCAACTTAATTTTTTATTTAAATTTTTTCAATGGGTTAAGGATGTGACTCAGATTATTAGCATATTTTAAAAAGATCACTATGTCCAATTTTGATGCACTTCTCAAATGTAGAAAAATAATATGCAAATCATACAATAACACTATGTCCAATTTTGATGCATTTCTCAAATGTAGAAAAATAATATGCAAATCATACAATAGTGGCATTCATCACTATATTCATTCAACTATACAAGAAAAACCCAATTATATAAGGAAATTTTTGAAATATTTCCATTAAGTATGAAATGAGTTGAACTTCAAAAATGAGTGTGATGCTAATCTAAAATTTAGTGGAATTACCTCCTTGACCATCTCAATAGATATGATAATCAAGTTTGTATGGTGATGGATTGGGAGTTCTATAGGTTACAAATTAAATTGAAAATATTCGTTGTAACTAACCTATTAAAAATGTTGAAGCAGTGCTTATAATTCTAGAGAACTTATTTTAGAATTCTAGGCTCTCACAAAATAGAAAATCTTCCTAGCTGACTATAAATAAAATTCTCCTAGAGATTTAAGAGAGTCAATTGACAAGATGGAAACAAAACCTAACTGCAACCTCTACAAGCTATCCAAATTAATGTTGCATAAATATATCAATAATTTCCTAGTGAGGAGAAAGTATTTGTTTGAAATGGTAATTTTTTCAGAAGGCTACCATATGTAATTATTAAGTAATATTAAAATTATTAGAGTGAATAATTTATCTATTCATTATAGGTTAAGTGTACTTAGGTTTATAAGTTTAGACAACATCTTGTCTAATTGAATGTACAATTTTTTAGGCCTCTAAAGGTTACCTACTTGTCTCATAAGCCTCGTCTGCATACCTTTTGAGGTTGTAAGACTTTTCGTCTCACATCAAAGGTCGGTTGTGGTCATTTAACTCTTGTCACCAAGGTTGATGTCTTGGTCAAATAGGTTGTTGGTTTGCACATTCCAAGTGATCCAAAGGTTGAAACCTACAGGACACTTGTCTACTTGTTTGTGTCACATCATGGGGCACTTTTCAATCGACATGAAAGGTGGATTGCCTCTTCCTTGCCTACATATGCAAGGGTTCCTCATTATATCGGTGATCAATTTCATACATATTTGACATTGTTCATTGTGCTTATTATATATTCTCCATTGTTGTAGGATCTTATATTTTCTTATTCTTATATCTGGTGCAAAATTTATGTATCAAAATTTGTTTATTTATTTGCAAGAAGCCAAGTTTAATTTGTAAAGGTGGAAAAATTCAAAGCTTCATAAATTTTGATTGGTAACTTAGATTTGATTTTCATTTCTTGCAAAAATGCTTATTGTTTTGCCAAGAATCCAATATGCATAATAGCACACTCATATTATAAAGTGTTAGTTTATGCCCCTTTTGGACTATTTACAAAGCACACCTATAGTGACAACTTATAGGGGAATCAAATAATCAAGGGGGGTTTTGTGTGCGGTCTATTTTTGCACTTCGTCAAAAAAGTTATTTTGTAGGTTGTGTTATTTCTTCACTTTTGCTCGTATTTCTAAGTTCTTCATTTTTGCATTTCTAGAATGCAACTATCTAAGTCTAGCAATATGGAGTCTAATGTTATTGTACTACCCCTAACACCATTCAACTACCATGATTGGAAGTTGAAAGTAATTCTTGTACATAAGAACAATGATTTATATAAGGTAACTATAGGAATGAAAGAAGAACCCAACAAAGCTAAAGATTTTTTTTCTTTTTTAATAAGTGTGACCAAGAGTTTGGATTTCTATGTTTAAATTTGTCTCCTATATTTTTGTTCCATGTAGAGAACTTGAAAACACCGAACAAAGTTTTGGAGTATCTAAATAAACTGTTTGGGAAATTTGATGAACTTGGAAGCCACGAGTTGGAAAATATACTCTTAGGTCTTAGTCAAAGAAAATTTTCAAATTTATAGTACTTCTTCACTAAATTTAAATCTTCAAAGTTGTAGTTAAAATATTGTGAAATTGAGAAGAAAGAGGACCAATTATAACATGATCTAAATAAATTTATCAACTGTTAGGGAAAAAATAAAGGAAGCCTATTGTGTGTGTGATAAGGGATTTCATGACGAACTCCTGGTATACTCAAAGGGCTACCTATCGGAGCTAGGTTTTCTTAAGACCTAACTCAATCCAACTATGCATTTAACCAACAATATTTCTAGGCCCTCCTTCTATAGCCAGTTCTATTAAGGGTATTTTTTATCACTCACAATGTGCTAGGAAATAAGGGTTTATTGTTGTAGTGTAGGAAAATGCATACCCTTGCATTTTCACGCTTGTTTGGGCCCACCTTTTGTTATTTATCCTTATTTATGTCTTAATTGGTCCTATTTTGCATCCACACACATAATAAATTGTATCTTTTTATGGCTAATACCCAAAAACATCAAATAATAAATGATAATTTAATGATTTCGGCTATGTTTCATTGATTGTTGGACAAGTACTAATAAGAAGACTATGGTGTCTTTGTCCCCCAAAGGTCTTCTGACCCTGATTTCAAAAGCACCTTAAAATGACCCCTTTTTGGAATTTGTGCCTTGAATTTTGAGCCTCAAGACTAATCTGTCACCTAAGGTGTCTTAGTCCTTCTTAGGTGATTTTCTGGATCTAATTTCAAATCTTGGTGGGATTTAGTCTCCTTTAATTAATGATTTCATATGTTGGCTCGTTGTGGTGTAATTTTAGGATATTAAGCATGGATAAGTGTAAATACAATGTTCTTTCACTCATTTTATCATCCAAGAAGCCAAGAATTTTTTGAGAGCATTCCTTATAGTAAAATTGAGTTCATAAGAGAATTCAAGAGCAATTCATCAAGAATTTGTAGTCATCATCAAGATTCAAGCATCATATCAAATACACTCTTGTTGTTAAATAGGCACAAGAGAACTGAGAGGGGGGGTGAATCAGTTGTCACACAAGTTCAAAATTAAAACTTTATCACTTATCAATTCTTCAACCACACTATTATGTTATTAAATATGAGCATGAAACACAAATAACATAATGTAAATCAACTCAATGAACACCAAATTTTTATGTGGAAAACCCAATAAGGGAAAAACCACGGTGAGGGTTAACTCACAATATAAAGATTATAAAACTAAATACAGTGGCTCACTACCCAGAAGATGACTCACTATCCAAATACAAAGGCTCACTACCTACAAAAAGGACTCACTATCCAACAGGGAGGCTCGCTGCTTATAGATACAAAAAAGAACAAAAAATTTATCACAACAATTAAAGCACATTTGTAGGATTACAGAAACCTTTAGCTCACTGCCTTCAGCACACTGAAAATTGTTATTACTACTCACTCACACACACACTTCTACTCTTATGATTTGTGGCTCATTTTCATCACTTTACATCACTTTGTCTTACAACTCTTCACAATTTAACTTGATTTTATACCATTCTCACCGTTAGAAGCATTTACCAAGGTCGACCACAAATAACCCATTTCATAAATTCAAATTAGGCCAGCAACTCAAAATTCTCATGGTGGATGATGAGCTTAAAATATGCTCATAGTTTGGATATTATGATGGACTCTTAATATCTTTACTTTTGTTATTTTGTGGCTGATTAAACTTTATTGAAACCTTTTATGGGGATATCCTGTAGCATAATATTTTCATATTCCTGCAGCTTATTATGTTGACTTGATTACATTTATTGCCCTGTTGACTCCCTAAATGACTGGTATATTGCATACAGTTTTTGAATGATGAAATAGATTTAAATGTGTGATTAATGAATGGATATCGTGTATGTGCCATACGCCTTTTCCTTCGCATCTGTTACCTTTTGTTTCGCAGGTTGTTGAAGAATGATCGAGTTGAGCGCAGCGGATCTCGGCCTTGCAATAAATTCCATTTCCTGCACGACTTCGAGGAAGCTCTGGCGAAGACTCTTTGACCAAAACTGTTGGGAAAGATTTTTAATGACAGTCAATCTAGAAAGAGTGGAGTGCTAGATTCTCTCTAGATAGGGTTGAACGCATAAATTCATTTATGAAGTTTGTTCCTTGATTTTGGGATACACTTTACTTCCACGCCTTTTTTTGATAGGGTTAGTTAGTTAGTTGCTCTCCTGATTTAAAATAAAGTACTCCTCCTGCGCGAGTGAGGGAGGAGAGGATAGTTAGAGTAAGATAGAAGCATAGTGATAGAAGATATCATGTAAGAATCAGTATGATAATGAAAAGCATAATCTGTTTGACAAGAGATAGAGTTTGTTGTTAGTTTCCATATCAACAAAGCAATGTATACTATTCTATTTTCATGAATAAAGTTTGATGAAGTTCTGAGTTCAGCATCTGTGTAATTAGTAGATGCTTGCTAAGGGGGCTCACTTAGTAAGTATATGTAGCTAGTTAGTTAGTTGTTCTTTTCTGTTGATCATCAATTAGCTTTCATCTTTGAAGTTTTCATACAAACTTAGTCTTGTACTACTCCTGCAGCATAAGGCCAGTTCATAGTTTGTGCTTCAGTCATAGCTGTTATGGTTTCTGTTTTAATCGAAGCATAGTTGAGTTAAAGAACTTTGCATTACCTTCCTGTAGCATAGATAGAATTCCTTTCCAATATTTATTTCTGCTAAGATTTGACCAAAACTAGTTCTTAGTGCGTATATTTTTCCACGCCATTTAAAGTATACATCCCCTGGTTTGACAAGTAAATGAACGTTCATAGAAAGATATTAGTCACCTTTCAGAATGTCCAATTCCCAGGAAAGGTTTTACTGTGATTTTTATATCCTTTTATGGGCGCGACCATTTTTGGCGCCGTTGCCGGGGATGGTGTACAGCTAAGAATTTGTCAGAGGTCATTTTTAGCATTAGTTCAGTTTGTTAGTTAAAATTTTCAAAATATTTCAAACCACCATTCACCGTATTGCATGCATAGAAGAAGAAGAGACGCCCCGGGAAGGTTCCTTCCTGAAAACCTGTTTGTTGAAATACCATTTAACCCAGCTGACGAAGAACCTGAGGAGAATCCCTTCGCTCTGTTATTCCAGCAACCAAACATGGCAAATAATCCACCTAATAATCCACCTCCAGCATTTGAGTTTCCCATTGTTCCCCAACGAGATACTGACAATATTAAAAATATTCCCTCTTTCTTGCTTCCAAAGTTTTATGGCTTGGTTACGGAGGACCCATAAACTTTTTTGTTTGAATTTGATGTCCTCTGTCATAGTTATGACTACAACATAGATGCTCATAAACTGAAGTTATTTCCCTCCACCTTGAAGGAAGGAGCTCTCAGATGGTTCATGAGTCTGGGAAGAGGTGTCGTTGATAGTTGGGCGGCCATGCAGACGAAATTCCTTGAAAAGTATAAGGAATATTGTAAGAGTGCCAGCAAAGGTGATGACATATTCTGAATTTAGCAAAAGGAGGATGAAAGTCTGGAAGATTATATTTCCAGATTTTTGTTTTCACTAAAAAGGAACTCAAACCATACTCTCAATGAGGACTCTCAGAAACTACTCTTTCTAAGGGGAATCAGTGATGCCTGTATAGACACCCTGGATCTGATGGGAGGAGGTGATATAACCCAACTGCCTTGGGATGATATAAAGAAAATATGTCTTAACTACTCTCGAGCAATAGTTAAGAAAGGTCGAGGTCATCATGCTACAGTGGGGAAGTCTTCTTCTGGTGGAGTTTCTTGAGTGGAGATAACAAATTTGCTATCTGACTTCAAGAAGGACATCATTAATAATATGGCTACACAACTGGACACTATGCAAGCTCGGAAGAAACATGAGGAAGCTGAGGCAGTTTTGGTCGAGTTCTGTCCATACTGTAGACAGAAGAAGCGTGACTGCAGATGCAAGATGGTGGCTAATTTGGAAGCTAGGCAACTACCTACTGACTTCAAGCTAGTAGAAGGTGACGATGATCAAGTGTTCTTTGTTGCACAAAGGAGACCATGGGCCCAAAGACAAGGTATGCCTCAAGATCTTTTAACTTTTGGTAATCCTTATTTTGGCTATAATAACTAATGGCAACATGCATATGGACCACCACCACCCTGGAATCCACCTCAACCAAGTTGGCCTAATTATCAAACCCCGCAATGGCAATCTCCTCAAGGAGGTTGGCAACAGCCACAAGGGCAATGGACCCCACCTTCAGGTAATTGGCAGCAGAATCCTCAATGGAGAGGCCCTCAGCAATGACAAAATCAGTCCCCTGGGTTCCTGCAACTTCCACAGCCACAACCACAGGCCCTCATGCCGCCTCCTGCAACAACTACCACAAATACTGGACCTCTGAAGCAAACGCCTATGCCTACCCAGCTGTTGCCAAATCCCAATAATAAGCAATAGCAGTAGCCATAGCAATCTGCGTATCTTTTCGAAGCAAACCAATATCAAGCTTATGCCTTAAATGTTAATGATATCCAATTGAGGTCTGGAACCACTCTACCTGCTCCAAAACTGCCTCTAATTATTGAAATACTAGATTCTCCCATTGAAGAATCTACTGCACCTGTTGTTCCTACTGAGCATATGTCTATACTTGATATGGTTTCTAAGGAGCCTGTTTTGCAGAGCTAAGACAAACCACCTTTTCCTCAAAGGATGCAAAATACTGCATTTAAATCCATGGAAGAACCCACTTCTGACATTTTGGATCAGCTCAAGCATGTACAAATTCAAATCCCTTTATTTTAGGCTATTAAAGATATTCCCATTTTTGGAAAAGCTATTAAAGAGGCCTGTTTGAAGAAGCCTGGATGGAAGAAAAAGGATCCCCAAACAATTCATGTCTTAGGGAAACTGGCTGATATAATGTTGGGAAATGTAGTCATCCCGAAGTATATTGACCCTGGAAGTCCTGTAGTGCAGATACATATAAATGGCCAAATTGTAAAAAATGTTTTGATTGACTTAGGTGCTGCCATTAATGTTATGACAAAGCATACTATGGATTCCTTGAACATTTCAAATATTAGGTCTACACCCACAGTTTTGCAGCTTGCAGACAGCTCCACAGTTAAACTTGATGGGATGGTGGAAGATGTAATTGTCACTCTTGAATCTTGGGAGTATCCTGCTGATTTCACAATATTATCAGTTAAAGCAACTTTAGGAGGGTATCTAGTTATCCTTGGTAGGCCATGGTTAGCCACTGCTGATGCTTTTATAGGATGTTGTTCTGGAGATATGACCATTTCTGATGGATAGTCCACAAAGAAATTGGCTTTGTATCCGCCTGCTAGACCTCAACTAGATTTGTCCCAACCTGTTTGGCCAGATGTGGAGGAAGAAACTGAAGAAGCCAATTCCTTGGCTCAATTAATGATGCTTCAAAATGATCCATTCTCACAACTTCAGAGTGAGGATGCTCTGCTTTTTCAAATTCTACAGTACAACTCTAATATGGGTAGTTCATCTAATCCAAATAGCAACCATCTACAATGCTTCCTGCAGCAACCAAATTCTGAGAACTCACTGTCTAAACTTTCAACAATTTTTCATAACTTGCTTCCACAAGAGGTACAAACATTACCTATAGATTCTATGAGTAACCTCATTAAGTAGATAGAATTGTCTCCAAGCCATTGTTTGAATATCAATAGCAAACTATCACAATCTCAGGAGGTTGACTTATTAAAAATGCTACAAGAACAGCATAAAGCTTTTGCATGGGAATATGGGGACATGCAAGGAATAGATCCTCGAGTTTGTACTCATAGGATATATATCAAAGAAGATTGTTCACCAGTTAGACAACCTCAAAGAAGAGTAAATCCAACACTTCGAGAAATAGTTAAAAGTGAGCTTCAAAAGTTGCTTGATGCTGGTTTTTATTTATCCAATCTCTGACAGTCAATGGGTTTCTCCATTAGTCATTGTCCCCAAGAAAGGTGGAAAATGGAGAGTGTGTGTAGATTATAGAGTTGAACAATGCCACTAAAAAAGATCACTTTCCATTACCTTTTGTAGACCAAGTATTAGACTCACTGTCTGGAAAAAGATATTTTTCCTTTTTGGACGGTTACAGTGGATACAATCAAATAAAAATTTCTCCTGAAGATCAAGATAAGACCACTTTTACCTGTCCATGGGGAACATTTGCTTACTCAGTCTTGCCTTTTGGTCTATGCAATGCGCCAACAACATTCCAGAGAGCAGCAATTAGTATCTTTGCTGATATATCTCATGATTGTATGGAGATTTATATGGATGATTTCACTACCTATGGAGTCACATTTGAAGAAGCACTGATGAATTTAGAAAAAGTATTAAAAAGGTGCAGAGAGCAAAATTTGTCTCTAAACAGTGAAAAGTGTTTTCTAATGATGGAAGAAGGTATTGTTCTAGGTCATCATATTTCAAAAAATGGAATTCAGGTCGACCCTGCTAAAATTGAAGTCATTCTGAATTTACAAACTCCTGCAAAACAAAAAGATGTCAGAAGTTTCCTTGGTCATGCAGAGTATTATAGAAGATTTATAAAAGATTTTAGTAAAATTTCCAGCCCACTTTAGCCTTGTTAACAAAGGATTCTCAATTCGAGTGGACAGAGGATTGTGCAAAATCCTTCTTGCAACTAAAGGACTTGCTTACTCAAGCCCCTGTTCTTCAAGGTCCAAAATGGAATTTTCCTTTTCACATACATGCTGATGCATCTGATTTTGGTATAGGAGTAGTTTTAAGTCAAAAAGAAAATTCAATTGAGCATGCTATCTACTTTATCAGCAAAAACCTTCAAGGTCCTGAGCTCAACTATACTGTTACAGAAAATGAATTACTTGCAATAGTGTATGCTTTGAATAAATTTAGGCATTATGTCACAGGTTATCAGATATTCGTCCATACTGACCATGCAGCAATCAAGTATCTGATGAACAAACCTGCCATTTCTGGTAGGTTGGCACGATGGCTCCTGTTGTTACAAGAATTTGACATTACAATCATTGACAAACCAGGAAGAGCTAATGTTGTAGCTAACTTTTTATCAAGACTCCAATCAGCTCCACCTGCTGAACATGAGGTTATTGATGATAGGTTTCCAGATGAACACTTGTTTTCAATTACTGCACATACTCCATGGTATGCAGACATTGCCAATTATCTAGCAGCAAACAGAATACCAGTTCACTTTTCCCCAAAAGAAAAGAAGTTGTTAATAGAGAAAAGTTTTAATTTTTCATGGATTGCAAGTTGTCTGTTTTATACTAGACCTGATCAAGTAATGCAAAGATGTGTAAGAGAAGATGAGACTTATGATATCTTGCATGCTTGCCATGATGAACCATGTGGGGGACATTTTGCAGCAAAAAGAACATCAATGAAGGTTCTTACAACAGGGTACTACTGGCCAACACTACATAAGGATGTTGTGGCCTATACAAGGAAGTGTGACAGATGCCAGCGTATGGGAAGACCAACCAAGTCAGATGAAATGCCCTTATATCCATAGGTAATAGTCACCCCTTTTGATAAATGGGGAATGGATTTTGTGGGACCAATTAATCCACCATCAAATGGCAAGTCATACATTCTAGTTTGCACGGACTATGTCACAAAATGGGTCGAGGTAAAAGCTATGACTCATGCTCGAGATAACAAAGTTGCTGAATTTCTATATGAACAAATTTTCACTAGATTTGGAGTACCCAGAGAGCTTGTAACTGATCAGGGAGCTCAATTCACATTGAATCTGATAACTGCACTAATGAATGACTATAAAATCAAACATAGGAAGTCCAACCCCTATCATCCTCAAGCCAATGGTCAGGCAGAGGTAGCAAACAGGGAAATTGAGGTGATCCTCACAAAGACAGTACAGATCCATAGAAAAGATCAAAGCCGTACACTTCCTGAAGTAGTTTGGGCCTACAGAACTACATGGAAGACAACAACTGGGTTTACACCTTTTGAGCTGCTTTATGGGAAAACAACCATGCTGCCTATTGAATTTGAGCACAAAACTTTGAGGATAGCTCTTGAACTCAATATGGAAATATCTGAAGCACAGAAGGACTGTCTCCTGTAGCTAAATGTTTTGGACAAAATGAGAAAAGCCGCCCTGCAGCACACAGAAGCAATCCAACAGCAAAGGAAGAAATGGCATGATCAACACATCAAAACCAAGAAATTTTCTGCTAGTGATTGGGCTCTGTTATATGATTCCAGATATCAAAAAAACTAGAGTAAGCTCACAACACGCTGGCTTGGCCCCTATGAAGTTGAAAATGTGTTCGACAACGGAGTTGTACAGCTGGTGACAATTGATCCAGTCTGCTTCAAATTGCTAGTTAATGGCCACCGACTACGGTTGTACCATAAACTAGTATCAAAGGAAGAATTCATGCAGCAGTTTGTTCAAGTTCCTCCTGCTACTCTTCCTGCAGCCGAAGGCTTTAGCCTTTCTCCTGCAGCTTCACCATAATTTTGAAAAAACATGCCCATAATAAAGGTTTTCTTTTTAAAAGGAAACCCTTTTTCTCCATTTTCATTAATTTCCCCCATCTCACTTCTTTATCTTCCATCCATCCATCCCATCCATCCATTCCATTCGTTCGTCTTGTCTACCCACATCACCCATCCACTTCATCCGTCCACATCACCCTTAATTAAGATATTATTCCCAACTGTCAATTCATGCAGACGCTGTCATCTTTCTTCACACGTACGTGCAATTATCAAAGGTACACCATATCTTTTCTTATTGCATATTTGATTTATTTTATTCTATTCATTTACTGCTATGATAGTACCAGTCATTATTACAAAATCTCCACCTATTCTTTAGTACATGTGAGGATACATGTCATACTCTAAGTAGGGGGCGGGGTAATCCACCTTTTAAAACCTATCTTTTCACCGCTGCCATAACTGCACAAATAACCTTTCTTTAATACTTTTCTGGTACTTTCCAAATATGATCGCATGTCCTTCTTTATTGCATGTTTTTCTTGTAAATTACGATTAAGACTGCTTGTTCAAAAAGTTCATTTTTGGAAAAGAAAGAAATAAGACGACACGATAAAAGACAAACCAGAGCAGAAAGGGAAACAAAGAATTTTGAATTTTTAGCAGGGAATTGAGTGTAGCTAGAGGAAAACTATAAACATGGGTGGTCAGCTAGTGCGACATGAGCCTGTAGCTCATGAATTATTGTTGCAAAATCCTCAAATGGTCCACGCATTCAGCCTCTGTGGATGGTTGAATTATTTCTTGAGTTTAAATGCTTTTGATGAGGAGGCTGCTGGAGAATTTTTGAGAACCCTTTCTGAAGGGGAAGCTACTGTATGGGGTCTAACGGTTGTTGCAACTGAAGATAGAATTGCTGAAGTAACTGGGCTTCCAACCGTTGGAGATAATTTTTCTTCAGATGCTGCTACTGCAAGGGCTGAGTTTTCAATGCCCACTGATGGACCTTTGGAAGTCTCCAAGTAGGGATGCAAGCAGGTATCATTGCCTCATCCTTATTCAGAATACGCTACTTACATAATTAGGTATTTAACCTGTGAATGTCGTTTCTCCTACCTGCATTCTTATCATTTCAAATTATTAAGTCATATGAGGCATGGGTTAGTTATAAATGTTCCAAATTTCTTATTAAAATTCTTAGAACAAAGTGCCCACAGAACCCAACAGGGGAAAGATAATTCTGTTGCTCACCATGGTCTTATCAAATTATTGATCGAACGCTCTTTGAGAGATGTCTCATCCCTTTGCTGGCAACAATTTGTTGCCCAAAAGAGCTTGCAAATTCTACAACCCCCTAGGGTACTTACCCCACGGCCTCAGAAAAAGAAGAAAGAAATTGCATCTACCAGTAGAATAGGGCAGGGGTCATCTACTCCTATAGCACCTAGTCCTGCAGCTCCCCCACCGGAATCCTCTGTTCGGATACAAACTAGGTCTGCCACTAGGAGAGAAAAGGGAAAAACAAAGGTAGGTGAGTCATCTGGGGCAGAGCAAACCCCAGAGTCTGACCCTAGTTCGCAGAAAAGGCAATGCTCTTCTCCTGCAACATCTTCCCTTGCAGCTGTCTCTCCTACAACAACACCTATTGTTAACACCAGTTCACCATCATCCTCTGGCAGGGCAGAACCCTCTAAGCAGACCTGAAAGAGAAAGGCTACCAGCACATCTCCTGTAGCACACCAATGCCAAGAAGAGTTTCCACAAGGAAAAAATCTAAGACCTCCCCTGCCTCACCTCAACCAGAGGTTATTGTAATTTTAGAAGGGTCTGAATTTGATGTCTCTCTGAACATGTCCGAAAATGCTGCACAAAGTTCATTTGTTCCTGAAGAGGAACAAGTTGAGACAAAAGAAATGGAGCATAATGAGCAAGGGTTACCAAATCTTGATGACTTGGCTACCACTGCTATGCAGTTTTCAGAGGAAGCACCGCCTTCTCCACCGTAGCAACCAGAATTTCTCTTGCAGCAAGAGCAGGAACTGACTGAACAATTGAATGCGCCTAGTGAAGCTATATTTCGCCCTGCAGCTTGTAAAGCCATTGTTCTTTATAAGAAGACATTTTTGATTGAGTTTCTGGAATATGTCAAAGCTAACTGGGAAACAGTTACATTACAAACCCTGACTTTCTGACACACAGCCCAGACTAACATGCAACAAAGTCTCTGGGAGGTAGAAAGGAAGAAACTGAAAAAGAAAATTGAAAGTCAGAAACAGGAAATTGTTGAGTTAAAAGCAAAAATGGATAAAATGTTAAAAGTAATTGGTCAGATTATGGAATGCAGACCACCACCCAGAGTTTATGCTTTGTGTCTTAAGGAATAGTTTTTATGGTTCCAATTGATGAGAATTTCCAGAAACCAAGATCCTATACTTCACAATGCTAAAGAATTTTATGAAGCATACCAGGCAGCCCCTAATTGGTTAAGAAACTCTCTATGTGAATTCTATTTACATGGCTTTTTAATTCCATTTGAAACAGAATGGAATCCTCTTCTATATATTGGTGATATCCATTTGAGATCATTTATGTCATGGGCAGCAAATGAAGCGAATTATGGCAGGCAGTGGGAAACATATGAGGATGCTGAGAAAACTGAGCCTGTTCCATTACGCCCTCAAAGTTCAAACCCCCATGTAATGCTGAAAGATTGGTTTGCTCTGACATATGGCATTAATAATGTTACAGCCAGAGCGAAGATATTTGATATCAGGAAACAGGTATATGATGAATTTCAGGCACAACAATATTCGTTTTGGAGACTAGCATATACCAGAAGTGAGAAAAGATGAGAAAGATTAACTGTTGGATTAAGAAGATCTGAACCTCACAGTCCCCTAAATTTCACAGTAGCTCTTAAAAGATCAAGCAGATACATACAATTGGGACTTCAAATGAGATTTGAACTGTGGTTGCCATTAACATTCAGACCTCCTGTGCTAATGTGGCCCCTCTATCCTTACCAAGCTACAAATCTTAATGATGATTTAGAAGACCGAAGGTATGAAAGGTGCCAGGATTTTAGAGGATTTTATTACAGGTTTGGAAATCCATTTCAGAGTCATGCAGCAACCACTGACTTCAGGGAAACCACCAAGAAATTTAATGCTGGAGGACCAGCATTGGGCTAAGTAGGGGGCAAAATGATGAGCTTAAAATATGCTCATAGTTTGGATATTATGATGGACTCTCAATATCTTTACTTTTGTTATTTTGTGGCTGATTAAACTTTGTTGAAACCTTTTATGGGGATATCTTGTAACATAATATTTTCATATTCCTGTAGCTTATTGTGTTGACTTGATTACATTTATTGCCCTGTTGACTCCCTAAATGACTGGTATATTGCATATAGTTTTTGAATGATGAAATAGATTTAAATGTGTGATTAATGAATGGATATAGTGTATGTGCCATACGCCTTTTCCTTCACATCTGTTACCTTTTGTTTCACAGGTTGTTGAAGAATGATCGAGTCGAGCGCAACTAATATCGGCCTTGCAGTAAAGTCCATTTCCTGCACGACTTCGAGGAAGCTCTGGCAAAGACTCTTTGACCGAAACCGTTGGGAAATATTTTTAATGGCAGTCAATCTGGAAAGAGTGGAGCGCTAGATTCTTTCTGGATCGGGTTGAACGCATAAATTTATTTATGAAGTTTGTTCCTTGATTCTGGGATACACTTTACTTCCACGTCTTTCTTTGATAGGGTTAGTTAGTTAGTTGCTCTCCTGATTTTAAATAAAGTACTCCTCTTGCGCGAGTCAGGGAGGAGAGGATAGTTAGAGTAAGATAGAAGCATAGTGATAGTAGATATCATGTAAGAATTAGTATGATAATAAAAAGCAGAATCTGTTTGATAAGAGACAGAGTTTGTTGTTAGTTTCCATATCAACAAAGCAATGTATACCATTCTGTTTTCATGAATAAAGTTTGATGAAGTTCTGAGTTCATCATCTGTGTAATCAATAGATGCTTGCTAAGGGGGCCCACTTAGTAAGTATATGTAGCTAGTTAGTTAGTTGTTCTTTTCTGTTGATCATCAGTTAGCTTTCATCTTTGAATTTTTCATAAAAACTCAGTCTTGTACTGCTCCTACAGCATAGAGAATCCATCCCTGTGCCTGTTCCTGCAGCATAAGGCCAGTTCATAGTTTGTGCTTCAGTCGTAGCTATTATGGTTTCTGTTTTAATCGAAGCATAGTTGAGTTAAAGAACTTTGCATTACCTTCCTGTAGCATAGATAGAATTCCTTTCCAGTATTTATTTCTGCTAAGATTTGACCAAAACTAGTTCTTAGTGCATATATTTTGCCGCGCCATTTAAAGTATACGTCCCCTGGTTTGACAAGTAAATGAACGTCCATAGAAAGATATTAGTCACCTGTCGGAATGTCCAATTCCCAGGAAAGGTTTTACTGTGATTTTCATATCCTTTTATGGGCGCGACCAGTGGAAAGGAATAAGAGTGGACCAATAAAATTATTCTTCAAGATCAAAAATAACATTCTCAAATCAACCAAATGCTTCCTCAATTAATTTTTTATTTTTCAAATGAAGTGTAGACACCAAGTCAGGTAAACCTAATGAAAACACAAATAAACAATGATGCACACACTTCCCAGCATGAAGATGACACATAGACACCTCAACATGCTTCATTATTCACAAGACTTCATCTTAGACTTCTTTAGATGCATCCGCAGCACAAGAATATACTTCATACACTGAATACCTTTCACCAGATCATCTAAACTATGCAAATCTACACTAGAATATAGAAACATGACTTCCAAATTACCAAACTTGAACCTTCCTTGCCAAGACATAGAGAACACCATCATAAGATAAATCCCATATCTGCAAGATCTGAAATAAACTAACGGAGGAATGCAGAGCATAAACGTTTCTCCTAGTCCATAGAAGATCAACTCTGCCGGTAGAACACACATACTGGTGGACACAAATTTCACATACCATCTCACTTGAAATTGAAACTCAGAATTTATCACCATTAGATCACCATAATAAAAACTTCAGAACCACACATGCATAAGATCAACATAGGAGAAACATGGAGCACAAACCGAAGCACAGTCTGAACACATTGATCACTCTGACCTCTCTTCTTTATTAATTTTCTTAAAAGCACTTGGAAAATCATCAACACAACACATCTACAACCATATAAGATAGCTCCATGTACTCTTAGCATCTCAACAACATCTCAACTATACATGTACAATCTACAACATACTAAACAGTGTTGACATCAATGAAAACATCAATGACAATACTGCCAGACTAGCCCATACTTGCAATAATCTCCCCCTTTGTCATTGATGGAAACACATGGTGTGAAAAACCATTAAAAACAACAACCTACATAATTTGTGGTAGGAGGCTCGGCCATGACAGGTCAGGGGAATTGTAATTTGTAATCAAATTTGAATAGAGTTAAAATTTGAATTGCTTGCAATCTTTGTTTTGTTGGTTGTTGAATCCAAGACGAGAATTTCCTCTAATTTTTTTTTATGTTTTGAGTTAGTGTGCAGAGGGGAGGACTCTTTTGCATCAAATTTTATTTATATATTTAAATTAGTTGAAATAAATGCATAACAAAATACCCATCAAAATCTAAAATAGAACTACATATCTCAATAAATAAAAGAAAATCTAATCACTTGAGTATAATCAATTTTACATACAACACCATTATTTGAAGATATTTTAGTTAGTTGTAAAGTATTATTAAAATATTTCTCTGAACTATTCTGCCCTCTTAATAATTTGGCTTTACTTCTAATTTGATCATATCTTTGTCACATGATCTGTGATACTCCTATGTAATTCTTTTGGTTCTTCCACATTACTAGCTTCCAAAGCATAACCAACAGTATTCACATCATGATCCATATTTTTTTCACATGTACCAATGAATATATCCTATTCTCAAAATTATGAAAAAAATCTATTAAATATAAAGATAGATTATACAAACAATTTGAATTAAAATTAGAACGAATCTCCATAATTCATGAAGATTATTGGAAAATGTTTTTGGATTGGATTGTGTCAGTGTTTTTGCATCAATTTTTTAGATCACAGTCTATGATCCATCATTTTTTACTCCTTATGCTCTCTTGTTCATCCTGATCATGATGGATCATGGAGTTTGATCTGAAACATCCATGGAAAACACACTCACACAATCTAATCCAGAAAAAATTGATAATAATATAAGAAACTTACTGATTTGTAGCCACCAAAATCATTCCCACTAGCTTCGGTGACCACACTAACTGGTTGGTGTGATACAACCGTCTTAATTGAATTTTCATCCACACTTGACATATGTTCCATTTGCTACAACATGATATTCATATTTAATATATTTCTTTCTTATTTAAGGTGTTTGAAAAACTCAACTAAATATTATAAAAATATATATTAAAAATAATTAAAATTATTTCTTGACATTGTTCATTTAGATTCAAGGGTTCAATTTTCTATTCATCTATTGTAGACTCATGAATCTGAATCTTCATGTTAAAAGTATTGATGTATGGGTGACTTCATACTCTAAACCCTTGATAGACTAGTGTGCTAATAGATTTTGTTTGAAAATTTGAACTATTCACATCAACACAATACATGCATTCTGAAAATGAAGTCAATTATTTGTGACTCTATGAAACTCAAATCACACTAAAAGTTCTCATATTATCATTTAAAACAAAATTAATATACTTAAAATATAAAATAGATGATTGAAAATCTTAATGCTCAAGTTAAAATGAACATACCAAACTATTGGTTAAAGGTACCATTAGAGGCCTTATACTAATAATCATCCTCATCACAAATCCCAACTTTGTTGATGTAGGTAAAGAGAAAGCCCAATTGTTAAAAACATATATCAATTATTTGATCTTTAATAGTAGTCTAATAATTTCTCTTTATAATAATTATTTTTAATCTTGATATTTTTTTGTTATAAATTATTAAAAAACTTAAATTTACTTTTGTATTTTTAGTTTTTCAATTTCTTTTAGAAAAAGAAAAAATTTCTATTTCTATCTGAAATTAAGTATTAGTATATATAGATACTATATTGAAAGCAATAAAATAAAATAAAAACTTACTCTGTTCTTAATATTTTTTAGTTGTTATCCACATATCTTTCTATTATAAATTCTTTAAAAAAATACCATATTTTTTTAGTAGTTAAATTAGGACATGTTTCTATTATAAATTAAAATTATATATTTTAATAATTAAAAAAGAGATTTTGTATTGATTAATCTAAGGATAATGCTTGCTTATAATATTTGTAATGTACATATAAATTATAATTAAGATAAATTTAAAATGTAATATTTGAGATATATTTACTTACAAAAATAGATAATATTTTATATTTTAGAATAGTTTTTTTATCAATTCAAAATAGTCATAAGGGGTTGTACCCTTGTATTAATAGTCACTAAATATGAATTTTATAGAGATGATCAAAATGAGGCTAGTTATTAGTCCTCCATAGAACACAGGATGAGCTCCATTAAGATAAAATAGAAGTATTAACAACAATCAAACCATTATTTGAAACTCTACCTACATCCTATGCCTAGCTCCCCGTATAAAAAATTAGAGCATAAACCCATACTATTTTTCTATCAGCCTATATTACCCAAAAATGGACTACAACAAATGTCTCATGGTGCTTCAACCTATTCCTCTTACCCATTAATCCCATTATTGGTTGGTTTTAGTGGCATTCTTCCCCCACATTGTTGGCTCCTGCCACCAGTTCTCTAATAGCCACTGAGTCCACAACATCTCTGACCTCGCTCTAGGTTTTTATCCTCTCTTTTCCAACCTTTCCTCCTAGATATACTCCTCCAATGACCCCAACCTTTCATCTAGTGCCAACCTTAGAATTTTCTTAAGGAATATGATACTCATCTACACCATGTTTCTAAAATTTGGTACCACTAAAGGGTCATTGATAAAGATGAATGAGTATCACTTAAACACCTTTCTTCACTTGTGGATGATATAGTAATTGTTTGGTAATGGAATCCCCTACTTATTTTTTATATTATCAAAAATATCCTCCAAACCACCATAGAATTTGTTCCATATTAGCTTTCTACAAAGCACCTCCACCACTTCCTTTAAATGCCCCACATTTAGCATTTATGCTAGAAACATGGACGATATTTCCAAATTCACCCTTTATCTATGATAAGCACCCAAAAATTATTTACCTAATTCCATATTTATTGCACATAGAATCAACCCATGCCTTGTTTTAAACATGACTCCCAATCTTTTCTCTATTATTTCCCCCAAAAATAAATTTGTCTTCTTTGGATCTCCAACCTTTTAGGCATGTCTATTTTCTTTCTACCAAACTATTTGCAATGTATAGTATGATCTACCACTGATGGGGATATAAAAGCTTGTAGTCATCCCATGTTTTACCCTTGAAGCTTGGGCTGAGGTTTACAAAACATTATTACTCCATAGCCTCCCAAAAGTCTAAATCTCTCCACATTATTACTCCTCATCCAAGTCCATAATGGCCTTAGATAACATTTTGCTCGGGATCATACTATTTGCAACTATACTGCTACCTGTGCTACCATGACCTTTTTGGCAAACTCATGGGCCATATCATTCCCCTCCTTATAGATTTGTGATACTTTAATCTCTTTTAATCCATTTAATACTTGCATTATGGGGACCAACCATTTTCTAAGTTTTCAATTTGGCATCTAGCCTTAATGGATTGTATTTATCATTATTAATGAGTCAGGTCCTTCTAAGTGAATTTTCTTAATTTCTTCCTTGCACATTGAATTCCTATCATTATGGCCCAAAATTCAACATCTTTAATTAGATGAAGGATGAAAGGTGTAAATGATATGAGTGTTGAACGTTTAGGAAGTTTGGATCAATGCTAGACTTAGAGTTTGATTTTGATTGGTTTTATTGGATAATGAACTTGTAAACCCTAAGCTATTAGATGTTATCTTAGGATGAACTTGTTCAAAGGGGTGCTAATTCAATTAAATGTATGAGAAAGGATGCATTCGCACACACTTGATTAAACAAATGATTTTTGATTTGGTTTAAGGATGTGCCCAAGTCTAGATAATGATGTTTCCAAAGCTCTAAAGTTGTTTGGTGGGATGGGTTTTGATAGATGTTTGGTATGGATGAAGTGTTTGATTTGATCCTAAATGAACCTAAGAAGGACTTGTTTACTAGTTCAAGATAGTGAAGAACATGCCTTTCCGTAAAAGCTATTCAAAATCAAAAGATCAATGTTTGCATGAAAAACCATACGACCAAAAGAAACCAAGCACATGTGTGGGGTCGAGTTGATTCAATATTTTCTTAGTGGATTATTTTTATCACAAACACTTCTTGATTAGGTTTTCAACTAAATGTCCAATGTCCTAATTTTCTTTCATCCCACAAAAAGTATTATGCAGAAATCGAGGAAATCAAGGCAAAGCTTTCCTAATGTTGACCTTAGTAGGAGCAAATTGAGATGATATCCAAATATTTAGAAGCCTCTAAGGATACGAATCTCAAGGGAAAGCAATAACATGTGAATTTGTTCAAGGATATTTTCTTCTCCTAAAGAGTTTGAGATTTTGATGCTCATGTTGAATGTTGGTTGTCAATGTTTTCGATCAAAGCACTGTGTTTTCAAACCAAGAACAAGTACAATCCTATGGATATGAAAGACAATATTTGTTGAGTCCCCACTTGGACAAGTCTAGCTATGCTTATCCTTAGCGAATGGTTAGATGCTTGACCCCACTAGCTCCCCTCCACGACACTCACTTATACAGGGTAGCCAAGAATCAACACCCATGAAACTCCCATGGCATGTTTTCCATTTCTACTAAAGACGGTAAAAGTGTGGGGTGGCTTTAGAACGACTGTTCTTGCACCAACAAATAGATCAAAGGATTTTGGTCAATTCTAGAACATGGGTTTTAATAAGGACTTTCTGTTCATGGAGATTGACCCACACGGTGATCTCGTCAGAATCAACTGTGTGATATTGGCATTTACTCCAATACCCACATTTATATCCTGGCTGGAAATACTCTTGGCTTTAGAGTGTTATTGGTTGAGTCATTCCCTTGGGTGAGTACTTTTTCCCAAAGGCAGGCCCTCTAGGATAAACAAAATCAAGCAAAGAAAAAATCCAAAACTCGATCAATCTTTGATGACACAAAGAAAGAGAATATACACAATGATGCTCTACTCACACTCGCAAAGATTTTGTTCAATTTTAAACCCAAACTGAAGTGTGGAGGCAATCTTTTATGTAACTTAATGTCATCAAAAAGACTTTTGATTCTTAAGATCGCCGTGAAGCGCGAGAGAAGTGCATACACCTTTTTAGATGAGATTATTTTGCATAAAAGATTACAAAACATAAAATAGACATGTTCGTTTTAAATCCCACAACAATGATGAGTTCGTTTTAAAACACCAATATCAAGTGTGAAGTTTCTTGTTCAATTTTAGCCCAAATTGAAATCTAGTAGGTGTCTAAGGTTCAATTTTAGCCCAACTTTGAAAGAAAATAATGATCTAGTTGGCTTAAAATAGAAAATTAAAGCATGAAATGGAAGCCCTTAAGCATTAAAAAACGCTTTGCAAGTTTCAAATTTGATGCTCAATTCTTTAACTCCAACTTTGCTTTTGTTTTCTCTCAACTCCAACGCTTCATTCCAATGTCGATTTCGCCTTTACCTTTTTCTTTTCTTTGTTTTCCTTCATTTTCTCCTTCGTTGTCCTTCATTATCCTCATTTTCCTTGCTTTCCTTTCTTTCCTTGTACCTATTCAATCACAAATGAACGTTAGGCATGTATTACAAAATGGTAAAAACATATACAAGATTTATTAATCATTGGAGGAATCCCTTTAAAGAGAGGAGTAAAATAAAATTGAATTGATTCAATAATCTTTTAATTTACTCATGGGTTCCCTATAACAACCTTGGATTGGTGATAAATGTCAAGAAATTTTTTATTTGCACAATCTTGAATCAATGATAAAAAGTCAAGACACTTTTAAATTACATATAAAATTGAATCAATGGTAAAATGCCAAGACACATTCAATTTATATCTGCTAAAAGAAAAGGGATTTCAAAACCTTTAATTTCCAGTAGACCAAATTGCGTATTAAAGACCAACTCAAGTATATAAAGGCATAATGAAAACAACAATGATGATGATTTGACTAGTATTCAATAATAGAAAAGAATATTCTGCACATTTGAGAAGGACTAGCAATGGAAAGAAAATTCCTTACCCAATAATGTATTCAAAAGCTTACCTGAGAGTCACCATCCATTAATATTGGTAGCTGGGTAAGTAATTATTCTAATGCAAACAATTAAATATGTGGATATTGGTTCTCTGGGACTGACAAGTAATTGAAAGAAAATATTGGATTGATATGGTTTACTTCAGACTTAGTAGATCTACATTAAATAGATCTTGACTGGGGCATTTACATAGAATCATTGTTGGCAGAGACAATCCCCAAAAATCTTCTTATGATAGTAGTAGTACATGCAAATTTATCAAATCAACTTGAAATGCCCAAACACAGCATACTTTTCAAATTTGAAAAAGTGTGCTTGTCAAATACAAGCTTCAGCAAATTAGACATACACCTAATCTCTTTATCATTGTAACAAAGAACGCGCTTTCTGGTGCAATTAAAGGACAAATTTTAGAAAATGATAGTTGTAACACAATGCAACATAGAAAGTGAGTGGTGACCTCATGTTTCTAAGGAGCGAACCACAGGAGATGAAATGTAACTATGGTCAAGGCACAGTCCCTATGAATGGCGTTTCACGTCTCTGACCACCCAAAAATTGTAGGAGAAAGGACGAGGTATGGCATGCAGTGGGTAGGTGGTGTTAGAAACTTGGAGTTGTTGGGTGATATTACCTTTCACATGTTCATAAATGAGAGCTTTGGAAAAGGTGTATGGACATCCATTAAAAGTTAAGGCTTGTGGAGACAACAAGACTTGTGAGAAATAACACGTAGAGAAGGCATAGGAACCATTTGACAAGAGCCCTCACAGAAATGTCATCTCATGAAATGCCATTATTACAAGATATGCACCGAATATGTTTGATAGTATGCTTTAAAAGTGGTGTAGTCTTATGGAACACAATAATTGCATGATATGCACAAAATGAATTTGTTATAAAAGGTATAGCAATTATGATCTGCCCTATAGGATTCACAATGTAATAAATGTTTCAAATATAACTCAAAAATGCATTCCACAAAACTTCAACATCAAACCCCAAAAACTGCAAAGAATCCTAATGCATTCTTCAAAATCTTATTTCGGGCTTGTTGATAAGGTGTGGTGCAAATGGTAACCATTGATGCTCTCGATGGTACAAACAATGTAGGATAAGTCGATACTTTGGATGGATGAAAGTCAATATTCTTTTGATTAAATTACTATTTAGTGCTTGATCTGCAATAAAGAGTTACAAATGTATATAGCAACAGACAGAACAATATCCTAGGTGCATGAGATGACAACAAGGATATAGTTCAATCCATATTAATCAAAACCTATCAACGGAATCAACAAGGACACAGTTCAATCGCGCAGAAGATAGAGTATGACAAGTAATAAAAGAGCAGATTGGACTATCTACAGAGAATGCATTAATTTATTTTTCTTTTTTCTTTTTGGCTGACAGGTACATGATGGTTTATATGACCGAATCTACACAATACTTTCTTAGCTTCAAATGTGTAGCTTATGGTTATTAAAAAATAACAAAGCACATAATACAACTATGGGATGTGGCACTTACAACTATAAACTCAACATGGATTTTGAATGATGTGGAGTATACTCATATCAAAACAACAAATTAAAAGCCTATCCTCAAAGACATTTCATAAGCTGAAAAGCATATAGAAAAGTATCTGAGAGTAGCATATATTAAATGTAAGTTATCATGAGTTGTTTATGGAACCAAGAGAATGGTAAAAGAAATGCGCCTAAAAGAATGACATTAATGTCATTAACCATTATTTGCAATCTGCCACATTGCCCCAACTTTAGGCATGCTATTTTGCAAGAAACACTGTGAGCCAAGAGTCCATGGTAGAGCGAGCAAAGTCTGCACCAAAGAATATCAACTAGTAAGGAGGTCTTTAGAAAAGGCTGCAGCCAATATTAGGTAGATATAAGTAACAAATGATGTGATGAAAGCAATAACAGACCATGTCCATGTAACATTTGAACTTTGTTAGATTTCATCCCAATAACAAAACACAAATATGACAATATTGGGGTTGCTACTAATAAAGAAAGTGTTTGTTGCATGTGAATTTGAAGATATAGATATCTAAAACATTATGGAGAGAATTTTGATAGAAATTTTGTATGGAACCCTCAATCTGCTTTTTTTTTTTTAATCAAATAAAGACCACAATGGGCCCTCCTTCTAGCGCCATTTATGTGGATGCTAAATCTGCATTTTGGCTCAAAAACAAACAAACGTGAGTATTGTTAGATAAATCAAGCAAATTAGATATAACATCCCTATGAAATAATTGCTTATGTTATCTATGTAAACAAAGTAAGTTATCAAAATAAGCTAAGTGAAAGCATAAGAAAACAAGAGTTAAATTCTATCCATAGTGGATTGGTGCTTCCATGGAAAGAAGCTCTTTCCCAATCCTTGCTAAGATAAGCTAAATGATAAAATGATTTGAAGGTGGAGTGAAGTGGGCAAAATTAGTTCTCAATTGAAGAAAGTGACTTTGCATAAGCTTTGTGGATGGATTTGATGAAGAATCAACCCTTTATTTAAATATTTTCAAATTTGAAGAATGCTCATAAGAGAGCAATGTGGGATAATGAACAGACCAATGAGATGAGGCCACTTGTCAACTTGCCATAGCTTGAGGGATGTGCAAGTTTTGGCCAATGTGTCAAAGAGAGGGAGATTCAAATTTGAATTTGTGAAATAAATGTTGAGTTTGACTTTGTGAAAGGGATATGTGAGAGACATGTAAGGCCTCATAAATTCTTTGTTATGTGTACATGTCTTCTTGTTTTTGAATTCAAATTTGAGGGAATATTCCTCAAAGATGCCATGTTGATGGAAAATGCTTATTTTATAAATAAATAAAATGCTTTATTGGTGCAAGTGGGAAAAACTAGAGGATGTGATGGGTGGTTAGGTTAGGTTAATCAGGATTAGATTAGCTTAATGATGATTAGATGATTTTGGCCTTTTTGACTTAAATATTTTGATTTATTTAAATAAAAAGGGATGGAATATGCATTTGGAGATTTAATTAAATAAATTTTGTTTTATTTAATTAAAAGGTTGATGTTTGATTTATTTAATTTAAACTGATGACTTTAGGAGATTGATAAATAAACTTGATTTATTTGCTGAATGGATGAATATGACCTAATCGAATGCATTATGCAAATTTTGTGTGTCTACACTTAGTAACTGTCAAAGGTATGAATGTTTTATTTCAATGATCAATTGGAAGGAATCATGTTGTGGTTTAGAAAATTGTTAAGTCGCATTGATGAATTTGTTCTTGGCAATAAAGGATTCATAAGGAACATCTGAACATCTTAACTAACTGTTGTGTTATAAACTTTATTATAATTGTGGTTATCATGCAAGAGGAAATTCTAGAGTAATCTAGGTTAAGACACCTCTAAAAAAACCTACTCATGGTTGTTATAAATGCTTCTATAAAGACCTATAACCTTATAAGGAGTAAAGTCTCCAATAGATATCTACAATAAATGATAACCAAGGGAAAACTAAAAATTCTTCAATAAACTCAATAGAACTTCTGTGACATTTTTCAATAAAACAATTTCAGGTAGTACATGCAATTGAGAGATTTTCCTGAAAAATTATTATCACGAGCTCAGGCCTAATTATATTCTTGTCCATTTTATAGAGAGTTAGATCTTTGAATTTCATTCTATTTTGCAATTTTTAGAAAGAAACAAAAACAATTATTTGATGTGAAAATTTGGAATTTTATATTCCAATGCTTGAGTAATATTTTAAGTTTCAATCCCCCATTAATGAGGTAATTGACAAAAGGAATAAGTGAAAAAGAAGGGATTTTAACAAATTAAATTTTGAAGGAGTGGTTAAAGGGAACCCTAGCCTAGCTAGGGCTAGGATTGTGTTGTGTTCTCCCTCTGGCTTGTTAAATGAATTGTTTCCGACTTGATCACACATGCTATTATCATTAAGGTAGGGAAAATCCTTTTGTTTAGTACACAGAGATGAGGCTATTGGGCCTTTCTTGATCATAAGGATGTCACAATTTCTCTTTCAATGTGTGGTTTCACCAAGTCATTAGGATTGCAATTTTTTTTACATTAATATTGTCATTTCTTTTGACAAGACCTTAAGTTATTTAGTATTTCAATTGATTTCCAAATGGGGGATATCACAAATCCTCTACTATTCCAATTTTTTGAAAGTTCTTTAACTTGCTAACCAAGCTACTTGATACTCTGGGGTACCTTTGTCATGTCTCTATTGAAGTAGCTTCAAAATTGGTTCTTATATCAATATTTCATTGATACATGTATCGTGTTGCATTGAAACTTTTATGTAATAACTGCATACTCTAGGGTACCCTAGTCATACTTTTCATTTATCTGGTGTATCCAATTGAGTTTTGAAAGGGATAGTTGAAATAACTTCAATATTTATCATATAGATATCTAAAGTAATTTAAACAAGGTACTCAAAATATTTCTAAAAATGGATACAAAATATCTTGCAATAACCCTTTTTTTTTTTTTTTTTTTTTGTATTTGACTTATGAATGTGCACATGCAATAAAGGTAACTATAAATTTAACTACTTATTGGGCATACTCAACACACTTGATATAACTCCTTGAACTTGTAGAAATCTGCCAATGTGCTTGCAGATCTCAAGTAACTATGCTCATTACCACAAAACTTAATGCAAAATTGGATATGGTGAGAATGATCACAACACACATTACCCTCTTCGAATTGTAGGTGACCGATTAGGAGAAGCTTTTACATATAAAAAGCAAGAAGTTAGAATATATGCAATTGAAACAAATATGGTAAAAATAAAAAATAAAAAATTATAAAATATGAAATTAGGGGAAAACGGTTAAAAATATTGTAGACACGTCAAATTGACATAATGCATTCAACTAGGTCATATTCATCCATTCGGAAAATAAATCAAGTTTATTCATCAATCTCCTAAAGTCATCAGTTTAAATCAAATAAATCAACTTGATCCCATCACCCTCATTTTAATTAAATAAATCAAACATTTTATTTAATTAAATCCAAATACATTTTCCATCCTTTTCTAATTTAAATAAATCAAATATTTAAGTCATAAAAGTCAAAACACCCTAATCATCATCCTAGCTAATTAATCCTGATTAAATGCTAATCCTCACCACTTGCATTCTCTAGATCTGGCCACTTGCACATGAAATTGCATTTAATTGATTTATCAAAATCTTTATTTTCAACTTGGCATAAAGGAAGAATATTCTCCAAGTTTGAATCTTCCCCCAAGTGGATATGTACACCCAACAGAGCATTTATGAGGCCTTACGTCTCCCCTTCCAAAGGTCAAACTCAACATTTATTGCACAAATTTGAATTCAAATTTCCCCCCTCTTGGGCACATTTCCCAAATCTTGCACATGCATCAACCACTTACCACTTGACAAGTGTCTTCCTCTCATTTGTCCAATCTTAGTCCCACATCCTCCATGTTTGGCACTCTTAGCATTTGAAAATTTTCAAATAGAGGCCTCATTCTTTAGCAAATCCTCCAGAATCTCCACAACTCCACAATCATTCATGCAAAGTCACTCTCCATTGGAGAACTAATTTTTCCCATCCATCATCTTGATCATCAACATATCATATCATGGAGCTTAATCAAGGGTTGGGAAAGGGCTACTTTCCACATCAAAGTAGCACCAATCCACTATGAGATGAAGTTGATTCATGTTGTTTGTATGCTTATTTAGTTTTTCTTGTTGTTTAGCATATCTAACATGTTTCATTATTTCATGGGGATGTTGATTATTAGCTTGGTTATGAAATACTAACCAAATACAGATTTTTAGCATCCACATTATGGCGCTAGGAGGGGGGCTACATTACATGCTTACATTTGGTTTCTCATGAGCTGGTATCTTGGTTTTGTTGAATATACATTGATTTGTTAATTTATCTTCGTGTTCAATATTTTGTTGATCTCTTTGTGTTTCTTGTGGTATATTTGGCACTCACCATTCCTGTTTGCATCTATAGATATTGGTGCTTCTTTGCTATAAGATTTAATAAATTACTATTGAATAGTTGAAGTACTAATAAAGTTCCCAAACAATTACAGTTTATTTTAACGTTTCCTTTTGCTCACAATTTTTTACTGGAATCAATGTTTTCTTGCATGAATCTGCATGCCTGCTGTGAAATATTCAATCTCATGCATGCAGCCTTGTAAAGTGCCTCTTTTAGTGTATGAAAAATGCTATCAAAAGTAGTGGAATCTGTCTTTTCTGCCAGATGAACCACATTTGTTGCAGAATCTTTAAATCCAGTTTCCTACGCCTTCTTTATGCCTGCTAATTTCGTCTCACAGCCCACATGCTTTGTCTTTATTCTTATGTATCTGCCAAAGTCTTTCCAAACTTATAACGTCTGGTAAAAATATCACAATGCTTTAATTCTGTAATGCTTTGTCTTTATTCTTACTGTTATGCGCTAGAATTTTGTCATTGGTCGAGTCAGGCCTGCGCGCAAATAGGAACTTTAAAATTGTGTATACCACGTTAGCACATAAGTCTTCTTACACCTATTTTGAAAGGGAAGAATGATGCTAACACACCACTTCTGAGTATGCAGTAATGAGGCGACAGTCTTGAACTCTGGCAACTTTTGTCAGTGATTGTATGTTTCCTTTGAAAGATTTAAGATGAGAAACTTGCTATACTTTTGAGATACCCTAAAAAATTCCTGTACAGATCTTATTTGCTTGCTGGGCTTGGGATTTTTTATACAAACACCATGACGCCTCCCAGTTTTGGTACAAGCATCATTATTAACCTTGGTGTAACTATCTAGTTGACCAGCTTCCTGTAGAACATGAATTGATGATGTTTTACTCAATTCCACTTTAGATCTGTCATTGCTAATAGTCATGCTGGAATTAGTTTCGACAGAGCTGCCACAGCGTAAATATTTAGCCTCACTACTATTTTCTGGGGACACTTTCGCTTCTGTTATTCGTACCGGAATTATAGAATCATTTATTCTCTCATTGTTGCATTCTTTGTCATCTGAATCTTTTCCTATCCTTGACACATCCTGTACAAATTCTTTTTCACTGCAAGGACAGTTGTTTGGTGCCTCAAGAATCTGATGCGACAAATATGGTGCAGAATTTGACAAGGGAATGGAGACAGAAATAGACTTCATCACATTCCCACCAATTCCCCTTTCTTGATAGTCTTCAGCCCAAAACTTCCTACTGTTGTTCAGTCTTTCTTGGCGAGCTTTCTATTGTCGAGTATAATGGCGTTTCCATCCAGTTTTCTATCGGGATGGCTGGGAACATCTAATGCTTGTGAAAATTTCATAAAATGAACCTTCAAATGAATGACTTTAGTGTTCCTTACATATATTGGAATCAGATACCTCTTCTTCACTGGAAGAGCTAAGTTTGTCTAACTTTTCCTGTCTAGCCTTAACATGTTCAACCTCAGCTAAAAGTGCCATCTGCCTTACAGATTTAGTATATGGTCAGCCAAAAGTGTCATCCGCCTTGCAGATTTAGTATATGGTTTGAGCTTCAAAAGCGCGCCCAAGTTGTTGAGTGGATTCTTCTTGAGGGGCTTATGCTAACATCTCTCTTAATAGGCCTCACAACAGATTGGACGTCATCTGAATTCACCATCCTAGCCAGATTAGAATTAACTATCTTTGCACGCGGCAATACATAACCCTTCTTTTGCAGGGATTCCTTCTCAAAAGTCCAAAAAATAGCATCAAGCTTCTCAAATGTAGACTTAATCCTCCTAGCGCAAGCTTCAGCAAATGCAATCTGTCCACACAAGCAACCTCAACCCCAGGAAGATTCCTGAAAGCCCTAACAATCTTAGCCCCCTCAGATCCATAAACAATCAAAACAAATGTCATGTCAACTAACTACGAATAGCCAAAAAGAGCGGCGCAGATAATTCCAAAGCAAACTTATGTTGGTCGGTGTCACAGCGAACTCTTCTTGGGCAGCGAACTTTGTTAATGGCTTTGGTAGCTTCGGTGTTTTCCATACTTGTCTCTGACTAGATTTTTAATGATACGTTGAAAACAGCTGTTGTGATTATTACTATTTTGATCTACCAGCTGAATTCATTTTCCCACGTAAAGTCATTACAGGCTCCCATTTCAAATCTTATTTGATGATCTAGAGTATCAAGCCAAGTCTTGTCACTGACACAAAAAGTTTTAGCATGTCGTATCACTGGCTGGAGAATTCAATTGACCTGACATTAAATATGACATACGTTGATTGATTACATCCTTGAGTAATGCATTTGGAAATGAAGTCACGGGGATCTTTTACGTCAATGGTAAAAATCACAACAGTCTCTAACAATGGCGGTGTTGCAAAACAGGGAGTTGGTTCAAGTTTTTATTTTTTATCTTCAAAGTCTGGGGATTTGATTTCAGAAATGGGTTTGAATGCAATAATTATCAAACATTGATGGCACCACTCAATTAATTCTTGAAGTGCTTTTATTGAGAAAAGAAAAAATTAGTGGAATTTTACACGTCTAAAGGCGAGCTTATCTTTTGCATATCATTATGGAAAGCAACCACTCATTTAATCTTATTGCTTCTATTTACTTGTTGTCCTTTATATCTATTTAGATATAATTGATTACTAATCTAAAGGAGATTGGATGCATCAGAATCAATTGTTCTTTTATGAAGATTAGGGGGGGTAAAATTGAAACTTATTTTTAAGTTAATCATAAAGATATCATGTGCTTTATTAATGCAATTTTCGTTTTTCTCTTTAAAAAGTTTTCCTCAAATAATTAACATGCCTTATTGTTTTACAATATAGAAATTTGTGGTATTTATAGGTAAACGCGAAATCGACATTTTAATCAAGCATTGGAATAAGGTGCAAGAAAGCTAGATTGGAGTAGAGTGAAATTTAAGCATTTAAACTTGGAGTTGATAAAGCATTTTTTAATGCTTAGAGCCTCTATTTTATGCCTTAACTTTCTGTCTTAGACTAACTCATTTCCTTTTTAGGCTCTGAAACAAACATAGCAAAAGTTTTTCAATTTTCATGCCAAGGGGTTAAAAACGAATCTTAGGAAAAACTCACTAGTTTTCTTTCTCGAGCTAAAATTGAACAAATCAACTTCATTTTTCTTTTGGTGTTTTAAAATGAATCACATCATTGCTTTGAAGGATAAAATGAATGTGTGCTTTTATTGTTTTGTAATTATTTACACAAAGTAATATCATCAAAAGAGGTATGTGCTTCTCTCACGCCTCACGACTATCTTGAGAATCAAAAGGCTTTTGGTGACATTAAGTTGTGTAAATAATTACCCATACACACTTCGATTTGGGTTTAAAATTGAACATCTTTTGCAAGTGTGAGTAAAGCATCATTGCGTATATTCTCTTTCTTTGAGTCGTAAAAGATTGATTGAGTTACGGATTTTGTCTTTGCTTGCTTTTGTTTATCCTAGAGGGCCTACCTTGGGGAAAAAGTACTCACCCAAGGGAATGACTCAACCAGTAACACTCTAAAGCCAAGAGTATTTCCAGTCGGGATATAAATGTGGATATTGGAAGAAACGCCAATATCACGCGGTTGACTCCAACAAGATGGATCCGAAAGGGAACTCTTGCCACGTTGGGTCAACTCCTATGAACAAAAAGTCCTTACTAGAACCCACGTGCTAGAATTTGCCAAAATCCTTAATCTATTTGTTGGTGCAAGAATGGTCGTTCTGAAGCTGCTCCACACTTTTACGGTCTTTAATAGAAATGGAAAACATGCCATGGGAGTTTCATGGATGTTGGTGCTTGGCTGCCCCGATTGACGTTAATGAGCCGTGGAGGGGAGCCAGTGGGGTCAAGCATCTAACCATTCGCTAAAGATAAGCGTAGTTGGACTTGTCCAAGTGGGGATTCAACAAATATTGTCTTACACATCCATAGGGTTTGTACTTGTCCTTGGTTTGAAAACACAGTGCATATATTGAAAACATTGGAAAACTGACATTCAACATCATCATCAAAATTTCAAACCCCTTAGTTAGAGAAAATACTTTTGAAAAAACCCAAGAACTATTGCTTACCCTGGGGATTATGTCCTTAGAGGTTTCTAAGTAATTGGGTTTACATCTTAATTTGCTCTTACAAAGGTCAACATTAGGCAACCCTTGTCCTAATTTCTTGGAACTTCCACATAGCACTTTGTGGGACGAAAAGAAATTTTGACATTGGACATTTAGTTTGAAACATAATCAAAGAGCATGTTTGTGGTAAAAAGAACCCATTAAGCAAAGACTAAGTCAATTGGACCCCACACATGTGCTTGATATCTTTTGGTCATATGATTTTCATGCAAACATTGGTCTTTTGATTACTTTTAGAGAAAAGTGTGTTCATCAATACCTTGGCCTAGTAAACAAAGTCTCTAAGTCTCTTAGGATCAAAATCAAACAATTCATTCATTCAAACATTTATCAATCCATTCCACCAAACAAAATTTAGAGCTTTTGAAACATCATTCTAGACTTGGGTAAATCATCACAATCAAAATCACCTTGTTTAGTTAGGTGTATGGGAATACATCCTTTATCATACATTTAATTGAATTAGCAATCCTTTGAACAAATTCATCCTAAGATCACATCCAACATCTTAGGGTTTACAAGTTCATTATCCAAATCAAACAATCAAAATTAAGTCCTAAGTCTAGCATTGATCCAAAGTCCCTAAACGTTCAAAACTTATATCATTTACACCTTTCATCCTTCATCTCGTGATTAGTCCTAAGAACCTTAGAGGTTACTTTTGCAACAAGGTCAAAACACAAGGAGAACATGGAATACAAACTTGATCCATATATCTTGAGCAATCCAAATCAATTGAATCTTCAAAAGCCTTATAATTCCAATTGATTATCAAAACTCACACTTATAAAATCCATACATGGGACTATTACCTTCAACAAATGTCAATAGAACAACAAGTGTGAGTATGCCCAAATCAAAGATTGGAACACATTTCCCGTTAGTAAATCCAAGTCCAAACCTACAAGTCTATCAATCGAACAATCAATGCATGAGCCTTGAAACGAACGTCATCCCACCAAATCCCTACCAACCGAATGAGAAGATACCAAGTACAAGTTTTCAAAACATGAATCCGGCAAACTTTGGGATGGATACATTTGCAAATCATATGAATATTACCAACATGAACAATGGTCAATTCCAACCTATCCCGCCAAATATGAGTGTCATCGCAAGTCAAAACATTTTCCCAAATCAAACACAAAGGCACATTCCAAATTTGCTTAAATAAGAGCCAAATCAACTATATCAAGGGAGTCAAGATCAAGAAAAAATTTGGTGATATCAAATTGCTGCACTTTTCAAAATAGTTGAGTCATTGCGCCAAGAGACATCTCCACCACCATTACCCATATCAACATCATTCCTTAGTTTAGGGCTTCCCCCTTTACCTAACACCAATCAAGCCATCACATCAAATCCTTTGAATATGCCATCGACATCGCACCAACAAATGGTATTCAATCAAGCAACAATATTGATCCCAACCAATCAAAATATGGTCTCCCAAGGGCCTATCACCTCGGTCATTTCGACCATTCCTATCACATCGATCACTCTATCCACCCCTATCACACCCATCATATCTCAAGCCCTCACTACCATGATCGCTTTGAGTGTAGTTAAACACTTGTCACTACATCCAACATGATTCCAAATCCACCACCACATCAAGCCAATACAACACAGAATTAAAAGCTGCTTTTCAAAGGGGATTCAAACAATATCTAGCCACGCAACAAGAAACACAAGCTCAACAAGTGCAACAAGCCTCTCAAGTTGCCCAAGCCTATCAAGCTACCCAAAAAACACAAGCACAAGCACAAAAAACCACAACTGTTGAGAACAATGATCAAGGTCTATCCATCAATGAACACCTTGAAGATGTTTCCACCCCATCCAATGATCAAATGAACATATGTCAAGAGTCACTTCTCAATCATGATCAAAATCCACCAACAATACCCAACAATGATCCAATTCAAGAAATTTCAACATCACTTGACCCTATGGTTGAAGACATTCACAATCTCCCCACCACAATTGTTGAAAATAATGTTCAAAATATCTCAATTATGGAGCACATTGAAGATGTTTCTATCCCATCTAATGATCAACTCACCATACATCAAGAGTCACTTTTTAGTGATCTCTTTCAAGGAATGTTAGGATTATTTGATTCTATTGACATAATGCGCAATCCATTCACCTATGATCATGTTGAAAATGTCTTTACATCACCTTATGAGTCAGAGGACATATCTCAAGAATTTATTCCAAAGCATGATCAAAATCTTTCACCAAGGTCTAGCAATGGTCCTTTCCAAGACATATTGACACCCTTCGACCTCATGGTTACAGATACTGAAGGAACCCTGAACTAAACATTTGAGGATATTGAACCACTTACCATGTCTAATGAAAACATCCAAGAACCCTTTGTAAGCAATCCATCATTTGAAACTAACCCATGTCAAGAGCTTGATCCAAAGCATGTCGAAAGCAACTCCGAAATCATTCAAGATCAAGAATTTGTATCTTCAAGATACTACCATAATCTAATGGACACTCTCCTATCTATACAAGATGATCATATCTATGTAGCTCATACTCCTCCATCTACCCATGAGATGCTTTCAGTGAATGGAAACATATATGATTGTCATTTGGAATAGGATCCCTTTATTTCAGACATGGTTACACAAAAAGAGCAGATTATTAATTCCTACAATCAAATTGAATTATCAACATCAGGATCTGATATATCCCAAATTCAGATTGAGGACATTAAGTATGAGGATATCCAACATTATCCACTGAAGGAAGCTGGTCAGAAAAAACAAGATACTTCAGAGTCAATGGAGCATCCAATCGAAATAACATCATCTGCAGTGGTCATTTGTCAGAGCATGTTTACCAAACAAGACATCTTGGAACAAGCAGAATCAAAGAACGAAAATACTACTTCCACAATATTGGGGGCAACTTTGTCTCAAGCAAACGTCAAAATAGGGAGCACGAAGAGTCCTTATGATGAAACTAGTGCCGATACTACAACCAACCATGTCACGAATATTCATCCACCCATCACCCCATCCATGAATTGGGAGCAATGTCAAAGGAAGAATCAAAGTACGAAGAACGTTATCAAAGAAAAAGAATCAAAAAATCATAATGGACAAATCAAATACATATGGATACCAAAGAATACAAAGAAAGATCATCCCTATCAAACTCCATCAGTCAAAGAAACTATGGGGCAAGAGAAAAAAGGGAAAAGTATCCATCAAGGATGTCCGCAAAAGCAAAAGCAGGCTTTTCAAGCGATGTATAAAGTGTATCAAGCAGTTGGTCCTAATTCCATGTACACTTCCATATCCACCCATCATTGCTCATCTTCCCAAGTTTGGAGAATCAAAGATTCCAAGCTGTCAACCAATCCATCTTTTATCCCTAAACACACTCCATCCACGCCTCCACGCATGATATCCAATTTTCAAATTGACCATGTATTGTCAATGAACCTTCATGATAAGGATTCAAAGGGCACTCTATTGTGATGTACACACAAAGACAAAGTTAACTTCGGTATCGACGAAGCAGATCAAGAATCCCAAAAGCTACATTCAAGTGCACGTATCTTAGGAAAGCAGCTCCTTCAATCAGGATATCGATGGCACATTATGATAGGGGCATCTACATTAGCAACACCTCATGATTCAACATGAGCTTAAAATCTTCCAAAAAAATAAAAAAAATATGAAAATAAATAAAAATCAGAAAAAGGATTGAAAACAGTAAAGAAAAAAATTGTCCTCTAGTGAAAACCACTATGGTGGTGCTTTGGGCGAGACCATGATGAAAACCTGGAAAACAGGCGTCATGTGTAGAATTGAGCATCTACGTGCGACACTTCAGGTGAAAGCATCTCATCCCATCCATAATAAATCCAACATTCCATCCATCTCAGCCATAATAAATCCATTCATCCATAAACCATTTATCCAATCCATTTTTCGCACATCTGCATCCATCATCTGAGATATCTTGATCTTAATGAAAATTTGGGGCACACTTTACGCTTGCTTATGGTAAACATTTTGACATGGGTCGTTTTCATTGATCCTATCCTATGCAACGTTATTTGAGCCATGAATCACTATCCAAATGAGCTTTCTTGATCTGAGATAATCCTTGGCATCCTTTGCATTCTTACCATATCCATCCATACATTGCTAGACACTAGGGGTAGATATTTAGATCTCGCTTCAAGAATAAATCTTGGTCTATGTCCTCCAACTTATGTGGCGATCTAAAAATTAGCAATCGTGAAATTGAATCAGTCAAAAGCATTTGTGATGCAGAGTCCAAATCACTAGCCCATGGCATATTTTGACGAGAAAATGTTCCTTATCAGTCTTCATCTTTCATCGAACATCGATCCAAACAATTTATATCAGTTACATCTAATTTAATTTTCAAACATCATGTCAAATCATTCAAACAAATTTTGTTCCAAATCAAGCTTCATCAATCGTGATCAATCAAATCTAATACAAAAATCATCATCTCAGGATATCCTTGTGTTGCTTAACACTATCCTTGCATTGTTGTGCATCCTCAACAATGTTATCATCATCAATCCTGATCAATCAATCCTTGCATTGTTGTGTATCCTCAACAATGTTATCATCATCATCAATCCATCGATTCGATCAATCAACCTTAGCTTGGTCTTCAAAAATCCCAAAACAAAGCACTAATATCATCAGAAATGTCCATATCCAAAAAATCAAAAAATATGAAAATCCAAAAACATAAAAAAATCACAAAATCCAAAAACATATCAAAATTAAAAAAAACACTCAAAAAATCAGAAAAAAATCAAAAACATGGTATCTGAACTACATCATCTCTGAGCTTAAACGTAGGCAAGGCTAATCTTTAATCAGCCCCCAAGATATCAAAATCCAAAAACATTCGAAAAACACAAAAATCAAAAAACATCCAAAACATCAAAATCCAAAAAACATTCATAAAATCTCAAAAACCCCAAAACATTCAAAAAATTAAAAAAATCAAAATTTGAAAAATCCAAAACCTAAAAATAGCCTCAAAACATTTCAAAATGTCAAAAACATCCAAATATTTGAAAAATCCACCCATCCTGTTTCGCTTTCACCCACAATAATCAATCATCCATAATAAACTGATAGTCACCTTCATCCTTTGGCAACACAAACAGAAACAATCACAATAGCTAGCAAAAGCAAGCTTCAATCACAAAAAAATCAAAGTTGAAGCAACAAACTGTTAAACGCAAAATCAAACTCTTGATCATTTTCAAACATGTCAATCAACTTTATATCAACAGCCTATTAATCAACTTATCAAACCATCATCATCCTATACAATGCATGTCCTAGGATATATCGTTCCGACAATGGGCATCATTTTGGATATCACTTTGGATTCTTATCCTATCAAAACAAATCCCTTGGGCTAGAGGTATGAAGAACATTGGCTTGTTTGCATACTTGATCTTTTCATTTGATTTATCTTATTGCGCTCATTCCAAGGACCTCTCGATGATATCTGAATGAAGGATTTAGAGAGATAGGAATGGGGCAACAATCATTATCTTTTTGTCTGTTGTGCTTAATGGACGTTCTTGTAAAATAACTTGGTGAATACTTACTTTGTTAGGTACGTCCTAGCAAGGTTTCCATATGTCAAGTGTGAACAAGAATACTCCTATCTATTTGTCGAGTCAAATTCCATCGCACTAGGTACAACACCATCCTGGTTCTTTATACTTTGATGCATCGTACCTACGTGTGTTATCAAACATAAGGTAAGTAGCCCTTTTAAAATCCCAATCCTTGATAAGCAAATCATCATCATTTATCATCATCACCATCATCTATCATCATCATCATCTCTAATAAAGTTTCATCCAATCATTGAGTTGTGGGATCCTCTTGTCATCATCTCATTTCCACACTAACATCATCATCACCAATGCATCCATCATGCATCCATCGTGCATTCATCTTGCATCCACGAATCATCAATATTCTGCATATCATCTCACATGCATATTCATCATCATAATATAGATATGTTAGTCTAAGCATCTCATAAAATCATACATTTGCATAATCATAGCATATCACATCATCAATCTCATCTATCTCATCTCATATCATCATTTAAGTTGTTTAGGATAATATAGATTTGTTATTCTAAGCATCTTGAAATCATTTCATTGGCATCATCATCCATAACCATCCATTTTGAACCTCTTTATCGTGAGATCGACCCTCAAATCAAATCTTTTTGCTTGATCTCTCGAGGGGGCAATGTACCAGTGTACTTCTTTCCGCTGGGGCATTCGAAAAATCAGAAATTTTTTAAATTTTGATCGCAGCAAGTTTATTCTTTGAACCAATGCAACAAGTACATTACTTCAAAGAGGGGTAAAATGTAGACATGTCAAATTGACATAATGCATTCAACTAGGTCATATTCATCCATTCGGAAAATAAATCAAGTTTATTCATCAATCTCCTAAAGTCATCAGTTTAAATCAAATAAATCAACTTGATCCCATCATCCTCATTTTAATTAAATAAATCAAACCTTTTATTTAATTAAATCCAAATACATTTTCCATCCTTTTCTAATTTAAATAAATCAGATATTTAAGTCATAAAAGTCAAAACACCCTAATCATCATCCTAGCTAATTAATCCTAATTAAATGCTAATCCTCACCACTTGCATTCTCTAGATTTGGCCACTTGCACATGAAATTGCATTTAATTAGTTTATCAAAATCTTTATTTTCAACTTGGCATAAAGGAAGAATATTCTCCAAGTTTGAATCTCCCCCCAAGTGGATATGTACACCCAACAGAGCATTTATGAGGTCTTACATGTCTCTTACATGTCCCCTTCCAAAGGTCAAACTCAACATTCATTGCACAAATTCTAATTCAAATTTCCCCCCTCTTGGGCACATTTCCCAAATCTTGCACATGCATCAACCATTCACCACTTGACAAGTGTCTTCCTCTCATTTGTCCAATCTTAGTCCCACATCCTCCATGTTTGGCACTCTTAGCATTTGAAAATATTCAAATAGAGGCCTCATTCTTTAGCAAATCCTCCAAAATCTCCACAACTCCACAATCACTCATGCAAAGTCACTCTCCATTGGAGAACTAATTTTGCCCATCCATCATCTTGATCATCAACATATCATATCATGGAGCTTAATCAAGGGTTGGGAAAGGGCTACTTTCCACATCAAATTAACACCAATCCACTATGAGATGAAGTTGATCCATGTTGTTTGTATGCTTATGTAGTTTTTCTTGTTGTTTAGCATATCTAACATGTTTCATTATTTCATGGGGATGTTGATTATTAGCTTGGTTTTGAAATACTAACCAAATGCAGATTTTTAGCATCC